>OZ012738.1:475627784-476227784 GCA_963859935.3 Lathyrus sativus
TCTCGTTGTTGCATCTTCCGATTAGGGGGAGATTCCTCCATCATGATAGGATGACCAAATACGAGGCGGTCGATATGATAATGGAGCTTCTAGGGGCTGATTTAGGAAAGGCATTTGAGGAGGTGGATAGGACTATGGGTGCTCATGTTAGGTTATCGTTCCTGAAGAGGTTATTTGATGAAGAGATTGTTGTTGCACAACAGGGTGATGGTGATGCTGGGCAGGTGGCCTTACACAGGACTCATGTTTTGAGATCATATTTTCTTTAATTAGTTGGCACTGTGATTTTTATGGACACAAGTACCACCTATACTGATGTTGCATACCTCTAGTACTTCTTGGATCTCACATGGATCTATGAGTACAACTGGGAGCGACTTGTCTGACCTATCTGTATTCTAAGTTGAGACATGGATGCCAGTGGCGAACAAAACAGGTCACAAGCAGCACAACACTACTGGTGGTAATAATATTTTATCCTTGAATGTATTTTTTTCATTTTCATTTCATATTTGCGACAATTCATGATCGCTGAATGCTTTTTATTTTTATTTCAAGTTTGGACCCTCTAGCACTTCCCGCGCATCGTTGGCTGGACGTGTTGGGATGAGTACACTGAAGAGATGTCTTGTGCCTATGCTTTTATCCCGCTAAGAGGGAACCAAGCGGTCAAACCTTTTAGAATATTCACTTCAACTACTACATGGATCACCGTCAGACGCGGCCATTTAATGACATATCGTTATACTTTGACTGGTTGGCCTGTGCATCGCGTATCACTGTTCTTCATCTGCCCGAACGCGTCATGCGGCATTTAGGGTACACTTAGACTATCCCCAAATACCCTATTGCCTATGTTCCTATTGCCTTGACTCGTATACAAATATATGAGATGTTTGTTGATTATGAGAATCATCTGGTACCGAATGAAGCTCGAGCTACCATAACGCCGAATGACTAGAGCTACGTCGACAAATACATCAGATGGTTCTTTAGGTTCTCACAGCCATACTTGGTGCCTACTGCTCCAAGAGCTCCGCCGAGACCCGCTCATCAGGCGATTCTAGAGGAGGAGCAGACTCAGTTAGATCATCTGAGGATGTCTTGCCTCAGTGTCGTCGCATAATGGAGATTGCGCGGGCATACATTTATAAGGGTATATTCCCTGATGGCTCTGTTGTGCGGCGAGTATTGGATGCCATGGTTGCGGAGGCACAATGGGCACTATGGTACCACAGACATCGCGCGAGAACGAGGGGGATCGATGACCGAGGAGGCAGACCAGACAAACCAGATAGAGGAGGCATAGGAGGTGGAGGAGAGGTTGTCAAACACACCCAGTAGGAGTGTGTTATTATTTTGATGTTTTCCTATAGTTTGTACTTTTTTCCAAACATTGTTACTACATTTTGAATTTGGTGTTGTACAACATTTTACTATTACATGACTATATTATTTTGTATGTTTGTTATTTTATTTGATATTGTTCTTTATAATTCATCTGAAAACAAATACACAGCTCGGTTTAAAAAAAATTGTTTTAATACACTTCGGAGATGTATCTTTGAAAAATACTCGTAAATATATTTTCAAAAGAATTCAAATGAAAATGAATTATGAGATATATACTATGAGTGTTTAAAGTTTAAATAGTTTCGAAAATATATCTCAAGAATATTTTAACGTTTAGTCAAACGTGAGATGTGTTCGGAAATATATCTCCGAAAACGAAATGCATAATTAGAAATTCACATTGTACATAAAAAATAAAAATACATAGGAAGGAAAAAGAAATGCTCTACTAATTATTGCTCCACAATTTAATGTTCTGAATCCGTCATGCAGGTTGGCAGGCAAACCATTGATAACCTTCATGCAAAGCCCGTGGGGATGGGATTCTGCCTTTATGATCATCCATGCGTCACATCCTTCCTTCATTCCTTTTCTCTCAAACGTTAATGTCGTGGTCCTTACTGCTACTACCCTTAGTTTGTCGCCGTATACACAAAAACAACAAGAAAACAAAAATAAACATTCCCACTACAAATTCACCACACATTGCTACTTGCTCCTTTATTTCCATCCCTCTCATTTTCCTTACTTTCAAATTTGAACATAAAATAATATCTATCACCTTTCTTCTTACACTTACAATCACTTTCCTTTTTCTTTACAACAAACCTTTATTTTCAAATTTCAATTTCCTCATTTTGCTACCAAACTTCAACTACACTTTCACTTTTTCATGCTTTTGTTTTTCAATTTCAATTCCGCCACAAATTAACACTACCATGACCGCCGCCCAACAAATGCACTTCACCAGACCTCCGCCGTCCGATGATCATCCCGTCGACGGAATTCCAATTTCAGACGTTCCGTCATTACCAACGGTTGCATTTGACCGGAGTAACTGTTCAGGTAGAACCACCGTCTCTCCGACATCAGTCATCGCATTCGAAGATGAGAGCAACGCTGTTTCCGAGTCATCATGCCAATCGAGTACCAAACATTCGCGCCAGTCTTCAATCATGAGAAATTCAAACGCTGAAAAAGAGAGTTTGGATTGGTGTTCAGCTTTGAGTTCAGATTACGCATCCTCTCGTGTTTCCTTCTCGAAAAACAACAACCAACCTATTTCAACATTCAACGTGGATTCTGATTCTGAAAACGATGACTGCAAACCGGGAGAGCAGGTTAAGAGAGACTCCATTAGGAAAGGGAAGAAAGGTACATGTTACCGGTGTTTCAAAGGTAGCAGGTTAACGGAGAAAGAAGCGTGTCTTGTTTGTGATGCTAAGTATTGTGGGAATTGTGTGCTTACAGCTATGGGATCAATGCCAGAAGGAAGAAAATGCGTTGGTTGCATCGGGTATCCGATTAACGAGTCGAAAAGGGGTAGTTTGGGAAGATGTTCTCGGTTGCTTAAACGATTGCTTAATCGGTTGGAGGTTAGACAGGTAATGAAGGCTGAAAGCTTTTGTGAAGTGAATCAGCTTCCTCCTAATTGTGTTTGTGTTAATGGAAATCCTCTTTCATTTGAGGAACTAGTTACCCTGCAAAACTGTTCTAACCCTCCTAAGAAGTTAAAGCCTGGGAACTATTGGTATGATAAAGTATCTGGTTTTTGGGGGAAGGTAGCTACCTCTCTTTCTTTGTTTTTATTTTCTTACAAATAATTTTTTCTATGCATTAATATTTAGGTTCGGTTTGAATTAACTTATTTGCTAGCATAAACATGTGTGAAACTGCCCGACAAAATTTGTGAAAACAACTTATGACATGTCCATTTTCTGTTTTCAGCTTATGCACTGCAGGATAGCTTTTAAAAACAACTTATTACTTATTATATCAAAACAAATTGACTATATTTTTTATTATAGAAATAGTTTATATATAATAGCTTACCTATGTAATATATTCACACACAAAAAAACATTTCTATGCAATGTAACAAAGACACTTCAAATTGAAGGTGCACACATGTCATTGTCCGGAACGTATGGTTATATTTAATTAGTCTATTTTCGCAAACTATTACCCGTGTCTGGTGTGTGTATCTATTTATTTTTTTTATATGTTGGTGTGTGTATGTATTGGTGCTTTATAGCTTATATGATAAGTGCTTATACTAATAGTGCTTGATTAAGTTGTTAATCAGAACTTATTTGTCTTGCTGTTTGAAATTGAGTTTTACTCCGTGTGTTGTGTGTTTTTTAGGAAGGACAGAAGCCTTGCAGTATTATTAGTCCTCATCTGAATGTTGGAGGACCCATCAAACAGGATGCTAGCAATGGAAACACTCAGGTTTTCATCAATGGTCGAGAAATAACAAAAGTAGAGCTTCGGATGTTGCAGGTTGTAAATTCAATACATGCTAATACTAATAGAAAATTATAGGCTTTGTCTTAATAGTTTATGTTCTTTTGCTGTTCAAACAAAAAATGTTACTGAAAAGATGTTTTGGTTGGGCAGTTGGCGGGAGTTCAGTGTGCTGGTAACCCACATTTTTGGGTCAATGAAGATGGTTCATACCAAGAAGAGGGACAAAAGAATACCAGAGGGTATATATGGGGAAAGGTAACATTTCTTTTGGACACTTTTCTCTTGTTTTACTATTTCCAATTTTGCAATATTACTCACTTGTTTTACTTGTTAGGCTGGAATGAAGCTTGTTTGTGCCTTCCTTTCCCTGCCAGTTCCTTCTAGATACTCAACTTCATGTGGGTTTCTCTCCTCCAATGTGGTTGCTAGAACGGTTCCTGATTACGCCGATCATGGAGTAGTTCACAAGCTCCTCTTAGTTGGTTATAGTGGTTCTGGGACAAGCACTATTTTTAAGCAGGTATTTTTTTATTTAGTAATATTGGGTTTGCTATTTCTCTCTGCTTTTTGTTTTATGCTTGAAACTTTCTTTTAGTCAGGAAAAATTCCTTTGGACAATATATGTTCAAAAGCTTATTTTCATCAAAATTATAATTTTTAAGTCACTTAAACAAGCTAACATGGAAAAAGCTTCTATGAGTAGTCAGTCATATATGGAGTATGATCTTGTCGGTCATAATAATATACATTTATGTGGATACACAATCATGTGTATTATAATTCTTGGATTGGATGCACAATCATGTTAGGCTTCTTTAACTGGCTTGATAGTAACATATTACATGATTATATGCAGTTATGTGGGCAATTGAAGAAGCTTTGTTGACTTCAAACCATTGAGCTGTTTTTGAGCTATTTAAAACTTATAAATGTTCCATGATGCATTACCTGACTTGTGAAATCTGAAAATTCTCAAATAAACTTTAAACCTCCATTCCCATCCTTTGGGAACAAAATTGAGTGTTGCTGTCGATAACTAGCTATGTTGTGCTCTTCTATGTCAACATGCCTGTTGTTACTTAAAGATAAAGAGATCAACATATTTATCAAGTTGTAAATACTTTTGTCAGGCCAAGATTCTTTATAAAAGCACCCCTTTCTCAGAAGAAGAACGTGGAAATATAAAGTTGACCATTCAGACCAATGTCTATGCCTATCTTGGCATACTCCTTGAGGGCCGTGAGCGGTTTGAAGAAGAAAGTTTGGGGAATTTAAAGAAAATTCAGTCTTTACTTTATACTACAGGTTTGAGTTTAATCTTTTCCCTCCTTTCCATCCCCACCAAAATATGTTCATTTTTATTGAATTTTGACTCATTAGCTCATTGGCGAAGCTTTCTTTCCTTTTAAAACATTACATATGTGATATGTGGCTTAGTAAGCTTCAACTATACCGTTTGTTTGTTGTTCTAGTGGTTTTATTATTTTTAGTAATATTTTTTCAGACTTTAAATATTTGACATGCATTTTATCAAGAGCAAAATGTTCATTAGCTAGTACCATTTTGGGTACAGGAACCAGTCCGAAACATGGCGACAAGACAGTTTATTCCATTGGCACAAGACTGAAAGCATTCTCTGATTGGTTACTGAAAACAATGGTTTCGGGCAAGCTTGATGCTATCTTTCCAGCCGCTACTCGTGAATATACTCCATTGATTGAGGAGTTATGGAATGATTCAGCCATTAAGGCCACCTATGAAAGAAGAAATGAAATCGAAATGCTACCCAGTGTTGCAAGTTATTTCTTAGAGCGGGTACAGGATCTTTCTTTTATTGAGTTTACTTTTTATCAATAATTTAAACTTTTTGATTCAACTACATATGACCTTTGAACTTAGAGATAACATATTTATTTGTCATTCCCTTGCATATAGAAGAAAATGTCAGTAGAAGGGTGTGTGTGGTTAGGTACTGATGGAAAAATTAAGGAATATATCGGTGCTGAATTCTGTAGCTTTCAAAGATAACAGGATTCTTAATTGAAGAATATAATTAAATTTTTATATTTTATTATAGGTGTGAAATACAATATAGGAACAAATGTGTCAAACATTATAGACTTCACACTACCTTGTTGTATGCATCTTTTGAGCATTAAGCTTCATTAGGATTATTTATGCAAGTATTTGTACAATGTTTGTGCCTTTATTTACTTTCATAGTTCTATTCTATTTGTTTTCTCGTGAAAAAGATTGCTAGGTCAGTGGCTTTGAGAATCTAACATGTTAACTGTTGTTTAGGCTATTCAGATACTAAGGACTGATTATGAACCCTCGGATTTAGATATCCTTTATGCTGAAGGAGTTACTTCATCCAATGGGCTGGCTAGTGTAGAGTTTTCATTTCCTCAATCAGCTACTGTGGAAACTGGCGATACTGATGATCTTCTTGATTCTTTGGCTAGGTAAGAAAAGTGTCCTTGAAAATTTTAGTATTCCTTTCCAACCTAAGACACTAGAGAACATCTAAGACAGCGCTACGCCAAAGTTTTTAAGTATTTCTATGAAACCCCAAACCTCTAAAAAGTTAATAATGAAAAATCGATTGAAGTTATTTTGTAGCTCAGGTTTAATGTGTTCTTGTGTTTGATAGACATGGTGGAAGTTCCTTCCACTGAAGCACATGGACTTGAAATACACAACTTCGTGTGATCTGTATAGATAACTCTTTTTACCTAAGAAAATATTTTCAATTGAGATAGATGCCTTTCCTTAACTAGCTTTAGCTTTTACATCAGTTGATGCTTTAAATTCATTTTTGCAGTCACCAAGTGTTATCAAGTGCAATTTGAATCGGGTTTACCATAAACTGTTTCTGATCTGCAGCTCTTATCTCTTTGGTTGATTCACAGGTATGAGCTAATTACAATACATGCAAGAGGGCTAGGAGATAATTGCAAGTGGCTAGAAATGTTTGAGGACGTTGGATTGGTCATCTTCTGTGTTTCCTTGAGCGACTATAATCAGTTTTCTACAGACGGAAACGGTTGTCTCACAAACAAGATGATATTGAGCAGGAAACTTTTTGAGACCATTGTTACTCACCCAACTTTTGAGCAAATGGACTTCCTGTTGATATTAAACAAAATGGACGAGTTTGAGGAGAAAATAGAACATATTCCACTGACTCAGTGTGACTGGTTCTCTGATTTTCATCCAATAATTAGCCATAGTCGCTCTGGCAGCAACAACAACAACATTAATAATAATCCCTCCCTAAGTCAGCTTGCTTCCCATTACATAGCAGTTAAGTTTAAGAGGCTTTATTCAACTCTTACAGGGCAAAACTTGTATGTTTCCTTGGTGAAGGGGCTGGAACCTGATAGTGTTGACGCATCACTTAAATATGGAAAGGAGATTTTAAAGTGGAACGAGGAGAAACCAAACTTTAGCTTAAGTGATGACTCAATGCATAGCATCGAGGCAAGTTCATTCTCTCATTAACTGTTAGTTAAAGTTAAAGCTAGTGTTGTAACCTTGTAAGTCATCCTTGTGACGTCGATTCTGTTCATGTACATATATGCCAACGGAGTAGAAACACGCAAGCACATACCTTCCACTGGCTATCGAGTTGTAATATGCCCTTGCCACTGCCAGAGAGAGATGAAGGTGTTCAAATTCATTTTTTCACACTGTAATGTAATATATAGATGCTTATATTTTACTGTGTCAGATAGGCCTTCTGCCTGCATAGGTTGCAAATAGACTTTTCTCTAAATCACATTATCTCTATGCGTGCGATTGTAGAAATTAATTTTCTGAAATAACTAAAAGCTATATCAACTTGAGATAAGCATTTCTTACTACATAATAATTGTAACCATTTTTTAGTTCTTTCTAATAAATGCATCTATTGTCTGGCTTGAGACTTGTTTGAGTATAATTGAATATTAGTGAGGTTGGCTTTCTAATAAATGCATAGCACTACTTCTGGCGCCTAAGTTTTTAAAAAATCACATGTTCTTAAAGAAAACATTTCTATAAAAGATTTTATCTAAATGCATGATGGTTCCATGAAAGTATGACCACATTCATGATCTCCAAATCATGGATATGTGCATGTGAACAAAGTAATTGTTCAACAAATTGCAATTGCAATTGCATTATTATTTTCTGATTGGCGTTTCAGTGCATGCTCAATTCTCACTCAAAAGATGACATTTTGTTTCTTTACATTGGCACAAAGCATAGCTCAACCTCAGTGATTAGTCAACAGCTGGATGGACAAAACATAATAAAATCCCCTACAATCAAAAGGAGTAGTTCCTTAGTGAAACAAAACGTAGTGGGGGTGGCCCAACAATGATTATTACCCTTTATAAAAAAATAGATATAATTCGCTTAAAATAAAGTGCTTATTCGTGGGGATAGCACTAGCCTCCCCTGCCTTCCTTCAGTGCTGTTGTAGGGTAGCATATATTATTGATTACTCAATTAATAATTGATTTCTATATTCATTATTAATAATAATTTACTCAATATTTACATGCAAGGTCCTGCAGTGATTATACTCTACAAGTTTAACTAGCAGGAACAAACTAAACAAATAAGGACAAACCCAATTATTTCATTCAGACTAAGAAAAGGAGTCATATTCTGCTCTGAATCAGATTCTGGTATCATTTCAGTCAAATGCTTAAATTTTAGTTAATGTAATATTTATTTACTAAGGAACAAACTTCAGTCAACAAAGAAAGCATCCACCACAGAATGTATCATTATCAACTATAGCATGAAAATGAACACTACCTTTTTACAAAAGTTGGAAATCCTTGTATTAATTCAAATTACACCATGACTTCCCAATATTGTAACAAATCTCCAAAGCCAACTCTACAAGCAGCTCAAAAGCAGAAGAGGAAAATTTAAAAAATATAAATAATTTAAGCGACAAGAAACAAAAACTAACAAATCAACCCCAGTATATTCCAGCAGCATACAAAATTACCACCAATTCATCTTCCTGTGGCCTTTAGAAACATCTCACGAATAATATTTCATGTTCAGTTTCCAAAATTGAATAAAATTGCCTACCACTTTGCCATCTCATGTCTCGGAGTCTTCTTGAACAGTAGGAAGACCCCCTTCTATGATAAAAGTCGGGTTAAGAAACTTTGCCACAAAAGCCCATAATTTATATACATCCTCAAAATTAGTCAGAAATCCCAATGAAGCCGTGACAACTTCAAGCCTTACATAACTGCCTTTTCCATCACGCCGGCCACTCTCCATGGGCTTGCAAAGCGCTGTGTCATCAAGATTCAGAGCTACACGCTGGTGTCTTGAGTTATCAAGAATCTTTATATGGCTGAGAATACCAATACCGAGAGATATTCCTTCTTTTTCAGCCAGCTTTTGAACAATCTCAGGATTGATTAGCCCCCTACTTCTGTCCCTGAGGTTGAAAGCAACAGCTGCACCTCTTTCATATTTTATTTTTGGGCCATAGATATGAACAAGGTTTACTTTTTCATCCCCATTAGAAACGGGTAACTTCAGTTGCAGTAGTGAAGTGACGAGCCAGTTAATCAAAAACCGAAGTCTAAGCGTAGTTTTATTGAGACCAAGCATATCGACATGATCAATATTTCGACATACAATCTCGGTGTCCCTTCTGCCCCAATCTTGCCCATCACCATATTCTCCGTCACTACTGACCTCTTCATCATCTAAACTAGTTGCAGATATGTCCCCTATCTCCAAGCTCTCTCTTACATGCTCTTTACGATTATCTTCCATGCTAAATGACACCCTTCTTCCTCTGCCATTGTGTTCGTCATCTTCCAAACCAATTAGCCTACCACCATCAAATCGATTCCCTTCTCTCCGACCCAACAACCTAAACTCCCCTTCAGTTTCCCGTCTTATAGCACTCTCTTTTATCTCAGAGCATATTTCAGAGGCAGAGCCATTCTCCAAGCTTTGATGCCGAGAAAGAGAAGTTGAATTATTGAGCCAAGATTCTCCCATAGCATGAGTTCCATTCTGAACTGCTTCACTGGTTCCAGGTTCTTCAATTATCTCACTGGCATGTGGACGGTCTGACCCATTTCCATTTATTGAATAATGATGAACTTCTTCAACATACTCTTCTTCAGGGACCTCTTTGACACGATCTAGTTCTTGTGACATTAGGACAGCAGCATCAAATGATAGAACCCGGTGATCATCATGAGAAGCTAGATGAACCTCTCTGTCATCATACATAGGACTGCCATACATCTTGGAAGTTGGTTTTGGAGAATGTTGTTTTTGGTTCTTCCTCCCGTTAAACCAGAAAGATGGTAGGGGAGAAGCTATCTTCTGTTTATTCGATTGACCTGCATTGTCTGACCCAATTGGACTTTGACCCAAATCAATCCAAAATGAGTTGTCAGAAGACTCATCCTCACTGAAGACAGGGCTCTTTATCACTTCTCCCACAGATATACTCTCCGTCTCTTCAAATATAGTGCTGGTTCCATCTCTTTCAGAACTGTCGTGATCCATTTCAGTCTCAAATACATCTCTGACTTGTGCAGACGTGTATGCGCCAGAGAAGGCAGGCAACTGTGATCCTTGGCGAGGTTCAAAAGTCGTATCACAAGCCCGATTGACCTCATTGTCTTCAGTCCCAGCCAATCTATCTAAACCATCTACAGAATCACTCAAATACACTGGAAACTCGGGGGTAATCTTCACCATTCCGGACCCGGTACTCCCAGACTGATTTTGAAGGCTTGCCATCACAGATTTTTTTATCAGAAGACAACCAAAACCTGTGGGATCATACCCAAATACCCTGTAAAACGATGTAATTATGAAATCTGGCCTGAAAAGGGACAAGCCAAGTGAATCCATGTCCTTGGGGCCCAATGACCCAGCATCAAGCAAGACATGCCAGTTGTTCTGCTGTGCCAAGGCCATCCACTGGTACGAGTACTTAGCTCCGGTTACTCTAGACTGAACTGGGAATACAAAAAGACCAGTAGCTGAATCCTTCTTCCTCTTTTTCTTATTGGAAATTTGTTTTCTTAAATCAGTGGAGCAGAGTTTGAGAGTTGGCCATTTAAACCATGCACTGTGCACTTTGGCGCCTTTACTCCTAGCACACTGAGCCATCCAGTTAACGGACTGGCTGTCATGGTCGAACATGGTCAACAGTTTTTTGTTCGTTTGGAAAGGGTATGATTCAGCCAACAATTTGAAAGCTGACCCTCTGCTAACAGTAAAAACAAGGCCATATTCACTCTCGGGGATATTTAGATAGTCCATAATTCTGGCCTTTATATCATGCTCAACAGTTCCTTTCTCAGCACCGCCATACAGTGCATGATTACTCAAATTTGCAGTTATCTCAGACAAGCTAAATGTACAAGATTCCCAATAGTGAATAGTCTGAATAAAAGAGAAGAGACCGAACCCACAATAATCAAGGCATACCTTGGGCGGCAGATGAGAATATTCCTCGGACCTCAATTGATCAACTTTCTCCGAGGACATATACTTGGGATACATAGTGAGAAACATCGAAAATGCTTCTTGAAGGCTGAGAATTTCTTCCTCAGAATCAAACGTGCGTTCAGCTGCAAGGGCAGTAGCACGAAGGAACTCGCGCTGAGCATTCAACCTGGCCAACGATCTAGATCTCCCAAGGCTCTCATCCTGGTTCCCCACAGTGTCAGGTTCCATATCTTGTGATTTGGCAAGTAATCCATCTTCTGAAGCTTCTTCAAGAGCTTCCCTCAGCTTGTTTTCTTGTAGCTTCCGGAGCATTGACGGGTTTCTTTTTATATCAGCCATGGATTCACCTTTCTTCTTCCTGCTCTTCTTGTCCAAGATCAGAGAAGCACAATGAGAAATGGGCTTCCACAGTGAGAGATGCATTATAGCTTCCTCCAAAACTCACACAAAGCAACCAGAAACTTCAAACACCACACAAACAAAAGGGATTACCCCATCAATCTGCAACAAATAAACAGCAAACAATAAGTTTCACCCAAAAGCAAAAGAAGCTATAATAACATAATGAATCTAGAATCTCGAAAACAACAAAAAAACATAATAAAAGACAAATGAGTCACCTTGAAAACCAACAAGGCGAAACAAAAAGCTTAAATTTGTTTACCCCAGCACCCAGAATAGGTTTTCAACCCCTAATTTCAATGAGAGAGAAAGTCAAACCCTAGAGCCCAGATCCCAAAATTCACAAACCAACTCAAAACTCCATGAAACTCACCCAAAAGCAAGAAAAATAAATACTTTATGAGAACTGAGTTTGAAGAAGAATCAAACCTCAAACCTCAATCAGAACCATCAAAAGAAAAAGAAGAAAAAAAAAACTCTTGTCTCTATTCTCAACATAACACACAAACACTCTCTCTCTAGTTCGCTGAAGCATAATTAAAGCAAGAAACCCCACATGAAATTCTCTTTTAATAGGAGAGAAGTAAGAATGATATTTTGCGTGTACGATTTTCTTGTCAAATTTAAAATCCAAAGAAAAAGTAGAAGAAAGAAAAGAAGAGAAAAAGAAAAAGGAGAAAAAAATTTTCAATTGAGAATAAACCCCATTCTACTATTTCCAAAACCTCTTCAGACACAATCCGAAGAGAAAGAAAAAAAAAACACGATCCTCGATTAACAATCTAGAGAGAAGAGAAGGGACATTGACTATAGGAAAACCAAATTTGTCTGTGTTATTAAAATAAAATTGAGTTGTGATTTTCTCACAAATTTTAAGGATTTTTGTTTTAATGGTGGGACCCAGAAGGTGACGTCATCAGTTAAAGTCAAATAATAAGCTGGGTTGTAAAAAAGCTGCCCAACTTGGCAAACCTCAAAAGTCCAACTTCCAAAGTCTAATACCCCAATAGAAATACAAGCTATCAATTTTAAATAAATAGAATTTTTGTTTTATAAAATTTAAATTTTCTGTGGTATATAAAAAAAAAGCCCGTTTTGTTGTGGGTTATGTTATGCTTTGTTTTTGGCTCCAAGACAAAAGTGTGTTGCTTTAAGTTTCAAATACAACCAAATACTTGTTCATTCGAAGTTGCTACTGTAATAGTGGATACTCTATTAGAAAGAATCTATACCCCGCAGTTTCTAAAGGTAAAAGATAGAAAATTGAAAAACGAATCTTTGATCAAGACACATTGAAAGTTACTTGGGAGTTTATTTATTGTTAGATTCAATAGTTCAAACAGATTTACAATAATGAAACACCCTAATCTTCAATCTATCATGTATCATTGTTTGTGTAGGAAAATAAGTGATTTTTGTTACATAATAACAAAATTAGCAAACTTTACAATATCAACATATTGGTTATTACTTAATGTACACTAATTTAACTTATGGGAAATGTCAAGACCAATATTTTTAAAATTTGACTGAACAAATTGGTCAAACCGATCAAATCAAAAACAAAATAATTGGTTGAATCAAGAATTAAGATAATAGATCTGATTATATT
The DNA here is from genome assembly GCA_963859935.3 of Lathyrus sativus. Lineage (NCBI taxonomy): Eukaryota > Viridiplantae > Streptophyta > Magnoliopsida > Fabales > Fabaceae > Lathyrus > Lathyrus sativus. The sequence continues at coordinate 475,641,124 of OZ012738.1, forward strand.
ATTGAATTTTTTATGTTATTGAAATGTGTTAAACGGTCATAGTTAAAAGAAATCAATAAATTGACGGTTTTTATAAATCGAACTATTTAAAAATTAATTTTTTTTAAGATAGTGTAGTTTTTTCTTTCTTTTTTTTTTATTTAAATTTTAAAATATAAGGGAATTAGAAAGTCGAAGATAAAGATAAAATTTAAAACAGGAACACAATTTTAAAAAGGGTTAGATATGTTTTTTATTCCTATAAATATCTCACATTTCTTTTTTAGTCTCTATAAAAAAAATGATAGATTTTAATCCCTACAAAAAATTTATGAATGTAGTTTTAGTCCTTCTTATTTTCTAAAATTTTGAAAACTATTTAATTACCTCTAAATTTTTAAATTTTTGAATAATTATTTTCATACGCGTTCAGATTACTATAAAATGTTTCTTTACCAAATTATATAATTTTTAAAAATGAGAAAAATTAAATATGAATTTTTAAAATTTTAAAAGATAATGATAAAAGTAATAAAATCTCGACTTATAAATCAAATTTTGAATTTTTTTTCGAGGAACTTTTTATAGCGTTCTAAACATATCTCCAAAATAATCATTCAAAAATACACATTGGTTTAACAGTATGGACTAAAATTACGTGCATAACTATTTTGTAGGGATCAAAACACACTATTTTTTTTATAGAGACCAAAAATAAACTTTGATAATTTTATAAGGACCAAAAACATATTTAACCCTTCTAAAAAATAGAAGAATCCTAATACTTCATCCTCATCGTTGCCACTTCCATTGTTATCCATCTTTGTAACGCCATCTTTCTTTTGTTGTTGTTACCCCCTCCCCCTTTCTTACAATAAGTTAGTTTCATTCAAAGAATGTGTTAACAATGATACAACTAGTGGAAAGAAATTAATCTCTTTAATTTAGGTCTTTTGACAAGTAGCACATCGAAATTGGGGTTTCTTTCCAATCCTAAGGTAACTTTATCATTCAACCAATAACATTACTCACATTTAATTATAAGTTTTTAGTATTTATAATTATAATATATTTTATGTAATTTATGTATTTTGTTGCGCTTTACCTGTCCCTTATTTTTTAGTTGATTGAATTCATTTTTCAATAGCTTCATTTATTTTATATAAGTAAATTTGGAATTGTAAACAAAGATTGTAATGATATATTTGCAAAAGACCTAGTAATGGAGGGAGAGTGGTAACCCCCGGGAGACATGACACCTATATGTCTTTCCTCATTAGGAATTGTCTCGCCCTAAATGCACTTCATACTCGTCCAGTCATGGAAAACGTGTAAAAGGAAGTTCCTCGATTAGAGGAAAGTCAGTGTCAAAATATTAATCCTTGTTCTCCTAGGAAATAAGGTTTCAACCTTCAATCATTTATCAAGTAGGAGGTTACTAGTCCAACTTACCTAACATCACGCATAGACAAATAGTCTCTCACGTCATGTGAGATGACCCTTAAATACCATTGTAAAACATCAACAGACAGGGTTTTTCACTATTGTGAGCAAGCCCTGACAACCCTTAACTTCAAAGGCATCTGAGTACAGAGAATAAAGAATCGACATCACCTACTTTATAAGTTATATCATCAAAATATTCCTACAAGATAATGACCTCATGGTCGTCACTATGCAACACGGCAATTGGGATACCAAGTCAGTCTTGATAGATCTCAGGAGTTCTGCTAATCTAATAATTTATGATGTCTTTTAGAAACTTTAGCTCGATGCTAACGACATTAAAACGCTATAGGGTTCGTTAATAGAATTGTTAGGTGAGTGTGTACAAGTGGGGGCCACGTAACCCTATAGATAACTTATGGCGAAGGAGTATACGCCATGGCGATTGAAGTCTGCTACCTCGTAGTACAACATCATTCTGGGTCGACTCAACATCAATACGTTAAGGGAGGTTATTTCCACCCGATACTGGTTTTGAAGTACCCATTTCCTAGTGAGCAAGTTAGGACAATTCGAGGAGACCAGCAAAGCACTCAAGAGTAATATTATAATAGTATGGTAACAGAGATGGAAGAAATCGCTCTTATAGGCGCCCCCGCCCCCTCCCCAAGGTCTTAAATGCTGACATCGATTATTAGGATCCTAGGTTGGGCGCGAACTGTAACACCCTAAAACACTGACTCATAATTAAAAGGATAAAATTCACATTTTAGGATGTTACTCAAACACAACATGCATACTTTACAAACATTTAAGAACTCGCAGTTGAACTCAATTAAATAACATAAACATTAATTATCTCATCAATGGAAAAACTTAATAAAATCAACATAATCCAACAATTAACTCCAAACAAATAATACTTATCATTCCTGATTTTCATACCCCGAATTTTACCCTTAGGTTATTAGGGTCATTTCGCATTTCATTTCATCTTGCATTGCGTTTTAACTAACTGCTAACCGGTTTGTTTAGTCTGTTGTTGTTGCAGGAAAATAACGTTGGGTGCGCTTTAATTTATGAAGGGCATAAGGGTCGTTATCATAAACCATATGGAGTTGAGGACGCTGAAATGTAATTGAATTTGGGTTGAATCGGTGCGAGAATCGGCTGCAAGGAATTTATTTTGGCCAGAGTATAATTTCCCGGTTTTTCTGCTAGTTACCAGTCCATTTTAAAGGAACAGTGGAATTTCGGTTTGTGTTGAATTTATAATGAACATATTTTGGTTAGGTCATGATTATTAGCCGAGCTGGTTTAAGTTACCGGGTTAAATCATTCGAGATGCAGTTTGAATTTTCAATACAAAAGACAGTTCGCTTTGTCGCTTAACTGAATTTCTCTGCTTATCCGTTCAAGGCCATATTCATTGACTTTAATATCGAGTACGAATTAATGTGCAGAAGAATTTGGTTGAACTCAATAGTTACAGAGGATTTAAATCAGGCAAGATGGTTAATTGTCAAATCTGAAGTTTTAACGTCGAGGCTTAATCGGATAATTTTCATTGGATTGAATTTAATCGGACGATATGATTTGGACTTTTAATCAGATGAAGTTGATCAGGTGGACTTAGTAGGGTAAATTGAATCAGTTGAATTTATGGCTTTAAGCAGACGAAGTAAGTCGGACGAATTCACTCAAACAAATTTATTTGGAGGAGCTTAATCGAATAAATTTAAATTAAATGAATTTAGTTGTTTGAGTTTATTTAGAGGAATTTATTCGGATAAAGTTAATTAAATGAATTTGTTCATTTAAGTTTAATCGGAGGAATTATTTGAAGATTGCAACCAGAGATTTTAATCGGAGAAATGTGATTGGATAAATAATTTGAACTTATTCATTTAAATTCTATATTATTACAATATTACATTTATTACAATAGTACAAAAAATTATAATTACAAAAAGTTCCAAAAGTCCTAATTTCTCTAAGTTTGTCTCTACGCCCGATTCGTCGATCTTCGACTTTCGACTTTGCCGAACCTGCAAAAAAATCAACAATAGATGAAAATAATAGAATTAATTAAAATTGGTTTTTTCGGTTCCGATACCCTCAGTAAAAGCTCATCATCGGGTACATCGGGAGGGCAACAACGGCGAGGTCGTCGCCAGCTCCCGACTTATTTTTTCCGACCTCGGCATAAGTCCGACAACATCTGTTCATTATGGTCCAAGAGAGAGAAAAGTGATTTTTGAAAAAGTGGTTTTGAAAAAGTGCTTTTGGAAAAAATATTTTTTCTGAAAAAATGGTTTTTGCCAAACAGGGCATAAACATATTTTCCCAAATATTTGCAGCCAAACGAATCAAACAAGTTCCTGGCCTGAAAAAACGCAGATCTTCAACCACAAAACCATGAATTTTGCAACAACGGTAACCAATAAAACAGGAAGTTCGTAACAGCAACAATCAAGCCATAAGGTTCGCGGCAACAAATCCAGCAAGAAGTGAGCCTCAAAATAATCCCAATAATAAACCTACAAAACCATTTCATCCATGAAAATCACAAAATCACAAGCCTCCAAAATCGCAACCAAAATCGTAACAACATGGAACTCAAGCCCAAGCAACATCGTATAAAATTACATGTTCATCATCATAAACGAAGAGGGGAGAAAAAAGGACGAATTTTTTAGAACCCAAAAGGATCCTCAGCATCAAAATCCTCAGATATTAGGATCTGCGGTCAGACTCAGAGGAAGGAGTTATCCTCACCACCATCATCGTCCGTTCAAAATCCATCATCAAAGCTAGACGGACAAAAATCACCATCATCCGAGGACGAACGAAGAACATCACAAAACCATCTGCGGGTCAAACAACAAAAAGCCTCAGGGCCCAGCTTCATCATCGGCCACCCGCCGCGAGTCAACCACTTCCAACCTCAAAAGAGGTGAGCAACTTACTCTAACAAAAGGTCGTATTTTGTTGCAGGAAGAAGAAATGGGAGAGGGAGCAAAACGAAGGAAGAAGAAAAAAGCTTTAAGAACACAAGCAACAATGGATGCCGCCGCAGGGAGAAGATGGAGCTCCAACCCTAATATTCAACAACATGTTCCCCATTCCCCCTTTTTATTTGCTTTTTTTCTTTTTATGTGTTATTTATGTGTTTTTTTAGTTAATTAAAACTAATTATAAATTTTGAAAATAAATGAATTCCTAATTAGTTCATCTTAACTAAAGTTAAATTAAAACTCTATTTTAAAATTCAAAATAAAACCACTTTTTTTCTTGTTACGTTAAAACCCTTTTTCTAAAAAAAAAAATTTCAAACTTAACCATTAAAACCATTATCATTTTTTAAAAAGAGAAAAACTAGGACTTAAAACTTAAATAAAAAAACCAAAACTATTTTTAAGATTTAATGTAAGAAATTTAAGTTGGAATTTAAATTCACAATTCTAGGATTTAAAATTCTAAAGTTTTAAAATAAACATTATTAAATCTAATAAAATCAATTTAGTTTACTTTTTTGACTTTCCAGATAAAACTTTGTAAATATTAATTTCTGACAAATTCCTAAACTTTTAAAAATCTAACTTATAAAATTGAAGTTCTTGTTATAGATTCTTCAATTAACTTTAAACTTTTCTTAAAAATATGTCTAACATTTCACTTTCAGGCTCAAATTAGGTTGTCACTTAATTGTGAATTAGCCCATTTTGCGTCGTTTATTTTCGTCTAATCTTTATGACGTTCCTAACATTGTTTCTCGGTTGTACAGTTACTAAATATTTTGTCGTATTTCGTTTCATAGTTGTAATTTATGCGAGGCAATCGTCGCTTGTATTATGTTTTTACTCTGGCACATTTCCCGTATTTTCATATTGCTGCTTAATTATTTTGCATTACATTATTTCCCGTTATTTCCCTTCCAAAGGAATAGGCCCAGCCGTTTGACCACCGTGTCAACAATCATCCCCTTTGACTTTTTCAAACCCTAATTGCATAGGCGTCCTGTCGTGGACCGTTTTACCCCTTACCCTAGCATTAGGATAAGGAGTCCCCGCACTCCGTATTAGGTTTCCCGCCATGGAATGTCTATTTTACCCTTTTTAATTCAATTCAACTTTACAACCTAGAGAATTCGAGTCGCCGTACTCATATTTTTAGGCGTCCTGCCGTGGACAATTTTACCCTTTAACCCTTAGCATATACCCTAAAGCAGATAATCAAGCCAAATAGTAAACTTTAAATAAGAGGTTCCTGTAGAGTACTACAGAAGTTTAGGGTGCTAATACCTTCCCTAGGTTAACCAACCCCTTACCTAGATCTCTCCCTGCATTATTTACAATGCAAAACGTAGGTTTTTCCTTTCTTTGACCTTTCCTTCGGATAAATCAAAGACCGGTTGTGAATTAAAGATTTGCGATTCAAATTAATTAATAATTTGATATCCTATTCTCACCGCAACAAAAAATGGCGACTTCACTGGGGACTCCTATCTTTTGAGGGTTACCCCTATCTTGTTTTTGCTTGCTATCTTGCTTTATTATTTGTTTGCTTGTATATATTATTGTTGTACCTTGCTTGGGGTACCATGTTGTTGTGAGATAAGTCCTACACCCAGACTTGAGTGACATTATTATAGAAAGGTGATATATTCGACGAGGCTTATAGGGAGTGAGTCCCGACCAAGCTGACTTGAGAATCACCGCTCAGTTGAGACCCTTCTGAAATTTAGTTCGGTTGAACGAGTATAGTCGTGAAAACCCTTACTATTTTCGGCTAGGAGTCCGTGATACTGGGGATCGTAGTTACCTAAACCCACTTTGGCCTTATCTAGGATGTAGTGCGGGGACTATGAGGGAGTATTCCTAAAATAGTTGCTACACAATGCTACACTCAAAAGAGGTCCTCTTAGAATATTATTAACCGTCGAGTATTCGGGAAATTGATAATATTCGAAAGATGGACTGATGACTTTGGGCACCTCTTTAGAACCTTGTTCTGCAGGTACAATTAACCCATAGTACATACCCTTTTGGGATGGGTAGACCTTGGCTCCGCTCATTGTTCCTCTAACCTAGGACCCTTGTGTGCTTGTATGTGTTTGTGCATTGCATCCATAAAGCATCATATCATTCCTAGTTTCAAGGAATTCAATTGTCCTTTGCAAATTCAAAAGGTCTTACATTTTAAAGTCAAAAACTTTTCCAGCTTTCCTAAAAAAAACATTTGCAATTCATCATTGAAGTTCTTGAAACCATTGCATTACATAAGCATCATATTTTGCATATCTTATGTATGTCCGGTAACTCATGTCCAGTTGTCTTTATCTTCCAGTGTCTCTTTGAGTAGTCAAGCTGATTCCTCGACACAAATATCAGACTAGAGCTAACTATAGACTCCGGATGTCAGAGCAAGATGAATATAATGCAAAAATCCAAATGGAGATCGATGAGTTGAAAGCAGGCATGACCAGGCTTACCGAGATGCTTCAAGTACTGATTTCCAGAGGAGAGCCACCGCAGAGGATCGTCATTCAGGAAGTTTCAAGTGCTGATCCACCTCCTGCTCAATTGCCACCATCTACTTGGCCAGAGTTCGGTTTACCTCCTAACTACTTTCCACCTCTTACATCCACTGCTATGATTGGTCAGACTGTCAGACCGGTTTTTCAAGCTCCTGTCCTTGCCGAGACCCGATATGTGGTCCACACTGTTAACCAGACTGTCCAAGCTCCCTTTGAGAACCCTCCATATGAGTACAATACTGTCGGTGTTCAAGGGGAAGACCGGGAAGATTTTGTAGAGCCTGAGAGTACCCGTGAATAGTTTTAAATCATAACTAAGAGACTCCAACCTGTCGAGGGTACTGATTTCTTCAACGTAGATGCAGGCAATATATGCCTAGTTTCTGGTCTTGTTTTGCCTGCCAAATTCAAGACTCCTGAGTTTGTAAAGTATCAAGGTCACTCATGCCCAAGGGCCCATCTATTCATGTACTTCCGAAGGATGGTAGCTTACACCAACAATCAGAAGCTGCTCATTCATTGCTTTCAGGATAGTTTGAGTGGTGTTTCTCTCAAACGGTGCATGAAGTTAGAGCATAACAGTGTCCACTGCTTCCAGGATCTCGCCAACGCTTTTATGAAGCAATACAAATACAATTTGGACATGGCTCCTGTTGCACCCCAAAATTTGCCCTCACCATACAAGACTTTGTGTTCTAAGAAGGTTCACAAGATTCACAATGTTTACAAAGCTTTCCTAAGGGTCATGGGGCCTACAAAGCCACTTCATGATGTTCACAAGGTTCACAAGTTTTCACCAATACCTCAGCATAATAATTGGATTTGGGACTCTGTTTACCTCTCGAGTCATTAGTTCATCAGGGCAAGGAGAGCTTATTTTGGAGATAAAATTGCTTAAGTGGATGGGCAAAGTTATAAGCCATAATGAAAAGACGAAATCGCAAATTCATGTGTATGTTCAGTTCATGGACATCAAGATTTGATCTCAAATGTTTCGAATTCAATGATTCATTTTATTTGAGGCAAGAATTACGTACACCAAGAAGTTTATGTGAATATCTTGAGTCGGAGGTATTCGAAATTTGAACCAAATTCGTTCAACTTTGTGATAAGAAGCAAGTTTATATTCAAACTACAAGAATCAAATAAAGATAATTCTTTGTGCCGTTCAAAGATGCTACGAGTACATAGTTCAGGGCCCATCGTTTTTCCAACTCTGATGCTACTTGACTTTTGTTACTATCCCTTAACTTTAAAGAGGCCATGACTAAATAAACTACAGTTACAAATATTTGCAAATACATAACAAGGTGCCGTTTAGAAGCTGCTCCTGGCTAGCTGAAGTGAAATGTTGGCCATGAGCCTTTCCTTTGAGTTGCACAAATTACAAACACCATTGACTCAACAACCAATCTGGCCTGCGCAGCAACAGTAGCAGAGTGGAAGGCCTCAACCAAATGTAACGAATGGGCAACACGCTAAGATGCTTGAACAACAGAACAATGTTGGTGACACACTTAAGTCCCAGAAGTTGCATCCACAGCAGATTAATCTCATGGACCTGCAACATCAACAACAACAGTTAATTTAGCAGATATGCATCAGCAGCAGCCATGGAAGGAGAAACTCTGCATAGCAAGCCAGTTGCTTACTACCTTCTCAATCGATATACTGAAGCTTCTTAACCACTCTCTGTATTAAGGAATTTAGTGAATGAGCACAATGTCTTATGGTTGAATTGGTGGCCAAGCACATTTCTGTAGAGAACAGTGAGTATTTGATGTAATGAATCACCTTGAGGATAGGCTCCAACGTGCAGTTGGTGATGTTGACTAAAAGCTTTTATGCACTTGACTTTGTCCACAAATGATGTTCATCAGCAGACATACAGGCGTATCAAGCCGGAGCTCAAAGGTATTCTGCATAACGGAAACAAGCTAAGCGATTAGATTATGAACGTGATTGATTTGAAAGCAATCCAACAAATACAAAAAGAAATCACAGCAGGCCCCAGCTTGACAGATTCTCGTAAAGTTGTGGTTTGCAACATCCATGTGCTGTACAATCCAAATATAGGAGATGTTAAGCTTGGCTAGAACAAGTTAGGATATCAGAGCAACACATTTGTACAAGAATTTAATTCAATAATAGCCCTCCAACCAAAGTATGCTCAAATTGAAGAGAAAGTGCACTCACCAGTTATGTTCAAAGTAAAGCCCATGCCAGCTGCTACCAACGCCTATTCCTGAAGCTGTGACCTTCAACATAAAACATCAAGCCTCCCAGGTTGACACATAAAGTGACAGAGAAGAATGTTGTTTTACCTGAGCTGAAACCAGGACAGAAAGTCTAGAAGTGATGAAAAAACCATAAGTCATGAGTTACATTCAATCAAGTCAAGAGATAAGACATTACTAGGAAAACCATACGCACTTGTTTATGAAGGAACCGTCAAGTTGGCGATAGACGCGTAACTAATACGAATCAAATCATGTAGTCGTTACGTTGCAAACCCGGCAAGCCCTGATTACGTAATTATTATCATTATGGAGTCGTTAACCAAGCTGCAGAATGAATGAGAATTAAGTCGCAAGTATCAAAGACAATAAAAGAATGACTTACATTAGACTAGAACCAAAGAACTCGAGTGAACTTGAGTGAGGCTTCTCAAAGTTCCCACCGTAACAGGTCATAACAGTCGCACTACCCAAGTTCTCATGCCAAAATCCTACAGTCCCAAGTAATATCATTGTTATAAAAATGCTGGTTGCCACTAGGTGAACAAGTCCGCATTGCTAGAAAATTGACAGGATTGCTTAAAGTAAACGGTACCTCACGGACATTCTCTCACAATTTCCAACTTAAAACGTTGTTGCATGCTCCCGGACAATGGTTGTTCTTGACCCTATTACCACGAGGTTGAGACGTGATGCTATTGATTCATGGCAAGAGAGTTCTGGATACTTCTGCAACAAGCTGTCTCACGCTGATCACCTGGACATTAAAGAAAACAAAATTCTCAATTGGAGCTGGTATGGTCGCGTATCCATCTGTTCAAAACAACTTACTCCCTGTATGACATGTTTCACCACCTCTTAGAATGCATCCTCAAGCTAAGCGCACAATAGAACTCGAGTGGGATAACGAGTATAATGGTGGTAGCTCAAAGATCTTGAAGTTTACTATCACTCACCAACCTGATGGAAGACTCCTGACTGAAACAGAAGAAAATGGAAGCCCTGTTTAAAAATCAAGACAACATATGTAAAAGACCACCATTTTGGAGTTGAAGCTGAGGGTATAATCAACGACATACCCTACAATTCAGAAGGGTTTACAGCTCACCACAAGCGTAGGTCATGTTCGTTACAACGTATCGAGTGCAAGTTGTTTTTCTGGGCTGCTAGTTCTCCCTCGGCCCAAAACCTTTGCTACCCACACCTGCCAATTCACAAATTCAGGGTTAGCAAAGTCATTGGAGAATATTCACTAAAAAAAATAGAAGATTCGATTCAAGTACCAAACCAAATCCAACATTGAATCAAAGCATTGATCAGATTGATACACTAATATCACAGGATACAGATTTTCATTTAACGCATGTTATTGCACTCAGACAGAAAGGGAAAGTTTTCAAATTTGATATATCCCAAATTGGAAAATCTAAATCAACATTCAAAGCAACAATCAAATTTCAATCAAAACATTGATTCTCAAAAAGCCTATAAGAAGAGGGAGATTCGAAAGGGATAGGGGACTTTTTCAGAAGAATCACAAAATCACGAATCCACAAGATAGCGACAAGGTCGAAACCCTAAAGAGAAAATTAAGCAAATGGATTTGCACTTATCTCTAAGTGACATCGCTACCGCCGCCGAAGACCTCTGAGAACGACCATCGCTCGTGTCGCCGCAGCTTCGCCGTCCGTCACACGATTACCTCTTCGAATTGGTAAACCCGTTCTCTATCTAACTCATCCTTTTGTTGTTTGATTGGATTTAACTGTGTTTGCTGTTGCTTGTTTTGTTTCGATTTCCATGGAGCCGTCATCCGTGAAGAGAGGGGAAGGAGGAAGACGTTCGCGATGAGGGAAACCATCGGTGAAAGGGGATTTCGGGGAACTAGGGTTTCTGTTCTTTGTGTTGTTGTAACGTTTACTATGTATTACACTCTGTACACATGCACACACCACGTTACCGTACACTTCCACCATTGCCACCGTTTGATCTCCAATAGATCAGATCTCCCGGCTCACATTACGCGTGCCCACAGTAAGCCACACACCTGCGCTCACCTAATCAACACCCAATTATCCCACTTAATCTCCCCTTAATCCAATTGATAAACCTAAATAACCTAAAATTAATCCTGTTTAATTAATAACCCTTTCAAAATAACAGTCTTTTTAATCAATTAATCAACCTGTTAATTTAATTAACTTTTTCTCTTTATTTCAATTTCAACTTTATTTTATTAATTACCCCATCAATTTAATCCCCCACCTTTTATAATAACTTAAATAGAAACGTTTTTTTTAAATTTAAATTAACTTTTTAATAAAAACCATAAATTTCTTTCCATGTAAAAATAAATCACTTCACATTTAAGTTACTTTTTTTTAAGATAGATAATATGATTAAAATTATTTAGTGTATTAGGAAGTTTTATTTAAAACCTTAGAAAGCTAATTTAATTAACATTTTCTTAAAATCAATCTCACAAACCCTAATTTTCACAAATGCCTCGCCGCAGGCAAAATTACAATTTTACCCTTAGCATTAGGTCAGAGAGCCGCCGCGCTCATTTTAGGGTTTCCCGCTGTGGAATCCCTAATTTAACCCTAATTACAACTTAACATTTCAACGTAGAGATTTGGAGTTTCTACACTCCACGTAAGCGTGTCCTTAAGATGCGCTTATTCCCCTTGAGACCTTGACCACAGTCAAGAAGTCTCTAACCTCCCTTTTGAGGGGAACTACGATTACTCTGATTCCGCTCCCGTAAGGATACGTAGGCACAAGATGCGATGTCTTGCCGAGTAAACTTAGAATTAACCCCCTTTATTATTTATTATTGCTTATTTATATTTTATTTATCTTTGCTATTTAATTATTTTGCTTATTATTTTGTAATTGTTTCTTGGATGTAAAGTTGTTTAATTGTTTAATTATTATTATGGTTAGTAATTAGGGAGTGTAACAACATGTATGTAATATTAAAATAAATTTAGATCACTTTTAAATAAAGGTAATTAAAATAAACACGTCACACACGTAAGTCGATTTTAATCGCCGTCTCACTTCCTAAGGATATCCCTCAAGTTGCCTACGAATACTGGTTAAGTGGGGTGTATAAAGCAAGTCCCTCAAATAGAAAAATCATCAAAGTCCCTTATGGTTGCCTTTACGAATCGAGTCCCTTTCGAAAAATGATGGTGGTCCCTTATATGTGCTTATTACATCCCACAATGGCCTTCAAAGTCAAATTGTCTCTCACATGTCCCTTAACATCCAAAGTAAGGACTACCTACTCCATTATAGTAGGGATAGTCTTACTAAGGAAAGGATAAAGAATAAGAAAGACCTTAAAACATTAGGGTAGGCTACTCCTAGATACTTGCTCACTTCAAAACTGTTTCACACTTAAACAAATTTTCAACAAGTTTTCAAACAAGTTCTTAACACATCCTTACATGGATTATTTATTAACTATTCTGAAAATTTTCTATTCACACACTACACTTTCAAAACAATTCAAAAGTGAGCTTAAGTACCTAAGAGCCCATGGATAACCATGGATGAAAAGGGTGCTAACACCTTCCCTTTTCATAACCTACCCCCCGGACCCAAAATATTCTCTAAGGTCTTTCCTGTTCTTTTATAACCTTTCCTTATGGATAAAATAAAAGTCGGTGGCGACTCTTGCTATCCGCAACATTGTTTAAAGTCAGTTCTCCCACCGTGTTACAGAACTGGCGACTCTGCTGGGGATTTATTTAAGAGGGGTACCCTTAGGAATTAAGATCACTTTAAATTGTTTGCCTTGTTTGCTTTATTATTATATTGTTGGGGTGCTCTTATGTGTGAAAGGTCCTAACCCGGATCTAGTGTACCTTAGGTAAATGGCAATAGACCAAGGAAACTGTACGACGTATATCAATACGGTTGATCTGGTGGCCATAGTTAGTGCGACTTCTTGGTTGGTGCTTATATTCCTTAAGTCAAGTTGAGGATAATATTGAGGCTGCCATATGTTGTCAATGCACTAACTGACTTTTAGAACCCTAGTTAACTCATCTTGGCCTTTAGAAAGTAGTGAGGTAACCGGCTTTGGTGCAGACTGAAGTTGGTTGACACTCGATACTACGCTCATTGAGATCTTAAACTTGGAGGGTTTTGGTTGGCAAGTAAGTTACCTTCTGAACAACCACCCTTGTGAAGGATCAATGATATTGAGATCCCTTAGAACCTGGTTACTTTTGTAGGACAGGATGAACCATCTAACTTCAGGGGAGGGTACTTACCTTTAAACCTCATGCAAGCCTTTAAACCTAGGGCAATTGTGTGACTTATTTGTGTGTGCCACATGTTTGTGATTGAACATAACATCATGACATCATCATGCATCATAAGCATATCATTTTCCCTAACCATTTCAAGGACCAAAGGATTTATCTTTGTTCTTTGTTGCAGGTCATGGCTTCTGCTCGTAGAAACACCATCAGGATCAACTTTGTAGGGATACCTGCTAAGCTCAAGGAGTTGGTTTCCCTAGTGCCTGATCATTCCCAGTTCAACAAGAGGCATGGTCACTTATTGGATCTAGTTACTTCAGGGTTCAGTGAAGACATGATGAGTGTGATGTTTCAGTTCTTTGACCCTGAGCACTATTGCTTTACATTTCCTGATTATCAGCTGGTTCCAACCATGGAGGAGTTCTCTAAACTTCTGGGTATACCTGTTCTTGATCAGAAGCCATTCACAGGCTTAGAGAAGGAGCTTAAACCAGAAGTTGTTGCTGCAGCTCTACATCTGAAGAAGTCTGACATTGTTCTAGAGACGAGAAGTGGAGTTAAAGGTATTCTTGCCAAGGTATTAGTGGATAAAGCTCAAATGTTCTTGAAAGCTATGAGCTACGATGCTTTTGAGGAGATCTTAGCCTTATTGATTTATGGCTTAGTGTTGTTCCCCAATCCTGATCAGTTCATAGACGTTCATGCCTTCAACATATTCCTGAGTCACAATCCAGTGCCTACCTTACTTGGAGACATCCTACATTCTCTTCACACCCGTACTACAAGAGCAAGAGGAACTTTGATGTGCTGCATACCTTTACTTTCTAGGTGGTTTATTTCTCACCTTCCTCGCTCAGTAATGAAGAATGAGCAAGGGTTCAGATGGTCCAAGAGGATCATGTCACTTTCTCACTCAGACATCCATTGGTGCTCCAGATCTACGGAGAATGTCACCATCATTGACCGTTGTGGGGAGTTTCCTAACGTGCCGCTTCTAGGCATAAGAGGAGGCATCACCTACAACCCATCTCTAGCTTTACGACAGTTTGGTTACGCCCGGAGCGATGGTCCACATGACATGTTGATTCAGGGCATTGTGTTTGACTACGACAACGATCTTCAGGGTTACCGTCAGAGATTCATACGAGCTTGGGAAAAGGTAAACAGGATTGACAGCAAGACACTGGAGCCTAAGTACACCATTCCTATGGAGGCTTATCTCAGATGGGTACGATTTCGTGCTCAGACACTCATGATGCCATATCCTGCCATCCTACCAGTTACCATGGAACCTGTTGCTGAAGGAGACACAACTTATACCATCCTTCACCCAGACATGCCTACTGATATGGAAGACTTGCAGATATCATGGATCCAACTGAAAGAGCAAAGGGATACTTTCGAGGCTCATTACAAAGCAAGCCAAGCAAGGATCCTAGAGCTAACAAAGCTACTTCATAAAGCAAGCATGTCTATGGGTGCCAAAGAAAGCTTTAAGGAGTATGCCCAGAAGTGGAGAGACTTAGCTGGAAGAGTTCAACCCCCTTTGACTGATAGGGAGTTGGTTGATATGTTCATGTGTACGCTGAATGGTCCGTTTTACAGTCATCTCATTGGAAGCTCATCATCTGGCTTCACTGAGTTGATCATGACAGGAGAGCGAGTAGAGAATGGTATCAAGAGTGGTAAGATCCAAGTGGGCACTTCTTCATCAGGTGCTGCAAAGAAGCCTCCCACTGGGAAGAAAGAATCTAATGCTGTGTATGGTCAGCCTGATCGTAACAGAAGGCATCAGTCTGTTAGTGCAGTTCATATTTCAAATCCAACTCCTGCAACAACAGAGCAGCCTCAAGGCAACCAACAGAGGGCTAGAAGACAGTTCACGAAGATCAACATGTCAATGGCTCAGGCATTGCAACACTTGTTGAAGGCTGAACTTATTACCCTGAGGGAGGCTCCTCAGAATCCCAAGGTTACCTCTCCCAAGTACAATCCCAATGCACGATGTGCATATCATTCAAACTGTCCAGGACATGATACTAATAACTGCTGGGTCTTGAAGAACAAAATTCAGGATATGATTGATGCTGGAGAAATTGAGTTTGATCCACCAGGTACTCCAAATGTGATTACAGCTCCAATGCCAAATCACGAGAAGACTGTCAACGCCATTGATGAAGATATTGATGAAGATCTGCATGTCTATTCAGTTATGGAGTTGAGCACACCATTGTCTGTTATCAAAAAGAGGTTAGTACAAGCTGGGATCTTTCCAGGTTGTCATGAAGATTGTCTATATTGTACCTATAAGCCGGATAGTTGCTTCATTTTGAGAGATGGGATTCAACGTCTCATGGATAAATATACTATAGTGTTTGAAAGAAGACCAGCATCTGTAGAAAGTATGGTGGATCATCTGACTCAGGGTAAAAAGATTGAAGAGGTTGACATGGTTGACAAAGTACCACTAAGAATCACTTCAAAGGGTCCCATTAAAATCACTCATCAGGGCCCAATCCAGATCACTGTTGAAGGTCCTGTGAAAGTTGTTGCTGAAGCCAGAGTAGCTCCTCTGATCATTACCACTCCTGGTCCTATTCCTTATACATCTGACAAAGTTGTGCCTTGGCACTATGGGTCTGATGTTTACATCCATGGTGTCAAGCAGGAGCCTTTACCTGATGTGCCTGTTGACATTGATAGTATTGTTGGATCTAGCAAGATCACTCGTAGTGGAAGAGTCTTCTCTCCTCCAGTTGCTTCTAAGAGTGCAGTTACTCCTGCTGTTACTTTCACCACTGATGCTCGGGGCAAGGGTCCTGTTATTGAGCCTGTATCTACTGATGTGTCAGCTGCTGATGACCTCTCTAAGCAGATGGAAGAAGTATTGAAAATCATTCGCAAGAGTGATTATGATATTGTTGATCAGCTGGGGCATACTCCCTCAAAGATTTCTATGCTCTCCCTGTTATTATGTTCTGAGGCTCATGCCAAGTCATTGATCAAGTTTCTAAAGATGGCTCATGTACCCAGTACAATTTCTGTGGACCAGTTTGAGAACTGTGTTGCTCACCTGACCTATGACAACGGGTTAGGATTTTCTGATGCTGACTTGACCCCTGCCAAGAGGGATCATAACAGGGTCTTGCATATTTCAATTGAATGCAGGGGCACTACCCTGTCTCATGTGCTGATAGACAATGGTTCCTCTCTGAATGTGTTGCCTAAAGAAGTCCTGAACAAGCTGAGTCCTAAAGATACGGTATTGAAGCCCAGTAATATTGTGGTAAAGGCTTTTGATGGTTCTAGAAGAGTAGTGCATGGGGAAATTGATCTTCCAATCAAGGTTGGCTCTCAGGTGTTTACCTCTACATTCTATGTGATGGATATTCGTCCTTCGTACTCATGTCTGCTTGGTCGTCCCTGGATCCATGGGGCAGGTGCTGTGACCTCCACATTACATCAAAAGTTGAGATATCCGGTGAATGAAAAAGTTGTTACTGTCTTTGGAGAGGAAGAATACTTTGTCAGCCATGTAAACACTTTCAAGTATCTGGAAGTAGAAGGTGAATACATTGAAACTCCATGTCAGTCATTTGAAGTGGTTCCCTGGGCTGTTAAGGATTGTGTGACTCCTCCTGCTGTGAAGAAGGTTCCTGTGGTCATCAGAAACCCTCCAACAATGGCAATGGCCTCCCTCAATGATGCAAAAGCTGTGGTGGAAGAAGAGTCCCAGAAGGCTGTTCGTCGTGCTCGTGCTGTTCGTATCACCAATCAAGGGGTTATCAATGTTGTGGGAGATCAAGATGAAGACCACAACTTGGAGGCATGGATTTTTCCTACTGTGGGTGCTGGACTCAATAATTGGAAAGCTGAAGATGTTATCCCTATCTCCTTTAGTCAGGAGTAAATACTATTACTGTGTTATGTTTTTTAAATTTGGAACAATTAAAACTTTCAAGCCATGTGCCTTACCCGGGGCACAATGGTGTGCTTGTTACGGGTTGTCATTTCATTTGCATACTTCATTCCATAAAATCAATGGACGTTTCATTTTCGTAAATATTGTGTTCCTTGTCTTTCTTTTTCTTTTATTTTTGCTTTATCAGCTATGTGTTCTTACACACACCCACGTCACTAAAATGCCGATCCTCATCCACTCTGGATCCAGTTGATAACAGTTCTACTATTGCCAATTACAATTTCGAGAATCCGATCTATCAAACTGAAGACGGAAACGAGGACGATTGTGAAATACCTGTGGAGCTTGCTAGGTTGTTACAACAAGAAGAGAAAGCTATACAGCCACATGAAGAGCCAGTCGAAGTTGTGAATCTGGGAACTGAAGAAAACAGAAAAGAGGTCCAGATAGGGGCTGATTTAGACAACACTGCTCAGCATAAGAATGCAGGGGCAACATATCAGCGTGCTATGGTGGCTTTGTTTCATGATATGATTCATCATGAGATAGAGGTATATGTGGATGATATGATAGCCAGGTCTCAGAATGAAGAACAACATCTTGATCATCTGCACAAGTTGTTTGAGAGGTTGAAGAAATACAGGTTGAGATTAAATCCAAACAAGTGTACTTTTGGAGTTAGATCTGGAAAGCTCCTGGGTTTCATTGTCAGTGGAAAAGGTATTGAAGTGGATCCTGCAAAAGTGAAAGCTATACGAGAGATGCCAGCTCCCCGTACTGAGAAGGAGGTTAGAGGTTTCTTGGGACTACATTGCAAGATTTATTTCCCAATTAACTACCATCTGTGAGCCAATCTTCAAGTTGTTGAAGAAAGATCAGGTGATGGAATGGAATGATGAGTGCCAGACTGCCTTTGATGAAATCAAGAGATATTTGCTAGAACCTCCAATTTTAATGCCACCAGTTGATGGAAGACCCTTGATTATGTATTTAACAGTATTAGACAACTCAATGGGGTGTGTATTGGGGCAACATGACGAGTCTGGTCGAAAAGAGCAGGCAATATACTACCTTAGCAAAAAGTTTACCGACTGTGAAACAAAATACTCACTGCTCGAGAAAACTTGTTGCGCTTTGGCACGGGCTGCTCGCCGACTAAGACAGTATATGTTGACCCATACTACCTTGTTGATTTCAAAGATGAATGGGGCAGTTGAAGCTGCTAATAAGAACATTAAGAAGATTGTACAGAAGATAACTGTTACTTACAAGGATTGGCACGAGATGTTACCATTTGCTCTGCATGGTTATCGTACTACAATACGTACTTCAACCGGGGCAACCCCATTCTCCTTGGTCTATGGTATGGAAGCAGTTCTGCCTATTGAAGTTCAGATCCCCTCCTTGAGAATTATGAAGGATGCAGGCTTGGATGAAGATGAGTGGATTCAGACTCGACTTGACCAGATAAATTTGATTGATGAGAAAAGGTTAGCAGCAGTTTGTCATGGCCAGATGTACCAGAAACGGATGATCAAAGCTTTTAACAAGAAGGTTAAGCCAAAGGTATATCAGGCTGGTGACTTGGTAATCAAGCGTATCATATTACCACAGGGTGATCCTAGGGGCAAGTGGACTCCAACATATGAGGGACCATTTGTAGTCAAGACAGTGTTCTCAGGAGGTGCCATGATATTGACTACAATGGATGGTGAAGACTTCCCACAACCTGTAAACGCAGACATAGTTAAAAAATACTACGCATAAAAAGAGACCCGCTAGGTTGACAGGCCTAGGAAAAAATAAGGGCATCCCGGCAAACCAAAAGGGTTTGGGCAAAAATTAGGGATATATATATAAAAAGATGTACATCCGGCAAGTCGAAAACCTGAAAAGGCGGCTTGGGCAAAAAAGGGTATCCCGGTGGATTGAAAACCTGAAAGGGCAATCCAGGCAAAAGTTAGGGATTAAAGCGTATGACTATGTCTCGTTTGGATCACTCATGAAACTGCAACCAGTTGTACTACTTACTCAAGCTCAAACAGATAAAGCTCAATCCAATCGTTTCCGTCTCAACAGCAAGAAGATGAGATACTTGAGGGGCAATAGTAGAATTGAAACTCAATAGGATTATTTCCCACATAGCTGATTCTTTTTGTAAAACTTCATGACAAAATTCTCTTACTAGGGTTTATGTCTCCTTGTACAAACTTACCCGTGTATGGGTCACTTTTGATATAAATAAATTCTATCTTTTGAATCCAGATTTACTTTTACCCTATTTACATAAGCGAAACGTCCATTGGTTGTGTTTGAATGTATGTATGCCTTTGAATATGATTGATGTTTACCAGAAATGCATGTATGCTTTTAATATGATTGATGTTTACCAGAAATGCATGAAAATGCAGTAATAGTATTTACTAAGGACGAACGAGGGAAGGATTTCAACGAAGCTTCGCCGGTTCATCTTTACAAGGCAGTTACAAACCATCAGTAGGACTAATCCATTTTCACAAAGTCTAATCTCCCCTGGAATTTATATCCATCTCTTTTATCCTCATACGGATATACGGGAAATTACTTTCCAATAAGGGCACGATGAACGAAGACGGGATGTTATACTTATCCTACTATCAAACGAAAACGAAGGTTATCTATACCCTACTGTCCCCAACAACGGGAGGTTATCTATACCTTGTTATCCCCAACAATGGGAGGTTATCTATACCTTGTTATCCCCAGCAGACGGAGGGTTATGTATTCTTCAACAACGAATCGGGATTTATTTTCCTTGGCCAGCAGTTGTTATACAAGGATATCCAGACACTTCCAGCAGTGTCATATCATACATGCATCATTTACATCATACCATAACATATATGTCTATAGTACATTACCTAAGTGCATCATGTCATACATGCATACATAAAGCATAAACTAATGTTGTTATACAAAATGCTACCTTGTTTTCAGGTTAATTATCCAACAAACAAGCTTATGATCTTTGGGACTGCTTTATTGTAACCTCAGGGTTACTTTATCCTCCTGATGAGCTTCTTATTACTTTGGGACTGCTTTATTATAACCTCAGGGTTATTTTATCCTCCTGATAGACTCTCATGACTTCAAGACTGCTTTAGAGCTATCCATTGCTCTATCCTCCTGAAATCATTACTTCAAGACTGCTTTAGAGCTATTAATTGCTCTATCCTCCTGAAGACATATCACATTATTACTTCAAGACTGCTTTAGAGCTATTGATTGCTCTATCCTCCTGAAGACATATCACATTATTACTTCAAGACTGCTTTAGAGCTATTGATTGCTCTATCCTCCTGAAGACATATTACATTATTATTTCAAGACTGCTTTAGAGCTATCCGTTGCTCTATCCTCCTGAAATCATTACTTCAAGACTGCTTTAGAGCTATTGATTGCTCTATCCTCCTGAAGACATATCACATTATTACTTCAAGACTGCTTTAGAGCTACTGATTGCTCTATCCTCCTGAAATCATCCTATTATTTCAGGACTGCTTTAGAGCTATTCATTGCTCTATCCTCATGAGGTCATATTACTACTTCAAGACTGCTTTAGAGCTATTCATTGCTCTATCCTCTTGAAGCCATCTAATTATTTCAAGACTGCTTTAGAGTTATCCATTGCTCTATCCTCCTGAAATTACATTATTATTTCAAGACTGCTTTAGAGCTATCCATTGCTCTATCCTCCTGAAATCATTACTTCAAGACTGCTTTAGAGCTATTGATTGCTCTATCCTCCTGAAGACATATCACATTATTACTTCAAGACTGCTTTAGAGCTATGGATTGCTCTATCCTCCTGAAGACATATCACATTATTACTTCAAGACTGCTTTAGAGCTATTGATTGCTCTATCCTCCTGAAGACATATCACATTATTACTTCAAGACTGCTTTAGAGCTATTGATTGCTCTATCCTCCTGAAGACATATCACATTATTACTTCAAGACTGCTTTAGAGCTATTGATTGCTCTATCCTCCTGAAGACATATTACATTATTATTTCAAGACTGCTTTAGAGCTATCCGTTGCTCTATCCTCCTGAAATCATTACTTCAAGACTGCTTTAGAGCTATTGATTGCTCTATCCTCCTGAAGACATATCACATTATTACTTCAAGACTGCTTTAGAGCTATTGATTGCTCTATCCTCCTGAAGACATATCACATTATTACTTCAAGACTGCTTTAGAGCTACTGATTGCTCTATCCTCCTGAAATCATCCTATTATTTCAGGACTGCTTTAGAGCTATTCATTGCTCTATCCTCATGAGGTCATATTACTACTTCAAGACTGCTTTAGAGCTATTCATTGCTCTATCCTCCTGAAGCCATCTAATTATTTCAAGACTGCTTTAGAGTTATCCATTGCTCTATCCTCCTGAAATTACATTATTATTTCAAGACTTCTTTAGAGCTATTCATTGCTCTATCCTCCTGAAATCATTACTTCAAGACTGCTTTAGAGTATTCATTGCTCTATCCTCCTGAAATTACATTATTATTTCAAGACTGCTTTAGAGCTATTCATTGCTCTATCCTCCTGAAATCATTACTTCAAGACTGCTTTAGAGCTATTGATTGCTCTATCCTCCTGAAGACATATCACGTTATTATTTCAAGACTGCTTTAGAGCTATTCATTGCTCTATCCTCCTGAAATCATTACTTCAAGACTGCTTTAGAGCTATTGATTGCTCTATCCTCCTGAAGACATATCACGTTATTATTTCAAGACTGCTTTAGAGCTATTCATTGCTCTATCCTCCTGAAATCATTACTTCAAGACTACTTTAGAGCTGTTGATTGCTCTATCCTCCTGAAGCCATTCTATTACTTCAAGACTGCTTTAGAGCTATTGATTGCTCTATCCTCCTGAAGCCATTATAACTTCAAGACTGCTTTAGAGCTATTGATTGCTCTATCCTCCTGAGGTCCGATTTATCACTTCAAGACTGCTTTAGGGTTATCATTATTGATCGCTCTATCCTCATGAAGACATGCTGTTACATCAGTATTACTCCAGACTCCTGACAGCTCTCATTATACTACTGAAGAACTTTCCCCTAGTGGCATCTTTAAGCCCACTCAATCATGTTCAACCAACCATCAATATCACTCTGTGCACTGGTGAGTGCAAATTTTTGGGCTTTTGTGTTCAATCCCCTTCAACCTTCCAGGTTACGACTGGCAAATATACCAATCTAACCCCTCAGGTTTCAGAAAATTGAACAGGGGCAGCTGTTGCACCCCAAAATTTGCCCTCACCATACAAGACTTTGTGTTCTAAGAAGGTTCACAAGATTCACAATGTTTACAAAGCTTTCCTAAGGGTCATGGGGCCTACAAAGCCACTTCATGATGTTCACAAGGTTCACAAGTTTTCACCAATACCTCAGCATAATAATTGGATTTGGGACTCTGTTTACCTCTCGAGTCATTAGTTCATCAGGGCAAGGAGAGCTTATTTTGGAGATAAAATTGCTTAAGTGGATGGGCAAAGTTATAAGCCATAATGAAAAGACGAAATCGCAAATTCATGTGTATGTTCAGTTCATGGACATCAAGATTTGATCTCAAATGTTTCGAATTCAATGATTCATTTTATTTGAGGCAAGAATTACGTACACCAAGAAGTTTATGTGAATATCTTGAGTCGGAGGTATTCGAAATTTGAACCAAATTCGTTCAACTTTGTGATAAGAAGCAAGTTTATATTCAAACTACAAGAATCAAATAAAGATAATTCTTTGTGCCGTTCAAAGATGCTACGAGTACATAGTTCAGGGCCCATCGTTTTTCCAACTCTGATGCTACTTGACTTTTGTTACTATCCCTTAACTTTAAAGAGGCCATGACTAAATAAACTACAGTTACAAATATTTGCAAATACATAACAAGGTGCCGTTTAGAAGCTGCTCCTGGCTAGCTGAAGTGAAATGTTGGCCATGAGCCTTTCCTTTGAGTTGCACAAATTACAAACACCATTGACTCAACAACCAATCTGGCCTGCGCAGCAACAGTAGCAGAGTGGAAGGCCTCAACCAAATGTAACGAATGGGCAACACGCTAAGATGCTTGAACAACAGAACAATGTTGGTGACACACTTAAGTCCCAGAAGTTGCATCCACAGCAGATTAATCTCATGGACCTGCAACATCAACAACAACAGTTAATTTAGCAGATATGCATCAACAGCAGCCATGGAAGGAGAAACTCTGCATAGCAAGCCAGTTGCTTACTACCTTCTCAATCGATATACTGAAGCTTCTTAACCACTCTCTGTATTAAGGAATTTAGTGAATGAGCACAATGTCTTATGGTTGAATTGGTGGCCAAGCACATTTCTGTAGAGAACAGTGAGTATTTGATGTAATGAATCACCTTGAGGATAGGCTCCAACGTGCAGTTGGTGATGTTGACTAAAAGCTTTTATGCACTTGACTTTGTCCACAAATGATGTTCATCAGCAGACATACAGGCGTATCAAGCCGGAGCTCAAAGGTATTCTGCATAACGGAAACAAGCTAAGAGATTAGATTATGAACGTGATTGATTTGAAAGCAATCCAACAAATACAAAAAGAAATCACAGCAGGCCCCAGCTTGACAGATTCTCGTAAAGTTGTGGTTTGCAACATCCATGTGCTGTACAATCCAAATATAGGAGATGTTAAGCTTGGCTAGAACAAGTTAGGATATCAGAGCAACACATTTGTACAAGAATTTAATTCAATAATAGCCCTCCAACCAAAGTATGCTCAAATTGAAGAGAAAGTGCACTCACCAGTTATGTTCAAAGTAAAGCCCATGCCAGCTGCTACCAACGCCTATTCCTGAAGTTGTGACCTTCAACATAAAACATCAAGCCTCCCAGGTTGACACACAAAGTGACAGAGAAGAATGTTGTTTTACCTGAGCTGAAACCAGGACAGGAAGTCTAGAAGTGATGAAAAAACCATAAGTCATGAGTTACATTCAATCAAGTCAAGAGATAAGACATTACTAGGAAAACCATACGCACTTGTTTATGAAGGAACCGTCAAGTTGGCGATAGACGCGTAACTAATACGAATCAAATCATGTAGTCGTTACGTTGCAAACCCGGCAAGCCCTGATTACGTAATTATTATCATTATGGAGTCGTTAACCAAGCTGCAGAATGAATGAGAATTAAGTCGCAAGTATCAAAGACAATAAAAGAATGACTTACATTAGACTAGAACCAAAGAACTCGAGTGAACTTGAGTGAGGCTTCTCAAAGTTCCCACCGTAACAGGTCATAACAGTCGCACTACCCAAGTTCTCATGCCAAAATCCTACAGTCCCAAGTAATATCATTGTTATAAAAATGCTGGTTGCCACTAGGTGAACAAGTCCGCATTGCTAGAAAATTGACAGGATTGCTTAAAGTAAACGGTACCTCACGGACATTCTCTCACAATTTCCAACTTAAAACGTTGTTGCATGCTCCCGGACAATGGTTGTTCTTGACCCTATTACCACGAGGTTGAGACGTGATGCTATTGATTCATGGCAAGAGAGTTCTGGATACTTCTGCAACAAGCTGTCTCACGCTGATCACCTGGACATTAAAGAAAACAAAATTCTCAATTGGAGCTGGTATGGTCGCGTATCCATCTGTTCAAAACAACTTACTCCCTGTATGACATGTTTCACCACCTTTTAGAATGCATCCTCAAGCTAAGCGCACAATAGAACTCGAGTGGGATAACGAGTATAATGGTGGTAGCTCAAAGATCTTGAAGTTTACTATCACTCACCAACCTGATGGAAGACTCCTGACTGAAACAGAAGAAAATGGAAGCCCTGTTTAAAAATCAAGACAACATATGTAAAAGACCACCATTTTGGAGTTGAAGCTGAGGGTATAATCAACGACATACCCTACAATTCAGAAGGGTTTACAGCTCACCACAAGCGTAGGTCATGTTCGTTACAACGTATCGAGTGCAAGTTGTTTTTCTGGGCTGCTAATTCTCCCTCGGCCCAAAACCTTTGCTACCCACACCTGCCAATTCACAAATTCAGGGTTAGCAAAGTCATTGGAGAATATTCACTAAAAAAAATAGAAGATTCGATTCAAGTACCAAACCAAATCCAACATTGAATCAAAGCATTGATCAGATTGATACACTAATATCACAGGATACAGATTTTCATTTAACGCATGTTATTGCACTCAGACAGAAAGGGAAAGTTTTCAAATTTGATATATCCCAAATTGGAAAATCTAAATCAACATTCAAAGCAGCAATCAAATTTCAATCAAAACATTGATTCTCAAAAAGCCTATAAGAAGAGGGAGATTCGAAAGGGATAGGGGACTTTTTCAGAAGAATCACAAAATCACGAATCCACAAGATAGCGACAAGGTCGAAACCCTAAAGAGAAAATTAAGCAAATGGATTTGCACTTATCTCTAAGTGACATCGCTACCGCCGCCTAAGACCTCTGAGAACGACCATCGCTCGTGTCGCCGCAGCTTCGCCGTCCGTCACACGATTACCTCTTCGAATTGGTAAACCCGTTCTCTATCTAACTCATCCTTTTGTTGTTTGATTGGATTTAACTGTGTTTGCTGTTGCTTGTTTTGTTTCGATTTCCATGGAGCCGTCATCCGTGAAGAGAGGGGAAGGAGGAAGACGTTCGCGATGAGGGAAACCATCGGTGAAAGGGGATTTCGGGGAACTAGGGTTTCTGTTCTTTGTGTTGTTGTAACGTTTACTATGTATTACACTCTGTACACATGCACACACCACGTTACCGTACACTTCCACCATTGCCACCGTTTGATCTCCAATAGATCAGATCTCCCGGCTCACATTACGCGTGCCCACAGTAAGCCACACACCTGCGCTCACCTAATCAACACCCAATTATCCCACTTAATCTCCCCTTAATCCAATTGATAAACCTAAATAACCTAAAATTAATCCTGTTTAATTAATAACCCTTTCAAAATAACAGTCTTTTTAATCAATTAATCAACCTGTTAATTTAATTAACTTTTTCTCTTTATTTCAATTTCAGCTTTATTTTATTAATTACCCCATCAATTTAATCCCCCACCTTTTATAATAACTTAAATAGAAACGTTTTTTTTTAATTTAAATTAACTTTTTAATAAAAACCATAAATTTCTTTCCATGTAAAAATAAATCACTTCACATTTAAGTTACTTTTTTTTAAGATAGATAATATGATTAAAATTATTTAGTGTATTAGGAAGTTTTATTTAAAACCTTAGAAAGCTAATTTAATTAACATTTTCTTAAAATCAATCTCACAAACCCTAATTTTCACAAATGCCTCGCCGCAGGCAAAATTACAATTTTACCCTTAGCATTAGGTCAGAGAGCCGCCGCGCTCATTTTAGGGTTTCCCGCTGTGGAATCCCTAATTTAACCCTAATTACAACTTAACATTTCAACGTAGAGATTTGGAGTTTCTACACTCCACGTAAGCGTGTCCTTAAGATGCGCTTATTCCCCTTGAGACCTTGACCACAGTCAAGAAGTCTCTAACCTCCCTTTTGAGGGGAACTACGATTACTCTGATTCCGCTCCCGTAAGGATACGTAGGCACAAGATGCGATGTCTTGCCGAGTAAACTTAGAATTAACCCCCTTTATTATTTATTATTGCTTATTTATATTTTATTTATCTTTGCTATTTAATTATTTTGCTTATTATTTTGTAATTGTTTCTTGGATGTAAAGTTGTTTAATTGTTTAATTATTATTATGGTTAGTAATTAGGGAGTGTAACAACATGTATGTAATATTAAAATAAATTTAGATCACTTTTAAATAAAGGTAATTAAAATAAACACGTCACACACGTAAGTCGATTTTAATCGCCGTCTCACTTCCTAAGGATATCCCTCAAGTTGCCTACGAATACTGGTTAAGTGGGGTGTATAAAGCAAGTCCCTCAAATAGAAAAATCATCAACGTCCCTTATGGTTGCCTTTACGAATCGAGTCCCTTTCGAAAAATGATGATGGTCCCTTATATGTGCTTATTACATCCCACAATGGCCTTCAAAGTCAAATTGTCTCTCACATGTCCCTTAACATCCAAAGTAAGGACTACCTACTCCATTATAGTAGGGATAGTCTTACTAAGGAAAGGATAAAGAATAAGAAAGACCTTAAAACATTAGGGTAGGCTACTCCTAGATACTTGCTCACTTCAAAACTGTTTCACACTTAAACAAATTTTCAACAAGTTTTCAAACAAGTTCTTAACACATCCTTACATGGATTATTTATTAACTATTCTGAAAATTTTCTATTCACACACTACACTTTCAAAACAATTCAAAAGTGAGCTTAAGTACCTAAGAGCCCATGGATAACCATGGATGAAAAGGGTGCTAACACCTTCCCTTTTCATAACCTACCCCCCGGACCCAAAATATTCTCTAAGGTCTTTCCTGTTCTTTTATAACCTTTCCTTATGGATAAAATAAAAGTCGGTGGCGACTCTTGCTATCCGCAACATTGTTTAAAGTCAGTTCTCCCACCGTGTTACAGCTCCCGATTGCCGTCAACTTCAAAATATGCCTCAGAAGGAAAGAGATTCGTTCAAGGAATACGCTCAACGCTGAAGAGAGTTAGCTTCCCAAGTTGAACCCCCTATAGCAGAGAAGGATCTAACATAAATGTCCATGGATACTTTGTCTCCTTTCTATTGGGAAAAGATGATTGGGAGTGTCTCTTCAAGCTTTACAGATCTGGTGACTATTGGCCAAAGGTTAGAAGAGGATTTGAAAAATAGTAAGGTATCCAAAGCTGCCGAATCTTCTAGTGGGGCAACGAAATCCTATGGGAATTTCTAGAAGAGGAAAGAGGATCAGACCAATGCTATCACGATTAAAGCAAGAAGGCCTCACCATGGACCTTAATCTGTTGATCATCATGCTATTGTTGCTCCACAACCAGCTCAGACTCATCAGCGTCCCGTTGTTAGACAGAACCAGTATCGAAATAGGAATCAATTTGATCATATTCCCATGACTTACACAGAATTGTATCTTGACCTAGTTCGACAAGGGCTTACCACTACAAAGGCTTTACCACCTCTTCCTAATCCTCCTCCAGCTGGATTTAGGGCTGATCTCCAGTGCGTTTTTCATGAGGGTGCCCTAGGCCACGACTTGGAGCATTGTTTTGCACTGAAAGCTAGAGTGCGTGAGTTGGTTAGAGATGGAATACTTGATTTTGAGGATAGTCATTCGAACATCCAGAAAAATCCTTTGCCAGTGCATCAAAAGTGAAGCTTCCGCCTGACCCCAGCGGATTATTTTCCCAAACGCCAGTGTTTCAGACAGGACGGCTCAGCTTTCTACTGATTTAGTCACTAGGCCTTTGTTTCTCGTTGTTTGTACCTTCCTTACTTTTATATTAGTTGTTTGCCTTCAAATTATGTTTGTACTTTAATATTAATGAAATGAGCATTGCGACTTTTGATTCAATTCATTTCGTCCATTTGTTTGCTATTTATGCTTTATCTTTTAAAATATGCACTTTTGTTCAAGTTTCAATCCACAAATACTGGAGAAATAAGGAAGTTATCCCTTGTCACCCCCTTCGAGTCTAGAAGTTGGAGTTCCTTTCTTTACAAAAAAAAAAACTGCAATCTTAACCTGGGGCATGGGTAGGTTCTCAGTTAACTTGGTTGTGTTTTCCTACAATGCACCTTTCATATAAAGGTTAAATTCACAAGTTTTCCTTCGCACACAACAAGTAAGTGTCGAAGACGTTTTCCAAGCTAAAAAGCCGATGATGGTTCAACGTAATCATTAAAGCTAGGCAGTCACTTTCTTTCCAAAAAAAATCAAAAGAAAAAGCCCGCTAAGTCAAAACTTATAAAGGAGACTTAGGCAAAATTGGGGCGTCCTGCTGATTGTAATCTTCACAAGAAATAGTTCAGGCAAAAGTTAGGGATGATAAAAAGAGGTGACCTTTAAAATCTTCACCATGTAAATCCTCAATGCCAAAACAACTAAATGTTATAGGGAAGTAGTGGTGGCCTTTTCATAGATCCCTTGACTTCTGAACCATCACTGCTACCATCAGTGCAACTCTTAACCTATAGGAACCTGAATGCATAATATGAGTTAACTGAGAGTAGGACTGAAGATTATCACGTAGATTGGATGGGTACAAATAAATATTGAGCATTTATCCTTTATTTCATAAACCGTGAACCAGACCACGTTACAACCCTCAAAAGACCTAACTGAAGCAAGGTTATTTTGAAAGTGTACTACAACAAGGTTGCGTAAGCTGACTCCAAAAGATTTTTGCAAATCAATAATTTTGGCAGTACACCTTTGTTTTAAACTTTGAGCGTCTTGAACCATCGTGTTCTGACCAACGACTCATTTATTTTTCATCTTTCAAAAATAATTTTGATTTCAAAAGTTGCATGAACTTTGCATTATCATGTTTGTATGAACACTTTTGTTTGCAAATTGGCTTTTCTCTCAAGGAATTTTCAAACAATTGATAAGCTCGGTCAGGTGATCCTATCAGGGGCAAGCTCCTTTATACGTCTTGTTGAGAATCAGTTCAAGATTTATTCAGGGGCAAGTCCTTCTCAGAATCAGTTTATCCAGAAGATTCTCCAAGACTCATACTGGGGCAAACCTTCCAGAGGCACAGTAGCACAATCATCTACAAAATCAGACAAGCGGAAGTAATTATCAATTCATCTATAACAAACGGCTTAATCTGGGGCAATTTACATGAAGAATCCCCAAGCAGCTCTTCATCCTTCCTATAAGGATCGTCAACTTGATACAATTTACCAGTGCGGCAGAGATGCGTTCATTGGTAGCATCTTTAGTCCCCAAGCAGAATGAAAATGATCTCTGTATGGAGGAATCAGTCTTCTAGTTTTACCTTCTCACCAAAAGAATCGAGCCTTGTCGTCTGCATTTGCATTTGCATTTGATCATATATCATTTGCATAATTCATACACGTATGCATAACATGAGTGTTTCATCCTCATTTGCATTTCTCCATAGGTAGTGTTGTTAACAAACTCTTGCCTTGTGGTCAAAGTCCAACTCAATCAGCAAAATTAAATCAATAGGTTTAACATGTAAACACCAATTAGATCAACTCCCCACATAATGCGTGGTTCCACAATAATTGAATCAAAACCAGATATGTAACAAATACAAGGTAAAATAACATGAAAACATAACGAACAGAAAAGGGATCAGATACCTAATCATATGTACTCCCCAAGGAGCAAAAACACAACAAACAGAAAAGGGGATAGAACTAATTTCAATAAATATATGGTGAAAAATACATGCTAAGGAATAGTTCAGACAAAACACACCAATTATATAATCATTATGCACATACAAGTGCCACATCATTATTCGACGTAAACAACCCATATTAAATCATATACATATGCAATGTGACTCAATTAATATGACAGAATGCATTCGGTACCATCACAATCACACACAGTTCACCCTAGAACCTGATTCCCGTTAGAATACGGATAAATCGTATACGTTCCTCTGAACTACAACTTATCTCCACACGACTCGCACATAGAGTCCGAACAAGACTAGACAATCATCATGGATTCCCACCTAGCTCACCTCCACATAACGTGGCATGAATGCATGACACAAAATTATGCACAATGTAATTATTATCCAAGTATAACTTCATAATCCTTAAGGATCACACACAAGCCACCTGCTCATTGTAATTCTCTCAAGAATTACCACCACAACACATGACCGTCCATACATGACAATCTTGGCTCACACACCCAACACGTCTCAACTAGACATTCTCATAAAACCCCAAATTTATTCTATTTCATGTTATTAATAGTTTCTCTTATGTCCATTTATACCATCTTAGTCATACGGATCAAGAGAAATCACATTGCACGTGAAATCGGGACAAAAATCGCGAAAATAGGAAAATTGCACTACAGCCATGCCCATACGCGTATGGACCTGCCCCATACGCATATGGCCTCCTCCCTGCGCTCCAGGTCTGCGCATCATAGGCGTATGGCCTCACTGCTCAGGCTTACATACGCGTATTACTTTGGCCCTTACGTGTATGGCCAGAGAGTGATTTCTCCTCCCAAACGTTCTAAAGCTGCCCATACGCGTAATTGCATGACCATACGCGTATTGCCTCCCCTTCCTTACATGTACCATATGTGTACGACTAGAAGGCCGTGCTGGCATTAGGAAAAGGCACGTACCATACGCGTACAGCCTTTGAGGGTGTCCCTCATACGCATATGGCCTCCCTCCATACGCGTATGACCAGTCTGCATACCAAAATCCCAGTTTTTTTCATCTACCCAAATTGTCACACAATGGAATCCATTCCAACACCTAAATTAGATCCAAAACAGTCTTCTACACCAGTTTATCACCCACAATTCCATTCTATCTAATTATCATATCAAGATTATTCATCACTTAACTCTAATTTCATCATCTTCTACATCTCATAACTTTACAGATCTACAACATGGTAAAACCCAACAACAATCCACAAATTCCCACGAGTTCATATCAATATTACTACAACAGACACAAATTCATACCAGTATCATCACCATAACACGAATTTCACAATATTCACACGGTTATAGAATCAAGAAATACAAGGAAAAGAATATGCACGAAAATCCTAAGAGGGAAAGGAACCCTCACTACCCTCTCATGTTATTATCACCATTAATGAATCTCATTCTCCCCTTATCTGAATTTCCAAGCTTTGATCCTTTAACAATGGTGGAAAATCTCCTTTTTCCCTTGCCCTAACTCTTTCTCTTCTCTTTTTACGTAACTGATCTTTTGTGAAAAACCTCTCACTAATCACTCTTAATTGTTTTATTTATTTTATTAATCCCTGATAATTACATTATTAATATGAATAATAATAATAATAATAATAACCATAATGTTACTAATATTTCTCACCTATTATTAATTAATTATCATTATCATATTATTCTAAGGTTTTATACACACTAAACGATTAAGGTTAATTCCTCGCACTCACCCTTAACCACCTATCCTTAATTAAGTCAATAAAATCACAAGCAACGCACAATAAATCATACACGGAAAAATAATTAAATGGGGTGTTACAATGGGTCTTCACTATTTCCCCAACTTCTATCAACTCTCTCACTTCCTGAGACATGAAACACCTTATCTTAACCCATATTTGCCATGTGTCTGCTGTTGAAAGGATAACCACTTCTATAAATACTCCATTCATACTCTCTTTCAATCTTCTTCACTCACACTTCCTAATTTTACACTAAAAAAGAAACCATTTCCCGTACCAAGCTTTTCAAGACTAAAAAATGGCAACTTCCACCTCATCTTTCAAACCATACACCAACAAAAATCCTTTGGAATTCATGATTCTTAAATCAGAAGATGACAACAAAAGAGATTTTGTACTTGAACCACCTTTGGCCAAAGATAAAATGACATATGGGCTAAACATGTACTTCTTCCCATTCATTCTCCCTCTCTGATAAACTTTTGGCATTCTTATGGTTATTTTCCACGACTAAGTTACATCCTGGGAAGGTGAAGAACTTCTTCCCATGTTAACCTATCACCATGCCTTCTGTGTTCGAAGAACGCTCTCTCGACCTAACCTTTATGGAAATGCCTATGCGTGCTTTTTGATCACCACCCTCATCCCAAAATAAGGACTACAATGCATGGCTTGACAAGGTCCAAAACAATAGAACAAAACAATTGAAAGAACCAGGTATCTTTGACGTAATCCAAATATCTAAAACCAGACTAAGGTATAACCCCTACCATGTTGTTTGCGTTGATCTTCTTCTTGGATGGCTCAACGAACACGTTCCAATTTCCTTATGGAATGCTCATGTTGATCTTGTTCGACATAGAAACTATCACTGGAATTAAATCTATAGGTGAAACCTTTGTCCCCATAATAGAAACTTTGAATAAGTCTGCCTTCAAACAATTTAACTTCAAAAATTACATCACTAACTACCATAAGAAAAACACTGAAAAAGTCTCTGACCAAGAGCACATTGCCTTCTTGACCCTCTTGGCTTTCTTATTATTTCTTTTGCTCAAACTCTTTACAAATATCCAAAAAACATGTCCTTTATCAATCTAACTCCACGAGGGTCGAAAGATCTCTCTAGGTAAATTACTTTTAGCCACTTTATATCAATCCATTGGAAACACTTCCTACAAGCTGAAACACCTCCCCGAAAACAACAAAACATATCTTATTTCTAGCCTATTGTGGCTCATACACCTTTGGCTGAATTCCATATTCGAACCAAAGCTTCATCTAACCAAATCAAAAGCTTTGATGAAAGAGAACGATTCCAAGAGCAACAGAGGCACTAAACTTGCCCTAACCACCCCATATGATACTCCTTCAAAAATAAATTTTATGAAGTACATTAACTTGTTCCTCGAATCAAAAACCTTTGTCTCAACCATGAACCTTTTTGTGGATAGATGTATTGGCCAACCTGGTTTTAAAATAGGTTTCCTAGGGTAACCCCCTCTGTTGTTACAATGTCGAACTCTATTTGAGAGACCTTTTTAACTCTTACATTCCTCTCCACTCGAAATGAGATAGGAACTGCTTGCTTTGG
This sequence comes from Lathyrus sativus, assembly GCA_963859935.3. NCBI lineage: Eukaryota > Viridiplantae > Streptophyta > Magnoliopsida > Fabales > Fabaceae > Lathyrus > Lathyrus sativus. The sequence continues at coordinate 475,675,274 of OZ012738.1, forward strand.
ATTCATTAGATACCAATCCAATCTAGTGGCAAGGCAATTTGGTTTCATCCAAATGTTGCTAAAGTCACTCTATATTTGGGAGAACGACATCTGCTGGTCGAAAAGAAAGTTTTTTGCTTTGGAGTACACAGATTTTTTGGCGTTCACCTGACAACAAGTCCTTGAACTGCCTACATTTCATTTCCAAACTTCCCTCTACTCAACTGTGATGTTCGATAACTAGTGGTCAAACCATTTCCAAGGCAACTTCTCTGAAGAAAACTTTCGCAAGAGGCTGACAATTGCCTTTTCCAACTTGCAAGAGAACCTCGAGAAAAAAATAGGTTCACATTAACTAATTATTCAAATTATTTTCATTCATACCTTCGACTTCTCATATGTTTTCATTTCAAGTGAAATTAGAACATTGGGTGAAGCCAATGTCGAAGGCCCCTGAAATGTTGGTGAAGCCAGAAAAGAAAAAGACCCCAAAAGACAAAGGCAAGTCTTTTCCCATCTGTACATTAGCTAATTTTGAAGTCTTTAACGTGCAATTTTCCTTTAGAATAGAAAACATGATCCAGACTCCCCAATGACCCCCAAATTCAAGATAAAGAAGAAATCCAAAAAAAACTTCCTCGACACAGGCATGTGTAGCACCCCAAAATTTGCCTTCCTTTTTTTTTTCTAACCTCAACTGGCTTTTGCTTCACGTTCATCTGCATCAACTTTAGTTCATAACTCATAATCATGTTTATCATGATCTCCTAAGACGTGGGATCAAATGATTTTCTCGTTATTGCTGTTTACCCTATTCAGAGGTGATTCAGGTGGTTCTTATTTCAGTCAAGTGAAAGCAAGAGGTTGAATTGTGTTCATCGTAATCTTCTTGTCAAAAAAATCGTCAAGTATCAAGTTTATTTTCTTCAAGAATTTTTAGACATCAAGGCCTAGGGTTTCATAACCTCTTTGGCTCAAAGGTGTTGGCGAGCTTTTATTCAAAAATCAGGATCATCATGATCATAACTTCAAATTGTGCTCCTCTGGGGATTTTCTCAGATAGATTCAAAGTGATTCAGGATTATCTTGATTGGAAGATTCAGAGGTTGACTCATTCAGATGGTTGTTGTTTATGTCGCAAGTTGTTCAATGGCTATTGTGTGCATTTGATCAGATGTTGCGAAAATTTTGGGGTTGGTGTAATGTGGTTATCCATTTCTAGAACCATTGTTCTTTATCCATGATCAAGTCCATAACCCATGTTAATTCATATGTACATATACCATGTTTTCTAATCCTTTCTCTTTTAACCATATTCATTATCCATATAATTTAGATATCCTTTTTTAATCCATAACCACTTTATAGTCCAATATCCATTACAATTTTATAAATCCATTTTTTCGATAACCTTTTCTTAAACCATTTTTCTACTGTTTATCTCATATCCAATATCCACTTTTCAAGATCCAAATTCATTTTCTTTGTTTCAATAACAATTATCCAAAACCATTAAATGGTATTTTTTTTTCAACCCGTAACCAATTTCCTAATCCATTTTTCAAAACCATGGGAATTAATTAGTCATCATATTTGTTTCCCTTTAAGTTTCCAATTTTATACCATTCTATCCATGTTAAACCTTTTTCCAAATCATATTCAAATTCATTTCCAAAATTTCCATAAAACCAGACAGCCCATGTCCAAATCAAGGTTGGTGTCTTTCTTAAAATCCCATTATTTAAAACCAAGAGTCCATTAGAAAATTTAAATTAAAAAAATGAAGAAAAACAAGTCACATCCCAGCATGTTGTCTCCACAACAATCTGTTTGCTACAAAACAAAAGCCACCAACTTTGTACAATTCACATACGTATAAGCCTGCGACTTCCACAACCAAACAAAGACCTTGCTGCAATACGTACGAGTCACGCAGTACAAACCGATCCTGCAGCATTTCACGGACCATACACAAACCATTTCACACATCAGTTTTCGAATTAAAAAAAAAAGATAAATTAATACCCATTCAAAGCGCAACAGTCACAGAAAATCTCAGCCACCACTTTTGTTATACAACAACCGAATCATCCAACTCCTTGATTTCCAGGTCCACCCCACAGAAAATTCCAAACAACATTTAGAAACACACATCAATAGACCTTCATCAAAAAACTAGACAACACCTCCAACACTCTTCAACCTGCATAACGAACAAAACACAGCCACTAAGCTCATCACCTTCAACCATCTCAGAGACCTTTCCTTTCCACCATTGCTTCAAACAAACGATCCAACAACATAACCACCAGTTTCAATCGTTACCACCGCCCTTTTATTCTTTTCGTCGATTAAAGCATAAACCTCACTACCTTCAAAAATCTTTCTCTAACATTGCCATATTGTTTCCGTCGATGATCCGCAAAACCCTTAAAAGAACAACAACCAACACAACACCACGAATCTTCTTCTTCAAACCCACAAAACCCCGTCTCAAATCACCTAACCACATCTTCAAATACAACAACCTCCTTCAAGTCCAAGTGAATACCAAAATGAGAACAGAAAGTTGAAGAAGATGAAATAGACGAGTGTCGTACCCCAAATTTGTCCTACCTATTTTAAATTTTCATTTTCGCCTGAATTTATTTTCAATTTGCATCGCTTGTACATTATATCGTGCATTTTACCGTAAATAAATCACAAAATGATTAGTCAGAACAAATTTCTTGGATATACAGACAGACTGATCAAATTGTGTCTCAAAAATATGAGAAAAAATCAACGATTGAAAAGTTTCGAATTTAAGCTTGCAGACGCTAGTGTTTTTAACCTAATTTCCATTGAGGCTTGACCTAGCGCGCTCACCTTATCTCTCGACGAATTTTCAATCACTTTTGATCAGTCTAAGCCTTTTACCGGTCCCAGTCAATTCCCAAAGTTGACTGAGTACTGCGTCTTCCCAAGTTATCAATTTCGCGTTAATCTTTTGTGTACAATTGTTGCAGTGAGAGTCGTGATACCAAACTATTGATTAACTTGAATCTTTAATTCTTAAATTCACAATCAGACTTTAATTTATCTAAAAAGGAAAGGTTTAAAGAAAGAAAAACCTATAAAAATGCAAAGCAAAAGGCAAGGCTTAAAGTTGAGCAAAGAGAGATCTAAAGGTTCGGGGGTTGGGTATGCCTAGGGTAGGTATTTCACATCCTAAACATCTGTAGTATTCTACAGGAACCTCTTGTTAATATTTGTGTTTGCTAAAGTTTGCTTGCTAAAGGTAAAGTGCTAAGGGTGAATATATAAAGTATAAAGTATGTACAAAGTTTGCTCGCCAAGAAATCGCATATCGTGCATACGTATCCTGACGGGGATGGAATCAGAGCAACCGTAGTTCCCCTAACTAGGGGTAAGGAATTATTGACTGTGCTAGAGGTTCCAAAGGGATGTAAGCATTCATAGGGAAGTACTTACATGGAGTGCGGCGACTCCTGAATCTACGTTGAGATTGTTATGGTAGAAAATGTCCACGGTGGGATGCTAAACATGAGTACGACGACTCAGATCCTAAGGTTAGGATAAAGGGTAAAGGATGTCCATGGTGGGACACTAAATGTGAGCAAGATGACTCAAATACTAAGGTTAGGATAAAGGGTAAAGGTTATCATACATAAGCCAACAATGTCACAACGATGTAAACAAAATGGTTCAAAATCTCATGGGGATAGTCAACAGTTTTTAAAGGTGAACCACTTAGATGCATACAAACAAAGTTGAATTTAAAACTTTAAATGCACATGGAAGACAACAAGCCAAGTTCATGTCATCTTCAAATGAAACTCAAAGAAGAATAAAATCAAAGTTTTGAAAATGACGAAATGCGAGGTAGGAGGGTGAAAACCTTAAAATGATTTACAATTTTTCCATAATGAAAAGTGTTTCTAAAATAAGAATTTTAGAATTCTTTAATCATCATATGAAAATAAACATTAAAACAAGCATTTGGAAAAAAGAATCACTTAAAAATGAAGGAGTTATGATAAATTGAAAATTAAATGAAATAAAATAAAACCATGTGCTAAAAAATAAGAAATGCCTCACCCAAGGCTTGAACCCAAGACCTTGGGATCATAGGCTCAAAATCATTCCAAACCAACCATTAAAAACATGTGGAAATAAATGGAAAAAGAAGAATAAAATCATAAAATGTAGAAAAATCATAAAAAGAAGAAAAAACACCCTCGCTGAGGGTCGAACCTGGGTTCAATGGCATGGCAAGTAATTAAAGGCAAGGCATTAACCACTGGGGTGGCGATACATCTGTTGTATCAAGCCCCCCCAGTTGTATATATACCAAAAGAGGGTATAGGCTGGGCATTGAACAAAGCAAGTTCAAGGTAAAAACTCAAAACGGTTTCAATCCAATCTCACCAATTCTTCACCAAATTTAACAAAATAAAAGTCCAACACACTTGAATTTTCATGAGGAAGATGATGGTGCTATCCATTTTTCAAAATGACAAACACAAAGAGAGATTCAAATGAAAAGGCATTAATGAATTTTAAGGTATACTTTGAAAATTCAAAAATGAAAATAGATGAAATTAAAGGTATGCAATAATCTGAACAATTTTTAAATATGATATGGAATAGGTTCTGACAACAAGTTTGATCAAAAAACAATAGAATGAGAAATTGGCACAATAGTTGCAAATTGATGAAATTTGTGCTTTTATGGACTTGGCAATTCAATAGCACCAATAACTCCAAGAAAGCAACCAAATTATTAAGAACCAAGAGTCAACTTCATACACACCAGCTGTGATCTTGAGAACAGAGTTGATGGCATCAAAAGCTAACAAACTTAAAGTAAAAATGAGACAGCCAACATTTTTCCAACAACAAAATTTATAGAGCAAGATGAACATAGCATGGTGATTTATTTGGAAAACAAAAGTAGTAATGTAAGTATACTCAATGATTAGAAGAAATCCTTGGATCAAGATTGAGGCTAACAAGCCATGACAACTGATTCTCAATAGAAATTTGACACAAACCTTCCAATAAAGTGGCCAATGATACTAACAACCGCATCATGGCAGATCCTCAAAACAACATGACAAGGGCATGCATATCATGCTTAAAGCAGTCTTGGTATCACATGAAGGAATTAAGCATTCCTAGACATCAGTCTTAAGCATCATATACCAAGAGTTCCAATGCCTATGCTAAAGCCTAAACATACATACATGATTCTAACAGCAGCCAACATGATTGAAAGTTTTCTAACACAAGAACATAGTTCAACAGTTTTTGGCAGCAACAATCATGAGCAAGATAAAGTTGATCATCGTTAATCAATACATACTTCAACAGTAGTATATGAATTATCTCAATAGCAACAACACATATCAATTGCTAAGATCCAAGCAAGCATAGTTCATATGAGTTGACAAACTCAAAATGGCCTTTAATCAGAACCAAAACAATCTTAAACCTAGCAATGCTGAGGAATATTTAGTAGACATGCCATAGTACTAAAAGTAATGAACAAGGTATCCTAAGATTTACAACTAACAGATAGATAAAGGACCAAAATCAAAATAGACCTATCAAATATGAAAACTGATTACAACAGCCAGTCCATAAATTATATGACAGTGATAAATGGTCTTTACAATACTAAACTCAAACACCAACTTGTAAAACAAATCTCAAAGCGAACTCTAGTAAAAGGTCTAAACAACCAGTAATGAGTTTGGCAATCTCAATCCAAAATAAATCCTAACAACAATCAAGGACCCTAACATGACAAGGCCTGAATCCAATCTATGACAGGTTCCAACATTCAAACTAAAATTAGGACCTCAATTAAACTAGTCTCAACAACCTAACCAAAAATGCCAAAGGTCTAACTTAAAAAACTGTTGGAAAGTCACAAACTGAGACTCACATAGATGCAGTCAACTAGAAAACACATAAATACACAACCATGAAAGTAGATGAACCTACTAAATTCTATACTCAACTAGCCTACTTATAACACCAACCAAAGCTCATCAGACCTGAGGCACTTAAGCTAAACTTTCACTGTCTACACTAAAAAGTCCACAAACCTCATGACCAAAAAAACAGGTTCTCCATCTCTGCTTCAAACCAACATTCTTAGGTGGCAACCACAATAATAACCAACTCCCTTATCATGAGAACTAAACTGATAGCAACTAAACTAAGTTGATAAATTCAATTCTCAAACACTAACATTGACAGCAGAACCTGACCTGAGCATGCCAAAAACTAACTTGAACCAATCAACTGAAACCTAAACAACCTAAAACCACAATCCAAAGGTAAAGCACTAGCACTAGGCAACAACAAGATTTTGATATTACCATGCCAAGTCTAAATGGATGCACCAACATAAAGAGTTGCCACTCTAAGTACTCAACAGGAGTTAACAGATCCATCTCTCACACCAACTCTAAAGACAACCCTATGCATAAACTAAAAACAGTGTTATGCCCACCACAAAGTGCTAGGCAAGTCCAAGTATTTACTAAGTTGAGTTCACCATAGAAAGTAACACGGTTAAGATCAAAGCACTAAACCTGGGCCTGAAGTCAACTTCAAGAAAACAACCTAATCACTAGGTAAAACCAAATCAGGCTTATGGCACCTCAAACGGAATTCAAATGTAAGATAACATGGATACTCATATTCACTCACACACACTGATGGGCTAAAGACGTGTCTACTTATGCGTCTAGCGGTATCTTACTGCAAGTGCACAGCCTATCGAAGTAATATTTAAGATTATCGATCCACAGGGATTCTATGGTTACTTAGTGCTAGATGAACTTCTAGTTTAGCTAAGGCGAATGGTTGTCACGATTTTTTTGTTGATTTTTAAGACTATTAAAGGCGGAATTAAATTTAAGTTTTAATAAAGTAATACTAAGGCGGTCGGTATGTAATTATACTAACTTAGGTGGGTCAATCTAACCTAGGCTTATAAAGGTGTTCACTTAATCTATTCGGTAGAGATTACCAGTTTAAATACCCTCAACTCACACTCTCGTGGTCTTATATCAGATCTTATCCCTAAAGCCCTATGCCTGCTCTCGCTAGCCCATAGTGTTTAGAGGTAATTTTTGGAAACTAAGTAATTCTAATTTATCTTAAAGCGCTCTCGCTGTGTTTAATTTAAATGCCTAACTTTAGCTATCTGGTTAAAATTTCACACTCTCGTGGTCTTGACCTAACCTAATACTCTTTTCTTACTCTCGTAACGAAAAGGTCTATTTCAATTAAAAAGTATCAGCCAGAATGTTAAGTGATTAATTATTTTTAGCCTATGGTTATATTTTACCGGTTAAGTTTGTTATAACTACATACCGCCCTAAGGTGTTTAGCTACTCATCGATGTTGAACCAGACAGAGACAGAAAATTTAATAATAACGTACTCATGGCAGAAAAATAAATAAACATTATAATTAAATTAAATTGCAATATAATGAAAAACCTGGTTAACAAATATTCGAGCAGACTCCTTCTTCCACAGACCGGAAAGCTTGGAGTTGGCGGAAATTGAAAATAAACGAATGCTGAAGGTTTAGAAACAAATAAATGTATAACAATTTCCTGATGTCGGAAATTGTTATATGGCGGGTTTGGATACAATAAAAAACGAAACAGAAAACTAAAAATAATGCAGGAATAGAAAGGCTGGTTCGTAATACAGTTCGGCAGAGCTTCCGCAGGAATTTGAATAAAAATGCTCCCCCCTTTGTTCATAGAACTTGTACTATTTATAGAATCCTTAATGGGCTGGATTTTTGGACCTTTGTTGCATGGATCTTGCTGAATTTGTGGAAGGAATGCAGGAACGTGGCAACAAAATAGGAGAAATGGTCTTCACGTAATGCCTTGACGTAGTCTGAGTCAAAAACCTAATTTTACCCTTGTCACGGTCGTGACAAGGTCTTCACGTTCGTAACTTGTGGTTTTTAAGTGTCACGGTCGTGACCACTCTCTTACGGTCGTGATGGCTCAAATTGGGGTGTCACGGTCGTGACACCCTTGTGACGGTCGTGGCTGCAACAAATTATGCAGTCTTTTGCAGGCTTCTTCATTTCTTCATCTCTTTATGGTTTCTTTTGTTCCTTTCGCTCTTAATTCATGATTTAGCTCCATATAATGATGTACCTGCAAAATGGTAAGAAAAACTCGAGAAATCGAGTGTTAAAACGGTGAATATGCGATAAAACGTTAATGAAACCTAGCAATATAATCGATGCGTTTTCTCGTTATCAAACTTCCCCAAACTTAAACCTTTGCTTGTCCTCAAGCAAATAGTCGGTTGAAAATCGGCGGACAAGATTTTATTCACGCATACTCATAACAAACCGTACGAGGGATCGTTTTGTCAGATAATCCGGTACTTTGATAGAACACTACCGATACACTAATGACACAAGCAACAAGCTATGTCGTCGACTTCCCGTTAAACGAAACAATCGGCAATTACATTACGATTTCACCTGGAGTTTTTCGATCTTATTTCGCCCGATTTCATTCTAGCGCAATCACATTAAGCCCTTTGCCTTAGCACGCACGTAGTGGAGTAGCCGGTTAGCGACTTTGATCCTTTTTGAGCACGGGGTCTGGTACACGAGTGTGGTAACCCTACATATTTTATCCGATTTGGAGGTTGTGGGGGATCGAGCCGTAGCACGCCCTACCGAGTTCAGAACCAGTACCTCTGAACCAACTTGCAACGAACTCCTTCTCATATTTCTCGTTTCTTATATGCGACCGTGTACTTTGGTGCAATTTCTTTTCATTTTGCATCGAGATATGAAGGATCATTATTGATTAGGCATCAAACGCTTATATTCATCGGCTCCCCACGTGGTTTGTGTTCAGACGGTGCTGACTGCTAGTATAAACTACTAGGGGTTACTTTTGAACTGAAACTAAAAGTGTACTCGTAATGGTAATCGGGATGGAATTGCTTAAGTAGGGAGTCAAAGATGTCAAGATTGTATTGGTCTTGTTTAATCGTTCTCGGCTTCCTAATTACGATTCCGTAGGTAAGTCGGGTAATGCGAATAATTAAAGATTTTTTATGGTATAGCTAAATAATCGGGGAAAGTTCGAAATTAAAGAAAATAGCACAAAGATTTGCTCATTTCATTAACTTGCGAAAAGAAATACAACGGAATTGAAAATACAACGAAATGGAAAAGTGCGAAAAAAGGGAAAATACGGAAATGAAAGGTACCTCTCCCACACTATATCAGACATTGTCCTCAATGTTGTGATATAAATGCGGTAAAAGTACAGTACAATGACAAAAACGAAAAACAAACATAAGCAAACTAAAACTATGGCTGCTGAGGACCGCGGGCTCGGACTCTGGTGCGGGAGCGGCGTCTGGAAGGAGTCGCTTCAGGATCAGAACCGGTGCCGGAGGCAGCAATGATGTTAATGCGGAGGGCTTCTAGCTCGCTGAAAATTTCTCCAAACTTCTCATTAGTAGCTTCCTGGTTTGCTGCAATAGTGCTGAGTAAAGCATCATACTGCTTCTTCTGCCTTCGCTCCAGTGCGGCGTTCATCTGGTTCTGCTGATGAATCGCACGGAGGACTTCCTCAAGTGTGATTTCGGGAGCAGGGGGCTGTCGGGTAGATGTCTCTGGTATATCCTGGACAGGCTCAGCTGCATCCATAGCGTCCTGCATCTCATCCGCTGGAGGGTCTGCCTGATCATCATGAATAGGGACGTGATCGGCAACAACAGGTAAAACAAAGAGCCAGTTGGCTCGGCTGGATGGATCGATGCGGTCGCGGGACGGCAGAATGATATGATGGAAAATGGTGCCATTGACAACAGGGCTATACCTGCCATCCTCTCGCTGCGCAATCAGGTGAGCGGACCTGCAATAACTCTTGGTGAGGAATTCTGCGGCTAGGTGAGGCTGATTAACGACCAAGTCACCAAGCCCCAACTGAATGGCGAGGGTGGTGACAATGCCGCCTATGAAGAACGGGGTGGAGCCTCTGTGTGCAATGGCCTGGATATGATAAAGCATGAAAGGGGCAGCGTTGATCAGCTCATCATTAAGAGCGCAGTGTAAGAATAGAAGCTCCTTGGAGTTGAGCTTATGGTTGCTTTCTCGAGCGAAGATGGTGTTGCATATGACACGGTGGAAATAGCGGATTGCCGGGTTGTGAATGTGCGTAGCGTTGAGGCTTTGGAAGGCTGATGCACGGGTGTTGGTTAAGTCGTGCCATAGAGTGAAAGCTTGTTCACTAAAATTATCGGGCACGCGACGGTGAGCTTCAGTTCTGTGATCGAAGCCTAACAACTCGGCTATCCTGGTTTGCGAAATGTTGAACTCTTGGCCATGCAATCTGAATTTGGCGACACCAGTGAGCTGACTCTGAGAACCGGTACCGGTGATGTAACTGAATGAGCTTAAGAACTCCAGTGTCAGAAGCTCGAATGTGGGCTGAGGTTGACTGCAAAGATCCCACAGACCGACTTTTTGAAGCAGGCTTGTAACACTGGCAAGCATTCCGAGTTCCCTCAAACAGACAGTGTCAATGTAACGTGTAGGTTGCACACCGCGGTTTTGGAATCGGAGAAAACGTTCTCTCTGAGTTTCTCCAGCATCACCTTCTCTAAAAGTAATAGAATCCATTGCATGCAAGAGCTTAGAGTGAAGAATGAAGATTTTTGATGTTTTGTGAAAAAATGGTAAAATGAAAGAAATATTGATTCGGGATAAATAATGGAGAGTGAGAATGTGATAGGTTATGATAATGGGGGGTTAATGTTGTTTAAAGTTGGTAATGGGGAGGTTACGGAGGTTATGGAGAAAATGGGCAGTTTTGAGGAAGTTATGGAGGAAGAAGAAGAAGAGGCACGAAGAGAAACAGTTCTGTTTCTCACGATTCCTATAATAGGGGTTGTCACGGTCGTGACAGGGGTGTGACGGTCGTGACACGCTATTTAAGCATGTCACGATCGTGAGATGGGTATGACGACCGTGAGGGCACGCTTCGTTGAATAATTTCCAGAAAAACATTTTCTCACTTAATTCACATATTTTATAATAATGTATTTTCTTCACTAACACTCATATTAAATTATAAACACCATATAGTATATAATTTCAACACAGTACTATACTAACTTGCATGGCATGAGAGATTGTATATAATATGAAATAATGCAAGCATAACAGTACATAGAATGAAAAATATATAAATTGCTAAAAATGGAGAAATTTTGGAATTAAAGGTGCATTGCATAAAGTAATTGAAAATGAAGTTACATAAACGGAAATTACGGTATGAAATTGTTGCGAAAAATAAATCTAACTAGAAACGAAAACAATGAGAGAAATAAACTAAATCACTTATAGCATTTTCAAAAGCGTTTCTTCAAGTCTTCGATGGCGGAGTTCAAGTGATAGAATTGTTCGCAGGTTATGTCAGTCAATCCTATAATGTCCAATCGCATGCTCTTAATGTCTTCTTTAAATAAATTAATGTCAGTTTGGTAAGCATTGAGAGTGTTCATGATGTTTTGTAAGTTGTTAGCATAATCTCCTTGATTCACTTCAGGGGTTTCATGTACTTCTTCAGTGTGGTCAATGTCATGGTAACCAGGAGGTGTCTCAGGGTCAGTTTCGACATCGGTCATTATATCATCTTTTATCTTGTAAGACTGAGGTGTTTCAGGAGTAGATGGATAATCAGGTGGGTTTAACTCATAAATCCAGTTATCCTTATTGTGAACACTTACTCTAGCATGGTTAGGCAATGTGAACAGGGTTACTACTTCGTTCTGGATTAGGTACTCAAAAGGTGGATGTCCTAAATTCCTTATGATATGTCTATTGAAGCAGAAATTAAGATTCATAGGGCGGGTTGTTCCTAGACGGTTGCACCTGTGCAGTTGGTACCTAAGTCCTATGACATCAGCAATCATGGTTACAAGACCTCCTACTAATATAGGTAATTCAGGTTCTTCTTGGATACGGGTGAAGGTTTGCATCATGAAAGGTACACCATTAACAGGCTGTCCATTAGTGAAACATGACATAATAAATATTTCATCTTTAGAAACTCCGGTAATGTTTTCTTCTTTTCCAAAGAAGGTGTGGGCAAGGAATTTATGGAAGTAACGGAGAGCAGGATTATGGATCTCATCATTATTCATGTTATTTGGTTCAGGGTGGTAGTTTCCGGTTAAAGTTCCCCAAAAGAAATCTAGCTCCATATCCATCAATTCTACCTGTGTGGTAGTAAAAGCAAATGGTCCACTAGGGAATCCTAACAAGTCAGCTAGTTCTTTATGGTTAAAGTCATATTCTATTCCAAATAGGCGGAAACTAATAAATCCTTTCCTAAATCCAAAACCGCGCTCAGGTAGGTAAATTAAGGAGCTAAGGAACTCAAGGGTGAGCTCGCGGTAAGTCACAAACTTATGTTGGATCAATGCATTCTCCCATCCGAGTCGGTTTAACAAGTACATGACACTATCATGTATACCTAGGGTTTCCATAGTCTTATCATCCGGGTACAGGGTCAAATCCATTTGCCTCTGTGATAACTCTTCAAACTTCATTCTTTGGTTCCTACCTCTAAATTTGGTTTCCATATGGTTAATTGGTTGGTTAGCCATGGTCAGTGCAAATATGGGGGAAACAAATCAGTGGAAAAGACTTTAGAAAATCTGTAAAAAGTGATTTAAGATAAAAATAAGAAAATGAAATGCATAATGTAATGGCAATAATAGTAATATAAAATAAAACTCTAAAATGACAAAACAATTAAACAAATAGTAAAACGATAAATAACAATATGCTAAAAGAAAAGAATAGTTTAAATAATTAAATAAGTAAATGGGTTGCCTCCCACTAAGCGCTGTTTTTATCGTCAAAAGCCTGACGTAATGCTTAGGTTTAGATTAATCAGGGGAATTAGTGGACAATTCTAAAAGCTTTAGATTATTCGCAAAATCTCTATTTTCAACTTTATGATAATGTTTTAAACGTTGTCCATTTACTATGAATGGTTCACTATTCCTACCCTTAATTTCTATTGCTCCACTAGGGAATACTTTAGTTATTTCAAAGGGTCCTGACCATCTAGATTTTAATTTTCCAGGAAAGAGCCTAAGTCTTGAATTAAAGAGGAGTACAACGTCTCCCACACTAAATTCTTTCCTAGATAGGCGTTTATCATGCCATCGCTTAGTTCTTTCTTTATATATCTTAGCATTCTCATATGCATCTAACCTTAATTCTTCTAATTTGTTAATGTCTAGGATTCGCTTTTCTCCTGCAGCATTATAGTTTATATTGAGAGTTATGATCGCCCAATAAGCTTTGTGTTCTAGTTCTACTGAGAGGTGACAAGATTTTCCATAAACTAGTTTGAATGGTGTAGTACCTATGGGTGTCTTGTAAGCGGTCCTATAAGCCCATAAAGCTTCATTAAGTTTAGATGACCAATCTTTCCGAGATATGGCGACAGTCTTTTCTAAGATTTGTTTAATTTCTCTGTTTGAGACTTTGACTTGTCCACTTGTTTGTGGGTGATATGGTGTAGCCACACGGTGTCTTACTCCATATTTAGATAGTAATTTATCAAAGATTTTTGAAATGAAGTGCGAGCCACTGTCACTTATGACGAGTCTAGGCACACCAAATCTGGGAAAGATTATATTTTTGAAAAGCTTTATTACTACTCGTGTATCGTTTGTAGGAGAAGCTATGGCTTCAATCCATTTCGAAACATAATCAACAGCTACGAGTATGTAATTATTACCGAAAGATGATGGGAATGGTCCCATGAAATCTATTCCCCAGACGTCAAAGATTTCTACTTCTAAAATTCCTTTTTGAGGCATTTCATCTCTTCTTGAAATATTGCCAGTGCGTTGACACCGATCGCAATTTATAACAGCGATGTGGACATCCTTCCATAGATTAGGCCAGAATAAGCCGGCTTGCAAGATTTTTGCACAAGTCTTGGAAGTGCCTGCATGTCCACCATAAGGAGATGAATGACATTGAGCAATGACATCTTCTATTTCTTCTTCGGGAATGCATCGGCGAAAGATTCCATCTGGTCCTCTTTTGAACAATAATGGTTCATCCCAATAGTAATGTTTCAGATTATGAAAGAATTTCTTTTTCTGCTGATAGGTTAGATCGGGTGGAAGAGCTCTTGCGGCTAGGTAGTTGACAATGTCAGCGTACCATGGCAGTCCTACAGTTGTCTGGATTGTTTCCACGGATTCTGGTTCATTTATATCTAACTGAGCTAGGTCGCTTCCTATTTGTGCTATCAGCTGTTCATACGGAAAATCATCGTTAATCGGCACTTGTTCGGGTTTAATACCTTCTATTCTAGATAAATGGTCCGCTACGACGTTCTCAGTACCTTTCTTATCTTTTATTTCTAGATCAAACTCTTGTAAGAGTAAAATCCATCTTAAGAGTCTTGGTTTAGCATCTTTCTTAGTTAATAGATATCGGATAGCAGCATGGTCTGTGTAAATGATTATTTTTGCTCCAACTAGGTAAGAACGGAATTTGTCAAGCGCAAAGACAACTGCTAACAATTCTTTTTTGGTAGTAGCGTAGTTCATCTGGGCAGAATCTAAGGTTCTACTGGCATAGTAAATCGCATGAAGTTTCTTTTCCTTTCTCTGGCCTAGAACTGCGCCTACAGCATAGTCACTCGCATCGTACATGATTTCAAAAGGTAATCTCCAGTCAGGGGGTTGCATGATTGGTGCGGTGATGAGGGCTGTTTTTAGAGTTTCGAATGCTTTAAGACAATCTTCATTGAATATGAACTCAACGTCTTTCATTAATAAACCAGTAAGAGGTTTAGTGATTTTCGAGAAATCTTTGATGAATCGTCGGTAAAAACCGGCGTGTCCTAAAAAGCTTCGTATTTCTCGAACGGTTTTAGGGGGTTGAAGATCTTTTATTACTTCAATCTTAGCTTTATCAACTTCAATTCCCTTGTCGGATATTACATGACCTAATACTATTCCTTCGTTGACCATAAAATGACATTTCTCCCAGTTAAGCACGAGATTTACTTTTACACATCTTTCTAACATCATTTCTAAGTTCGATAAGCATCCTTCAAAACTTTGCCCGCATACAGAGAAGTCGTCCATGAACACTTCCATGATGTTGTCTATAAAATCTGCGAAGATTGACATCATACATCTTTGAAAGGTTGCAGGAGCGTTGCATAATCCAAAGGGCATTCGCCTATAAGCGAACGTTCCATAAGGACATGTGAATGTAGTCTTCTCTTGATCATTAGGATGGATAGGGATTTGGAAAAATCCTGAGTAACCGTCAAGATAACAGAAGTAAGAATGCTTGGCTAATCGTTCTAACATTTGATCTATGAAAGGTAGTGGGAAATGATCTTTTCGAGTGGCTTTGTTTAGTTTACGATAATCTATGCACACTCTATATCCCGTCACTACTCTTTGCGATATCGATTCGCCTTGAGCGTTTTTCACAACAGTGATACCTCCTTTCTTTGGCACTACATGTATTGGACTAACCCATTCACTATCAGAGATTGGATATATTATCCCGACATCTAATAATTTCTTAACTTCTTCTTTTACTACAGTGCTAAGGGTTGGGTTAATTCTTCTTTGAGATTCTCTGGAGGTTCTGCAATCTTCTTCTAGCAGAATACGATGCATACAAACTGAAGGACATATTCCTTTGAGATCAGATATGTTATATCCTAATGCAGTTGGATATTTTTTCAAGACATCTAAAAGTTTCTTTGTTTCTATAGTTCCTAAACTGGAATTTACTATAACTGGTCTTTTACATTCAACGTCTAAGAATTCGTACCTTAGGTTATGAGGTAAAGTTTTTAATCCTAATGTAGGTTTATCTTTACTTGGCATGGGATCCGGTGTAAGTGCTAAACTTTCGCTTAGACTATCATCCTGATACGGTTTTCGCCAATTATCATCTTCGAAAATCGGAGGGATTTGAATTTTCATTATTTCAGAATAAGTGGTCTCTTTCAGTTCCATTTCTCTTACACATTCGTCAATTACGTCCAATAGATAGCATGTATCCTCTATAGCTGGTGATTGTAAGAATTGTGTTAAAATAAATTCAACTTTCTCTTCACCTACTTCAAAGGTTAGCTTACCTCTTTTTACGTCTATTATAGCTCCAGCGGTAGCTAAGAATGGTCTTCCTAGTATGATAGGTGTAGTGGAGTCTTCAAAGATGTCCATGATTATAAAATCAGTAGGGATGTAGAATTGTCCTATACGTACTGGGACGTTTTCTAGTATGCCTACAGGATATTTAACAGAGCGATCGGCTAGTTGAACAGACATTTTAGTTGGTCTTAGGTCTCCCATGTCTAGCCTTTTGCAAATCGTTAAGGGCATAACACTGATACTGGCTCCTAAATCGCATAGAGCTTTGTCAATGACGAATTTTCCTATTACACAGGGTATAGAGAAACTTCCTGGATCTTTTAGCTTAGGAGGCATTTTATTCTGAATTATGGCGCTACACTCGGCAGTAAGTGTAACTGTTCCGTTATTCTCTATCTTTTTCTTATTGGATAAGATTTCTTTTAAAAACTTAGCATACGAGGGTATTTGGGTAATTGCTTCTGTAAACGGAATAGTAATATTCAACTGTTTCAGAAGTTCGACAAATTTCTTAAATTGACCCGTCGTCTTGGAATTTATTAATCTTTGAGGGTACGGAATTGGTGGTTTATAGGGTGGTGGAGGCATATAAGGTTGTTCTTTCTCCACTACCTCTCGATTGTCATCTTCCTTTTCTTCTGGATCATTCACCACTTCAGTCGGTTTATCCGGTTTTTGGTACATGGCTGGATTGTCAAGTCTTGGATCGGTAGGTCCGTCAAGTTCCTTGCCACTTCTTAATATTACAGCGTTAGCATGTCCTTTCGGATTAGGTTGAGGTTGTCCAGGGAATACTCCAGCTAGTGCAGCAGTAGGTGCTTGTTGTTGAGCTACTTGTGAAATCTGAGTTTCAAGCATTTTGTTATGTGTAGCTAATGCATCTACTTTGCTCACTAATTGTTTAATCTGCTCACTAGTGTGAATGTTTTGGTTTAAGAAGTCCTTGTTTGTTTGAGATTGGTTAGCTATAAAGTTCTCCATCATCAATTCAAGGTTCGATTTTCTAGGGATATTAGGAGCAGTCTTTTGATATCCTGGTGATGTAGCTGGTGGTTGACCTGGTGCGTAATAAGCATTGTTATTCTTATAGGAGAAGTTCGGATGATCCTTCCAACCTGGGTTGTATGTGTTTGAGTAAGGGTTTCCTTGAGCATAATTCACTTGATTAGTGGGAGTTCCTGCCAATAGTTGACAATCAGAAACTTCGTGTCCTGGGACTCCACATAACTCACAGTTAGGTGTTACTGCAGCCATGGTGGCTGTAGGTGTTATGGCCAAGTTATCGATCTTTTGGCTTAGTTGGTCAAACTTCGCATTGACTTGGTCCATACTACTTACTTCGTACATACCTCCCTTTGTTGGTTTCTCAGTTGCGACTCTCTCGCTTCCCCAAAGGTAATGATTTTGAGCCATACTTTCGATAAGTGCATAGGCGTCATTATATTCTTTGTCCATCAATGCACCACCCGCGGCAGCGTCAATTGTCATTCTTGTATTGTACAAGAGTCCATTATAGAAGGTATGGATGACCATCCATTCTATTAATCCATGATGTGGACAAAGTCTCAGTAGATCCTTATAGCGTTCCCAAGCTTCGAATAATGATTCACTTTCTCTTTGCTTAAATCCGTTGATCTGAGCTCTCAGCATAGCTGTCTTGCTAGGTGGAAAATACCTATTCAAGAAAACTCTCTTAAGTTCTTCCCACGTAGTTACTGAATTCGAAGGCAGAGATTGAAGCCAAGCTCTTGCTCTGTCTCGAAGCGAAAAAGGAAATAAACGTAGTCTAATAGCTTCTTGGGTAACTCCATTGGCTTTTACGGTATCTGCATATTGCACAATGATCGAAAGATGAAGATTCGGATCCTCGGTAGGATTTCCGGCGAATTGATTTTGTTGCACGACTGATATCAACGAAGGTTTTAGTTCGAAATCATTTCGGTTGATAGTCGGCGCTGCAATGCTTGAATGCGGTTCAGCTTGCGAAGGATTAGCGTAATACTTGAGTGGATGAGTCTGTTCTTCAGCCATCTCTGCGTCCTTTGATTTTACGATTGGTTTAGGCGGATCTAATTGAAGATCTGGAATATTGTAATTATTTTCGAAATCGAATATACGTCTTCTTACGTGTAAGAAGCGTTCCGATTCAGGGACTAGAGGTTGCAAGTCTTCGCTTTTAGAGCGATTACTTGGCATACACTCGGAGTTTAGATTAAATTAAATAGTTGATACCTTAGTCTAGACAATGCTACCCAAATGCACTAGTAACTAAATTAAGGAATCCCCGACAACGGCGCCAAAAACTTGATGGGCTAAAGAGGTGTCTACTTATGCGTCTAGCGGTATCTTACTGCAAGTGCACAGCCTATCGAAGTAATATTTAAGATTATCGATCCACAGGGATTCTATGGTTACTTAGTGCTAGATGAACTTCTAGTTTAGCTAAGGCGAATGGTTGTCACGATTTTTTTGTTGATTTTTAAGACTATTAAAGGCGGAATTAAATTTAAGTTTTAATAAAGTAATACTAAGGCGGTCGGTATGTAATTATACTAACTTAGGTGGGTCAATCTAACCTAGGCTTATAAAGGTGTTCATTTAATCTATTCGGTAGAGAATACCAGTTTAAATACCCTCAACTCACACTCTCGTGGTCTTATATCAGATCTTATCCCTAAAGCCCTATGCCTGCTCTCGCTAGCCCATAAGTGTTTAGAGGTAATTTTTGGAAACTAAGTAATTCTAATTTATCTTAAAGCGCTCTCGCTGTGTTTAATTTAAATGCCTAACTTTAGCTATCTGGTTAAAATCTCACACTCTCGTGGTCTTGACCTAACCTAATACTCTTTTCTTACTCTCGTAACGAAAAGGTCTATTTCAATTAAAAAGTATCAGCCAGAATGTTAAGTGATTAATTATTTTTAGCCTATGGTTATATTTTACCGGTTAAGTTTGTTATAACTACATACCGCCCTAAGGTGTTTAGCTACTCATCGATGTTGAACCAGACAGAGACAGAAAATTTAATAATAACGTACTCATGGCAGAAAA
Organism: Lathyrus sativus; assembly: GCA_963859935.3. Lineage (NCBI taxonomy): Eukaryota > Viridiplantae > Streptophyta > Magnoliopsida > Fabales > Fabaceae > Lathyrus > Lathyrus sativus. The sequence continues at coordinate 475,694,548 of OZ012738.1, forward strand.
ATAAATAAACATTATAATTAAATTAAATTGCAATATAATGAAAAACCTGGTTAACAAATATTCGAGCAGACTCCTTCTTCCACAGACCGGAAAGCTTGGAGTTGGCGGAAATTGAAAATAAACGAATGCTGAAGGTTTAGAAACAAATAAATGTATAACAATTTCCTGATGTCGGAAATTGTTATATGGCGGGTTTGGATACAATAAAAAACGAAACAGAAAACTAAAAATAATGCAGGAATAGAAAGGCTGGTTCGTAATACAGTTCGGCAGAGCTTCCGCAGGAATTTGAATAAAAATGCTCCCCCCTTTGTTCATAGAACTTGTACTATTTATAGAATCCTTAATGGGCTGGATTTTTGGACCTTTGTTGCATGGGTCTTGCTGAATTTGTGGAAGGAATGCAGGAACGTGGCAACAAAATAGGAGAAATGGTCTTCACGTAATGCCTTGACGTAGTCTGAGTCAAAAACCTAATTTTACCCTTGTCACGGTCGTGACAAGGTCTTCACGTTCGTAACTTGTGGTTTTTAAGTGTCACGGTCGTGACCACTCTCTTACGGTTGTGATGGCTCAAATTGGGGTGTCACGGTCGTGACACCCTTGTGACGGCCGTGGCTGCAACAAATTATGCAGTCTTTTGCAGGCTTCTTCATTTCTTCATCTCTTTATGGTTTCTTTTGTTCCTTTTGCTCTTAATTCATGATTTAGCTCCATATAATGATGTACCTGCAAAATGGTAAGAAAAACTCGAGAAATCGAGTGTTAAAATGGTGAATATGCGATAAAACGTTAATGAAACCTAGCAATATAATCGATGCGTTTTCTCGTTATCACACACCTAGCAGCAGCCTTAAACAAGACTCTAAAGGCAACATCAATCAAACCTTAATGACAGTCACTAAACAAGGAGAACATGTTCTTGGTAGTAATGAACATCATCTCAATACAACCATATCAAGTCTAGCCTCATCATACATTTTGACAGTATAACTAACAAACTATTTCAACATGGTAATATACAAGCTAAACTCACAAACAATCAACACATGATGATGTATATTAGTGAATGAGTCTAAAATAACATACCTCTTGTAGTTTAGCTGCGAAAATCAAGAATTCCTTCCCTTTGAACAAGCTTGTGAAGTTGCTTCCTCTTGAAGAAAGAATGCACCTTTATGGACAATTTGAGTAAGTGTACTTCCAGCTGTGATTTGAGACTTTAGACAACTAACAGATCATGGATGTGAGGTGCTCCAAGTGTCATGGTGATAGAAAATGGTTTGTGTAGTGATTTGGCTTGAAACTTGCATAAAAGTCAAACTATGGTGTGTGGACAGTTGACTTTTAGATTTATGGTGTTTTTGATGAAACTAATTATTGGAATAGCTCCAAGCGGTTATTTTAAGGGTGTGTGGATGGTATTTATGGTGGTTTCATGGCTAGAAATGATTCTGGTGTGAAAAATGCAAAGTGGCCATTTTTGGTGATTTTGTGAATTTCTTCACTTTTAAGAAAAGGGAGAAAGAAAGAGAGCTATGTGTTCCTTGTGTTTTGGATGGCTCTGGTGTGTTGTATACAATGGGATGAAGCCTCTATTTATAGGCTAAGAGAAGAGTTGGGGCAGATTTAAAGTCTTGGCCTTTGGAGGGAAATCTTGGAAGAAAGTCCATCCAAGATCATGTGGCAACTGTACACTCAAGCTCTTGGCTCATTGCAGGGAAAAACTCAAGTGAAATGAAGGGCATGAGGTGACTAAAGTGAGGCTAGTGTGTAGGGAGGCTGCAGTTGTACCTTCCATCAAAAAGTTTCTCTTTCTTCTTTGTTTTTTTATTAAAATATTGTCACATGTCTTGCATCTTGCCATGTCTACCAAACCCTTCTTTATTCTGCATATCTACTCATCAAACCCTCTCAATATCAGATCAAGACTTGATCAAATGGATGGAAATGACTTGAGTGGTTGGAAAGTGGATTTGTGAAAAAGTTGAAATGGTGCACTCAAGTGTTGAGATCCCAACTTGTTGGATTCATAACTTTTAGCTCACAAAGGCTATGAAGGAGTTATAGTACTTTTTGGAAAGCCCCCATGGAGCTATACAACTTTAATGTTTTCATGATCTTCAGATTCCAAGTGGAACTGGGTAAAAAAACCCCTCTTATGATGATTTTGGCTATAACTCTAAATCTATGCATTTTTTGCACATGGACCACTATGAGACTTTTGTAGGACATGCCAAGACCTTTCTAACAAGCTTTGAACCATCTCATTTGGATGTGTGGTTAGGGAGTTATGGTCTTGCCCCTTTCAAAATCCTAATTCCTGATTTTCCCGATTACTCCCCAATCATTGATCCAATGGTCATGAAACTTCATGGATAGGTGTAATATAACATTAGGAACATTTTTTATTCACGCTTTGAGGTTAAATTCCTTATGGTTGGAGAGTTGACTTTTTGGTCAACGAAACGATCGATCAATGACTACCGAGTCGACTGTCGACATTCTGGGTCTTCTGTGGCTTTGAAACTTCTTGAGTGGACTTCCCTAAGCCATATGAGCTTCATGGACCATAACTCCATCATTGGAACACATTTTAAATCAAAATTCAAACTACAGTTGACTTTTCCTAATTAGAAACCCTAATCGGGGATCCTGAACTACACTGTTCTTTAATCTTTGGGTGACAACCTCAAATTGGATTCATACTTGACCCAATGGATTATTATTGATGGTGTAGAAACTTTCTTCATGGATAATCAATCCAAGGCATTGACTGATTAAACCATCGAAACCTCGATTCCTGACTGTACGAAACCCTAATTCACCTGTATCTCAACAAAGACAAACTTGAAATAGGTTATGGTTAGATAAATAAATGGAAATGATCCTAGAATGATGATGAAGATCTAAGGGGTCAAAATTTGGGGTGCAACAGATGCCCCTATTTAAATATCTTCACCAGATGGCAATGAGAGTTGATAATCCTCATAGAATCATAATGAAAGGTATTTAAATATAGCAAATCAGAAATTTTGTCCCTTAGATCGGATGGTATGCAAAAGGAAAACTGTTGAAATGCAATGAATACTAAATGATGCTTGGATGCAAGACAAATGCAGACATACGAGCAAAAACTAAAGAACAACAATACGACGAGTAATTACTCACAGGGGACCCGACACACTGGGGAAACAACACACATCATCCATGAACGGAACTGGATGGAAAAGAGTCACAACATTCAAAATATCTATGAATGAGGTGAGGGGAAATCTGGGAAATATAACAGGGACACACAAACAAGCATTAAAGACATTCAGAAGAACATCGAATGAACTCTGAAATATACCAGAGATACTCGGAAAAACATCGAATAAACTCCGGCACATATCCAAAGAAGCACATTGAAGACATATATTTTGAAGGTTCATCTGTAAAATTTTAGAAGGGTATTTAACTGTATGGGAAGAGGTTTAGAGACATATCTGGGAGAACATCAGATAAGCAACAAAGAAGTTCTGGAAGAACATCAGAACAAAAGATATATATATCCGGAAAAACATTGGAAAGATTCTAGAAAAACATCAGAATTTAAATGGAGTATCTGGAAAAACATCAGAACAAAGACTCAAACTGGAAAAACATAAGAGAGAGAAACATATCCGGAAAAACATCAGATAGATTCTGGAAAAACATCAGAATCAAGGTAAATATCTGGAAAACCATCAGATAAGTTCTGGAAAAATATCAGAACAAAGACTCAATCTGGAAAAATATCAGAGAGAGAAATATATCTAGAAAAACATCGGATAGATTCTGGAAAAACATCAGAATCAAGGTAAATATCTGGAAAAACATCAGATAAGTTCGGGAAAAACATCAAAACAAAGACTTAATATGGAAAAACATCAGAGAGAGAAACATATCCGGAAAAACATCGGATAGATTCTGGAAAAACATCAGAATCAAGGTAAATATCTGGAAAACCATCAGATAAGTTCTGGAAAAACATCAGAACAAAGACTCATACTTGACCTAATGGATTATTATTGACGGTGTAGAGACTTTCTTCATGGATAATCAATCCAAGGCATTGACTGAATAAACCATCGAAACCTTGATTCCTGACTGTACGAAACCCTAATTCACCTATATCTCAACAAAGACAAACTTGAAATAGGTTATGGTTAGAAAATAAATGAAAATGATCCTAGAATGATGATGAAGATCTAATTGGTCAAAATTTGGGGTGCAACAATAATCGATTTTATTCTTCAGGCATCTCCGCCGCCCAATTTCTGTTTATTTTCACCCGATTTAATTTTATGTTTTTATCAAAATATCTAGAATAATTATTTGAATTTTTCATGCTTGCATTTCATTTTTAGCATATTTATTTTAATGTTCAATATTGAAATTGATTCAAATGCTAAATATTGTTTGATTATTTTGAATATCATATTATTTTGATACCAAATTAATGGTGCTTTTTAATATAATGTCGAACACCCTGGTGCGGGTTTGATGCAATTTTGGCTCACTCTCTTTAAAGATGCGTTATGTTAATATTTATTTAATTTCCTTTTTCTTTTTGCTATAATTTGTTTATAGATTATGTAATAGGAAAGTAAAATATTTTACTAAGTATATTCGTTTAAGTTTTAATTAAGTCACTTAATTAGTTTTATTAAATGATAATGATTAATTAATGATTTTGTATGATTTAACGATTTTTTTTATTCGCTTATTTCGGTTATCCGATTTTTCTTAACTTGCTCATTTATATGTGTTGACTTTATTTCACTTACACGCTCAAAACATCTTTCAACTAAATTTTGATTCAATACCGAGTCTGTTTTCACGTACTTAGATTCGTACTTCGGTTCACATTAACTATTTTCTTTAAACCAAATTAAACAAATATTTTCCTAATTAATAACGAAGGTAGTGAGTTCTTGGAGTCTAGCACTCCTTGGACCCTTGAGTGAATACTTTATTAGTTAATTTAAATACTTCGATTCACATTAACTTCTACAAATAATTTCCTAGTCAATTTAAATACTTTCTTAATTACGTTAAAACCTTAATCCTTTTAACTATTCTAGAAAGATTTTTCTAATTAAATTTTGAGAAAATTGAATTCTTGGATCTCGTCTTCCTTGAATTGTTGGACGACCACTCATGAGTTGTGTTCATCCCATCTCTCATTTCTAATATGTTCAGATCTCCTCTTCTCAAAACTTCTAATCCACGCAAACCCTAATTTAAGTGAAACAATTTATCTTCTCGAAAGATATTCTCTTTCCTCAACAAGGGAGATATCGAACTCTTGAGGTCTAGCACTTATTGGGTTCTCGAAAGATTGCTCTTGAGGCGCACACCTTAAGTTGTGATCATTTCAGTCGTTTAAAATGCGTAATTCGTTTAAAATAGTTAACGCGTTAAATTCGAATACGCTAATCAAAATTCAAATTATTTTCTTAATCAAATTGCGAAAGAACTGAGTTTTTGGAGTCTTGCACTCCTTGGATTCTTGAAGTGACTGCTCTTGAGGCACACGCCTTGGGTTGTGGGTTGCTCGACCTTTCGTCCCTAAAATACTCGCCTTAATTATTTGGACGAAGAAATGGCATTGGAGTCTAGCATCCCATATGGTACTTTCACTGCCCATCAAATACAAATTTCGTAATTAATGGAATGAAAAAGATGTCATTGGAATCTAGCATTCCAATGATACCCCTATTAATTGGTTGTGAGGCTGATGTCTCGTTTATCGAATAGTCGTCATTCTCTGTCAAAATACCTAACAAATCTCATCTTCCTCGCGCCCTTGCGATCTACAACTCAAACAACTTTCCCAAAGAGCATTGTTCAGTCCCTTCTTCCGCGCATATGAACTCGTGCTTCAGCCTCCCCTAGCAAGCAGACAAGCCAATGTTTAGCAGTTAGAACACGACTTAAACTCTCATTCATCCCCAAACACAAACTAACCCACTAGCCGTAGTCCAAACTACGGACGCTCTGATTCTTCATTCTCTTCTGAATGTAAGATACGTAGGCACAAGATTGTGATTATCTTGGCGAGCACAATTCCTACCTTTTCCCGTAGTTCCACGAACTACGATCCTCTGACTTTCCTATTGCACAAGAGAGTATACAAGTACAAGGGACCTAATCCTTGGCGAGCACCTTAATATAAAACCATCCATTTCCCTCATTAAAGCGAATCTTTAGAAGAAAACAAAAAACCTAACTAACGTTTCTCTCGAATCAAATTAAAAGGTTCCCGTTAAGTACAACAGACGTAGATGGTGCTAATACCTTCTCTTTGCTTAATCGACTCCCAAACCTAGAATTTGGTTGCGATGGCCATGTTCTTATCTCTTTAAAGGTTTTATCGATATTTTCCTATTCCTTCCTTGGAATGAATAAAGTTCGATGGCGACCCTGTTTGAACGTTTTCCCGCGTTTATCGTGAGGATCATATTTTTCGAGGTACGACAACGAGAACGAGAAATTGAAGCAAACAAGAACATAAACTAGAACAACCTGAAGAGAGCGAGATTTCGAGACTGAGACAGAGCAAGTTGCACTGAGAAGGTTGAATTTCTTCAAATCGATTTCCCTTTCCCTTAAGTGTTTTTGTCGCGCGATGATGATGGTGGTACCTGAGCGTCGTTCCTCTTCTTTCCCTTTCTATCGTGAAGATTTGTTTTTTATTTATTATTTATTTTCTTTTGCTTCAGAATATAAGACTAATGATAAAACTGGGTGATTGTGTTAACATGGTTTTTACTTTCATGGACAAAATCATTGTTTTAGTGGTTTGGGCTTCTAAGTTCGAAGGTGATTCCTTATCACCCAACTTTCATTCTGCGCATCCCATATCTCTTTTCACACCCATTCTTTTTACCTTTTGTTAATTATTGATAGAATTTCTAGTCAAATTTTTACCGGTTACTCTGTTAGATGTTAATTGACTTTTCTTATTAATTTTAATTCTTAACTAAACTTTTAATAACAGTTTAAATTCTCATTTTGTCATTAACTTTGATGCTATTTGTAATTAGTCTTGATTTGTATTAATTTCTTATTTAAGTTTTGATAAACTTCGATTATATTTTTTTAATTAAAAATTCTTGTCGGCTATGGTGTTAAACTTGTGATTAATTAGATTTTAGAGGTTTAATTAGAATTTTTATCATGTAATTCTTGTTGATAATTTTAACTAACTTTCTTGATTAGAATTCTTTGATTAAGATTCTTGTTGATTGGACTTTTAATTAAGTATTTGTTTAGCTTTGATTAGGATCTTGGTGACTGACTTTGTTCATTCCTCTTGATGATGATTGAATTATCTTGATGAGATTGGTGCTTTGATACTCGAGATAGTAGTGCTTGCTTGATTTTGTTGATGTTCGAAATTGCATAGGAATTCTTGTTGGTTGATGTGACTAAACTTTCCTTGTGCATAAGTTTATTTGAATGTAGGGAACGATGCTGATGTATACACCTTTGTTCTGAAAATAGGAGCCACTAAGCGTTATTGTTGTTTGCGTGCTAGAATTGACGACTATGTTGTGCTGAAGTGTTTTTGTTGCTACTATTTGTTGGTTTGGTTCATACTTGTATAACTTTGACCTATTCTTTTCCATGTTGTTGATTTAGGGTTTGGCATTTTGGATTATAAATTTTTGTTAATTGAGGAGTCTTTACTCCTAGTTGTATGATTAGCTTGTATGCTAATTCATCTAATACTTTGTTTGTGGGTTACCATTTTATTGTACTATGTGTTGAACGAGGAGTCACTCAATCTTATCTTATGGCTGAGATCACGACATTGTTCTTTTGTTTTTGGACAAAAAGTCACTCAGTTTTGTTTCATATCTGAGATCACGACATCATTTCTTTTGTGATTGGATCAGATAGTGTTTACTTGTGTTTGCTCACATGATCCCCTAGGATTCATAGTCCCTCTGTTTAAGATGGGAGTAGGAGAGATAATAGGCTTTCAATACAAGTATGACAACATTAGGTAGTTTTCACTCCTAACCTTGACTTTAGGGCTACTTTGCATGATAACGGTTAGGATTCAATTTCCCCCAGACCTTTTGTGCGTCTCTCTTTTCTCTCTCAGACTTCTTTAAGACAGGTAATAAGGAACGATAAACATCATATGCTACAAGCCTTAAGTACATGGGGAATGATGAATGGAGCGTTTCTCCTCGCTTGTCTAGAGTGTTTAGCGTATGTCCTTTGGGCGATATGCGACGCATTCGCTCTCGTGTCATAGTCTTTAGTGAGATGTGAGTCTCAAACTAACTCAATCCACTTCACTAAAACTCACAAACCAAATTCAAATATTTTTATCCTTCGGGATTGTCTTTCAAACTCATTTTCAGAAAAGAGTATGTTGTTTTTCCGTTCTACCGCAAACAGGCATCGTCCCTAACTGCTGGAACGGGAGATTAACGTCAATCATAAAAAACACTTAACCAACCAGTGGTCTAGTATGCCTGAACTATGTTTGCTGTGATTTCTCATACCAGATAAGGATACGTAGGCACAAGACAATGATGTCTTGGCGAGCAACCTTCCCCCCATCACCTGTAGTTTCCTGAACTATGTTGACTCTGAATTTCCTATTGGACGAGGGAATACGTAGGCATAGGGCGGCAAGTCCTATCGAGTATTTTCTTTCTTTTTCACCCCTGTTTAGCAGTAGCCTTTAGATAACTCACCCTTTTTTTAGACAACAAATGTGGATCCCGTTGAGTACAACGGACGTGAGGGGTGCTCATACCTTCCCCCTGCGTAACCGACTCCCGAACCCAAGGTCTGGTTGCGGTGACCTTGTTTTTCCCGTTCTTTTAGGTTTTCTTTAATCGTTTCCTTTCCCTCTCTTTGGGATAAATAACGTTTGGTGACGACTCTTCTGTTTTTTTCGTCGGCCCTTCTTCGCAGTTGCGACAGCATGCATATGATTCCCTTACTTCATTGATTTAGTAATTCGGTAAAACTAACCAACCAACTTTCCAAGCCGCGCCAAAACCAACAAAAACCTTGGTCAATGACGAGATTTTAGATGATAGTGAGAAAACTTTGATCTTCTTGAGACGTAAACCTAAGGCCTTTCTAAAACAGGCGTCACCAAAATAAAAGGTGCAATCCAAAAAATAAAACCCCCAAGGGCACAACAACCTCTTCTGTCGGTCCTTCTAAAAAGAAGGAAAAAAATTGACTATTCTTAATGAAAAGCACGAGACGAACAACCCAAAGATCTTAGAATCGAAGAAAAAGAAACAAGTGAACCCAAGGTATTGCTTTACACCTAATGATTTCATAAAAAAATGATTTCTCAATCCTACCCAATTTAAACTAACCCTTCCTTTATTTTAGGGACCATTATAGTTAGATGAGAATCTGGTGGACAAATAGACAAGTATCCCACATTCGAATTCACTAGAACTATTTCTCACATCCACTGGTCAGATTTTATTGACTCCATCCTTTTGTCTGTTCATCCAGAGAAAAAACCACTTGGTGAGGATGCATGTGATTTTGCAAAACCAAACCCTGAAGCGAAAGTTGATTTCAACTAACTTTCTCCCCAACAAATTGAAACATATGATGACACCCTAGCTTTTGTCCATAATAACTTGTCTCAGGACGATCCAGAAACTAAGAGCTTTGAGAAAATGGATGAAGAGCAAGCTTCTCCAAATGTTGAGCCCGTTCCAATAGAAGAAGAGGGTTGACCTTCCACTTTCAAAAAGAATCAAACCCAACTTAACATCCAGGATTTATCATCCAATACTTCACTGAGCTAAGAAGAAATTATGGCCATTGAAAGAAAGAATCCTATAGAAGATTTGAGGAGACTCCAATTACTGCTTACGCTCTCGACCGACACAACATCTTCCAAATCTTATGATGCTTCGTTGGCTGATGCAAGTGAGGGCTCGGTAAACCTCTTGATCCAACACTTGAAAGCTAATATTTTTGAAATCGATCTCATCAATGCCGTCGAAGGGGATGCTCAACTTGGTATCACCATTCATAAATTATTATTTTAACTCAACAAATAAAGGGTCCTAGATTCCATGGTCCAATTTTTGTTTGAGTTCAAAGCTTACTTCAACCAGGTCTGCCGAGATATCAACTACAGGAAGACCTATAACACTCGACTTCAACAGACAAGAGAAGTTATGGTTGTAGCATGAGACTTAAATGGTGTTTTTGAAAACAAAGTTGATGGGCTTGAAAATAAACTTCAAGACTACCTGGACAAGAAGACTTCATTTGACAAACAAATTTAAAACTATTACGCCTGGATTGCTGAGTTGACCAAAGAAATTGAAAATTTGGAAAAACAAAAGGCTGAGCTTGCACGGGAGAAATCACTACCCACCAGAGAGATCATTAATCAAGAAGCTATAAAGGGTGTCGAACATGGTGAAACTGCTCTTCGTCTGGGATTTGAGGTTGATTCTTTAGAAGAGGCCCATGACCGTCTGAACACAAGGCTTACATTTTCGAAGACCAAGCTTGAAGATTTCAAATCTAAAATTCCCGCTTAAATGTGTACTTTAATTTTTCCTTATTTGCAATGTTTTGTAATGAATTGCCATTTTGGCACCTTATGAATACTATTTTAGCATTTCAATTTTATGCACGATATTCAAATGAAATTTGGATTTCATGTAGCATATGTCCTCAATCCTCACTGGAAATGGTTCTACCATATGGTTGTCCCTCACTTGCCATCATCCATCTAAATCACATGAGATGGATCAGGAACATACTTTCGAAGTTACGACACATGGAACACGGTTTCAATTACTATTTGACTCTTAACGAACAAGGAAGTAAACATAGCAAACACTTTAGCTTCATCTTTCAACAACTCTTCCAATTGACTAACAAATATGAAACTAGCTTCTTCGTCATCATTAGAAGCAAAAAAATTGTACTAACTTGTTGTAGCAATTGATATGAACATGGTTGAATTCCAACCAGTTCTTTCCCAAAATGACATCAAGATCACTTAGTTGTAGACAAATTAAGTCCACACCAAAGTCTCTACCATAGATTGAAAGAGGAAAATTCAAGAAGATTAAAGAAGTAGTCACCGACCCATTAGCTGAAGTATTGATAACTACTTTACTACTCAAATTAGGTACTACAATACCCAATCTTTCCACACGGTCAGCAGAAATAAATGAGTGTGCCACACCCCTATCAATAATGGTAATCAAAGGAAAGGAATATTATGAATGTAACATGTACCTCGAATCAACCTGTCGGAACGGGTAGCCTGCGATTCTGCCAAAGCAAAAACTTTCCCTATAGACTGAGCTTTCTTTGGCTTATGACAACCGGTGCTTATGTGGCCAGGTTCCCCACTGTTGTAACAAGTTGGCACATTAGTCTTGCAACCAGAATTAAGGTGTCATGGCTTATCACACTTGAAACACTTCTTTTCATCACTCTTATATTGATTGGCGTGATGTCCTGCACCACCACACCTGTAGCATTTGATAGGAGCGGGAGTCCCTCCCCATTTGACTTCTTACCCTCTGAAACCTTCTGTTTCCTTTTGTAAACTGGGGCATTATATGATTTTACATGATTCAGATACTTTCCCCTCTTCTCACTCAGACTTTTATAATAAGCAGACCGAGCCATGTTGTCCTCATCATAAATCCACCATTTGTTCACCAGTTCCAGAAATCGGCAAATATGTTAATAACTAATGCCTTTCTTGATCTTAGGATAAAACTTATTCTTGAACTTAATGCATTTATAAGCCTCTGTAAGTGCACCCTTATAATGTGGACATAATTTCACAAGTTCCTCAAACCTTGAAGTATACTAAACAACAGTAGAATTCCATTGTTTCAGCTCTAGAAACTCGATCTCTTTCTTCCCACACACATCTCCTAGAAAATACCGCTCCAAAAATTCTCTTCTGAATACACCCCAAGTGATTTCATTGCCTGCAACCTCTAGTCTCTGACGCATATTGTTCCACTAATCATTAGCTTCCTTTCTTTGCATATACATACCAAAATGTACATTTTGTGCTTCATTACAAGTCATAACCCTAAAACTCTTTTCGACGTCTTTCAGTCAAGTTTGTACTCCATTCGGATCATACCTACCTTTGAAGGTATGTGGGTTATTCCTCTGAAACTTTCCCAAGTTGCGGAACTCATCATTCCCTCCATTCTAGTTGTTCTGCATAAATTAAGCCATTGCGCAAAGAGGCATCAATAACATTGTCATTTCTCCCAGCCATATTCTGAAAAACATCAACAAATAAGGATTAGAAGAAACATGACTCGACCATGTTCACACACCAGTCGTACACATAACACCTGGTCCGACAAACCAACCTGCTCTGATACCACTATATAATAAAAAACCTTCCAAACTCAATAATTAATAAATAAAATATAATTCTATCCAAGTAGGATGTCACTTCACAATCCAAGAAGTCTGAATGTTATTTCATTTAATAAAAAAATGTATTCCAAACAACGAAATTAAACAAAAGTATGATAGCCTCAACAAATCACCCACATCAAACGTGGTTCAATGATTACTTTAAATTAAAAGATATGTAACAAAATAACATAAAGAAAACAACATGTTCCTCGGTGTTACGTAGTAGAGAAACTTCACTAGTAGACTCGATTGATAGCAACATGAGGTACGTCTCCAACCACTCGGGTACTTGATTATCTGTACTCTGAGGGAGCACAGACGCAACAAACACAAAAGGGGTGAGAAATTCATTCATATAATAAACAATGTATAATAAGTAAGAGAGTAGTATTTATACACAAAAATTACATTCATCCACAATCACACTCTTGCCATAACAAATGCACAAGCATACATAATTATAATTCAATAAGACCCGACAATATTACACGATGAATGTGGTACTAATTCTCATAAATGGTTCATCATACGAACCGGATTCCCCCTTCGGAATCCCGAACTCCCCCTTCTGAGTTCCAGATAAGTCTTTCGCCCCCCTTCGGACCTATGACTTATCTCTTTCAACATATCAACAATGAATGCATGACATGGTAATAATGCAATTAACACAATAATTATAATAATATTTACTGATCCACAATCGATCACACAATTGCTACTATGCTTAACATAATCGACCCTTCTAGACTATCACTAATATAATCAAACACACCCTTCCAATCATTCATAACACATCAAATAATTTGTCAATACGAACCCCGTCTATATTCATCACCACATACACTACTTTTCCACCTGCTACCAACCTCTAATAAAATTGTTAAAAATATTTTATCCCTGAAACTAAGTTATAGAAATTTGTTTAAGTTACCCAACTCTTCAAACCTTATCCTAAAATTATTTATGAGTTGAAAGTTATGATTAAAAACATGCACAGAGGCGTTACTAAAAAGTTATTGTTTTATGAAATTTCCAGCACGATTTTCATCTTCTTCAACCTCAAAAACGTCCATGAAATCATCACCAAAAATTTGTTATCCTCTAAACAAAATTATAGCTCTCTGTTTCAGATACTCAACTCTTGAAACCCCATCCCAAAATGATTTATGAGTTGAAAGTTATGATCAAAACTGTGTACGGAGGCGTTACTAAAAAGTTGTTATTTTTCTAAAATTTCCAACCTGATTTTCATCTTATTCAACCCAAAAAACGTCCACGAAATCCTCACCAAAAATATTTTATTCCTGAAACAAAGTTATAACATTCCGCTTCATCTACCCAACGCTTCAAATCCCATCCTAAAATGATTTATGAGTTAAAAGTTAAAATCAAAATCGTGCACAAAGGCATTGCTAAAAAGTTGTTATTTTTCTAAAATTTTCAACATGATTTTCATATTTTTCAACCCCTAAAACGTCAATGAAATCATCACTAAAAATATCCTATGGTTTTAACTCAATTATAAACATATCAGTATAAATCACCACTCATGTTCATATAATCACAACAATAAATTCACAATTTCATACTCTACCATCATCATAATCATCATTCCAAACCCTTACCATACAAAAAACATAAAATTCAACAACAATTCAAAATTCATCATCAACAAATATCAATTGCTACAGCCGCAACAATTAAAATTCATTCCTCACAATCATGGTCACAAATCAACAACAATCATAATATGACATAAGACCACCTAAGAGGGTAATGACCCATCACTACCCTCTCATGATTAAACACCCTTATAGGAATACTCCCCCATACCTTAAAAGTTTAAGCTCCAAGCTCTTCTAAAATGGTGGTCTTCTTCTTTTTCCTACCATTGCCTCTTGCTCTAACTTTCCCTTTTCCAATTCTTTCATGTACGTTCCGTTTCCTACACTTTGTTTTCTCCTCACCGTCTTATAAATAGACCAACTAAATCCCTTATTTTTAATTTATTTTTAAATCTTATTATTATTATTACTATAATATTAAATCAAACTAAACAAATCAAATACTAATATATATTATCTATTTCATATCATTAGGCCAACTATCCAATAAAATAATAATAAAAGCAATATTGTCTCTATATTAATATTTTTATTTTAAATAAATATTATATTATTTATTATTACTAATAAATTAATTTCATTAAATCTAATAGTAATACTATTAATCTGATTGTGTCCAACACCTCTACTTCTCATTAATTATTACCACGCATGCACGGATCCACATACATTAAAATTGGGGCAGCTGACCTCACATACTCGAATTCATTTTAATCATTAAAAAAATATTACAATGTTTGACCCCATTAAAAATATAGTGATGCCCCCACATTATATGATGTCACTAAAGATATACACAAGTCTTTAGATACTTTAATTTTGTATAAAGTGAAAACCATATTATTTATAAGAATTTAATTTTGCATAAAGTGAAAATCATATTATTTATAAGAAATTAATGTATTTAGAAAATATAGTGAAGTAAAAAATAGTGATTTGTCAATTAATCTAGTAAATCTAATTTTAAGAGATTTAGTTTGTGTTTATTAAGTTAAGTGCTTATGTATGTAATCTTATATAAATAATTAAAAATAATTAAAAGATAAAATAAATTTAAATTATTTTTATATATGATATAAGTTATTTTAAACTTATGCAAATATATAAATGTTTATTAAGTTAAGTGTTTATTAAGTTATATATATATATATATATATATATATATATATATATATATATATATATATATATATATATATATATATATATATATATATATATATATATATATATATATATATATATATATATATATATATATATATATATATATATATATATATATATATATATATATATATATATATATATATATATATATATATATATATATATATATATATATATATATATATATATATATATATATATATATATATATATATATATATATATATATATATATATATATATATATATATGTGAAAACCATCATCATTTTATTGCTTATTATTTATATTTTATAAATATTTATAACAATTAATTTTGAACCCACTTATTAAAATTTCTGGATCCGTCCCTGACCACACCATTCACTTTAAATTTTAATATTCTAGGGACACTGCCTCATACCCAAGGCTCCTCTACTACCTTAACCATTCAAAACATATACAATACAATTAAATTATTCTATAAAATTAGATAATTCAAATGGGGTGTTACAAGTTGCATATTGGTTGTTAATGCAACGAGATCCTTCTCGAAATCCAAAGACTCGTCGTCATGGATGTAATTGAGCATCCGGCTTTCCACGCCACAATTCCCCATGACCGCTGATTGCGGCTCTTTAGGTGGTTTTGACTAAATGTTTATTCTTTTCTCCATGTCAAATATCTATATTTTATTGGCTTCGACAACCATATATGGTGTTTTGGCCTCTAAGAATACTTTTAATCTATTTTCGACAACATAAGCGAAAATTCACTTCAAAGCGTCGAACTCAGACATCATCGTCAAATTCGTCACCCCAGCCAGTTGGTTGGATGCTGTCATAACTTCTCTCACCCATAATTTCTCTATCCCATGTGAATCCATGGGTCAAATGAAGTTTAAGAGAATAAAATGCATCCTCTAAAGGCATGTATACAAATCTTGCTGGAGAGCAAGATGCAATGTTAACTAAGTTTTTATAGAAATTCCTTCTATCTACATGATTTACCTCCGCCACAAAACATCCCTGATCAGCCTATATGTTTTCCATAATTCCTCCATGTTGCAATCTTCTGATGGAGCAACGATGGCACAACCTCTATACCATGGATCCACTCCTGATGACCTAAGAGTAGGTTGTAACTTGCCTTTGATACTATCACCAAAAAAACATTAGGCCGAGTTATTGATTCCACTGCCAAGTTGACCTGTATAACACCCATGGTATGCCCCATCTTACCTTCATAATTTGATAACACCATGTTGTGTGGCCTTAGATCAATATCATATTTTCCTATTTTCCTTAACAAAAAATGGGGCATCAGATTAACGGAAGCCCATCCATCAACCAAAATCTTATTAACTGTGGTATTATCAACCTCGGCTCTTATGAAAATTAATTGATCCCTCATTCCCTCATATGGTCTCTCAAAGAACACATCTTGCTCACCGATGCAACCATTATTTATCACGAAGTAATACACAGGTTTATGCCTCGCCATTTCTTCTTTATCACAATCCACCACTTCATTTACTTCTATAATACAATCATACTCCCTTTGAAACACATAAGAAACATTACATATGACGTTGAGGTCGTCCTCCGACCCTTAGTCAAAACCATCTGTCACCAATTCGTCTTCTTTGAGTGGTGCCTCATCCTTTGCCTTTCCTTTTGACTTAACTGGACTGAGGGAAAACAATTACCTTCCATTTGGTTTCTTAACTTGATTAATCACTTGGTTTTGATATCATTTGTTGCTACTCGACTCAATGACATCTTTCTCTACTTTCTTTTTCCTTTGGAACCTCCTTCACTGGGTCGTCGACATTGGATTCTTCCCCTTGTAATTGCATGACCTATAAGAACATTTTTATGATACCTGAAAGTTCTCTCGATAAGTGAGAGAGGAACCTCTCCCCATTTTAAAATTCTCCTATTTCGAATGGCCAGATCCCTCATTATCAGCAGGGTGCATCCATTTTCCCCAAGGAGCTTTAGATGTCAGAACATAAGTGTTAGGTTTGCTCTGATGAGTCAGAAACTTATGCCTCTTATGAGGGACTCCCATTTTATCAAAGTATAACTGATGCTTATTATTCTTCCATTTTCCCTTTCGTTGCGCCTATCGAGCATTCTCTACATCCTTAATAGCCTTCTTGTCGAAGATTGCACTGCACCTTGGGCAGAACATTACTTCCGACTCTTTAGCCTTACAGCGGTGAAGGAAGTCAACCAAGTCATCCTTGATTTTGGGGTAAATAAACTCTATCTGATTCCCACTGCCTTTGACAACCTCGTTTTCAGCCTCCATGTCGAAATCTTCAGTAATTTCGACCATGTTAATCTCCACTGGTTCCATATAACAAGCCTATTTGACATGCAGTGGATCATAATCAATCTTCATAGGCGCCTTACCCTTAGCAAACTTCAGCCTTCCATTATTCAAAGAAATTTGAACAAGATCCCTGAAAAGAAAACATTATGAAGTTTTATGCCCCCTAAAATTATGATATTTACAAAAGCGTATTTTCTTTATTTTAGTGGTGGCACTTTTGTAACCCCTGGCACTAAGATTTGAACATCTGCAACCAATCGACCAAAGATCTCGTCACATTTGGTCACATTGAAAGTATAGGTTCTCTTAGGGAATTTATCACTCTTTTCAGGTTTAGTAGGATTCTTCCCATTTGCTAGTGTAAGAAGTTTACACACATATGGGGATCTTGGCTTTAACTCGACCATATTAACCTTGTTTCCTTCGACATGGTCATATTCGACACATGACCCTCAGTTGTTGTCATCCATGTCGACATAAGCCACACATTCCTTCTTACTTTTGTTTACTATTGTTTTCTTAGCCTTTAACCGTTCGACTTGTTAAACCCTATCCGCCAGTTGGGCCATATCCCTTGGATATTGTGCATCCAATTTATTTCTAATAGAATAATCTAAACCCCAAGCGACCATCTCGATTAGTTCGTGCTTAGGCACTTGGGTAAATGATCTTGTTTTTAAAATTCGAAACTTATTAAGGTAATTGTTGATTGATTCAATGAATTTTTTTCTTCACATTTGACAACTCTTTCAAATTGATTTTAGATTGTCTCATATGAAATTGTTCGTGGAACAATCTCTCTAAACGAGTGCAATCATTAATGGAATGCATATGTAGCATTGTAAACCACGTAAAATCATTTTTCATAAGGGAACTAGGGAAATATCCCATCCTTAAGTTCTCATTATTCGCAATGTCCCTCGCTTCAGTCAAATATCGAGCGATGTGTTCGATTATGGACTCATTTGTATCACTAGCGAATTTTGTGAACTTAGGGACTTTCCATCCCCTTTGGAGTTACATTTGTAACACGTACTTCGACAATGGAGATGTATAATTTGTCCTTTGCAGGCCCATGTTCACACATTATGAGCCATTATTCTTTTGACTATGGCTACAAGATTGTTCTATCCTACTAGGCTTTCCTGTCGGATTTGATGGGCCACTTGGCGACGTCCTGATTTTGATTAACCACTAAAATTGGTAGGTGATCGACTTATCTAGGCCTCTCTTGTTCGACTCCATGGGGCACAAATTATATTTCCATGATTTTTTATATTTTCTTTAAGGATTATTCCATTGTTTTGAAGTGGCCTAGCCACTTGGGGTTGTACAATTGGTAAAACTTGCGCTTGAGGGGTGCCAAAGAAGTATGAGATTCGATTCATCTGAGTCGCCAATCGTTGGTAACTTTGATTCGTGTTTTGAATTAAAGGGTTAAATATAGTACCTATCTACTGGATAAGCATGTTAACAATATCATGCTTACTTTTATCCATTTGTTGTCTCGTCGCCATCAGAGAATTTGTGGTGACCATTGGCACTGCTTGGGAACCAAATCCCATCTTCAACTAGGGCTGCATGGTTCGACCAGGGTTACCGGTAGCCGATTCTGATGGCAACAGTGGCGAATATGCAATCATTGTATTCTCAACAAATGTCAAAGCATTCATATGCAGGTTTGCCATCATCGATGCTGGCATACCATAAGGTTGTTCGCGACCAGGCATATGTATTGTGAATCTTGTGGTAAAAGGCCTGAAGTCACTTGCCATAGTCGGTCTAGGAGCTACTGGGCAACTCTGTGTCATTTAGGGGAAAAATTGACCCTTCCCACACAATCGATGATGTGATAATCATTGATGATATGATAGTCGTGCTGGCCATGTAGGCGACTAGTTCAGTCAAACTTGCAGCGACTATGTCTGCCCCATACTGTTGGGTAGTTGTTCTTCGTTGTTGTTGTTTCTAGGATTAACCATTACCCTAATGTATCTCTCTGTTGGCTTTCTAATGTCTTTTTGGTTCTCACCACTCCTGAATCTCATACACACAAAATAATTTAAGAAGTTCCGCAAATGAAGAACTTATGCAAGATTTTTTTAAAAGAAAAAAATGTAAATTTTCACACAAAAGTAGTCTCGTCGGGTGTGCGAATTTGTTTACTATAAAATTTGGTAAATAAAAACAAGTTTGATTTTACTTAAGGGGTTAAACCCGAAAAGATTCCAGGACATATTGTGTGAAAATCATAAGTTTGAAAGTAATTGGACATCAAAGTCGAAATTTAAAGAAAACATAAAAATAACTTGGAAAGTAATAAATGACTTGAAAATAAATACTTCAATTCATAAAATGGAATGCATATACGTACATTCTCACAACTCTTTTCTCACCAAACACGAATACTTTGAGTTTATAGAATTTATGTACAATTGCAGACCTCTAAAACTATATGAGAGCACTATTTATATACTAGTTCTATCATAACTGTCTGCAACGGTCGACTAAGCAAATTATGCCACATCTTCATCTCCATGTAACCATCATTCTCGACAGGCTTCCACATGTTTTTAAATAACTGTCTGATTTTATCTGTTTACAGTTCATTTGACTACGTGGAGTAAACAACATTTTGGAAACTTTAAATTCCAATAAGTCCCAAAAGTAACTAAACCCTCTGGTCTTCAACTGATTGGAATCTTGGCCAACATCAAAATTACTTTTTCGACGAGACAACTTCGTCAAAATCCATGTTCCAATTCCATGGTTATATCTGACCATTTTGACCTGACTAATAAACCCCAATCATTGAACAAATCAAAATTTGCCAAATGTTTACAACCAAAGTTATAGGGAGGTTCATCGACACATATCCATCACTAACGCCCATTTATCTAGAAAAAACCAAAATAACCTACTAAACCTTTACATTAATTCAGTCGCTAAGTAATAAACCGTAGCTAAAACCGTCGCTAATTCAGTCGCTAAGTTGTAAAAACCGTCGCTAAGTTGTAAGAGAGTCCAAAAGTATGGATGCAAATTTTTGGAGGACCATTCTTTGAAGAAAATATTTTGAGGGACTAAAAGTATGAATGTAAAATTTTAGGAGTACCATTCTTTGAAGAAGTTATTTTGAGGGACTAAAACGAATGTTGTGATATTTAGGAGGACCACATACATATTTAACCAAAAAATTATGTGGTTCGGTTTGATTCAACCAAATGCGGTTTGGATTGGCTCGATTAATTCATATTTTTACAAATTTTTTATTAAGACACACATACACATATAGATGACAACATTACTTTGTGTTTAGTCATTTATATATTATAAAATAACAAATAATAATGTCAATGAGTACAAGTTACAACACCATTTCAATACCAAATGACAAAAGAATTCAAATAATAAAAAAACAATATGTATTACAATATACACATTACCTAGACAAAAACTATGCTACCTGTAACACCCCGATTTCGATTGTCTCTTTTATCGAGTCCCTACTTAATTTAATTGGACGAATATTATTTTTGATATGGAATTTGTGTGGAAATATGTTAAGTTTACATATTATTCTATTTTAACCGATTTTGAGAGTTTTCGGGGAAAATAGTTTGGAGGGTATTTTGGACATTTCCTATTTGATGATAAGTGGGATATTTTATAGGATATTGAATTAATAGATGTTTTGGAGAAATAATGAGAAGGATATTAAAAGGGAAATAGAAGAGAAAAGAAACATAAGAGAAAAGGGAGGAAAGAAAAGAGGAAGAAGGAAAAGGAGGAGAAAAGAGAAGAAGAAGAAGAAAAGTGTGGGATCATCAAGAACAGCTCAAAGCTTCAATTAATCCAAGGTAAGGGTGTGAAATCTTACTATCTAAATCAATATGTATGATTATGTATGTGTATGGTTGATTGAGTTAGGGTTTTGGAGAGTTTCCTACAATTTCCGTTTTAGGTCGAAATTGATTCGATCGGTAGAAATCTAGCTTTGTTTAATGAAGATGAGAATAAGTGGTAGGATTTATGTCGGGAAACGTTAGGTTATGATTACTGGAGCAAGTGGGGAATTATCGGGTGAATTTATCGGTTGTTTCGAATTCTGAACAGTGGGGAGAAGTTCTGTTCGCAGACGCTCGCTAGCAGCTCGCTAGGCGAGCAGGTCGCGAGTGTTCGCTAGCATCTCACTAGGCGAGTGCGTAGCGAACGGTCCCAGACTTGGGACAAAATGGTATTGTGGTCTTTTGCTAGTAGCGAAGGGAGTAGCGAAGAGCTCGCTGGGGGTTCGCTGTGGCGAACGAGGTAGCGAGCAATGTTTGGAGGTTCTGTTTGCACTCGCTAGCAGTTTGCTAGGCGAGGAGGTAGCGAACATTCGCTAGTAGCTCGCTAGGCGAGCGTGTAGCGAACGTAGCAGAATGAGTTTCTCTCCTGTTGTGTACTGTTGTGGCTTGGGGTCCTGATTGCGATCAACCTTCCCTCGATTTAAAAGCGGGTATGCTGGCCCGTGAGGTGCTGTGGGTAGCCGAATGGCGTGAATCCTAGTTTATGGTTTGTGAAGCGTGAGTGTGGCCGATCGGCAATTTTATGCAATCGCTAGATCGAATAGGATTGCATGATGAGATGATCGAGTTCGTTGTCGTTGGCATGATAATATGAATGTATGAGAACATAATAGGATTACGTGGGCATTGAGTAGTGAACGTAGTGTCGGAGTGGATTACACTAGGGTAGAATGATGTGATATCATTCCTAGTTGCGGGCTCACTAGGGTAGAATGATGTGATATCATTCCTAGTTGCGGGCTCATTTGGGGAGGATGACGTGATATCGTTCCTAATGAGGCACAAACAATATTGTAGTGCGTTAGGAGTATTCCGAATGAGGTGTGATTGATGGGTGCACTAGGGTAGAATGATATAACATCATTCCTAGTGGCTGTGTATTAATATTTGATCCCGTGTAGGATCTGCAAAACCTCGCTTGATGCGATGGTTATATTTGATCCCGTGTAGGATCTGCAGAACCTCGCTTGATGCGATGGTTATATTTGATCCCGTGTAGGATCTGCAGAACCTCGCTTGATGCGATGGTTATATTTGATCCCGTGTAGGATCTGCAGAACCTCGCTTGATGCGATGGTTATATTTGATCCCGTGTAGGATCTACAGAACCTCGCTTGATGCGATGGTTATATTTGATCCCGTGTAGGATCTGCAGAACCTCGCTTAATGCGATGGTTATATTTGATCCCGTGTAGGATCTGCAAAACCTCGCTTGATGCGATGGTTATATTTGATCCCGTGTAGGATCTGCAGAACCTCGCTTGATGCGATGGTTATATTTGATCCCGTGTAGGATCTGCAGAACCTCGCTTGATGCGATGGTTATATTTGATCCCGTGTAGGATCTGCAGAACCTCGCTTGATGCGATGGTTATATTTGATCCCGTGTAGGATCTGCAGAACCTCGCTTGATGCGATGGTTATATTTGATCCCATGTAGGATCTGCAGAACCTCGCTTGATGCGATGGTTATATTTGATCCCGTGTGGGATCTGCAGAACCTCGCTTGATGCGATGGCTATATTTGATCCCGTGTAGGATCTGCAGAACCTCGCTTGATGCGATGGTTATATTTGATCCCGTGTAGGATCTGCAGAACCTCGCTTGATGCGATGGTTATATTTGATCCCGTGTAGGATCTGCAGAACCTCGCTTGATGCGACGATTATTTGATCCCGTGGAGGATTTGATAAGTGATAAGTTCATAGGAGAATCGGGCGGATGAATGAGTCGGTCCCTATGAGTTGCACTATCATCTTCAGATGATGAACGGAGAATAATCTCTCAGAATATAATAGTATATATGTATGTATGGTCTGATAGATGGGAGGATGACGTTGAAGTAAGCATGGAGGAGTTGTACTCACTAGGGCAAGATGGCAATGTGTCGTTCCTAGTGAAGAAGTTACCGGGGTAGAATGACTGAGATGTTGTTCCCGGTAGGGCATGAGCGATATGCCCATAACCCGGAAAGAGGATTGAGGATATTAGATGAGTATTATACGAATCGCACGACATGGTTGCGGTTGTTATATGTAATATGCATGCATGCAGGAATTGATGGGACGCGGATAGCAAATAAATGAATGTGTAGGATATTGACTAATGGATGGATGGTTTAGTGTGAGTGTATACGTCTAAGTGTATTTGATGTGGTGAGAATTTATTATTACGCACCGTAGTGAAAAGCTGTAGTATATAGGCATTCGGTACTTGTGTATTTCTATATATGTGTGTGTATATATATATATATATATATATATATATATATATATATATATATATATATATATATATATATATATATATATATATATATATATATATATATATATATATATATATGCCTTGATTATTATGATAATGTTTCTCACCCTTCTGTTGTTTTATGATGCCCTGCGAGGCATTGCAGATTAGGATTCGCTGGAGGTTTCCTTTGGAGTATAGTTCCTTTACCTCGTGTCGGTCGCTCTGATATGTAACTTTGGGTAGATAGGCTTGTTGATTGCCTTAATGATGTTTTGCTTATATGTGAATAGAGTTGTGAACAACCAGATGGCATGTAATTACGTTTTGTCATGTCTTAAGTGAATACATATATGTTTTAGTCTTCCGCTTTAAGAGAAAACATGAATATGTAATTTCGAAGAATCATGCGTTTATTTTTAGTTGAGATTTACCCCTTTTGAGTTAACTCTTTTTAAACATTAATATTCATGTGGTCGTTTCGTGAGTATTGTGACGCACTTCTTTTATACCTTAATGAAAATATACTCTGATGAAAATAAAAATACTTGTATTAGTGACTATGTGATTTGATATATGTTTATTTTAGGGGTATAGAAAGGGGCGTTACACTACCCATCCCGCTATACAACATAAAAACACTTCAATCCTATACTAAACCTTAAAAGTACAACACTTTCTCCCAAGACAACAATAAATCACCTCATACTCCTAGAAAACTCAATCATAACTACTTGAAACTCTACAATTAAAATCATGATATTCAAATACATCTTTCATTTGAACTCTTTATATATCATAATCAAAGATGTTAATACTTAAAAATAAATAAAAAGATTTAAAAAAAATGAACAAGATTTAAAAACATATCATTTTCTTTTCAAGCACATATACTAATCAAATTCAATAGCAGAAAGTAATTCATTTAGTTGTGGGGTGAGAGTCATTTCTAAAAATTATCAATTATTTTAAGATAATTTAGTTTGTTTTGATTCGCAAAATAAAAATCGCAAATCAAATCAAATTGTGTAATTTTGTTAAAATATAACACAAACATATCCGAGTTAAATACGATTTTTTTAATAATTTTTAATTTAGTTCGATTAAATTAACTATTTTTTATTAGATTGATTAGATTTAAAATTTCCTACTCATATTTATAACACCGTAAATTACAACCTCAAAATGATCATTACCTATTTTTAAAAATAATAAATGATTATTTTTGGCAAAATTATCGTATATAATATTTAAACCAAACGTATAGTGCACTTATTAATTTAATTTTAATCCGAATTTTTTATTTAACTATTTACTTTTTTAGATATTTAACCAAAATATTAAATAAAATAGTAGTTTAATTGATTTTAATAATTAATAATTTAAATTGATAAGACAATAATAATTCATGACTAAACTTGAAAGTTCAAACTCCAAACAAACGCCACTGGGTTCTTCTCCGCTAAAACCCTTTCCTCAACTCGGAAAGCAAACCGCAACCAATATACAGTTATGCACCTTCTATTCCGTTTCCCCGCCGTCACACGCCGCAACTACCTTATACTCCGCCACTACAAGGCGGCGAAGAAACCACCGTTACCTGCAGCCACCCCTCCAAAAGCTCCAAAGAAGCCTCAGAACTTCAGCTTCCACGGCATAACATGGGAGGATCCTTACAGCTGGATGTCGAGCCTGAACGACAAGGTAGCGATGCGGCACATGGACGTTTACATGGAGCAAGAGGAGAAGTACACTGAGGCCGTAATGTCCGATTTCGAACGCATCGTTAACAAGCTTCACTTCGAGATGGCCTCTCGAGTTCCTTTCGAACTTTCCACTCCTCCTCTTCGCTGGGGACCTTGGTTTGTTCATCTTCTTGTTAATCAATATTGCCTTCTTGCTTAGCAAAACTTGTTAGATTTTATTTGCTTTGTGATTTATTGTCTTGTTTGTGTTTGGTTAGGTTGTACTATCGCCGTGTTGAAGAAGGAAAACCCTACCCTGTGCTTTGCAGAAGATTGGCAAGCTTGCACGATGATTTTATATCGCATAAATATCCTCCTGCCGGCTTTGATTTTACTACAGGGAAGACAGTTGAGCAGAAGCTGGTTGATTATAATCAAGAGGCAGAGAGATTTGGAGGTAATGCATTTTAATGCAATTGAATTCTCACTTGATTTTATTTAGGTTAGACGGAGTTGTTGGGGGAATGCTGAATGCTGTTTTATCTGAACATTGTTTAGGTTATGCTTATGAGGAACTTTCCGAGGTTTCGCCAAATCACCATTTTCTTGCATATACTATGTATGATAAAGACAATGGCTACTTCAAGTTATCTGTGAGAAATTTGAATTCAGGTTCCTTGTGCAGTAAGCCTCAAGCAGACCGTGTTTCAAATTTGGCTTGGGCTAAAGATGGTCAGGCATTGCTTTATGTTGTAACAGATGAGAAGATGAGGCCATACCGGTGAGTGGAAGTAGTAGAGTTACTATTCTATTGTTTCAATATTTTTACTATGAAATGGAAAAACGTATTGTTCCTCTGATATACCCAAATTGAAAGGGGAATAAAGTCGGGTATTATATAAAATGAAATGAATTCAAATGAAATGCATTTCATCTAGCTCCATTCCATTTCATTGTGTTTTGAATTATTCAAACAATGTTATCTAATATTACTCCACTCAATTTCATTTTACTCAAAGTACCCTTTGGTTTATTATTTTTTATGATTATTAGCTTTTGAATCCAGGTAAATTTTCTTCATCTCATCCTACCACATGTTGCTGCAGGATCTATTACAGTCTTATTGGATCAACTGATGATGATGTTCTGCTTTTGGAAGAATCTGATGAAAATGTTCACATTAGTATAAGGCACACAAAAGACTTTAAATTTGTGACTGTGAATACATTATCCCCCACATCATCAAAGGTAAAAGATGTATATTGTAAAAACTCCATCAAGTTAAGGTCCTTCATTTATTGCACAGTATTTTTAACCAATTTTTAGGTCTTTCTAATAAATGCAGCTGATCCATTGTCTGGCTTGAAACTTGTTTGGGAGTGTGATGCTATAGTTCACTGCGTAATTGAACATCACCAAGGTTATCTTTATTTATTTACAAATGCTCCCAAAGGTGGGCAATCGGTTGATTATCATTATCTTCTTTGTAGTCCCGAGGACACTCATTCGAATCCAAGAAAGTGGGAGGTAGTCTGGAACATCACTTTTTTCTGTTATCTTGTTTCATTTTTACTGCTTCTTTGCATTAAATGTAAATGATATGTTTACTTGTGACAGTGAGATATATATTATTACAATCACTTGTTTGTGTTTTTTCAGTTTACTTGGCAGTCACTGTTAGCTTTACCTTACATGCTATATTATTCCTCATAAACTGCAGGAGGTAATTGTCGACGATCCAAATTTGGTTATTGAGGATGTTGATTTTAGTGATAAATACTTGGCACTCATTGTAAGAGAAAATCAAAATTTTCAACTTTGTTCAGTTGGACTGCCATTGCCCTTTGGGAATGTACTGAAAGAGAATTTGGTATAGCATGCTCTTACAGACAAGTTCATGATGTAATTGTGGTTTTCACTAAATTGAAATATTGGTTATTCAGCCTTATTCTTGTGACAGGGGGCAATTAAATTGAGGAAGCTTGACATGCAATTTTTGTCTCTTCCAAAACACGTTTGTCAAATTTCACCTGGACCAAACTATGACTTCTTTTCATCAGTCATGCGCTTTATAATATCATCTCCTGTGGTATGTTTTTTAATTGATTCTTATTAGTTACTCTTCTTTTGAGAAGATGAAAAGGAAGCAATGTTTTTATAGAATAACTGTTTTGGTTTAGCTCAAGAATAATGTTGCAGGATGAATTTCAAAATAGAACATCGGCAAACATTTAGATTCAGAGACAATTTTCTTTATCCTCAGTTGTGGATTAGTTCGAGTCTCCAAAAAATAACTACATTATGAGTTTTGCCCATATGCCCGACATGTTTGTTTTCAGTTTTCTAAGTTTCACCTGCCTGTTACTTTCGTCCTCTTTAGGTGTTTCTTGCTTTATAACAATTTGTAGTATGCTCATTGTTACATATGTATATGCATATACTTTTTTTTTTTGAAAACTTGGTATCCGGCCATAGACCAACTAATCTCAGGAACCATTCCCACCGTCCACTAGCGGGCGGCCCATTTAAAGTCAGAGCATACCTCTGTATGCATATACATGATTATGAGATGCTTACTATCAAACATTTGTCTTGATAATTCATTTTCTACTCACTCTCAACGTGGACGAAACATCCTATCATCAAATTTCAGTATGTATACCATAATTTTGTTGCAGATGCCTGATGCTGTGGTTGATTATGACCTAGCAACCTGTAGGTGGAACATTATTCAACAGCAAAATATGCTTCATGACAGGACACGAATATTATATGGTACAAATTCTTCAAGTGTAAGTGTTGAACCCTCAGATGCAAAATATTCCAGTCCCGCGCATGCCAATTTGGAAGATGACCACTTATGGAATGACCTGTCTGAGTTTTATGCCTGTGAACGATATGTTGTACCTTCATTTGATGGGGTTCTGATTCCCTTGACTATTGTTTTTGCACGTGAAAATAAGCCAAAAGATGAAAAACCTGGAATATTGCTTGGTCATGGAGCTTATGGTGAGTTACTTGACAAACGGTGGCGCAGTGAATTTAAAAGCCTTCTGGACCGTGGTTGGGTCATAGCCTATGCTGATGTTAGGTAGGCTTTGTAGTATTTGGTGTCCATGTACCCAATACATATTCTTAAGAATATAATTTCTTATTTGTTTCTCAGTAACTGAACTTTCCAAATAAATTTATGTTTTTCATAAGTCTGATTTCTTATCTATGATCGTTTGGGTGTCCTATTTTAGAGGCGGAGGTGGTTATGGCAAGAAATGGCATCATGATGGAAGACGAACAAAGAAACATAATTCAATCAATGACTATATTTCTTGTGCCAAGTTTCTCATAGAAAAAGATTTTGTGAATGAAAAACAATTGGCTGCTTGGGGGTATAGTGCTGGAGGGCTTTTGGTTGCTGCAGCTATTAATCGTTTTCCAGATTTATTTCGTGCTGCAGTCTTAAAGGTTACCTAGACTTTGGGCCTGTTTTTAAGATTGAATTTCTCAGGCTCTGTTTAAATGTGTTCATTCATACTTTCTTCTGTATGTTTTTTTGCTGCAGGTTCCTTTTTTAGATGCAACCAACACTCTTCTGTATCCCATCTTACCACTTGTAGCTGATGATTATGAAGAGTTTGGCTACCCTGGGGACCTCGATGATTTTCTTGCAATTCGAGAGTATTCTCCGTATGACAATGTTCAAAAGGATGTTCTTTATCCATCGGTATTAGTATCCTCGTCTTTCAATACACGGTAAGTTCTTGATGTTTATCGACATGGTTGATTTGTGCAGCAGAAATAATAATGTTATGTGCATTGATGATAAAAAAAAAGGCAACCATGTATGTCTAGTTTTCTTTTAAGGTAAATGGCCATAAAATTTGCGATAGTTATAGTTGTCTATGAGCTTCGCCCTCTTCAAATATGTGATGAGAAGCTTTTGCCATTTTAAGTTTTATTCTATTTGAAAAACAGTATCGAGATTGAATTTTGTCATTTCCTCAGATTAGACACCCTCTGTAAGCCTTTGATTTCATACAATGCAGACTCTTAAGCTTCTTCACATCCTAACAAATACATGTACCAACTAAAAAGAAGAATTAAGGCATTTTTGGCAGTTGTGAAAACAGTGGAAGGGAATAAATCAAAGGAGAATGAAAGGGTAGGTAGCGGAAGACATAGAGGTTAAACTTGAAAATCACATATCCCACTCCTCCCCTCTGTAGCATATCCCCATTCAAAGCTTTCCTATTGCCGTTCAAAGATTGTTATCTGTATCTTAGTTGTCTTTACGTAATTAGGCATAACATGTCTTACTTTACAAGCGTATCTTTATTTTTGACATTTTTGCTTTGTGACTCAGATTTGGGGTGTGGGAAGCAGCAAAATGGGTAGCACGAGTTCGCGATCTTTCAATATATGACCCAAAACGGCCAATATTGCTAAACTTGACCACAGATATAGTGGAGGAAAACCGTTATTTGCAGTCCAAGGAATCAGCATTAGAGGCTGCATTTCTTATTAGGACGATGGAATCCTAAATATGAGAACTGATCATTTGCTCAACCCGAAGGTGGTTAGCACTTGTGCAATGTCTCCCTCCGGCAGTCTGATGTCAAATTTGAGATTGTATTTCTCGATGATCTAAGATCCAATCATATGCTCTGCATGGGAAATGCTTGCTATCCAATATTCTTTTCCCATTGGTTGTGCTTAGCTCTCAAGCTTATCATTTGTAAATGTCACTGCCTTGTGGATTAATAAAGCATAGTGCAAATTTTGTCTTAATGGTGTGTATATGTGTAAGCTTATGTTGGTTTTTGCAGATTATTACAGATTGTATAGTTCTCTCCACCCATATCATGAATGTGTTCAGAAAATCTTACAGCCCAAATTGCAATTGCATCCAAATTATTATCTTATAATAAGACTTCTTTAAATTGTTAAGTTCATTAATTATTTTTTTATACTTTACAAGTATATAAATTATCAATATATTTGTGGATGAAGGTAGTTCAATTTATTATAACTACAAAAGTGGAGATTGAGATACTAAAACCAATAATGGGGAGTGGCCCCTCCTTACTCTTGGAGCAACACAACACAACAAACAAAAGCAACAGTCTGTATTTCTCTCCATCTACTTTCCTTTTACCATTAAAGAAAGTATTTCTCTTTCATCCAATTTCGCCTCACAAATCCTAATACTTGATTCCTTTTCATCACGTCCCACGAGTTGGCGTTTAAGTACATGTCCAACACGCCAATCCAACATTTTGTTTCTTTTCAATGGCAAAGCAGAGCTTAGTGATTTGTCAACTGCTAGATGGAAAAGCAGCATTAAAATATCCCACCCAATAACAGTCCCTTTGTCGAACATAACTTAGTGGTTGAGGTCAAACAATGATTGTTACCCTTTATAACAAAAATATAATCATTCATTTAACTTAGCCTTGCCTTGGTTGAGCTGCCAATTTCGGATCGCACTATTCTACCCTGCCCTTCCTACCCTTGCTGTAGTCTCAACTAGTAGGATAATACTCCTTTTTTTTTTCTCAAAATAATTGACTCCATTATCTAATTCACACTAATTAAAAAATGTCTCAATGAATAATCTAATTGGCTAATTCAAATACATGAATTAAACATTAATTTCTATACTTAGGTTAAAACATATTTATTTCTATATTACTGATAGTAATTTACTCTGTTTACTTGTTTATTTATCAAGTGACAAAAACAGGTCAAATTCTAAGTTTATTTATGAACACAATTTAAGTCGACAAAGAAAGCACCCACGGAATAGTAACATAAACTATAGCATGAAAATGAACACTAACTTTTTACAAAAGTTGCTAAGCCTTTCGTATGCAACAGAGCAAAGTATTAATCAGTAGAAGATATAACTGATTCAATCTTTGCTTCATTACACCATGGCATCCCAATATGTAACAAAAATAAAGAGGAAAATAATAATTTTAAGCAACATGAAACATAAATTAACAAATCCACCCGCTAGTCTTGTTTGTCTGGCTTTGATGCAGAGAAAAGTATATGTTTATCTAGCCGCATACAAATTATCACCAATCCATTGATCTTGCAGCTTTTGGCAACAGCCCATATTCGGCAACATCTCATAAATGACCTTCAATCTTAAGTTTCCAAAATTGAACAAAAGTCACCGGCGACTATGCCATCTTACGTCTCTGAGCCTTCTTGAACAATAGGAAGGCCACATTCTCTGATAAATGCCGGGTTGAGAAACTTTGCTACAAATGCCCAGAATTTATATACATCCTCAAAATTTGTCAGAAATCCAAGTGAGGCAGTGACAACTTCAAGCCTTACAAAGCTACCTTTGCCATCATGCCGACCGTTCTC
This sequence comes from Lathyrus sativus, assembly GCA_963859935.3. Classification (NCBI taxonomy): domain Eukaryota; kingdom Viridiplantae; phylum Streptophyta; class Magnoliopsida; order Fabales; family Fabaceae; genus Lathyrus; species Lathyrus sativus. The sequence continues at coordinate 475,726,491 of OZ012738.1, forward strand.
CATAGGCTTGCAAAGAGTTGTGTCTTCAAGATTCAAAGCTCCACGCTGCCTTGAGCTATCATAAATCTGTATATGACTGAGTATACCAATGCCAAGAGAAATTCCTTCTTTTTCAGCTAGCTTTTGAACAATCTCAGGATTGATTAGCCCCCTACTTTTGTCCCTGAGGTTGAAAGCCACAGCTGCACCTCTTTCATATTTTATTTTTGGACCATAGATGTGAACAAGGTTTACTTTTTCATCTCCATCAGAAACAGATAACTTTAGTTGCAGTAGTGAAGTAACAAGCCAATTAATCAAAAACCGAAGTCTAAGCGTGGTTTTGTTAAGACCAAGCATATCAACATGATCAATATTTCGACATACTATCTCAGGTTCTCTCCTGCCCCAATCCTGTCCATCACCATATTCTCCGTCACTACTTACCTCTTCATCATCCAAGCTAGTTGCAGATATGTCCCCTGTCTCCAAGGTCTCTCTCGGGTGCTCTTTATGATTGTCTTCTAAGCTAAATGACACTCTTCTTCCTCTGCTATTGTGTTCATCATCTTCCAAACCAAACAACCTACCACCACCATATCGATTCCCTTCTCTCCTACCCAACAGCCTAAATTCACCTTCAGTTTCTCTTCTTATAGCGCTCTCTTTAACATCAGAGGCAGAGCCATTTTCCAGGCTTTGATGCCTAGTAAGAGATGCTGAATTAACGAGCCAAGACTCTCTCATAGCAACAGATCCATTTTGAACAGCTTCACTGGTTCCAGGTTCTTCCATTATCTCACTGACATGTGAACGATCTGGCACATTTCCATTTACTGAATAATGATGAACTTCGTCAACTTGCTCTTCTTCAGGGACCTTTTTGACCCGATCTAGTTCTTGTGACATTAAGACGGCAGCATCAAATGACAGCACATGACGTTCGTCATGAGAACCTAGGTTTACGTCTCTGTCATCAAAAATAGGACTGCCATACATATTGGAAGATGGTTTTGGAGAATGCTGCTTCTGGTTCTTCTTCCCACTGAACCAGAATGGTGGAAGGGGAGAAGATATCTTCAGTTTATTTGATTGACCTACCTTGTCTGACCCCATTGGACTCTGACCCAAATCAATCCAAAATGAGTTGTCAGAAGACTCATCCTCACTGAAGACAGGGCTCTTTATCACTTCTCCCACAGATATACTCTCGGTTTCTTCAAATATAGTGCTGGTTCCATCTCTTTCAGAACTGTCGTGATCCATTTCAGTCTCAAATACATCCCTGACTTGTGCAGACGTGTACGCACCAGAGAAGGCAGGCAACTGTGATCCCTGGCGAGGTTCAAAAGTCTTATCACCAACCGCATTGAATTCGTCATCTTCAGTCCCAGCCAATCTGTCCAAACCATCTACAGAGTCACTCAAATAGACTGGAAACTCGGGGGTAATCTTTACCATTCCAGACCCGGTACTGCCTGATTGATTTTGAAGGCTTGCCATCACCGATTTTTTTATCAGTAGACAGCCAAAACCTGTGGGATCATACCCAAATACCCTGTAAAATGATGTAATTATGAAATCTGGCCTGAAAAGTGACAAGCCAAGCGAATCCATGTCTTTGGGGCCCAATGACCCAGCATCGAGCAGGACATGCCAGTTGTTCTGCTGCGCCAAGGCCATCCACTGGTAGGAATATTTAGCTCCAGTTACTCTGGACTGAACTGGGAATACAAAAAGACCAGTAGCTGAATCCTTCTTCCTCTTCTTCTTATTGGAAATCTGTTTTCTCAAATCAGTAGAGCAGAGTTTGAGAGTTGGCCATTTGAACCAAGCACTGTGCACTTTGGCACCCTTACTCCTAGCACACTGAGCCATCCAATTAACAGATTGGCTGTCATGGTCGAACATGGTCAACAGTTTTTTGTTCGTTTGGAAAGGGTACGACTCAGCCAACAATTTAAAAGCAGATCCTCTACTAACAGTAAAAACAAGGCCATATTCATTCTCAGGGATATTCAGATAGTCCATAATCCTAGCCTTTATATCATACTCAACAGTTCCTTTTTCAGCACCACCATAAAGTGCATGGTTACTCAAATTAGCAGTTATCTCAGACAAGCTAAACGTACAAGACTCCCAATAATGAAGGGTCTGAACAAAAGAGAATAGTCCAAATCCACAATAATCAAGGCATACCTTAGGCGGCAAATGAGAATACTCATCGGACCTCAACTGATCAATTTTCTCCGACGACACATACTTAGGATACATAGTGAGAAACTTGGAAAATGCTTCTTGGAGGCTAAGAATATCTTCCTCAGACTCAAACGTCCGCTCAGCCGCAAGAGAAGTAGCGCGAAGAAACTCGCGCTGAGCGTGCAGTCTAGCCAGCGATCTGGATCTCCCAAGGCTCTCATCCTGGTTCCCAACAGTATCAGGTTCCATGTCATGCGATTTGGAGAGTGATCCATCTTCTGAAGCTTCTTCCAGAGCTTCCCTCAGCTTGTTTTCTTGCAGCTTCCGAAGCATTGACGGGTTTCTTTTTATATCAGCCACGGACTCACCTTTCTTCCTTCCCTTCTTGTCCATGATCAAAGAAGCACAATGAGAAATGGGCTTCCACAGTGAAAGATGCATTGTAGCTTCCTCCAAAACTCACACAAACCAATTCAAGATAACAATAACAACAACAAAAAACGAAGCTTTACTGAGACACTTCTTCATACAACACAACTGAAACGATTCAACCCATCAACCTGCAACAAAACTGAACTTAAATTCAAGAATATAATAAATCTAGAATCTTAAAACCTCAACAAGCATATTCATAAAAAGCGAATTTTGAAAGAGAAAATGAGAATCTTAAAACTCACCTCACCGCCATTTTCATATGAATTTCACAAAAATTGAAAAGAAGCTTGAAGAAAATCAAAAGCTGAAACCCTAGAAGCCAGATCCCAAAAGTTGAAGTAATTTTTAATGGATTACGAAACCGCAAACTTGAATTAGTAGAAGAAACTCCCTCTTCTCTTTCTCTCTCTAGTTTCTCTCTCTAGTTCGTTGCAGCATAATTAAAGCAAAGCGTCCCACAACATCAAATTCTCGTTTACTATGAAAGAAATAATAAAGTCTAAAACCAACACACACTATCTTCACTGTACGATTTTCATCTTAGGAATTTAAAATTCAAAAAAAAAAAAAGGAAAAAAGAAAAAGTAGAAAAAAATCAATTTAGATTAGAATAGCACCTGTTCAACTGTATTCTACTGTCTCTGGAAAAACTCGAAAGTTAAATTTGTTTTTTTCTGTAATTAAAAAATCGTAACTTTTATAATTTGCGTATTAATTTAAGAATTATGGTTTTGTGTGGGACCTACAGGGTGAAGTCATTAGTGAAAGTCAAATAATAAGCTTTTATTGATGCCCAACTTGGCCAACCACAAAGTCCAAGTTTCAAAGTCTAAATCCACTATAGTTTTATTCATTACTATAATTAAATTAGTAATCAACAAAATTTTGTTAAATATTTTATTTTATAACACGTTTTATTCTAGTTTAATATTGTGATGATATATCTTTGGAGTTTTGTTGTCATATAAAATAATTATTTTAATTAATTTAGTTATATGTGATTTATCACTTTATTTGAGCTGAGTTAAAATATTATACTGACATAAATAAATTTAATATTCATTTGTATATATATTAAGATCAAATAAATGAAAAGAACGTCACATGTACTAAAATCAAACCTTTAAGAAATAAATTATCCTTGATAAGTTTGTATATTTCTCTTCCTTCTTTAAAACACCTTTAAGTATTGTATATGCAATTGAGACCTTATGTAAAAGAATTTATGGAATAGGAGTAATGTTGAAAGGAAAATTTATTGGGTTAAATGGGAGAATGATAGTTTCAATGAGATTAATAGGGCTGAAGATGCAAAGAATAAGATGCTTTAATACTTCTGTATTAGAAAAATGATTGGGTAGAATACTAGTGGATAAAAGGGTCATGCTTTAAAATTTTAGGTGCTAAATATGGGATGTGGTATGACAAATTTTGAATGGGAAGAGGAAAGCATAAGAGTGGTGAAATTATTTGATTAGATAAAGGATGGTTTTAAATGCAATAACATCTAATTGCATAAGAGGAGGAGAAAACTATAAAAGCTATCTTTCATAACTGTTTTTTGGCTTTTAATTTATAGTTTTTTTAATTAGTTTTTATCTTTTTTTAAAAAGCTATTTGAAATAGTTTTTAACTTATAATTTTTATTTTAATTATATCTTTATTATTTTAAATATATACATATATATATATATATATATATATATATATATATATATATATATATATATATATATATATATATATATATATATATATATATATATATATATATATATATATATATATATATATATATATATATATATATATATATATATATATATATATATATATATATATATATATATATATATATATATATATATATATATATATATATATATATATAAACATTTTACTATTAAAAAATTAATTTTAAAAGATTGAACTTATAGAGATTTTAAAGAATAATATAACAGAGTTTTACTATTTTTCTCTACTTTATTAGACATATTATTTATCAAATATAAATTATATAACTAATTTAGAAAGGTGAAGAAAATTCAGAGTTTTATTGTAAAATATTAAAAAATAAACTTATTTTTGTTATTATTTTAGATTAATATAACTAAATTCAAAATTATAATATTATTATTTCACGTATTTTATTAAATTTCATTATAAATTTGGAAAAAAAGCTATATTTTATGAAAAAATGAGTTAATCAGACAAAAAAATATAGTTATTAGGATTACTTTTATTTTAATATTCTCATAAATGTCTTTATGAAATACCCCTGCTTCATGTATGGTCTGCTAGTTATTTTATTCATTGAATTTCGTTGTCAATATATTCATAATAAATAGAAAAACTCATAAAACTTATATACAAATTTGTGAGATATTGGATCGAACTCTAGTTTAGCATGACGTCGAAGTTTGCTCACATGTTGTCGAAGACCTACATGCTGTAGTCGAAATGTGTTCTAGTATGTAGTTGTCGAATTGGGCTTTGTGTTGAGAATCCAATTGTTTAAGTTAACTTGTACTCTAAGTTAGCTTGTAATGGGTAATTGTTAAAAACTTCATTAATTTAGTATCTTAGGATTTATTATAAATAACATACTAGTCTCTCATCTTAAGTGTGACAAATCCTAATTAGGGTGAGATGGTTATTTATTATTCTTGAATACTTGTAATCTAATTCAAAGAGAAAGTAAAGAATAACAGTTATAACCAATCCTTGTTGTTGTTCTTCTTCTTATTTTTCTTATTAACCCTAACCCTTGTGTGTTTTTTGATCATAAAAAAACCGTTTATACTTTGTTTCAAGGTATCGTTTTTCATAACAAATTGGTGCGGTGAGTGTGGAGGAGATGCCTTCAACAAAGTATGAGATTGAAAAGTTCATTGGAGTGAACGACTTCAGTTTGTGGCGCTTGAAGATGAAAGTCACTGGTTCAACAGGTTTGTTTGAAAGCATTGAAGAGAGAAACAACCATGGACGTTGCATTAATGGAAAAAGAAAAGACAACCATGATAGAGAAAGCCCACAATACAATATTATTGAGTCTTGGTGATAAGGTTCTCCGATAGGTATCAAAAGAGACTACGACATCAGGGTTATGATTGAAACTTGAAAGTTTGTACATGACCAAATATCTGGTGAATCAACTTTACCTGAAGCAAGCTTTGTATTCATTCAAAATAAGTGAAGACAAAGTGTTGGTTGAGCAGTTAGATATGTTCAACAAGCTAATTCTTGATCTTGAAAATATTGATGTGAAGATCGATGATAAAGATTAAGCACTGTTGTTGTTATGCGTTTTGCCTAGAACACATGCTCACTTTAAAGAAACTCTCCTGTATGGAAGGGAGTCCCTGAGCTTTGAAGAAGTTCAATCAACCTTGTATTCTAAGGACTTGAACACAAGAAAAAAGCATAAAATTTCGACTGTTGGCGAAGGTTTGGCTGTTAGGGGAAAATTCTTGGGAAAGGATGGTAAGTTCGACAAGAAGAAAGGAAAAAGTCAGCAGAAGTCTTATAATGGCGAGGCATCTGGTATTCAATGTTATCACTATAAGAAGGAGGGTCACACAAGAAAGGTGTGCTTTGAGCGCCCAAAATATCACATAGTTAAGGATAATGGAAATGCAACCATTGTTCAAGATGACTTCGATTCATATAATGTCCTTGTGGTTTCAAGCAACGACTCAAGAAAGAGTGGATTATGGATTCAGGTTTCACTTGGCACATGACTCCAAACAGAGAATTGTTCGAGGATCTATATGATCAAGATGGTGGATTAATGCTGCTAGGAAACAACAAAGCTTGCAAAATTGCAGGTATTGGATCTGTTAGATTCAAACTCCATGATGAGTCAATAAGGCTATCGACTGAAGTCAGGTATGTACCTGATTTGAAGAGAAATTTGATTTCTCTTGTTGAATTCGATAAGAAGGAATATGTTTTTCAAGGAGAGAAGAGTATCCTAAGAGTTATGAAGGGGTCGAAGGAAGTCTTGAGAGGCGTGAGGAAACAAGGCTTGTATACCCTTGAGGCTGAAGTTGTAAGTGGTTCGACAAATGTTTGTCGAATACAAAAATTTGACACATGAGATTGGACCATGTCAGTGAAAGGGATCTGGTCGAATTATAGAAACAAAACCTGCTTGGTGGAGACAAAGTCGAAAAGCTGAAATTTTGTGAACCCAGTGTACTTGGAAAAACTTGCAGAGTGAAGTTCAACAAAGGCAAACAAAGAACAAATAGATCCCTTGATTACATCCATGCTGATCTTTGGGGGCCTGCAAGGTGTCCATCACATTCAGGAGCAAGGTATTTCTTATCCATAGTTGATGATTATTTCAGAAAGTTATGGGTATTCATCCAGAAGACTAAGGATGAAACTTTTGAGAGTTTCAAAGGTTGGAAGAATCTAGTTGAAAATTAGACTGGTAGAAAGGTCAAGAGGTTGAGAACCGACAATGACCTTGAATTTTGCCATGAGACGTTCGATAAATTTTATGTTGTCTTAGGTATTTCAAGACACAAAATCACTATAGGTACTCCATAACAAAATGGTTTGGCAGAAAGATTTAATCGAACTATTTTGGAAAGAGTTAGATGCATGTTGACTAGTCCTGGGTTAAAGAATGTGTTTTAGGCTGAGACTGTTTTGACAACAACGTATCTGATAAACATATGTCCTTTGACTGCATTAGATATGAAAAGACCTGAAGAAGTTTGGTCGGGACATCCATCAGATCTCGACAAATTGAGAGTATTTGGCTACATGGCCTACGCTCACATTAGGCAAGACAAGGCGAACCTAAAGCTCTAAAATGCATGTTTGTGGGATACCTTGAAGAAGTCAAAGCTTATAGGCTATAGTGCCTAGAGCCAGGTCTTAAGAGGGGTATCACCAGTCGATATGTAGTTTTCAATGAAGTTGAGATGACCTTCAAGAAAACTAATGATGCTGACGAAGAGATGGAACAAGGAGAGATTCCTATTGAGGTGGAACATGTTGATGCTGAATTGCGTATCCAGATGAAGTCGAAGAAGAAATAGAAGATGTTGTCGAAGATAAAAAGACTGATAATGACTATCTTCTAGCAAAAGATAGGTCAAGGAAAGTCATTAAGACACCTAAAAGACTTGGGTATGCAGATCTTATAGCTTATGCCTTAATGTCTGCAAGTGAGGTTCTAGACGAAGAACCTATAAACTATAAGGAAGTTATGAGGAGTCGAAATAAGACTAAATGACTGAAGGGTATGGATGATGAGATGAAATCTCTTTATGATGACAACACCTGGAAACTAATCAAGAAACCTGCCGGAGCCAGGTTTGTCAGTTGTAAATGGATTTTCAAAGTTAAGGAAGGAATCGAAGGAGTGGAGTCGAATAGATACAAGGTAAGATTGATCGCTAAAGGTTTCACTCAGAAAGAAGGTGCCGACTTCAATGATGTGTTCTCTCCTGTTGTGAAGCACAGGTCCATTCGAATATTACTTGCCACAGTGGCACAGTTTGACCTTGAACTAGAATAAATGGATGTGAAGACTGTGTTCTTGTATGGTGATCTAGATGAAACAATCTTGATGAGGCAACCTGAAGGGTATGCCAAAAGGGGGAAGGAAGATTATGTGTGCAACCTGAAGAGATCGTTATATGGACTGAAACAATCTCCCCGACAGTGGGATATGAGATTTGACAAGTTTATGGCACACATAAGTTTCATTAGAAGTCAGTTCGACCACTGTGTTTACTTCAGATTTTGACATGGTAATTCATTTGTTATTTTGTTGCTTTATGTGGATGATATTCTAACAGCAAGCAACAATGTCGAAGATGTAATGAGGGTGAAAGCTAAACTCAATAAGGAGTTCGAAATGAAGGATCTGGGAGCCGCATCCAGGATTCTTTGGATTGAAATCCGAAGAGATAGAAAGCAGTCAAAATTATGCTTTTCTCAAGAGGCATACTTACAGAAGATTCTCGAAAAGTTTGGTGTGTAGAATTCAAAGCCTGTTGTGACTCTGACAAACCCTCAATTCAAGCTAAGTATAGATTAGTGTCCCAGTACTGATGTCGAAAGAGTTTATATGAATAACATTTCATATGCTAATATAATGGATTCTTTGATGTATGCTATAGTCTGTACTAGACTCGACATAACATATGTCGTAAGTCTTGTAAGCAAGTACATGACGAATCCTGAAAAGGCTCACTAGAAAGCATTGAAGTGGATTCTAAGGTACATAAATTGGTCTCTGAACAAAGTCCTAATTTATGGTGGAGCCCTGGGTGAAGATAGTAAAGTAGCAATCGAAGGATATGTCGACTCTGATTATGCAGGTTGTATGGATTCCAGAAAATATATTTCTGGATACGTGTTCACTATGTTGGCACAACAATTAGTTGAAAAGCAACACTTCAGAAGGCTGTTGCCTTATCAACCACTGAAGCGGAATATATCGCCCTAACTGAAGCTGTGAAGGAAGTATTGTGAGTTGAAGGTTTTGCAAAGGAGCTGAAACTTCAAGGTCGAGTTATCTTTGTTAAATGTGATAGTCAAAGTGCAATACACCTGTCAAAAAATTCACCCTATCATGAGCTAACCAAGAACATTGATGTGAGGTTGCATTTCGTCAAAGGAGTAATCGAGCATGAAGAAGTCCAAGTGCTGAAGGTTTCGACAGATCATAATGCTGCTGACATGATCACCAAGACGTTGCTCAGTTGCAAGTTTTTCCACTGTATGTAGTTGATAAAGCTGCATGAAGAAAACTAGTTCATTTGTTGATGTTATAGAGTTAGATCTAAGGTGGAGATTTGTGAGATATTGGATCGAACTCTAGTTTAGCATGATGTCGAAGTATGCTCACATGCTGTTGTCGAAGACCTACATGCTGTAGTCAAAATGTGTTATATTATGTAGTTGCCGAATTAGGCCTTGTGTTAATGATCCAATTCTTTAAGTTAGCTTGTACTAGAAGTTAGCTTGTAATGAGTAATTGTTAAAATGCCCATTAGTTTAGTATGTTAGGTTTTATTATAAATAACATACTAGTCTCTCATCTTAAGTGTGGCAAATCCTAATTAGAGTGAGAGAGTTATTTGTTATTCTCGAGTACTTGTAATCTGATTCAAAGAGAAAGTAAAAAATAACAGTTATAATCAATCCTTGTTGTTGTTCTTCATCTTGTTTTTCCTATTAACCCTAACCCTTGTTTGTTTCTTGATCATAAAGAAACCGTTTATACTTTGTTTCAAGGTATAGTTTTTCACAATAAAATTTATATATTTTGATGATATCTTCAAATTTTTTTATATATTAAAATTGTTTTGCATGTTGTTATTAATACATTTACTTTTATCGAATAAAATTTAATAATATAATATAATATAATAAAATAATGAAATCACCAATTTCTTAATTAAAAATATTCTTTTTGGTCATTTTATAATTATCAACTAGTATAACAGTTAATTTATCAAACACTCAAATTAATTTATCAGCTACCAACCATCAGCTATAAACTATAAGCTATCAGCTACCAGCTACCAACTATCTGTTATAAACTAATTTTACCAAACAGAACCAAAGTGTTGCTCAATGCCGGACAATAATATTTTGCAAGTTAAAGTTTTTGATAATTAGATGTGGAGTCTCGATCCTTACAAAATTTTAATTTTGATATTTAAATTTATTTAAATTAAATATCGTTAATTAAATTAATATATAGATAAGCTCACAAAGAGTGACTAATTAATGAGTGCAAATATAGTTTTAAAAATTGTCATTTTATAATTTACACACAATTTAAATGTATAATGTATATTTTGATTTTGATTTTTCAAATACTATAATGATGTATCCAAACAATTTTAATTAAATTAATGGAATCAAAAAAATTTCTGATTCTCTACATTTTTTATTTTCTATCTCATGAAAAGCCTTGTTTATCTACTTCTTGTAATAAATCTAATGAAGGACTTAATGTATTTTCTTGCCTATTCTATTAGGGTATTTTTCACAAAAAATAGATCATTTTTTGGTAGCTCATACTTTTGATGTGGTAACATTTTCAGGTTGTTAATTGGACTTTGAGACATAAATGTTTTATGTGTTATCTTTTTCTTTTTCACTGGCTTAACATTATTTTGTATCTTAATCTAACATTGAGCATTATTATTTTTAATCAAATCTAGTTTAAAGTATGGCGTCCAAGTGAAAAATGAAGAATATTACTTTGAGAGAAACTCCACGAACTTACTGCCAAGACTATCCTAAGTTTTTCAAAAAATGAGAATGAAATTTTTTTTACCATTAGATGTGAAAGAACATTTACTAAAAACATTCCAATTATTTTTTTTATATCTTTTTGTGTAATTAAAGATAGATTGTGTATACCTATATTATTAATTTTTCTAGTAATATCCTTTAATTAAATCTGTTAATTGTAAAGCTCTTTAGTTAGTTGACTAAAAGTTAGACAGTTAGTTAGTTGGTTGAATTTTTTTTTCAACAACTAGCTTTCTTGCATTATAAGTAAATATAAACTGGCCAATGAACTTAATGAATGAATGAGATTGAATGCACGTGATTAAATCCTAATAAGTGGTATCATTGAGTTTGTCATTATGTGCATTCATCATCATCTTCCTAGTAAATATACGAGTTTGTTGAACTTTCTTGAGCTTACTTCTTTGATGGGTGGGAAGCACGAGTGTTGTGAGGTGCATTGTGCTATTTTTGGAGTGTTTTCAAAGTTCTATAGACATTATGATCATTTGTCCATGCTTATGGAGAATTTACTTTTATCAAAGCACTATTGGACGATTGTGGAAGAATGTGTCCCTGTGTTACTAGTCACACCAACATCGGAACAAAATAAACTTGCAGGTGAAGTCAAGTTGAAATATCTCAAAGCAAAAAATTATTTGTTTCATTAAATTGTTAGAGGTATCATTGAAACTATACTCGATAAAAGCTCTTCAAAAGCTATCTAGGACTCCATGGCCAAGAAATATCAAAATCCATAAAAGTGAAGAGGGCTCAATTGCAATCTTCAAGGGATAAAATGGATGAAAGAATAATTGTTGAGAAAATCCTTCAATCCATAGAAACAAAATTCAATTATTTGGTTTGTGCTATTGAAGAGTCAAACAATGTTGAAACTCTGTCAATTGATGAACTTCAAGGATCTCTTCTGGTTCATGAGCAAAAATTAAAAAAATACCAAAGATGAAGACCAAGTTTTGAAGGTTTCATATAAGGTAAAACAGTAAAAAGGGGAATAAGTTTTGGTTTAAAGGGATTAAAGAAATAGTTTTCTAATCTAGACATAAAGTTTTCTAATGTGTGGAATCAAAGAATAGTTTTCTAATCTAGACATAAAGTTTAGAGAAAATGTGAGATTGGGGGACAATTCTCAAACGAAGGCTATGGGAAAAAGGAATGTTAAACTATACATAAATTGGATTGTTGAAGTAGTAACGGGTATGTATTACATCCTTGAGTTGTAGAAAAACCTATTAAGCATAGGTCAACTTCACCAAAGTAAATTAACAATGGTGTTCAAGAAAGATATGTGCAAAGTTTATCATTTGGAGAAGGGATTGCTCATGACATCTTAAATGGTTTTAAACAAATTATTTCCCATAACTACTCAAGTTGATATGTTTTCTTTCTTGAAAACTGAATGGGAATATGTGACATACCTATAACACCGTAGGTATTGTCACTTGAGTCTCAAGGGACTAAAGATTTTAGAAAAGAAGATTATGGTGAAAGGCTTGTCAAAGATAGAAGATTCTAATCAAGTGTGTGCAGATTGTATGGTGAGAAAGTAACATAGAGAAATATTGTCAAAGAAAAGTAACCAAAGATCATAAAAGAGACTTGAGCTCATACACTCTAATCTATGTGGTCATATACACCCTTCATCCAAAAACAACAAAAGGTATATAACCACTTTAATTGTTGATTTCATTTGGAAAACTTGGGCTTGTTTCTTAGTTGAAAAGTCTAATGAATTAGATTACTTCAAGAAGTTAAAAACCATGGTTGATAGAGAAACAAGGGAGACAATTTGTTGTTTAAGGATTGACAGGGGAGGAGAATATAATTCTCTTGATTTTAGAAAGTATTATGAAAATAATGGAATCAAGAGGCAGCTTAATGCAACTTATAATCCTTTGTAAAATGGAGTAGCTGAAAGGGAAAATAAAAGTCTCTTAAACATGGTTAATATGCAAGAAGAGTCTAAAGATGTTTTGACCTGAAGCTTTGAACTGGGTCATTTATGTTTAAAATAGAAGTTTTACTGCTGCTAGACCATATATTGCTCCTCGAGATGCATGAAGTAAATTAAAGCCATATGTTAACCACTTCAGAATCTTTAGCTGCATTGCCTATACACACATACCAAGTCTCCAAAAGAGGAAGCTAGATGACATGAGCATGAAATATATTTTTATGTAACGTGTTTCAATTAGATGTGAAGAGTGATTTTCTTCATGAAGATCTGACTGAAATTATCTATATTAAGCAAACCTTAGGTTATGTTAAATATGGAGAGGTTAGTAAACAATACAAGCTTCGTAAAGCTCTATATGGGCTGAAGCAAGTTCCAAGATCTTGGTATAGCAAAATAGAACAATATATTACTAAATAATGTTTTGATTAATACCCTCATAGACATGTTTTATTTATGAAAGAATACAAGGAAGGGAACTAGTTAGGAAACGATAGTAGAATATTTAAATGCCCAAGGAATCCATGATGAACACATTTGGCTTGACTGACTTGGGAAAAGTGAGACATTTTCTAGGAATTGAAGTTGCTCAGAATAATCAAGGAATATTCATTTGTAAACAAAGATATGCCAAATAAATACTTGTCAGGTTTGGGATAAATAGAAGTAACCCCATATGCAGTCCTATAGTGCCAGAAACTAAAATGTCAAAACATGATCAAGTAGTTGAAGTTGATCCTACTCAGTTCAAGAAAATTGCTGGAAGCTTAATGTACTTAATTTCTACCATGCCAAACTTGATCTTTGCAATTAGCATGATAAGTAGATTCATGGATCACCCTGTTTGAAACTCACTTGATGGCTGCCAAATATATTCTAAATTACTTAAAGGGGACATTTGTGCTTGGAATCTTGTACAAGAAGGGATGACATTCTGATTTGATTACTTACTTTGATTGTGACTATAGAAGAGACGAGGATGATAGAAATACAAAATTAGGCTATGTGTTCATGTTGGTATCTGCTGATGTGTCTTGGTCATCAAGAAAATAATCAATTGTGACTATATCAACAATTGAAGCAAAATTCATTAATGCGACTCATTGTGTTTGTAAATGTATATGGCCATATAGAATTTTGGAAAGCTTAGGGTTGAAGAAAGAAAAATGCATGACAATCTTTTGTAATAATAACTCAACTATTAAATCGAGCAAAAAACCAGTTATGCATGGAAGAAGTAAACACATAGACATAAGGTTTCACTTTCTAAGAAACATTAAAAGAGAATGAGCAGATGAGTTGATATATTATGCATCACAAGATCAGATGGTAGATAAAAATTTGATTGAAAGGAAGATTTGGGTTAGAACGGCGTGAGATCGAAATCAGCCGAGTGAAAGGTTTGAAGACCGGTGGGGTTATTCAGACAAGTAGCAGTAACCAGAGGTTTTTTTAACACGTTTGAGGCACTTGATTCGACTTGAATCAAGGGAAGAGAAGACATAGTATCAACATTGACAACTAGGTTTGAATGTGTGGTGACTATTGATTCTCTTGTATAAACTTTTGCAACAAGATAATACATATCTCAATTATATTTTTAGAATTAGGGGAAGACGTATCCTAAGCGAGGACGAAAGGGGAACTTCCTAAACAAATCCGGTGTTGTTCTCTCTTTCTCTATCTCTTTATTTTGAATTGTTTACGTTTGTGTAATATCAATTGATCAATAAAATTCTGCTGTAGTGTAGTTCTTAAAATCTGGTTTGAAAACTCATTACAATCAATTGGATTGTAATTGCAAAAATTTTGCACTTACATTACATAGGAAACAATACTTGGAGTGTTTTGCACACCAAGTATTCGACGAATTAATCGCACACAAACTGTTTTTTATATTGTCAAATTAAGTTTACACTTTATAAGTAATTGGAAATTGGATAAACTAAAGTGTTATTATTTGTATTGATTAATCATAAAATTGCTGATTCTGTTTCTCATTAGATTTGTTGTTCCATTTGGCTTGTCACATATCTGATCTTTTCGGCAACGGTTCGTTTAGACGACTTGGTTCCTCGGCCGCTTCCGCATAATTTTTTAAAACTAAAATTTTAAGCACCGACTCTTGTAATAAATTAGTGATATATTCAACCCCCCTTCGAGATCATTGCCATTGTCTCACAAGTGGTATCATGAGCACCGGTTCATATAGTGCTTTGCATATAACTTTTTAGAAAATGGCTAACAAACCAAAAAAGGCTTACAATAGAGCACCAATTTTTACAGGTGAGAACTATAGTTATTGGAAATATTGTATGCGTGTGCATATCAATTTCATTGATAGAAAGGTATGGAATGTTATTCAAAATGGTCCTATGGAAATAACCATGACCGATGCGAATAATGTTGTTGTGCTTAAGTCGGAAGCATAATGGAATGAAGAAGATGAGAAAAATTATAGTTACAATTGGAAAGTTAGAATTATTCTAATATCTTCTTTCGGAGTTGATGAATATTATAGAGTTTCCCATTGTACTACTGCTAAATCTATGTGGGATGCATTGCAAGTTGCCCATGAGGGAACTAATGATGTCAAACTAGCTCAAATCAATACTTTGACACAAGAGTTTGATCTCTTTCATATGAAGCAAGGTGAAACCATTGCTGAATATAAAAGAGAGTTTCTCATGTAATCAATCGCTTAAATACACTTGGAAGACCCATTTCCAATGAAGTTGCTACTAATGAAATTTTAATATGTCTTAATAGGGAATGACAACCAAAGGTCAATGCGATCAAGGAAGCCAATGATCTCACTACATTAGACATCACAACTTTATTTGGTAAGATTGATGAACATGAGCAAGTGCTCATTAGTCTTGATAAACATGAGAAAAGAGAAAAGAAAGACAAGGTGAAAGATACAGACAAGAAGTCTATTGCTCTTAAGGCTTCTAGCTCAAAGTCCTCAACATAAAAGCAAAGTGTAAGTGAATCTAATGATGATGATGAAGATACGAGTGAAGATATGAGACTGTTTGTGAGAAGATATAATAGATATATCCGAAAAATGCCATTCAACACTCGGACAAGAATCTCATCAACTTTCGACGATAATCAAAGTCCTTTAAGAATGAAGGAAACGAGAGTAGAAAATCAAAAGGGTCATGCTCCAATTGTTGAAAGACCGGTCATTATAAGTCGTATTGTCCACTGATAAAGAAAGATAAAGGAAAGGAGAAGAATCGTCAACAAAAGAAATTGGGCAAACCTAGAAGGGCATAATTTCTTGGGAAAGTGATAATGAGTCCTCTAGTGAAGATAACTTAAGTGATGAAGACGAATCCGTCAACCTTTATCTCATGGATCATCAAAGGAAGAAGAAAGAGGTAAGACACTCTAAATATGATCACTTTAATAAAATGTCTCATTTAGAATTGCAAAAGGCTTTTGATACTTTACACCATGAGGCTAAAGAAGCTTTAAAATGCTTAGCTTCAAATAAGCAAAATTTTTCACATTTAGAGAAAAAGATTTCCGATTCCGAAAAGGAATTAGAAGCTCTTAAGAACTCTAT
Organism: Lathyrus sativus; assembly: GCA_963859935.3. Taxonomy (NCBI): domain Eukaryota; kingdom Viridiplantae; phylum Streptophyta; class Magnoliopsida; order Fabales; family Fabaceae; genus Lathyrus; species Lathyrus sativus. The sequence continues at coordinate 475,742,930 of OZ012738.1, forward strand.
GGTGGAAGAAACAAAAGCTAAAATTGAGGAGGACAAAAGTATTTGATTAAATTGGGGTTTTCAAACTTGCCTTATTTGGCAAAAGGAGGTTAGATATCTTAAAGCCAAATTAGACAAGGCTCTAAAACCTAAAGTCACATTTGCTATTGATCGGTCACATTTTAGGGAAAGCATGATTAATCCATATCAAAAGTATACCTATGTGATTAGAGATAAAGATAGCAAATGTATCTCCCATATTAACCGTACTTGTTTGTATTGTTGCAAGAAGGGCCACACCATTGCCAAATGCCAATTTAGGAGATTCTTAGTTCCTAAAGATATTTTCCAATGTTGCCCAAATGCAACCAAAGGTTAACTCACACCCAAGGACCCAATAAAAATTGGATACTTATTTCCCTTGTTTGAGTTGTGTAGGTACAATGTCTTGAGTCTACAGAGAGAATATGGTTTCTCGATAGTGGATGTTCAAGACACATGACGGGAGACATTTCCTTATTTATCGACTTTGTGGTGAAGAAGAAAGGATTCATAGCCTACGATGACAATAACAAGGGAGCTATACTTGGCAAAGGTAGTGTAGGTAATCCCTCTTCTACTACTATCTCAGACATGCTATTAGTTGAAGGTCTTAAATACAATCTAATTAGCATTATTAAATTATGTGACAAAGGTTATAAAGTTTCATTTTCAAAAGATTGTTTCATGATTGAACATAATGATAATAAGGATGATGTGTTCAAAGGCCTGAGGGTTAACAATGCCTATATGCTTGACTTGAGTGAATTATCATTGAGTAATACTAAATGTTTTGTTACCATGAGTGAAGATTCATGGTTATGGCAGCGTTTGGTGCATGTCATCTTTGATTTGCTAAATAAAGTAGTCACTAAGGATCTAGTAGTCGGCCTATCTAAAATCAAAATTTCAAAAGATCACTTATGTGATGCTTGCCAAATGGGGAAGCAAACAAGGATCTCGTTTAAATCTAAAAATGTGGTTTCTACAGTGAGACCCCTTGAACTCCTCCATATTGATATTTTTGGACCGTCTAGGATCAAAAGCCTAGGTAGTAATTACTATGGTTTTGTGATAGTGGACGACTACTCTAGGTTTTGTAAGACTATTTTCTTAACAAGAAAAGTGATACCTTTTCAGCTTTTGAGAAGTTTGCCAAGCTCTCTCAAAACAAATTGAATACGAACATTGTTACAATCCAAAGCGGGCATGAAGGTGAATTTGAAAACCACCTCTTTAAAGAATTTTGTGATAATCATATAATTGATCATAATTTTCAGCTCCACGCACTCCTCAACAAAATGGAGTAATGAAACGTAAAAATTGCGTTTTGGAAGAACTATGATCAATGAGAGTAACATTTCTAAATACTTTTGGGCCGATGCTATTAGTACGACGTGTTATATTTTGAATAAGGTGTTTATCCGTCCTATTCTCAACAAAAATCCACATGAGCTTTTAAAAGGAAGGAAGCCTAATGTATCACATCTTCATGCTTTTGGTTGTAAGTGTTTTGTGTTGAATAATGGTAAGGAGAACCTTGGCAAATTTGATTCAAAGGCCAACGGATGTATCTTTCTAGTAAGGCATATAGGATATTTAATAAAATGTTACTTACTGTTTAAGAATCCGTATATGTTACTTTTGATGAATATTATCCGAAAAATGTCAAAAAAGGTATTTCTTTTCATGGTGCAGGTGTATCTTCAGAAGACATACTCAAGGACACTGAAAAAGGATTGATAAACCTGAAGCAGTGAAAGTTGAGGAGGAAAAAGATCACCATAATGAGGAGATTGAGGAGGATCATCTAACTAACAACTATGACCTACCTCTAGCTTGGAAGTCCTCTAAAGACCATCTATCGACAACATACTCGGTGACATTTCAAAGGGAGTAACTACGTGATCCAAGCTAAGTAACTTTTGTTATCACTTTGCTTTCGTCTCTTAGATTGAGCCTAAAAACTCTAAAGAGGCCTTACTCGACGAACATTGGTTTTTATCAATGCAAGAGGAATTAAATCAATTTAAAATGAATGAGGTTTGGTACCTTGTCCCCTCTTCGTAAGACCATCGAGTAATTGGCACCAGATGGGTGTTTAGGAACAAACTTGACGAAAATGGAGTCATAACAAGAAATAAAGCGCGCTTAGTGGCGCAAGGGTATAACCTAGAGGAAGGCATAGACTATGAGGAAACTTATGCTCATGTTACCCGACTCGAGGCTATATGTATTTTTCTTGCTTACGCATGTGCTAAAAATTTCAAATGGATGTAAAAAGTGCTTTTCTAAATGGATACATTAATGAAGAGGTCTATGTAGCTCAACCTCCTAGTTTTGAATCTCATGAGTATCTTGATCATGTTTACAAGTTTAAACATGCTTTGTATGGTCTCAATAAAGCCCCTAGGGATTAGTATGAGCGCCTTAGAATTTTTTTACTAGATCAAGGGCACTCAAGAGAGAAGGTTGATACAACTCTCTTCATTAAACGTCAAGGAAAACACTCCATTTTGGTACAAGTATATGTAGATAATATAATATTTGGATCTACTAACATAAATATGGTCAAGGAATTCTCTAAGTTGATGCAGGGAGAGTTTGAGATGAACATGGTGAGGGAGCTAAAGTACTTCCTTGGATTGAAAATCAAGCAAATCGAAGAAGGAATGTTCATGAGCCAGACGAAGTATTGCTGTGAGTTACTCAAGCATTTCGACATGGCTAACTCTAAATTAATTGATACTCCAATGCCTACATGTGTTAACTTGAATCGAGATGAGAATGATAAGGATATGAATGTAAAGAAATATAGAGATAAGATTGACTCTCTCCTCTATCTTACCGCTTCTCAACCATATATCATGTTTAGTTTATGTATGTGTGCTAGGTATCAATCATGTCTAAAGGAATCACATTTAAAATATATCAAATGCATACTCAGGTACTTATGTGGAACTCCAAAGTATGGACTGTGGTATTCCAAGGGAAGTGATTGTTCTTTGGTTGGCTATTCTGATTCTGACTTTTCCGGTTGTAACTAGGGTAGGAAAAGCACGAGTGGCACTTGTCATTTTTTTTCAAATTCCTTAGTGAGTTGGCATAGCAAAAAGTAAGTTTCTGTTACTCTGTCAATAGCCGAGGCAGAATACGTTGCGGCCGATAGTTGTTATGCCCAAGTATTGTGGCTCAAACAACAATTACTTGACCTCAATGTTAAACTTGAACATATTCCCATTTTGTGTGATAATACAAGCGCCATTAACTTAACCAAAAACCCTGTACTACATTCACGTGCAAAGCATATTAAAATTTGCAATAATTTCCTTAAGGATCACATAGAGAAAGATGATATTGTGTTCGAGCATGTTGATACCAAGAATCAACTTGCTGATATTTTTACAAAACCACTTACGATAGATCCTTTCTTTAACATTCGTAGGGAACTTGGTGTTCTCGATATCTGAGATCGTGTTTAAAATTGAATGATTACATGCTCTATATCTATGCTTGTCTATATTTTTTTATTAACTATATTGAGAAAGATCAAGCCATATGAGGGCATCCATCATCCATCTTCATTGAAGGTAATATCGTTCCTCTCTATTTGATTATTCTTGATCACACACACACACACACACACACACACACACACACACACACACACACATATATATATATATATATATATATATATATATATATATATATATGTAAGAAGTTGTGCCATGATGTGTGTTATCTTGATGTTTGTTCTATGGTTTGGACCAAATTTAATCCATTTAAATGTTGGAAATATTTGTGGCTTATTATTTATTATTGGTTGATGCATACATAACTTGAAAAATTGCATTTTACATGTTTGCACTGCATGAGCCGACCCAAACAGGGCATAGGTCGACTAATTCCATCTCTATTTTAACATGTTTTGGATCGGGTGACCACAGGTCGACCCATAGATCGAATCACACTATTGGTATTCAAATTTGCCCATTTTTGCACAACTTTGTCGACACATCCTAGGTTTAGGTCGACGTGTCGCTGCGAAATGCTGAAAAATTCCTTGGAAATTGAAGTGTTTCATCCTTTTTATCTTGGAATTTTGACTCATTAATAGTATTGACTCATTTTCTTGATTCAATTCATCATCATTTGCATTTACAACTCTCTTCCTCTTACTTCTCCTCTCACAAACTCTAGAAGTCTCTACAAAACCCTAAAAACCCGTTTCTCAAAAACCTCATCAAAATAAAAATTTCAAGGTTTCATAAGTCTTCAAGTGGGTTTCTCTTCATCAATCCATACTCGGGTACTGTTCATCTTTACCAACATTGAAGTTTCCATGGCGTCTAGAAGAGTAACAGGCAAAAGAACCACAAGAGCTTCAACCTCTCAAGCCGGTACGTCACAACCTCGGTCAAATGTTCCGGTAAACGCTCTATCTTTACTCTCAACTGAACTGGATGACTCATATGAAATTTTTTTTAGCAAGAGATCAATTGTCAAACAATTTGTGTATTACCCAAAAATGGTTGAACACATGCACATTCAAGAGATTGTTGAATTGCTTGACTTTCAAGAGCTTTATCCATTCCTAGAATGTGATACAAAATATAATGAGGATTTGGTCCGATTGTTCTATACGGGCATACATGGGAAGTTTGATGATTATAATTTTGATTATAAGATAAGCGGTAAGAGCCTTCATGTAGATGTCGATACTTGGAAAGATGTCCTTACCATGTGTCTACGGTTCTCTTCTAATATCAAAATAACCGATACCACATTTGCTCCTGGCTATGAGTTCAAGACAACTTTGAATTCTATGTTGAAAAATCCTTATTCTAATGAAATTGTTTCTAGTGAGATGTTTCCTAAATCTGTTACAACTGGTCGCTTGAAACCAATTGATATGATTCTTTAATGGATTGTATCCCACATCCTCCGTCCCAAGAAGGGAAGGTATTTTCGCGTCGACCTAGCAGAGCTACACTTGGTTTTTATGTTGAAAAATAAAATCAAAGTTCATTGGCAACATTATATCACTAGCAAGATTTTTGCTTTGAGGGACTCCGATCGAGGTACAACTCTATGTTATGCCTCCTTCATTCAAGCATTCTGAATAAGGCTAACATTGGTATTTAGAGGCTTCCATGTGTTTCTTTGATGGATGATCAGGAATTCATTCAAAAGACCCTAACTATGATGGGTTATATTTGGGATCGTGATGTAAAATGCTACAGGTTCAAGGTGAAAGCCTCAAGTTCAAGGGTTGAGGATTCAGATTCGGATGAAGACGAGGTAGAAGAAGAACCTCATGAGATGGAGACTGATCATCGTAATGCTGATCAAGATAATAGCCATTGGTTGTGTCACTCACCTACTCAAGATCCCTATGCTAATCAAGGATGGGGTGAGTGGAAACACACCGGGTGGAAAACTCTAGGTTCATCCTACATGCCTCCAACAAATGTCTGGTATAAGCAAGACTCATACTATATGCCTCTTTCTCCCCCTAGACCTCAATAAAACAATGATGAAGTTCTTGACATGTTGAGAAACATGCAGCTCCAATAAAAAGAGTTTGCCACTGCTCAAGAGGAAAGGTACATCGCCTTATAAAACCAGCTTCAATCTCAAAATGAGAACTTTGACCTGTTTTCATCCACTGTGAGAAGTCGGTTTGATACTTTGGCTGAAAATTCTGAGGATCATAATCGCGCTCTCACGACCAGTTTCAATACTCTAAATAAGACTGTTTTGGAACTTATTGAACGCTTGGATGAGCAACAAGCACCACCTCCAAATTACTATTTTAGAGGGAAGGGTCATGCATATAGGGGGAGGAGACCTTAGAGGATTGAGTCGTTTTCATGTAGTGCATCTTATGTTTTATGCTTGAATGTCATTTTATGTTTTGGTATCGTGTTGTTTATTTTTGACTTGAAGTTGTATTGAACATTTTGGTATTGTAATGCACTTAATTTTCCTTATATGCTTCTTGTTATATTTATTTTTATAATCCTTGCATTACCATCATTTTATGTGGATGTTTGTTAACGTGTCTCTGTTGCAAAATATATGATTATGTTCATATGGATATATATTGGTTTCGATGACCTTGTGTTTCTCTCTTTTTGATGTTATCAAAAGGGGATAATAGAATGCAATGAAAAGTAACACTTTATTACACAAAGATTTATCATATTTTCTTTTGGAAGAATGCACAAAATCAGGGGGAGGATGATTCTCAAATTACTCGATAAGTTGAAGATTTTTGCAACTATTTTTCCATCATCAAAAAGGGGGAGTATGTGAGGGCAATGTGCCTCGTCCTTATTTTAATGATGTCAAAACATGTATTAGCTCGTACTTTGTAATTTGGACGGTATCATCGTGTCGTAGCTTGCATTCATGCTTTACAATGCACAAAATATTCTAAAGTCATGTGTCTATACATATAGGAGCATCCCATATATGTTTTGTATGCATTTGATCATGTTAGGAAACTTAGGTCTGCACAAACATGGCATAGGTGGTCCAAGATATGAGCAAAAACTTGTTTTTAGGAGTTTCAAGTGTTTGAATCGACTTAAAGCCCTACTTAGGTCGACTCATAAAAGTTGATTTTTTTATCTTTTGCTCTCGGGTCTGCTCGTGTCAACCATTTAGTTGACTCATACTGTGACCATTTCAATTTGTCTTTTTGAAGCAAGCTTGCGTCGACGCATGACCCTGTTCAGGTCGACGCATAACTTAATTTTCTGCATAATTTGCATTCAGGTGTGCTCAGGTCGACCCTCCCTCATGCTCAGGTCGACCGTTCGTTGACTTATGACTACTTTTCTGATCTGATATGTTTTAAAATGCTGTTATGTTTGTTAGTTGTTCAAGACATCATATATAGTCATTTTGTCTCATCATTTCATATACAACAATAAAAGTGAAAGATATACACCGAATTGTTCTCATCATCTTCATCTTCATTCTTGCATTTTCTCAATAATTACACATATTAATTTTGGTGGATTTTTCTTGAATAAAACCGTTAGGGTTTTGTCCTCCAAGATCTTAAGGATTTAAGGGTTTTTGCACAAGTTTTTGCTTCACAGATTCAGCCCAGCGAAGGGGATTGAAGAACGGTGGGTTCGTTCAATAAAGTAGCGTTAACCGGAGGATTGTGTAAGGAAGATTTGGGTTCGAACGGTGTGTGATCGAAATCAGCCGAGTGAAAGGTTTTAATACCGATGGGGTTGTTTAGACAAGTAGCGGTAACCGAAGGTTTATTCGACATGTTTAAGGCGCTTGATTCGACTTGAATCAAGGGGAGAAAAGACATAATATCAACATCAACAACTAAGTTTGAGTGTGTGGTGACTATTGGTTCTCTTGTATAAACGTTTGCAACAAGATAATACATATCTCAATTCTAGTTTTAGAATTGGGGGCAGATGTACCCTAAGCGAGGACGAAAGGGGAACTGCCTAAACAAATTCGGTGTTGTTCTCTCTTTCTCTATCTTTTATTTTGAATTGTTTACATTTGTGTAATATCAATTGATTGATAAAATTCAGCTGTAATGTAATGCTGAAAATTAGATTTGAAAACTCATTACAATCACTTGGATTGTAATTGCAAAAATTCTGCACTTACATTACATAGGAAACAATACTTTGAGTGTTTTGCACACCAAGTATTCGACGAATTGATCGCACACAAACTATTTGTTATATTGTCAAATTAAGCTTATACTTTATAAGTCATTGGAAATTGGAAAAACTAAAGTGGTATTATTTGTATTGATTAATCATCAAACTATTGATTCTGTTTCTCATTAGATTTGTTGTTCCATTTGGCTAGTCGCATATCTAATATTTTCGGTAACGGTTCGTTTAGATGACTTGGTTCCTCAGCCGCTTCCGCATAATTTTTTAAAACCAAATTTTTAAGCGTCGACTCTTGTAATAAATTAGTGATCTATTCAACCCCCTTCTAGATCATTGTCATCGTCTAACACATATAGTTTGTAAACCCGTATTCTCCTGCAAGGATCCCATTAAGTCGGTTATTTATTGAGCCACTTTATGGCTATCTGATTCTCCCAATTCATTGCGCTTAGAGAAATGCAGGAACTCAGATGTGTATTTTGTCATAGTTCTCTTAACCTAAACACACTATATACATCTTATAAAAAATTTGTTCATAAACCTTCAATAAAAACCGCTCCAGCATCAATTGCTTCATTCTTTGCCAAGTTCACACTGGCCCTTTTCTTTGCCTCTGCCTCTAAAGAAAAAATTTATCCCACCACACAACATCAGTGCTCTTCAGCCTGATTGCCACCATCTTAACTTGCTTGTTCTCAGGGACGTCCATAACATCGAAGAACCTATCAACGTTGATATGCTAATCCATAAATTCCTCCACTCCATTATTTTATAGAACAATAGAATATCATCCTTCACTCGATAGTCATCGTTATCCCGATGATTCCAACGAACAACTAACTCTTTCTTTTAGGATTCTTCTTCTTCAAAACTCGTATTTTCACTAATAATAGCACGATTTTTCCCATCTTGCGGAACCCTAATTTGTTCTCCTTCCCTGTCTCTTCGCTGATTCCCGTTGTTGATGGCGTTGTTCACCTGAATTGCTAAAGTCACCATCTGTTCAATAAAAGTAGTTAGAACCATGGCAAAGCCCTGATAATTATCTCAAGATCTGCTTTGGTCACCAGTTAATCTTCCATGGCTGACGCAATCACAAAGCCAACGCTAAACCTAGAATGAAAATGCAAGTTCAAGCAACAAACTTGTAAGATAAAATTATGGAATTCAGTAAATAGAGAAAAATATTAAATTTTATTATGATTTAAGAGTAATCTTGACGGCCACCAAATGTGTTTAAATATAGAAATAAATAAACCCTAACGTGCTTTTAATCTAAAACATAAATAAAATAGAGAATTGTGTAAAATAGTAAAATTTGTTTTTGGGCTTGAAACAAACTCCGATGCCTTAAAAAGCCCATAGCTCTCTCCAAAGTGGTGAGTTTGACTCCTTGTACGAAAATGTATAATAATAGTCATTCTTACATTGGACATCAATCTTGCACAAAGATTGTCGAACCTTTCTGATGTGCAATTTCTTCTTTGATACTCGCAACCAGCCTTCATACACCATGAAACTAAATTATCAAATATGTCAAATTAATATTTTAATTTTAATTAAAAAATGTATCAATATATTCAATCATTATTATAGAAAAAATTAGTTTTTAGATTCATTGAATAATAAATGTATCTAGTATATACATAATTCAGATACAATGATTATTCAATATATTTAAAAAGTGAACTTTTCTTATAATAAAAACTAAAGAGAATAATATTTAATATTCTATACAATTCGAGAAAAAAATCGATTAAGGGAATTCTTGAAAAAAAAATTCAATTTTCACTTCTCAATCCATATAAAAGTTTGTGTAGCACATCTAAATATAAGAACAAATACATTAAACCAGTCGAAATAAACAATTGTCAATTATCGCAATCTTCGAGCTATCATATTTTTGGAGTCTTCCTTTTATTTTTATGAAACACTATGTTCTCTCTCTTCTCCCTTTTCTTCAACCTAGCCGCCACCCCTTCTTTCTCCCACAAAATCCAAACTTTTTGTCACACCATGTAGTCTCCCTTCTTGATGGTGTGATGAGTTCCATCATCCACACTACAATTTTGCTTTGTTAGAGTTTTTTCCACATTGGGTCTGGCGCTGCCACATAGATTTGAGGTGGTTTTCCAACAGACAATTGGTTGTTGCTTCTGTTAAGGTGGTTCTCTTCCAGCCTTAAAATTATGCAAGGGTTTGTTTTAAATTATTGGTTGGTGATGATGTATCTTACCTCTGATCTCTATATCTTTTCAAATTTGTTAAAATTTGTAATTTTCAAGATGTTTGAGTTGACGCGACACAACAATGACTTTGTTTCTGTTTCACGGTCTTGTCGCCACCTTGTTGGAATTGAGATTTCTTAGTTTTTACTCATTGCGATCTAGGTCTATGTGGCTTGAATGATCTTTTATGCTTGATTTGATTGTAAGCGAAAATATTCAATAATTAATTATATGAAATTAGAACATCAATACTTATTTATTAAAGTCATGATTTAGAATCTCGAAAAGATGAATGACCGGATCTTCATTTGTATCTCACACTCCCATTCACAATTTTCAATGGGGCAAGTTGTGGAGCCGTCAATTATGTTTCTGATTCTTGTGATTACAAAGGAGACCTAACCATATAATATATATAACCCTAGTCCCTACCCATTAGGGCTCAAGGTTAAAACTCACTTTTACCCACACCAATCAGGTTTCAGATACTCAACATTTAGTTATAAAAAAGATCACTTACCTAATAATACGACTTATATATGCACCCCATCAGAATCACGATTAATCCGTTTTTTACAAACTAAACAACAATTGATTGTAACCAATAAAAGTTAGATAAATCTAATAGTGATTTCTCATAAAAAAATTCTTGATACATAAATCAACGGCTGATTTATTCACCATTATTTAAGATTGTGAAGATTCTTACAATATTTTGTTTTTTTTCTATCTTATTTCATATGCATAAGTAAGTTCCTTACATAGTGTGTTGTGTGCTTTTATTTCTTTATTTTAAACCATTATAATTGTAGAGTTGTATTTTGTTTAGGATAATTACACATTTTTGATGTGCTTTGGTTGAGTCACTTTTATTTTTTCAATATTTTATAATCTCTTTAATGTTATAATATCTTACCAATGGAATCTTATTCCTCAAATTTATGTTATAATATGAAATTATCAAACCTCACCGTGTCAGCATCTTGTGTTTGAGAAACTTGTTTATTGAGCTACATCAATAATTTTATTATGTTATTCATGTTTTGGATGTGACAAACGAAATGTCAGCCAAAAAACTAAAAATGAAATATCAAGTGGATCGTAATCTTGCTATATTATAATTTTCTTTATGAAATTATAGATTATTTTTCTCAAATGTATTACTTTAACTATATTTTGGTCAACCCTTGCAAGCGGAGGATCGATCAAAACTATGAAAAAAAATTACTATAATTTCAAGAATATGATGCTTGCAAGTTGCATGTGCTTAGCTTAGAATCAATCAGTGACTATAATGTCTTGTTTATGACTTTATTTTATGTAATAACATTGTTTGCGACGTTAATGTATAGTTAACAAGGCCTTTTAAAGTTTTCTATAGTCAATGTACTATAGAAAAAAATAATCCTGATAGTTAACCACATGTTATTATTGATTTAGTTATTTCTAGCTAATTAAATTGGGTACTAATTAACGTGATCGTTAGGTTGTTTTGAATTTGTTGCATGATTTTGTATATGTTTTAATTAACTTATTTTAGTTTTATAATATTTTTGTCATCACAATTATTCAAACTAACAAAATATTAAGACCGGAAAATCGGTCGGTTTTGCGCCTAAAAATTAAATTCGATTGGACAATCGGTCGGTTTCGCGCCTAAAAATTAAAGCTGACGTAAATTATAGTTTTATTTTTATGATCCAATTTCGAGCGATAAAATTTTGGTTTTCGTCAAATTTGGTTAAGTCGGGTCGGTTTAATTGGTTAATATTTATTAGAATAAATATATATAAATGTTTTTTTTTTAATTTTTAATAAAAAGTATCAAATTTTTAGAAATAAACTTTTTTTTATTAAACAAAAATTTATATTACGGGATAATACTTTCAATATTATTTGACATTAATTTTGATCATTATCGTATTTTAAACCATAAACTAAATACTACTCAAAATTTTATATTGCATATCTTTTATTTTTGGGAGTATATAATATCATTATTAAATTATAAAAATGATAATATCCTACAACAGTATGAATCTCATTTTTATAGTTAGATATATAGTAATAAAAATTAATTAATTAAATTCGGTCGGTTTCGATTTTCGTCGGATCCAAAATAAACATTCGAATCCGACCGAAGCAACCCTATACTATCTAAATTAAATAACCGAATCAACCCGACACTCGATCCGACCCAATCCATTTGCACAAAAAAGACAACGGGTCGGCCAGTTTCAATCGGTCGGTTCAAAATTGTCCATCCCTACAAAATACAAGTGTATTTATACGGATTGTTATATATAATATTGGTTTCATGTTTCGTCTAAGGATTAGAGATAGGTGATGAAATAAAGGAATATAATTCAGATATGATGAATCATATTTTTGATGTGATGGATTAGACTTTTAATGCGGTGGATAGAATTTTGATGCAATGGATTAAATTTTTAATGCGATAGATATGCGATACACCTGCAAGATTACTATTACAAGGTTTAAGTAAGTGAATCAGTGGAAAATAATTTTAGAGTGAAAATAAATTAAATACTTGAAATGACAAATTAATCTTATATAGTATGAGAGGTTAAAATTGTTCCCGCGAGACTCAATGCCTTTTGTGGGTTGCCGTTCGATTAGATATAATAGTGGAAAATATGATGGAGGGTGTGATTGCGTGTCATCGGCAGAGGCGAGGATCCGTGCGCCTTCTTCTTTGTGGGCCTTGCAGATGACCCACAACAGTTTTCCTCCCAAACCATTGTTTCTACGTCACATAACGATAACTTTGTCGGGTTCGTCTATGGCCCGACCTCTGGTAGAAGGAAATAGAAGAGTCTTGATGAGACGTTGATGTCATTAGAAAGAAGTGCATTAAGTCTCTCCATCCTGATTAACAACATTTCACAAACACATCTTAACATGTGTCCCTACGTCTAACAATAATGATTCTTATAGTACGAGGGCATCTGATTGCTCTTGAATAGTTCTCCATGAGATCTCGACTTTTGGTGGTGCAGTTCACGATTCCCAATGACGTGGATCGCACATTTCATTTTCCTTGGGGATATATATATATAAGGATTTATGAAGTTACTGTGTTCCCTTTTTTTCTTTCCATTTTTGAATCTTTAAGAGCTTTTCTTCTAGGTCTACAACCTCCTTGATCTTTGTCAACCTCCTTCCAGAAACAATCATTTCTGACGTACGTGTCACCTCTTCTAGTGGAACGTACAACATGTGGGTCACTATGTTCATCTTTTTCAAGGTAACTCATGAACCTTAACCTTTCTTTTATTTTCATACTTGCTTACTTTATAGGGTTTCTAGAGATGAGAGCTGAGGGTTTTTAACATAGTGTTTCGTACTTGGTGAATTTTCTCGCAATAGATGAACTTTGATGGGGGCACAAAGTTTATCTTTATATCAACCTTGTGGTTTTACTTATGGTAATTTATTTTATGTATTTCCATCCTCTTTTGACATGAAAAACTCCCAACTCAGAAGACAACTCTCCCATGTGGGTGGATCGAGAAACGCTGGATATTGTTTATTCCACTGTCAGTGAGGGCAGTATATATCACGCTTTTACTGAAGTGGATCCCTCCTCATAATAGGAAGTTCTTCCTCTAGAAGGGGATAAGAGGATCTGCAACAAGTACGATGGTTTTGTCATGCCTCTCCATGAATTCTTGTTTTCATTGATGGTTTTTTGCATCCCCTTTAACGACTTTGAGGTTTGCATTCTAAATTATCTACTAATCACTCTTTCATAACTGCACTCGGTGAGCTGAGATTATATTTAAGTCTTCTAGTACTGGTGCAAATACAAGAAAGACGTGTCATCTCTAACACTCTTCTTCCACCTCTTTAAAGCCCAATGGAGTTTCGCGAGTTCATCATGGGGTCAAGGTCCAATCTCTCATAGGCAGGGTACTAAGATGTTTGAGGTTTATTCAGAGAGTGTGAAGAACTTCAAGGACCACAACTACTTTACTAACCCCTTTAGCGAGGTAGCTCATGCTAACATATGCAATATAAACTTCGAGCCTCCTTATCAATGTTCATACAAATTCTCAATGTTCTGGTGCCAAAGTCCTTTCTTGGAGGATATCAGATCTTATGTCGATAAATTGGATGACTTATCCTAGAAAGAATCTTATGTAAATAAGAAATTTGTAGCCTTATTTGAATATTTGGGATTTGTTGATAGTGTTGCTCCTTAGGGGGTGCTGTAAAGCAAACAAAGGAACTGATTCATAGAGATACATTTACTAGTGAAAGCTTCTCTAAAAGAGGACATGTGAATAATGCAGGAGACTTCCTCTTTTCTTTGGTGCTGCTTAATGATTATTATTGTCTTATCTTAATTAATCACTAGTTTACAAATAAGATATAATGTTACAACATGATGCTTCAGATGAAGAGAACGCCTAGGATTGTCCCCTTTCAACGATCGTTGTTGTCGTGATGGCTACAGGAGGAGTTCATAGTACCAGGTCCCCTGTCGGCTTGGCCACATTTACCCTTTCTTTTGCGACTTAGGTGGAAAATTGGAATTCTCCAAACTTATTCACGGTGGAAAGTGATTTATGTTTGTCGCTATTCATAATTAAAGGTGTTGATCTATGTGCTTGCAGGTGATGAAGATTCGCATCTGAAGTTTAGATGATGACATTGCATGGCAATAACTTTCAAACTCGATGATGATAGTATAGCCAAAGAAAACATCTTATGACTCATTAACAAAATGGCTCAAGATCAAAGTGCCTATACAATCAGAAACTATCTAGCAAAATTCTTGAAGCTCTTTGGAGAAAGGTGGAAAAGCTCCCCAGGTTATGTCTTTCAGTCTTTCTAAGTGTACAAAGTACTGTAAAAGTAAGGCAATAGGTTAAAAGTACTAGGTCAATTCACACACACATAAACACACACACACACACACACACACACACACACACACACACACACACACACACACACACACACACACACACACACACACACACACACACACACACACACACACACACATACACACATACATACACACACACACACACACACGCGCGCGCATGCGCACACACATATATTTTCTTTCCTTTTTGAGCTTATTATAATTAAACTTTAAGCTTATGTGTGTGTATGCATACGTGTGTGTGTGCACGTGTGTGTGTATGTGTGCATGTGTGTACACATGCACATGTGTGTGTGCATCTGTGTGTGTGTGTGTGTATGTGTGTGTGTGCGTGCGTATATGCATGTTTGTGTTTGCATTTGTGCGTGTGCATATATGTGTTCGAGTGAAGAAGCGCGTGCGTACGTGTATGTGTGCGCGCGTGTATGGGCATATGTGTGTGCGTGTGTGTGTTTAGCCATATTACTTTATGAGCATTTCCTTATGCTTTTATAATATATTTAATCAGAAGTATCGAGACAAGCTTTCATATACGTCAAGACTTGTCAGATGCTTTATCCCTGTAGTTATTGTCTTTATTTTGAGATGAGGCTTAATTTATATTCCGTTTGGTTTCCATCATCAGGGAGTCAAGTCCATAAAAATTTAATGATTTGGTTTCAATTTTAGATGCTCTTTGGTTATCATCAAATTCTTATTGTCATTATCAAAAGTTATCATCATTAAAAGCATGTTCCATAACCTCCTGTCGTAACCCAAAATTTGACCTCCTTTTTTCCTTTTGCATAAGCATGTGCTTTTGCATCGGTGACAGACGCATTCACACTTTTTCTCTGTGATTTTTGTTGCAGGAATATTCAAGTTTTACAAGCCCGAATAATCACATCCTCTCAAAGATATCACTTCATCAAAACAAGTACAAAATGAAGGCTCATATGCCTATTTATCAAAGCAAAAGGTCAAAAATCGGAATCGTGGCCACAACACCATTTTGCAAGCAAATTTGGCAAATTTTGCTTGAAGTAACCAGTTACTTATTTGCTAGGCAAAGTAGGGTAACCGGTTACCCAATGCAAAAATGCAGATTTTGCTGCATTTTTTGGGACATCCACTTTTCTGTCTACATTGTGGATTCTAGCGTTGTGTGGAACATTCTAGACATTTCTAGACAATTCTAGAGACTTCGAGAACATTCAAGACACTTGAAAGCATTTGCTCTAATACATCATTTCTAATCAAGACCACCATACACCTTTGTTTACAAGTATGTGAACCATTAGATTTCCAACTTGCATTGGGATGGTTACCGAGTCAGCTACCTAACTAACTGAGTTAACCTCCAACTCAGTGAGTTGAGGCTAACTAACTCCAAGGCTAGTTCTAAGGCTGCATCCAAAGTACACTCTGAAGTAAAACTCTATATAAGCAAATCACCACCATCTCACAAGGAGGCTCAATCAATTTTTCCAAATTCTCCATTGATCACTCTCAATTTTCTCACATTCTCTCTCAATTTTCAGCAACATTTGCACATTCATCTCCATCATCTTCCCAAAACTTCACTAAAGCTCAAATCCTCCATTAAAGAGTAGTAACTTCTTCATTGGAAGTGCTTTCTCTTGAGCTTAACCATCATCATCTTGTGATTCTACCTTATTTTCTGGATTTTTATTGGCTTTTGATTCATCTCAAGTGATTACTTCAAGCTTATCCGATGCAATTTCGTATTTGGAGATTTCGTCGCAATTTGCCCAGTTTCGCTACGGTTTGGTTGCAAATTCTGAATTCTCTGGTTTTCTTTGCTTCTTCTCATCATATATTAATAGCAACAACATCCAAGGCAAATCTCAGCCTTGTAGGTTGGTTATCTTTCACTTGATTTACCATTTCGATCTATTTCGCGCGTTTACGATGTAGTTCGATCATTTTTTGGTGTTGCTTAATCATGTGATTTCTTGATCTTTGCTCTCCATGTTTAATGCTTTCCATTGATGATTAATTGATGTTTAAGTTCTTTTGAACTTCATTTTTCGTGCACAAATGTCAAGCATAACATGTGGATGATTGGAGAAATCTTTTGGTTGTAAAAAGTGATTTTCAAAAAGCTATTTTTGCCACTGTTACAGTGGTAACCGGTTACTTTATATAGGGTAACTAATTACTCGGCATAATTTTAGCCTATTTTCTCCATTTTTGAGCAAGTAACCGGTTACCTTTTTAAAGTAACTGGTTACTCAAGGGCAGAATGTTATTTTTTGCCCGTTTTCAAGCTCGTTTGCTATTCTTTCCTCATATAACTTCCATGGCTTGATATGCTTAATATTTGTGGATGTTTTATGAGCTATTCACCTATTCTTTGAAGCATCTATGCAATATTTCAATATGTCATGTGTCAATTCTCGATTATGTGCATTTTCGACACTTTGATCATGATCATTCTTGCATATTTCTTTGATCACTTGCTACATGGTTTGTGATGCATGCTATTTGTTTTGGTACTGTTTTTCAATTTTATCCATGTTTGCATTGAGTTTGTTCCTCTTTGGAATGAACTCAATCTTGTATAATCAATAAACCACACTTTTGCTTTAACGGTTTTTCATCCCTTTGGAAAATTGTTAGCCTTTTCCCCCTTTTGATTGATTAGTCAAAACTTTGTTTCGATTAGTCGATCCTTCCTTTATTATTCTCCTTTATATCTCCTAGATCTTTGTCCTTCCCTTTTCCCCGTGGAGTTGAAGGTTCACAACACATTGGAGCACTCTACAAATTTGGCATCGTTGTGCTATCCGTTTCGATTCTTGCACTGCACTTTAGTGTTAGAGAAGGAATGAGAGTGGAGAACTGCTACACTCATTCTGACCATTTTGGGTAGGGGACGAATGACCTTGTTCCAGGAATAGTCATCTCTATCTCCTTGCTATGATATCCCTCTTTCTCCAATCGAGTCGATCCTTGATCACTTGCACCCTTACCTCCTCTTTGGAAGTAGCTTCTTCCTTTCAAGCCAACACTCTTTTCTCTCTCGGCCAATCACCATTCTTGGTTTCCCCAGAGGTTTATAATCACTTTTTTCCTTAGTTGACCAACTGTCCTTCAGTTTAAACCTAATTCCCTTCTTCCTCAGCTAAGTCAATCTTTCTTCTCTAGTTTACACAGTCTTCCTGTTCCAACCTATTCCCCACCAGAGTTTGCAACCTTCTCTTGGTTCTTTCTTCTTCTTGTTTAGGTCATCACTGTTTAACTGTCAAACACTAAATCCTCTTTTCTCTAGTTAATCATAATCTGTCTATTAATACTGAGTTTTTCTTTGGGTTAATCGCCTTCTTCTGACTAATCACCCTATCTTTGGTTGATTACGGTCCACTCATTAAAACCAGATTTTTCTTTGGAATAATCACCTTTTCTTGGTTAATCACCCGCCTCTTGGTCAATCACAGTCCGCCATTTTGAACCAATAGCCCTTTTCCTCAGTTAACCACAGTCCGTCTGTTAAGATACTGAGTTTCTTTTAAGTTAATCACCTTCTTTTGGTTAACCACTCATTCCATTCGGTTAATCATAGTTCATCTGTTAAATACCAAACCCCATGCAGTTAGCAACCTTTCTTTGGTTCAAATACTTCCAGCTTTGGGTTAGTAACCTTCATTCGGTTTGAATGGCCTTTCCTTCGGCAAAGTACTGCTTGTTCAGTCAGTGTACCATCCTTTGGGTCCCAACCTTCGCTTGGTTCTACACCTGTCTTTTAGGTCACAACCTTTGTTTTGTTCCACACCCTTTTTTTTTGTTGATCACCGTTTATCGGTTAAAACCAGTTCCTTTATCCTTTCGACTAACCACTGTTTATCAGTTAATATACCGATTTCCCCTCCAAATGAAACACATTTCTTTAGTTCAGTACTCTCTTTCTTTTGTTTCGTCGCAGTCCGTCTGTTGACACATAACCTTTTACTCTCCCCACAAAGTTTTACTCTTATCTTTCTTCAGTTAATCATTGCCTGCCAGTTAATGCACCGAATCCCCTATGGATCTTATCTTTGATTCTTGTCCCTTTTTCCCCGGCCCCGTCGCCGTTCTTCTGTTTTCTCCCCAGTGGAGTTATCTCTTTTCTCCTGCATGTCCTTGCAGAGTTCTTGCCTTGCTTCTCTGTGTTCCTCAACATAGTTTTCTTTCGTTTCCTTCCCTGGTTTCGACACTATTCCTCTTGCATTTCCCAATTGGGTCTTGCTTTCTCTTTTTTTTTTGGCTTTGACGCTGTCTCTTTCCCTTTTCTTTCCCAGCATTAGTTCCCCGAACTACGTAGGCTCTGATTTCCTCATTGCACTATGAGGATACGTAGGCACAAGATTGCAAAATCTTGGGGAGCCACCTTCCTCCATCTTCTTTCATTCTTCTGTCTCTCTGGTCCTTCTAGATCCCCTTCTTTTCCCTTGGTTCCTTGAACTACGGAGCTCTGACTTCCTCATTGCACTATGAGGGTACGTAGGCACAAGGACCCCAATCCTCCTCGAGAACTTTCCTTTCTTTCTTTTTCTTTCTTTTATTTCCTTACTTTTTGGCTAGAAGCCTTTAGATAGATAAATTTTCCTGGGAGCAATTACTTAAGTACTCGAATTTTGGCTGGAGGCCCATCCAAGCCTAGAAGTAAGCAAAATGGTTCCCGTCAGGTACGACGAATGCTTAAGGTGCTAGAACCTTCCTTTCGCATAGCCGACCCCCTATCCCGTTTCTCTTTTCCTTGGGTTTTATCGATATTTTCCCTGTCCTTTTGGACTAAATAAAGTTCGGTGGTGACTCTGTTGTATCTTTGAGTGTGCAATTCACTCAGGTATAATCCCGCTAGCTTCACCTCCAAAACATGGTTCCACAGAGACCATCTCCGCCCGCACAAGGTATGTACACAAAGTATTGACCACGAAAGGGTCACCTACCAGCCCTAATATAGGCAAGAAGTAAACCATGGAATATGAGATCTCCTTCTCTGAGAAGGACGCATATGACATCCACCTGCATGATAATGATCCCATGGTCATAACTATAAGGTGTGATGACTAGGGTATTAAGTTAATGCTAATTGACCAAGAAAGCTCTGCAGACATCCTTTATTGAGATGCTTTCGAAATACTTCACTTGAACCTAGATTAACTCAAAGCTTTCCAAGCCTCATTGGTGGGATTCTCAAGTGAACAAGGGCAAGTGAAGGGTTACATCACCTCGAAGACCATGTTTAATGATGATGAGATCACATGGATGATCAAGGTAAGATATTTCATTATAGACGCACTTTTTCAAATAACATGATCATAAAACGACCCATTTTTAGCCATCTAAGAACCACCCTATCCACACTATATCTATGTATGAAGTACCTACTGCCCGAGGGGCGTGTTAGGGTTATGTAGGGGGACTTAGAGACCGCCAAGAGATATTATTTGGATAGTTTGAAGCTGAATAAGGCGACTATTATCGTTATCCATGTCCATTAACCATATGCACAAGAAACCAATGTTGTATATTTAAAGCTAGAAGTAGAACCATAGATGATACCTCTAGATGATGAAAATTTTGCCGCTTGGTTTCAGAGGATTATGAAGGTGGCAGTCGAAGATGCCAAGCGTATGCCATTAACTTTTTTAGGCGTTATGCCATATTTTGTTTAGTTTAAGTTAATCATTTGATCATTTATAAAGAGGTATCACCTATGTCGATTATATGATTTATTTTAAAGATATTATTTAGTTGGTGGGGTGACATTCTTTTCCTCTGCAGACACACGGATTTTTAATGTGGCACCTCACATTATTTTATGAATTTCCATATATTATTGTTCTTAATTTGTAGGAATTAAGGACCAGAGTTGGGAATCTTGCCGAAACCACCCAAGAGGGAATTATTTATGTTGTGTCCTCATGGAGGAATCCTTACCATCCAAGGGGCAATTATTTATGTTGGATCCTCATAGAGGAATCTTTGTCGCCCAAGGGATGATTATTTATGCTGGATCCTTATGGATGAATCCTTTCCACCAAAGGAAAATTATTCATGGTGGACCCTCATGGAGAAATCCTTGTTGCCCATGGGGAAATTACATATGATGGATCCTTATGAAGGAATCCCTTCCGCCCAAGAGAAAATTATTTATCCTAGAGTCTCATGGAGGAATCCTTTTATCCTATGAGGTAATTACATATTTTGGATCCTCAAAGAGGAATTATCTCCACCCTATAGGGCCATACAATGTCAACAAACCTATTAAAGTTATTCTTAAACAAGTTACTCAAGAAAAATATGTGAAATAAAAGCATCTTAAGGCCATGATTTCATAAGTAAATTCCCAAAGGGCAAAGGTACAAATAAAATCCTTTAAGGACATAATTAATCATTAAAAAAAGACCATAAGGGCATGGTTATAAAAACAATTCAACAAATGGCATAATCAACAAAGCCTTGAGCTCATTGGCCCTCCTCTAGATCTAGCCTTTCCTCTAAAGCACTCTTTTAGCGAACAAGATCCTCCTTGGGAGTTTCGTCTGCCTCTGCCTTGTCACCCTTAGGTTCAACTTAAGCATCCACATTAGTAGATATTCTAAACTCCTTGGAAGGAGACACCTCTTCTTCTTCTTCTGCTTCCACTAACTGGCCATCCCAGACCCATTTGAATACGTCCATTTGACTTAGGTCCATATCATAGTAGTGGAAGACTACCTACTCATTTTCTTGCTCGTATCATTGATCATAAGTATCCACCAACTCAACTTTAAGGGTGAACAATTCTTCCTCTAGCTTCTTTTAAGAGTGAATGGCAGCCTAAAGGGACTCTTTCAGGCTCTTCTCTGAGATATCGAGAGCTTTTTTTTCCCTCTGATGTCACTTTTTTTAAGGGTGTATTTCATCCATCCCACTCTTTAACCAATTGCTTTACAATCTCCAACCCTTTTGCGATATTTTCCTTGACAATGGCGATTTTGGACTTCAGCTTACCCATAACTTAATTGTATTTCTCACGGAGGACTCACTTCATCAACAAGCTCCTAAGAAGATGATTTTCTACCAGTTCAGACAAATTATGAGCCTCTATCTTACGAATGGCTTGATAGTCGCAAGGAAAATCTTCATGGAAAGGATGTCAAATGCTAGTAAACTTTATGGATTTGAACTCTGGATCATTCCACATCGAGGATTGAGGGTAGTCATTCCTAATTGGAGAAAAATGTATGCCCTATCCTTCCTCTTCTTAGACTAAGGTAGCATCGTCGTTTAAGGCAGGGGAAGATGTTCCCTCTTGTTTCAAGGTCATAAGTGGGTGAGGCTTGATGGAGACGTTTCTTTCAACATTCCTCTTATTTCCTTCTATAACAAGGTTGCTTCTGTGAATCTTGGGATTGTCTATCCATTGCTCTTGACGCTCATCCTTCTTCTTGGCTACACGAGTTTCCCTCTTAGCTAGTGGGATAAATGACATTTTCTCTAGAAAAAGGAAAAGGAAAGTTATAAGTAATCAGGTGAGTAAATAATCCTAGCAAACTTAGGGTCACTATGATCTCAAACTTAGGCATGTATTTATCTATCTCGTTGTCCTTTCCCCGATCTAATATAATCATGGTATGGTAGCTCATAAACTTAAACTTATCCAAAACTTGAACCACATTCCTCTAAATATGGATAAATTAGTCAAAGTTAGAACCAATGATCGCCACTAGGTTCTCTGTCTAAGTTCGAGGGAACCGAGGGACATCATTCACCCCAATAGTGACCATGGAGACGTCATCTCACCCGTAACTCTCACAAATATGTATTTCTGAATTTTATAATTTTTGGAGTGGGGTTTGAATAGTGTTATCTTAGAAAGGGAACTCAAAGCCACATAACCATTTTTTTACTAATCTTGGTACCATAAAAGGAAAAGAACATCCCTATGGTGGGGTTAAATTCTAGACACCAACATATAATTTCTAATGTGCTAATCAAGCCCTAGCCATTGGGAAAAATATAGGAAAAAGCAATGTTAACAGTCGCTAGAACCTCCACTTCGAACATCATGAATGAAATAAGAACCCCCAAATCTTGAATAATGGGGAATGCAAGTAGGGACAAGGTGGGTCAGCTAGGGTAGCCATGTGCTAAATAATATATTCTTCGTGGCCACTGTTGGAAAATCCAATTTGTCACCAAAAGGAAACAACCATCTTCTCACTGGTGTATAGGGTCTCAAAATCTTCAACGCTTGTATATTTAACATCTGTAGACGCCATCACTTGGTGGGAGTTTCCAAGGAAATAATAGGAAGAAAGATAATCATTATCACTCACAAAACTTATAGTGCTCTCGTAACCCCCAAATACACCTACTTCTAAGGGCATATAATCAATTGATCTGTCAGTTTGTTAAGCATTCCTCGGACAACGCAAATACATTTCAGACCATTCTCTAATGTTCGAAGGTTCTATCATCTTATCACTCTCATCTAAATTCCGAATGATCACCATTAAAAGGAAAAAAGGAGAAGGAATACTAAAGAGTTATACCTGTAAATAAGGAATTGAGAGTTGAACTTGGTGAAACTGGAAGGAAAATATGCTCTAAGCTTGATGGAGTTTGATAAAGTTTAGACGAAAGCGTTTGAGAAGAATGTATCCGAAAAGGTGGATAGTGAGGGCTAAACCCCTTTTATACGGTTTGAAAGCTAGTCATAGTGGTAATCAATAGTCTTTCACAAGGTACATTAATAGTTTCAAAAAAATTCCCCACGTCTCTAACACATGTAACGAACCCAAACCAGTTTGGCTTTGTAAAATATATTCATCATTAATCATATTTAATGTTGCACGTGCACTTACCTCTGCTGAATTTTAAAGACTCACCTCGATTGACGTTTGAAAATTCACTCTAAGTTCTACATGAGGCACTTGCCCCAAGTTATGCTTGAGGGATTATCCCTAACTTCCGCTTGAGGGACTTGCTCAAACATGAAGATTTCAGGTGATCTAACTAAATCATTTTGTCCTTTACAAGCTCTCGTACTTGAGGGACTATGTACCAATATAATTGTATTGGGCTTTATATGAAGATTAGTTTACCAAACCTTGAAGAAAATGACCTAAAGGAGTCAATACAAAGCTCATTAAGGGTAGGAGAATATCACACGCCGCCCGAAGTAGGGACTCTACTTGCCAATTGATCGTAATATGCACCCATTTATTGTAACATTCGCCTATCGATCACAACACGCGCCTATTGGATGTAACACTCGCCCACTGGTCACATCGCTCGCGCATCTGTTGGGTTTGAGTTAACCATTCATCACCCACTTACGAAACATGAGGATTGATGTGTTCTTAGGTACTAACGGTATGGAAGCTCAGTCAAATGCAAGAAGGAACGTTCTCCCAAAGAATAGGGGGAATAATGATTTCCACGCTCCAGAGAGAGATAAAATAACCACTCCTCGAGTCCAAGAATCCAGCCTCAATAAACGTCTATAAATACCTTAACCACGAGATTGAGAAAAGACATTCAATTCACCTTAGATTCAGAAAGACATAACTTCTCACCAATATGTGTTAGGTTTCTCTAGCACCATCAACAACTCTAAAACACCATGTGTATCCCTTAAAATGCAAGGTTATCCTTAATATACATTTTTTTTTGTCAATTATCCTTATTATACGCTTTTAACATGTGACATGCTCACTAATGACGCATCGTTGATATTGTAGAGTCGGGTCAGGTTTATTAAATTTTTTAATAAAAATTATTTGTTTTATTTTGCATAACATTTTTATTTAATAAAAACATTTTATTAAAATTTTAATTAATATACAAAGTGTGTTTTTTAGGTAAAAACATGTATGAGCATGCCAAATAAAATAAAATAAAATATTTTATATTAATTAAAAATTTAATAAAATATTTTTATTAATTAAAAATGTTATGTAAAATAAAATATAATTATTTTTATTATAAAATTAATAAATCTGATTTGATTCCACAGTAATAACACCACTCATTAACACAAATATATAAAATTAGAAGGAGCTATGAAAATTTCAAGACACAAAATTGAACAACCAAAAAGTTAATTTAAAAAAATCACTTAAATCGCCTAGATATGAAAGAATCAAATTAAGATACTATAATAGGGTAAATATAGTTAATAGATTAAAATTTAATTAAGGCTTGTGTATGGCTTTATGCATGTTAGAGATTTAAGCATTTGTACAATGGTTGGTAGGGTGGGGTGTTTTTGTGTCTGATATTTTAGCATGGTAACAACATTTTCAAGAATGATTAGATGTACTCCTCGAGTGTGACATGTAGGCAATTACAAAGTGTCACATGTGTGTAACCATGTGATGTTACTTTAATAAGTTTGTTAAGATTGACAAAAATCCTAACTTAGAAAGGATATGAAATCCGAACAAGTGTATCACTTTTTCCTATAATTTCCCCTTTACATACACTGCCTTTTATTATACTCCATTTGGATTTGAGTGGGCAAATTCGGCTTCGCACCCGATCTCTATTATTTTCTTCGTTTTAGAATGATTGTTGTTTATGATTTTTGTACACCGATTAAAGAATACAATAATATTGTTATACAATATTATGCTCTTATTAAATTGATCTTATTAATATATTGGAAATAGTATACAGAGTAATAGTTATATGATATAATTAGAAAAATAATAATTATTATTATATTAAAAATTGAGAACGACAGTTATTTTAAAATAATTTTTTTTCTTAAAGTTACAGTCATTTTAAAACGGAGAGAGTACTAATTATTTCTCAAAATTTTAATAATTTTTAAAAAGTAAGTACTTTAGTTGTTTTACTAAAGAAATATTTTTGATAGATGCTTTTTTTTTCTTTAAAAAGTAATAATTATAGTCCATAAAATTTAAATTATGTCGTTCAAACTAATATCATGTCATTTAAATCATTATATTTATTTTTTCCATTCAAATCAATAATATGTTTTTAAACTCAATGATGGATACAAGTTGCTTTTAAATTCAAGTATTGTTAAAGTAAATCAATTATAACTTATGATAAAAAAATATTATTTGTAGTTGTAGTAATCTATAATTATAATTCTTGAAATGTTTGAAAAAAATAAATTTTGATCTCAAGTTAAAAAATATTTTAAACAACATTATCCTAAATTCTCTGAGGATATCGAGTGTGGAGGAAAAAAACGGGCAACATAACTAAATTATGTGAGGAAGAATAAGTTATTAATCAATTTTTAAAATTATTGTTGATATTGTAAGTTTGGATCCTCATTATGATATTATTGTTCCTCCTTGTACTTGTTTTGAAAATTGGAATAATGAGTCATACCAAAATGTTGATGAGGGTCAAAGAAAATTAATAATCAAAATAATTGGCCTCGCACAAAATTAATTGGTCAAATTGTGAAAACAAATATATGCGAGCAAGGATAAAATAAAGAACAAGAACATACGATTTGTCTACCAAGGTCGGTGAAACTAATCTATTCTAAAGAATAGAGCAACTTTTCGATCCATTATACTTGAGAGTTGTTACAAGAAATGATAAGATGGGTTATACGAAAATAGCACTTCAAGTTATGCAAAAAATAGCACTTCAAAATCTCAAGGGATCAATCTTCAATAATGTTGATTGAAAATTTTGATTAATCAAATCTTAAATAAATTTGAATCTCTTGAATATACAAATTCAATCTTACTAAAAATAATTTAGATTAAATATTTCCTTAATAAAAATTTACTCAAAAATAATCCGGTCTCTAATTGTATATAAAAGGAAACAATTCCGCAAGAGTTATTATAATCAATCTTGCGTGCGAAGCAACCTAGAGAGATATATGATGTCTCATGTAATGTAGGATATTATGCTTAACACATTGCTTTCTACTAAAGTGACTTGATCACTTAGAGATAGAAGGTCTCACAACTTGGTAAAACATCTTGCTTCACATGTGTCCTATAAAATATTGACAATGACATGTAAAAAAAAGAAACTTCCCTTGTGGTCAATTTTTAGGCAAATAAAACATGCAAGATGTTAGACACAATCTCACTGACATTCTTTCAGCCAAGTCTAGAAAACATATTAACCATTATTAGAGCGCATAGAAACTAAACAAAAAACATGTTAATCAAGAACACACCGTAATCATGAGGAAACACTTGCTTGCATAAAATGGAATCCCAAAATATAAGTGCAAAATAAAGTGAATTCTTACACTCTTCTCCCTCTATTTTTCATAAATGGACAAAGGGGGAAAATATAATCCAACCCATGAAAAAGGTATACAACAAGAAACCATAAATATAGTAAAGAAAACAACCTAACAGCGGATACAAAAGAGCATTATCCGACCCATTTAGGGGCAACCATATCATCATAAATAAGGGCCCATACATGGGTAGAAGAGTGTAACCAAAATCTTGCCATACAAATGACTTATAAAACACTTAATCAAATAACCATAAAAAATCATCATTAATCATGTTGTCACTGCAAGCCATCATCATTTGAGACAAATTCATATTCTACATCTTGAAAATCTTCACTTCTAGCATTTTATTAACTTTCACCAAATGTTTCAACAACTTTCTCAGCATCTTGACTCGTGTGCTTAAGAAAAGGATGCCATAGAAGCATTGGGATTCATAGGAGGGACTTTAGGAAGATTAGCACATGCAGACATATTTGCTTCACCAAAATTTGGAAGATTTAGGAGAACAATGTCTAAGACATGTTTCCCACCAAATAGTTTGTATTTAAAAATTACGAGGCTCAGAGAGATTCCAAAAATATCATCACCAACCAGTATATCAAGTTTTTGTTTAATCAATATACAACTAATCAAGGACAAAAATGAAATAGGAAGATTGATTGCAAATGATCCAACAACCTTTTTGATTTTTTTATTAATAGGAACCAACATGTCATATGAATTGACAGTGACATCTTCTTCAATGACTTCCACTTGTGGAACCTTTTTTCTCTTCAACACAAACTTCTCCTTACTAGCAGACATTTTAGTAACATTTTTCTTGCCTACAAACTTCTTTTATTCACTATATCTTCCTTCTTCTTAGAATTTTTCTCTTCTTTCTTGGTGTAACAAACTTTTTGGTGGTGTTTTTCTTGGGTTTCAAAGCAGATTTATTTTTCCTAACCTTATTTTTGGATCGGTTTGAAGATTTTGCCGTGGTTTCATTTTCATTAGTATCGGGAACTACAATATTGTCAATGACATTGTCATTGACATCCCGCGTCACATTATTTAGAAATTTAGCTTCTATAGGGCTTCCTTTGATGTTAGAGACATCTTGCTCAACATCTTTCTAATTTGGAGCTTCAGTCTCTAAAATATCATCTAATTGTTGGTGACATTTGTAAGAACATTTTTATCAATTTTTATATCAACTTCATTAGTGACATTAACATTGTGACTCCCTTCTCTCCTTACATCTTGACTCAGTTCTTATTTGTTTCCCTTCGGTTCAACCATTTAATTTTCTTCTTCAACTTCTTTAGTGTTTTTCTCACTTTCCTCATCACTTGTTTTAGAACTATCTTCTTCATCCTTATCATTATTTTCCTTAAAATCATTTTCTTGTGACTCATTATCTTCAGCTTGAGGAATGTTGTCAACATTTTTGCTGACATCCTGATTGGAATCAAATTCTTATTCAGTAGACTCTCCATCTTCTAACACAATATCAGCCAACATTTTTTCAACATCTTGAACAACATTTTTGTATATAGTACTAGGATAAATATACACATAAGGATTAGTAAAAGGTTTCTCTAAGACAGGTTTCTCAATTAGAATGTTATCAATACTTTTTTCACTTGGAGGGTTATCACACGCATTAAAAGTTTCTAGGGTTTGATTAATATTGTCTGAATCATTACCAATAACATTCTTAGTCTCATTACTAGGTTTGGATGCTACAAAAACTAGCTTAGGATAAGACACACAGGACTACTGGATTTTGGTGGTTTAGAGGACTTGGAAGAATTACCTTTTTTCTTTGTTATGATCCCTAACTTGACCATTCTCCATCCCTCCACTAGTAACACCTTTCATCTTTATTCCATGCACATTGACGACAACTTTATCCTTCTTGGATGACTTCTTTTCATTATTTACATTCTTGTTTTCTTTTCCATAAGTGTTTGTATATTGACACGTCTCAACAATGTTTAAAGGTTTGGGTTGATGAAGAACAATTGGAGTGATAGGTTGAGATTTCTGAGAAGATGAAAAATGATTTATATAAGTGGAGCACAAAATAATAACATAAATGATAAATGATGATTTTTGAATACAAAGTGGTTTTTGACTTCTATTAGTCCAGACAAGATTCTTCACACGCTTCTTGGAAGTAGCAGACTGAAGGGTCAAGAATCCGACCCATTTACTCTTTAGCCACCTCAACATTAATTGCTACAAAATATCCATCACACATCCCTAAAGCATTTCTTAGTTTTTCAAACTGTGTTGCGTCCAAGGCTTTAGTGAAAATATCAACAAGTTGTTTTTCAGTTGGCACATGATTTAGAGTAATGACCTTATATTCCACAAGTTCTCTAATAAAATGATGTCTTATCAAAATGCTAAGTATGAGTATACTGAACTAGATTCTTTGAAATATTAGTAGCGCTCATGTTGTCACTATACATTATTATAACATCTCGAGTGACATTGTATTCTTTCAACATCAACTTCATCTACAAGTGTTGAGTACAACTGCTTCCAACAACAATGTATTTGACTTCTACAGTGGATAGGGAAACACAAATTTTCTTTTTGCTAAACCATTAATCCTAAAAAGAAATATCCACTTGAGGTAATTTTTCTATCTTCAAAATTTTCTTCCCAATCAATATCATAATATCCAACAAGAATGGAATTTGTATCATATGGTGGTAGAATGATATATGTACCTTTGTTTGGTACATCAGGCGTGACATGATGCTCAGGATCGCTAGACTCCTCCTCTTCTTCAGTTACATCATCGTGTTGCATGTCATCAATAATAACATTTATAGATTCCATCATGTATCTTGTACATTTGTTGAACACTAGATATGCCCTACTATTAGTAGAGTATCCCAAGAAGATTTCTTCATCACTTTTAGGATCCAAATCGCATTTGTTTTTCATCAACAAGGATATAACATTTGCTACCCAAAACATGAAAGTATTTTACACTTGGCTTTTTTCCTCTCCATAGCTCATGATGTTGATAATTATAGTTTGACATAATGAACTCAATATTTTTAACAAGAGGAACAAACTTAGATTTTATGTTCAAACAATCATAGTTGAACCCAGTTTCTTTCATATCTCTTGCCGTCTTGCCTATCCCTATAATTTCATCAAGGGTTTAAGAACCAAAATTTAACAAACACATAAATTTGGGGATACCATCAAGTTTATAGTTTAAGTGGCTAACTTCTTCCTTTAATTCAAATACTGTAGCTGTAAGATATGTTTTATCTTAAAGCAGAACATTATTCCTTTCTCTTTGATTTTCATTGGCATTCTTTTTTCCACTTGAGAAACAACAACTTTTAAGCTCCAGTAAGATTATCATAAGATAGATCTTAATCACTTGGCTCCCCATCATTATAAATGGTGGATTTGGATCATACATGGGATGTGAAGGCAACCACGCAGTTGGCTTGTTCCCTTTCACTTTCTTTATCTAATTCACCATATGAAAAGTAACATTTTAACCCCTTTTTTGTATCCTAAGGAAGTTGGTACATTCTGCATGAATGTGTTTAAAGCCTTCGCATTCATGACATTAAACCCCATCGACTTTCTTTTGTTTATCCCCTTATTTACCTTTTCATTGAGGATTGAAGCCTTTGGCATTTTGAGATAGACTGTCTTTGGCATTAATTTCCATTTCAAAGGTGAGGAGAGGACCAATTTGATCATCAATGTTGATAGTACTAACATCTTGTGATTCTTCAATGGTTGTGACTTTTATATCAAACCTCTTAGGAAGAGATTTGAGAATTTTTCTAGCTAACTTCTCATCTAATATTTTTTTCACCTAGGAAATAAGAGCTATTAGCAAAGTCATAGAGATAAAATTTAAATCCAGAAATGGTTTCATCCTCTTCCATCCTTAGATTTTCAAATTTTATGGTGATAACATGGGAACCTTCAAGGCGTCTTCATGCGCAGTTTGGATAGTTTCCCAAGCTTCCTTGGCGTTGAAGCAAATATTAATGAGTATGAAAATATTCTTGTCAACTCTATTGTAAATGATATTTTAGGCACAAGAGTTACCATGTGCTTCTTAATTTTCTTCTTTTAACCAATTCTTCGCAGAATCATAGATTCAATATCATCTTTAACTACAACTTTTGGAGGTGGCCATCCATTTATGATTGGTTTTCAAGTCTTACTATCTATATAATTAACATAGGCCACCATGTGAGATTTCCTATAATCATGTTTATGCCATCAAGAATAGGTGGTTGATTTACAGAATCTTTCGTCTTTAGCATTATCCATTTCGAATAAAATATATCAAAACCATGGAGCTCACCCAACCAGAATAGGGTATTGTTGAATTCCAAACATGCTTTAAATTGATTCATTATATTTGGAATTTTTCATCTCATTTGTTATGTTTTGTTGGATTTATTCCATGTTTCAATGTTATTCTTCAAGTATGTGCAAATACCTTTAGTTTCTTTGATTTGTGTGTTATTGTGCAGAAATAAGACATAATCTATCAAAGAAGTAAGACAAAAGTAAATTGACAAGGAAGCCAAAAAAAATGTGAAGATTAAGCATGTTCAACAGCGAGCAGCCAACGAATATTCGCTGAGCGAAGTAGCAGCGATGCCCTAGCGAACCCTCTCAAATTAGAGGCAGAAAGAAAAGGACTATAAGTTCACTGAGCAAACTTATAGCGAGTGTTCGCTATGCAAAGTTTTAACGAGGTCCCAACAAGGAGGAAACCTTGGATGGTAGTAAGTAAAGGGCCATAAGTTCGCTGTGCAAACTTGTAGCAAAGTAGCTCGCAGGGCAAAGAATAGTTCGCTAGGCGAGTTCAAATATTTTCCAAGGGATGTTTAACTGTTTAGTGACACTTCAGGTGCCATAAAGTAGACCTCGCTGGGCGAAAAAAGAGTTCGCTAGACGAACTAGGCAAACTTTAGTTGTACTATATAAGTACTTTTCACACTTTTTGGGGATCATAACCCCCATTTTCACATAGAAACTCATTTCTTAAGCATTTTTTCACCTAAAAGTGAGATTTTGCAATTAGAAGCTGGATTTGCTTCCGAGTTTGATTTTTTTTTGACGTAAATGCTCATTCATATTCTCTCATTACTTGTAAAGCAAGCTACCATGGTTATTGGTAGCTAATTTCCTTTGTATCAAAGGTAGAGGTAGTCTATCTTAGCTTTATGTATTTCTTTTTGATTGGCTTTGTATGTGAACAAGTGATGATTAATATATGATGAATATTTTTGTTCTTAATGATCCATTCTTGTTTTGTAAAACTCTAGACATAGATTTTATGGAACTTGACCTAAAATATTCATCTATCGATTTATAGATTGGAGAGATCGGTCTATGGTTGATATTTGCTTTGTATTGAACTTAAAGCTTACTATATTGGTTGTATATGGAGAGATCGTGTAGAGATGAATAAGGTATTTCTCACGATGTCTCTCTAGAGATAGACGATATTGAGAGAATACACGATGCTATTAATTGGATCCGACTTCACATGCAAGATTGAAAGAATACATATAAGTTAAGATAGATGAAAACCACTTTTGATATACTTTGTTTATAAAACACTTTAGAATTTATAAGCTTTACTACTAAAAATCGTGAAAATTTATGAAAAAAAATTTGAAAACCCTTTTTCTTAGACCGGTAAACTATTGAAAGGCAAACATCAAGATACCAAACAATCCTTATGGAGACGATAGCAAAACTCTCCTTTAA
The DNA here is from genome assembly GCA_963859935.3 of Lathyrus sativus. Taxonomy (NCBI): domain Eukaryota; kingdom Viridiplantae; phylum Streptophyta; class Magnoliopsida; order Fabales; family Fabaceae; genus Lathyrus; species Lathyrus sativus. The sequence continues at coordinate 475,775,759 of OZ012738.1, forward strand.
CTACAACTCGAACAGGTACCTACCCTGATGCCAATTGAAATTTTTTTTATGATAACAAGATTTTAGACACAATGTTGGAATAATGTGTATGATTAATATAATGTATAAAAAATATAGTAAAGTCATAATATAAATAATATAGGAATTGGTAACCCAATTCAGTACAAAATCACCTATGTTTGGAGGGTTTTAACCCAATTAAAGGAAATTCACTCTTAATAGTTAGAAATACAAATTATTCTGATTTGAACTATCCTATTTCAATCCCTCTTTTCCTAATACTATCTGTGATCTTCGATCCAGGTTTCCCCAAAATTCGAGACCCTTCTCACTTTCACTCAAATACTCTCCTAAGTGTTTGGACAATTAACAAAGTATAAGAATGATGGAACAATAATACAACTCAAATAATTTATTCTCCTAAGTTATAAATATGACTAAGGAATAAAGCATTACACAAAAACAAAGAAAAGACTCAAGAATAAGGAAATAGGACAAGCTTAGTAGTGCAAATTTCGAGTCTTCACAAAAGAGAATGACCCTTTAAATAGAAACAATAGTCTAACTACAAAGCCCATTGGGGTTTAGATCTTTGTAATACCCTAATTTTTACCCCTAAGATCCCACATATCATTTTCATTTCATTCCACAAGCAAGATTGCAAGCTTTGATTCTCTTGCCTTTCTTTGAAGGTTTGTTTTTGAGAGATCACTGGGCCCCTTTCTTTTCTTGCTTAGTATTTTGTTTATGTTTATGTTTACTAACCATTAATCAAAATCCAAAAATATGTTTGTTTTCCCTTTACTAACTTTTTCAGGAAGAAGTTTGGATCAAGAACACCAATCAACAGTTCCTCAACTTGAATGAAATTCATCTGAAAAAAGTCAAAGTTGATCTGCAAGTAAATTTAAATCATCTGATCAAGAGTCTCCCAAGATTTGATTGACTTTTATTCAAGAGACTCCAAGGTTCATGTGTTTATTTCCAAGCCTTCTTTGAAAAGGAAAAGAATCAAGCATGAGCTAGCACAATCCAGCCAACATGGCATTTTTTAAGTTTTTCAACTGTGCAATCGAGCACTATTGGTCAAATCGATTGCACCCTGCATTTTTGCCTAGATTTTGAAGTTTTCAGCAGTGCAATCTATTCGCGCTAAAGTGCAATCAACTGCACAAGGACATAATTGGCCAAAATCAGCATTTTTCAAATTTTGAAGCATTTGGAACCAATTTCATCATTTGAGAATATTCTAGATCACCCAAAAATAATTCCACTACCTCATCACAATTAATTTCCACCATACACCCTCATTAATCACCACTTGATCATTAATTTCCCTCCAAATTCAAATTCCAAGCCCAATTTTGTTCCCAAACCAAACTCCTATCCACCAAATTTTCCAAGCCTAAATCCTATAAATAGAGGCCTCATTTCACAAGCTTTTGATAGACAAAATTACATTGTCAAACTCTTTCTTGACTTTCAATTTTCTCCAATTACCAAATTCACCAAAGCTCTTTCTCTCTTTGAAAGATTAGTAAGTTCATCACTATAATTTACTAATCTCTGAGCTAAGCCTTCATCCATTCACTTTTCATCCTCAATTCTTGTAGATCAAAGCTTTGAAGTGGTGTTTGTGGAGTTTGATTTGAAATTTTTTCAGATTTGGAGTGATAATTTTCTTGATCCACCATTGTTGTGCTTGGTCCATCTTCCACAATGTGATTTATTGTTGATTCTTGTTTCTTGATCTTTGAATCTTGAAAATTCTATTCCATTGGTGCTATTTGTTGTTATTTTACTTGAATTTTCTTGCTCAATTGCATCCTTGATCAAGAGATGTTTGAAGAAATGATTGATCATAGTTTTGCCTTGTAAATGCCGATTTTATTGCTGTCTGTCAGTGTGCAATCGATTACACTATTTATGCAATCGATTGCACAGTGTTTATTTGCCCAGAATTACTGATTTTCTGCTGTGCAACCGATTTGCACACTGGTGCAATCGATTTGCATAGTGCAAAATGTGTTTTTTGGCTTTGTTTTGGGACTATTTTGGTTCTCACCTCTTCCTCTTTCATTTCCTTATGGTTTTGGCCTTGAAATACACTTTTAAGTTCATTTTCCTCTTTAAATTCATTATACTTAGGGTGTAGATGAAGTTGGATAAACATTCATCAATTCAAATCTATCTTTAAAGTGAATTGTTCAATTCATTTTAGGTGCTTTGAGTTAATGATATGTTTAGTGCTTTAATCCACCAAGATGAATGAATGAACTTAAAGATGGAATGATCTTGAACTTGCAATTCAATTTGGAATTCCCTCTACTCTTCTCTTTTTCTTTGGATCGATGAAAATCTTCGATATCGTTTGGACTTATTTCAAGTTCTTGATGAAGATGAGATCATTACCCATTTTCTTTTCGTGCGGTATTGCTTTTCGGAGAGTGGTCTACATATCACTTCTCTAGCATGCATTAGCACAAACATTGTATTGACCGACCTCAGATAGTCTTGGTTTCAACATAAACACGATTACGACTGCTTAACATAGCGCTGTATGATCCCGTAATCGGAAAGTGATCATTCATGACTCAAACCTATGTTTGAAAGTTCAAGCATGATTGAATACTTGTCTTAAGTCCATCACCTATGAAGCTTGTTGTTAGGAGGCTTTGATTTTATCAATCCTCTAATGAGCCTTCATTAAACTTGGTCTAAGTGCAAGAGTTAATTATCGTTGATCATTTGTTCTAACAACTAACTCACTAACATTATCATTGTATTAACTTTGTTTATGTTTCTTTCTTTCTCCCTATCTCTCTTTTATTTTGATGCTCCATTATTATCATCTCATATCATACTTTTGTTTATGCTTCTATTATTTTTCCTTTGTCCGTTGGACACATGTTTATGTTCCGCCTTTTTTCTTTTGTCCATTTGGACCATATCTTGTTCAAAACACTAATAAATGATTAAACCTCTAAAAAACTTGGTGCTCTTAACTTTGTGGCTATGCTCTTGGACTATTCATAGACCTTGGATTTCTTGGATTATTCTTGGACCCTTGGTCTTAGAATTAGGACCCTTTCCCCATGCTTGGAGTATTATGGATCTTTGCCTTTATTTGGCTTGCTTATTGGCTTATGCTTCAAGATGGATGGAATTCTTATTTGGCTTTCTATGGAGTGTGTTACAAGTTGGCTAGATCTTTCTTATCTCTAGCTTTCATTTTTCTTTCTAGGATAGTCACTTCATCTTCCCCCCCTTCTTAAATTTTTAAAATCCTCTCCCTATTTTGAAAAACCTTCTTGTTTTCATACTTAAAACCGCTTTCACAATAAAACCTTGACTTTTGTCAAGTGATTTTTAAACTTTGTTTTCTTTAATAAATGTCAATCAATGTTAATCATATTTTGACAAATTTCAAAAAGAATTAAAAAAAAAATATCAACCTCATTCCAACTTTTTGTGCCTTTGCGCACTTTTTCATTTTAAATTTTTTTATAAAGTTTAGACATGAGTCATTTCCATAGTTGAGATATAATTCTCCTATTTCCCATAGTATTAAGATTTTGACATTTTCCACTTAGATGTTGAGTGATAGACATGTCGATAATCCAAGCAAATCCTCCATCTTTAGGTGATGCAAATGTTGTCTTATACTTGTGGGCGACTAGTCGTAGTTTTCTCCTTAAAATGATGACTTGTCTTTACATTTAAAATCAATCAAAATCAACAAAAAATTTGTTATTTTTACCACGAACTACGGGGTTTCGATCCTATATTGCACTTTGTAGGTACGTAGGCATGAGGCGATAAGTCTCTCCAAACACAAAAATATAAAAAAATAATTCTCTTCTCATCTCCCCAATCTCTTTTCAAATAAACCTTTTTCAAACCAAAAAGCGTAAATATTTCAAAGGGCTCCTATAGAGTACTATAGACGTTTTGGGTGCTAACATCTTCCCATTACGTAACCAACCCCTTACCCGGATCTCTGTTCTTGTTCTTGTTTTAGAAAGCTTTGGTTTTGTTTTCTCTTTTTCCTTTCCTTTTTGGATAAAATAAAAGTGTGGTGCCGACTCTTGTTTTTTTTGAGTTAAGTTAATCAATAGCTTACACTCACAAATTTTCCCGCTACAGAAATGTGGTGACTCTGCTGGGGAGAATTTCCTAGTGGGTTTAGCCTACTTTGATTTATTTATCACTTTTTGTTTGATTTAGTTGTTATTGTTTGTTCTGTTTTGGTACCTGGTGGTTTGTGTGGTGAGATAAGTCCTATACCCGAACTTGAGTGCACTTATGATAGGAGGGTGGTATAGTCTTGTTGGCTTACATGGAGTAGTCCTTACTAAGCTAACTTGAGATCCACTGCTTAGTGGAGGCCCCTTTGGAATTACTGATGTCTTACGAGTAGTCGTAATTGGCATTACTTTTTCCGACCTGGGAGCCTGAGAAGCTGAGGACCTTAGAACCCTTTAACCCATCTTGGCCTTACTAGGACGTGGTGCGGTGGATATTCAGGTGTAGACTTGAATTAGTTATTACGTGATACCATACTCATACGAGTTTCTCTTGAGAATATTGTTGGCCGACGAGTAGTCGTTTAAGCCGATGATATCCAAAAGATGTAATTTTGACTCTGGGAACTTTTTTAGAACCTTGTTCTACAGGTGACGATATAACCTTAGTACTTACCATTGTGGGTTGGTTCTTACCCTTGGCTCCATGCTCGTGTCGAGCCTTTTAACCTGTGTGCTTTGTGTGTCTTGTTTGTGGGTGTTGCATCTTGCATTTATGCATTCATGAGCATTTTTTCTCAGTTTTCAAGGAACTCAAAGATTTCTTTTTGCAAATAAATCAATTTTTTTAAATCATGGATATTGAAAGAAGTAACACTAAAAAGTACACTTCCACGAGTCCTGACTTACAAGGGTTGAGAAAGCTTGGATCTTTGGTATCTAGTCCTGTGGATTTCAAAGGCTATTTGGGAAACTCTAGTTTATTCTGAGGACTGATGTTGAAGAGGGGATTTTTAATACCTTGATCCAGTTCTACGATCTGTTGCATCGTTGATTTACTTTCCCAAATTATCAACTATTTCCAACCTTAGATGAGAATGCCTATCTTATGGGTGTTCCAGTCTTCATTGAGTTTCTTGAGTGACGTGTCATGAAAAGATCAAGGGATCTAGAGGATTTATTTTCCTATAGCACATCATCATTTGCTCATCTTCGTACCTCCAGTTCTTGGAAGGGTATTATGGATCGACTCGTAAAAGAGAAAGACACCATGGAGATCAGCTATGTAAGATAAATCAAAAGGCTTCGCGAGAAGTATCAGCTCAGAGTTGGGTCGTTTTTAGACACGATTCCTTAGAACTAGATTTCATTCTCTCTTGTGTTGTAAGATTGATGAAATTGTACTTCAAACCTGTAATTCTTTCAATATTAATGAAATGATATTTTTGGTATATCCAGTGTGTTATCTTAATGTAATATTTGCAAACTGCTTTATAGTTCCTTGAAAACTTGCATTTGCATTTGCACATCAAGCATCATCCTCCATTTGGATCTTGCCTTTTTCGGGTGTCTTATTTGCTTCCTGTTCTTGGTCTTTGTTCAGAAAAGTTGTCGCATCACTATAATACTCGAGCTAATCTTAAGAAAAATATGGATCAATTGCAACAAGAGAACTGCGAGCTTCGCAAGTTAGTGGCTACTTTGAGGGATGGCATGGAAAGGCTATCTACTTTGGTTAAAACTCTAGTTGTTGCTCAGAATCAACTTTCTCCTGATATTTCTTAGACTCCACTTCAAAGGACTGTGATTTATGAAATCATTTCAACATTCATTTTTGTGGCTCCCATTAGCGCTCCTAGTAATTTTACCGAGATCTGTCTCGAAGAAGGTGTCTCAAAAGGATGGTTGACCAAAGAAAGTGACCATTCTAGTAGTTCTAAGAAGTCTGGAAATGGATTTCCCAAGAAGAAAGAACAAGTTTCTAACGCTATTTCGCAAGGAAAGCATAGAAGATCTCATAACAAAAGTAAGAAACAACATACCCAACAAAAGATTGATCAAAAAAGCTGTGTTCAAAAGCCAATGCATTTTGATCTGATTCTGATGTCGTAAGCAGAATTATTTCCTGTTTTGATACAAAAGAATCTTGTGAAGACCAGGTCTTCTCCTACTGTTCTAAAAGATATTCCATGGTGGTATAAACCAGAGGCTCGTTGTGCTTTCCATCAGGGCGCACCAGGGCATGGTCTTGAAGATTGTTTTCCTTTGAAACATGAAGTACAAAGAATGGTGCGAAAAGGAATTTTTTTCTCAAAGGCACAAACGTCCAAGCCAATCTGCTTCCTGAACATGGTAACGCCACTGTAGTTGAGATGCATGTCGCAACTCTGAATCATTTCAAAGAAGCCCAAGTTCATCCACCACTCTTAGAGAAAGAACTGTCCAAAATCCGAGATGGTTTGAATGGCCAAGCTAGTGGAGAAATTTTTTTTAGTGATTCCCAAGTGGGAGAAAATGTTGAGGTTGATGCAATTCAGAATTCTCCTCAGATTCTGCAAAATCCAATCTTGAGTAGGCCAAAATGAGAGACTCTCCAGTTTGATCCAATCCCAATGACTTACATTCAATTGTGGTCTTATTTTTCCCAAAACTCGGTAGTGACACCCAGAAAGACCAGAGTCATGAAATCTCGTCCTCATTGGTACAATCCAAATATCAGTTATGAGTTTCATGATGGGGTAATGGGGCATCCGATTGAGGAGTGCAAATTTTTCCAGGAAATGGTTCAAGAGATGATTGACGATGAGGCGTTGACTTTCGAAGGAGGAAGCCCATTTTTGAATGGAATGCCTTTATGTTGATAAATCTAAAACTCGAGGAAATTCATATTGCTGGTGTTAGTGGAGTGACCTATAGCGGTCATGCATTTGTTTCTGTTTCTCCAAAGAAAGTTGAGGATATTCTTTCAAGCTCAGATTTAGATAGTCTCCTCAGATCATTAGTTCATTTACTGTAATTTTATTTGTAATATCTCATGTTTGTTAATGCTTTGTTTGCTTGTAGAAACTTGTTTGATTTTGAATATTAATCACAATGCAATGAGTATGTTTGTCTTGAAGTGATCTATTCGCATTCTCTCATAAATTATTTTCCTGCATTTGCAATACCAACTTTTGTTTAAACTCTTGGAGGGAGGATGATGAAGTAAAAAACACAAAATTTCTGGTTATGTGCTTTTGAATAAGACTCTGTTGATGATGTAAGGCATTGTTTTAAATTCCCAAACACCGGAGATATAAGGAAGATAATCCCTTGTTAACCTTTGAGCCTCGAAGTAGGAGTCTTCTTTCTAAATGAAAAAAACCTCACATTTTAACTTGGGGCAGGGTAGTCTTCAGTTAATTTGACCAAGTGTTCAAATTTCCAAAAGGAGTGTGTATCTAAGAACCAACCACGATGGTTATCCCTCATTCCAAAGGAAAGAGACAATCATAACCTTTTTAACAAGTCAGATAAGCCAATGTCACATGATTTGTTCAACAAAAAACAAAAGAAAAATAAAAAGCCCGGTAAGTCGTAAAACATGAAAACAAGTGACTTAGGAAAAAATTAGGGCATCACGCTGGACATCAAAAATTCAAAAGAATTGGTCCAGGCAAAAATTAGGGAAAGACAAAAAAAAATGAATAGCGCGGAAAGCGAAAAGAAAGGATTACAAAGAAAAATCCTGAACAAATCTATGTGACTACAAAAGACAAAAAAGGGTGATTGTTATTCCCTAAAAATCCTCATTGGTTCGTAACCATAAGTTTCATTGGATCCTCAACCATCAAAATATCTTTTAGAGATAAACATTTGTGTCAAATTAGTTGAATGTAGGACTAAAGAACATCACGGAGAATGGGTGGGTACAGATAAACTTTGAGCCTAAAAAATCCTTTTTTCTGAAAACCGTGAACCAGGCCACATTATAACCCTCGAAAGACCTAATTGAAACAGGGTTTACTTTAAAAGCATACTTTAACGAGATAGCGTTCCTGACTGCCATGAGTTGTCCTAAAAGATCTTTGTTGGTATTGCATATGCATTCAAAAATCAATGTCACATCTTAACTAGTGACTCGTTCACAAGTTTTTGCGACATATTTTCAGTAAAAAAAACTTCAAGATAAACATATGTAATTGCATTAGAATTATCATTCTTAGAATTAGCATTTTCTGCTTGCATACATTTGTTGACATCATAAAAGCTTACATATGAGCATTAGTGATGAGTTTAATCTTTTGAAGCCTAAAACTCTGATGAGTAATTGACAAATCATTTCAAAGAATGATCATATCCAGGGGCATGTTACCTAAAGACTTCGTTGAGCCTGAGCAAGTTTGTTTTCCCAGTTCATGCTTTCACAAGGGCAAAGCTTGAATACTCCATTGATCAATGAAGATGCCGAATACAGTCAATCTGGGGCAGATTATCTCAAGTCCTTATTGAAATCAATATTACCCTAATAAGAGTTTGTCTTTATTGATGTTCTCCGCATTAGAGTTTGTTGATGATCTCCCAAGCAGAGTTTGACCTTATTGATGCATTTCTCAGTTGAGCACTAGTTCAAGCATTTTAAATTTGGATTCCCCTGCTAAGTCTTAATTCATATTTCTTCAGTTAGGCATGGTTCTTTTTCCTTGACCTGTTTATGATCAAGCATATATAAGTGTGAATGTGATTGTTGGATCCTATATCATTTTGTGATAAAACATGATGAGGAATCCCTGGCAGATTTCTACCTCCTCCGTTATGGTTTGTTTCTCTTATGGACAATCTGAATCACATTTCCTTTCTAAGAAGAGTTGATGTAGAAGTTAACTGTTGGGTTTTCTCTCACCCCGTGTTGAGTTTTAAAATCCCCGATAGGTTGACTTTTTGCTATGATGTTAACTTCTTAATTATCCCTACAATTCCAAGTTATTTTTCTCAAGGTTGTTAGTACCCAGAGAATTATCCTTGTCGATCTTGTACAGAGGATGTGCATTTATCACTACTGGCTGTGAAAGATAGGATATGATCCTCATCAAGTTCTTATTCTCCCTAGTAGAGTTTGTTGATGTTTTTCTCACCAAGGTTCTTTCTTGCTCCTCTGGTAGAATTTATTGGCAGCTCCCCAGTAGAGTTGTGTTGAGGTTTCTCCAGTAGAGTTTGTTGATATTTCCTCAGTAGAGTTTTGTTCCTATGGATAACCAGATGGATATTGTTTGGTTTTCCCAGCTAAATCTTGATTCTAATTCTCTCCAGCTGAGTGTATTTCCTTCATCCAACCAGGTTATGATCAGAGAGTTGAGTAATTTTGAGCGTCACCTCTCCTTGATGTTAATCCCCATACAGAGATTTGTCTTTGCTGATTCCTAGTAGAGGTTATGCATATTCATTTTGGATATTTCCCAAGAAGAGAAAAATGTTGCTTTCTTCTAAGAAGTATTGATATAGCAGTCATCTGTCGGGTTTTCTCTCACTTTGTGTTGAGTATTAATTTAAAATCCCCCACATCTTGCCTTTTTGCTATGATGTTAACTTCTTATTCCCTGGCAAGTCCAGGATATCTCCCTCAGAATTGGATGTTTCTCAGAGTTCTTTATTGTATCCCCAGAAGAGCTTTGTTATTCGCCAGTGGTGTTTGTATGGATATTTACATGATTACAATTCTCTAGCGGATTCATTATTTTCCTCAGCATATCTCTTCATCCTTTTGAAGCTGGTTTCGAATGGATTCTTCTTATCCCCAGGAAGAGTTGGAAGATTTGTGTTGCTATGTTTTCTCCAACAGACCTTTCCCTCGAAGAGTAGTTCATAATGTTGTTCCCTCTTATTGGATTAACGATGTTTGAAGATTGATCTTTGGGTTTTCTCCCAAGCAGTATCTCCATCTCCTTAGTGGTATTTGAGCCTTGTAGTAGAATTTATTTTCCTTTGATGGCTTTTGCTTATTTCTTGCAGGATTTCTATTGCTAATCCCCAACACGATCTCTAGTGGTGTCTCCAGCTTGATGAGATTAGCCGAGTATTTCTAGTAGTGTTGTGATGTTTTATTCACCCTCGGTTTATCCTTTTTGTCTATTTTGCCAGCATATTCATACGCATATGCATGGCATGTGCATTTCATTTTGGTTGAGCATAACATGTTTTTGTTGCATTGTGCATCCTGCATTTTTATTGGTGTTTCCCTTTCCCCGATGTTGTTATCCCCGCAGAGTGCGTGTGTCCTCTCTCCATTAGAGTGTCGACCCCTAAGTAGAAAATGCCTATCCTTTCTAATTCCCCACTGAGTTTATGCCTCGTGGAGGATGTTTGTTTTAGCTTTCCTCCCCAGCTTTTATCTGGACGGAATTATTCCCCAGTTGAGTTATTTCCTCATTGGGTTGAGTCTTGTTTGTCTGTTTATCTCCAGTTTGTTCTTGGATTGAACTTTGGTCTCTTACAACGGTTATTTTGGATTTCCCTAGGTTGTGAAACCCGAATGATGAGAAGGTATTTATTTCTCCCTTTTGAGGATTTATTTTCCTCGACATAAATCTGTTTATTGATCCCCATCAGAAGATGAAGATTTGAATTTCCCTAGCGGTGTTTTAATAACACTCTCTTGGTAATTGTTTGTGCGACTTCATCTGGCAGCCTCTTTATTTGAGAGACTTGTATGTCTCCAGCAAGATAAACCTCACCTGTTAACAAATGGAAGCCTCTTTATTTGAGCAGCTTGTGTAATCTCCAAAAATTTATTTGTACCTTCGCAATAATTGACATTTCTCTAGTTCATCCTCAGCAGAGAAGTTATTGTAAAATGATGGATCCTTATCCAATCAGCTTTTCCATCAAATGATATCTCTGTGGAAGAAGTCTCGGTGAGAAGTTTGTTGTGAAATCTCCAACAAATGGTTGTCTCTTTATTTGAGAAGTCTGTTGTATGAATTAACCTGCCCATATCTCTTTTGAAGATCTCCAACAGAGTTATTGATATTTCATCCCCAACAAATGATTGTCTCTTTATTTGAGAAGTTTGTTGTGTGATTTGAGCTGCCCATTGACTGGTAGCAGGTATTCCTTGTGAGTTCATTACCTATATTTTTCTACCTATTTACGGGTATCTGGTAATGTTTCTTCACCTTTTGAATATATTGCCTTTATTTTCTACCTAGTTTTAGGTAGTAGGTAATATCCTTCATCCTTTTTGGTCAGTTACCATCATATTTTTCTACCCAGTGACTGGCAGTGGGTAATCTTTCCTTCTGAGTTCATTACCCATATTTTTCTACCTAGTGACGGGTATCTGGTAATGCTTCTTCACCTTTTAAGCTTATTGGCTTTATTTTTCTACCCATTGATAGGTAGTAGGTAATATTTCTCACCCCTTTTGGTTGATTATCCTTTGTTTTTATCCATTTGACCGATAAAAGGTAATCCTTCATCCTGAGCTTGTTGCCTTTATTTTATACCTAGTGATAGGTAGTAGGTAGCATTTGTCTCCTCCTTTTTGGTCAGTTACCGACATATTTTTCTACCCAGTGAATGGTAGTCGGTAATCTTTCCTTGAGAGTTCATTACCCATATTTTTCTACCTAGTGACGGGTATCCGGTAATGTTTCTTCACCTTTTGAGCTTATTGCCTTTATTTTTCTACGTGGTGACAGGTAGTCGGTAATCTTTCGTTTAGTTTATTGCCTTTGTTTTCTACTCAGTAACTGGTAGAAAGTATTGTACCTGCTCTCTTTGGTTCGAGTATCTTCACCTAGTAATCGGCAGTTGGTATCTCTTCCCCGGTTGAATTGATTCCTTTCCTTTATCGGAATGAGATCTTACTCTTTTGTTTTCCCTTGTGGAGTCTCTTTTCCTCTTTTGCTCCCCAGCAGTTTTGTTTGTCTCCTGTGGCATTTTTCTCCCCACAGAGGTCTTGTGTCTGCATACCATTAGCATAATTATATCATTTTGTGGCCTTTTAGGGCCAAAAATTGGGTTTATTGTTATATTTAAGTGTCTCCTATCTAGTCGAGACAAAGAGGTCAATCTTCATATCTTCGGATAGAAGAAATCTAAATAGCGGCAGCTGTAATACCCTAATTTTTACCCCTAAGATCCCATATATCATTTTCATTTCATTCCACAAGCAAGATTGCAAGCTTTGGTTCTCTTGCCTTTCTCTGCAGATTTGTTTTTGAGAGATCATTGGGCACCTTTGTTTCCTTGCTTAGTATTTTGTTTATGTTTATGTTTACTAACCATTAATCAAAATCTAAAAATATGTTTGTTTTCCCTTTACTAACTTTTTCAGGAAGAAGTTTGGATCAAGAACACCAATCAACAGTCCCTCAGCTCGAATGAAATTCATCTGAAAAAAGTCAAAGTTGACCTGCAAGCAAATTAAAATCATCTGATCAAGAGTCTCCCAAGATTTGATTGACTTTTATTCAAGAGAGTCCAAGTTTCATGTGTTTATTTCCATGCCTTCTTTGACAAGCAAAAGAATCGAGCCAGAGCCGACACAATCCAGCCAATATGGCATTTTTCAAGTTTTTCAACTGTGCAATCGATTGCACTATTGGTCCAATCGATTGCACCCTGCATTTTTTGCCTAGATTTTGAAGTTTTCAACAATGCAATCTATTCGCGCTTTAGTGCAATCGATTGAACAAGGGTAGAATTGGCCAAAATCAGCATTTTTTAAATTTTGAAGCATTTGACAATAATTTCACCATTTGAGAATATTCTAGATCACCCAAAAATAATTCCACTACCTCATCACAACTAATTCCCACCATACACCCTCATTAATCACCACTTGATCATTATTTTTCCTCCAAATTCAAATTCCAAGCCCAATTTTGTTCCCAAACCAAACTCCAATCCACCAAATTTTCCAAGCCTAAATCCTATAAATAGAGGCCTCATTTCTATCATTTCATAAGCTTTTGATAGCCAAGGGAAAAAGAGCTATCAGCAATGTCATAGAGATAAAATTAAAATCCAAAAATGGTTTCATCCTCTTTCATCCTTAGATTTTCAAATTTTATGGTGATAAGTTGAAGTCTTGACATGGGAACCTTCAAGGCGCCTTCATGCACAGTTTGGATAGTTTATCAAGCTTTCTTGGTGAGGTGAGAAAATACTTAGAGGGGGGGGGGGGGTTGAATAAGTATAGAGAAAATATTATGGCAATAAAGACTCAAAGATTTTTATCCTGGTTCGTTGAACTCAACTACTCCAGTCCACCCTATCAAGAGTGATTTTCCTTTCTCAACAAGGACTTAATCCACTATTAATCAAACTGATTACAATAGCAAGCACTAAGAACAATTGTTCTTAGTCTTCTTAAGAATAACTGATTACAACTATATCTTCTTAAGGACTTTTACAATCAATATGTAAAACTAAACAAGTGTTTAAATGCTTCTAAGTAAGCTATATCACAACTGTGATTTTACACTTAAGTTTAAGAACAATGAAATAAATTCAGGAAAGAGTATAAATTGTATGAGAGCTTGTAATGAATTCTTTCAATATTTTGTCAACTGAAGAAAAGAGATGGAGTCTTACTTTTATAGGCACAGAGGTCCAAGTAGTTTTCACGATGAAGGCTGTGTACTGAAAAGGGCTGTAGCCTTTTTGTCTTCACATCACATGACCTTTCCTAGAAGTAGAATGCACAGATAAATCCTTTTTGTCTGTGTTCTTGTGTCTAGCATAAATGAGGAAAGAGTCGTTTGGCCATTCCAACGGACATAACTTTGAATTCTTCTTCAACAAGTTTCAGCAAATAACATCAGAGCCTTGATTGATCAGAGTCTTTGATGTTCATCAGAGTTTGCTGAATCAGAGCATTGCAGCAAGTGTGCTTTCAGCGTGTAATTTCATTTGAGCAGAGTTTTATGAATCAAATCCTCAGTACTGGCAGCGTAGTACTATCAGAGTCTTCTGAAATAAACTAAGCTTGAAACTCTTCATACAAAAGTCTTCAATGCTTCAGATGCTTCTGGCTTCTGCTTCAGATTCTTCTGTAGCTTCTGCTTTAGATCCTTCTGTAGACAGCGCTAAGAATCTTCTGTAGGCAGCGTTCAGATTCTTCTAAGAGATGCTTCTGACGCTTCAGAGCCTTGCATAATTTTCATGTTCAGATCTAATTTGCTTTCAGAATAATATCCACTTTAATATCTGCAGCACAAATTACTTGAACAAATTTTAGAGTATATAATTCTTTAATACAAAATTTCATAAGAGTTATCATCAAAACGTAGAGATATAATTAAGAACCAATCTGTGTTCTAACAATCTCCCCCTTTTTGATGATGACAAAAACATAAGAAATTTTGTTCAATAAAAATATAATTATAACTCCCCCTGAGATTATGAATCTCCCCCTGAATTTAATACTTAAAGAGAATAGAAACTTCCCTTTTTGCATGAGTTTTCTTTACAGAATCATAGCCTGATTGTTCCAAAAAATTAGATCTCGACTTGGAAGGATGTTTCAGAATCAGAGCCTGATTGGTTAAAACTTTGATCTGGGGATCTCAGAGTTACTTTTAAAGAATTTGTCAGATTTTTCAAATGTTCTGAAATACTAAGAGTTCACGTTAGTTATAATTAGATATGTCTGAGTTTCATTTAGGTAGAGTTTATTTGAACAGTCAGATCCATTTTCTCCCCCTTTTTGTCATAATCAAAAAGTAAAACTTTTAAAGACAAAATAAAAGGAAATACATAAAAGATACATTCATGTAGAGAAAACAGCAGAGTCATTCATTCATATTTAAAAAAAGACAAATCATCAGATAAATTCAAGTACATGTGCACAAACATCAGATACAGAAAAACATAAAACTAGGTTTGCTTGGACAGAATCATCTTCAGAAGTTGAGTGATCTCAGATGAGGATTCTTCTTGCTTTGTCATCCATTTTGCCATGTTCTCATTCTTCTGATCTTGCTTAGACATCCATTGTGCCATGTTCTCAGTCTTCTGGTCTTGCTTGGCCATCCATGACTTGATCTCAGATTGCCCAGCTTCCAATACTGCAATCTTATCTTCTAGATCTGGATTCTCTTTCTTGATCTCAGTAGATGTAGATGGAGCAGATTCTTGTGCAGGAATAGAAGCAGAGTCAATTTCCATTGGGGATGCAGAGTAAGGAGTAAAAGATCCAGAGGGATTTTCCACAATTGTTATAGCCAGTGGATTTTCTTCAGAAGCAGATTCTGCAAGAACTTCTGTAGCAGATAGTCCAAAAGATGAAGGTACATCTTCAAGAAGCAAAGATGCAGATCTTTTCACATTCCATATCATGCTTCTGGCAATCTCAGCAAATCTGAGCTTCGCATCATCAGAACAGACATTCTTCAGATTTGAGGCAACAGTATTGAATCTTGTAAAGAAGCTATTCCATATAGCATCAGATTCATTTGCATCCATGGTTTACAAGCATCTCTTCTATACAGAGCCTAAATTCATCTTTATCTCTTTCAGAAAATTAGCAAATAAAGTATCAACATTTAGCCTAGTTTTTGGTTTGAGAATGGTTTCCAAAGTGAATGGCTTGGGTTGAGGTGGAGATGGTATGGTAAATTTTGGAATGATGATCAGGGGACGAGGGTAGAAAGGAAAATATGGATGGTTAGATGAAGTGGTAGTTTTGGATCTGGATAAGGCATTAACCAGAAATGGTTTTACACGTGATGCATAAGAAACGACATCAAATGCAGTGGGAGAGTAAGGAATGAAAACAAATTTATCAGATAATAGAGGTTCTGACGAAATCATATCTGGCAGTTCTTTTAAGTAGGTTTGAAGAACAAATGGTAGAATAGTGGAAGTCTTGGGTTTAAAAGGAGTGATTGTGTCAGTTGGTTCTATTCTGGTATAGAAATGTTTAAACTTTAAAGCAGAAGGAAGTGGATCAGAGGGATGTGGTTTAAAAGAAGCAACTGAAACAAACTCAGATGTCCTGGGTTTGGGTGATGGAATGGGTGCAGGACTGAGAGTTTCAGATGAAACAGGTAGATCTGATAGTTTAGATTCAAATTCTCTGAGAGAGGGAGGTGAGATGACATCTGGATGAACATCAGATTCAGAGGAATCAGATGAGGTGGTTGGGGTACAAGATGTAGATGATACCTCAAATATAGTCTTGAGAGGTTGAATATCCAGAATCTCAGATTCAGGTATGTTTGTTTCAATAGGATTGGATGATTATGGTTGAAGATCAGAAGGTTTGGATGTTGGTGGTTCAGATACAACTGGTTCAGATGCAACTGGTTGTTGAATTTCAGGTTGTTGTTGTGTTGTAGGTTGTTCTGTTGGTTTTGTTTGTGGTTCTGATTGTGGAATATCATATGATATTAATGGTGTTATGGAAACAGGATCAGATGATTTTGGTGGTTCAGAGGTTTGAGATGGAGCAGGAATAGTTTGATTTTGAGTGGGAGGGGGTTTAGGCACAGAACTAATTGTTGATACATTTACAACAATTTTAGAAATAGAAGGTAAAGATGATTTAGTACCTTTTGTCTTGATGCGCTTGGTGGGAACAGAGGGAACTTCTCCAGAAGCCTTTCTCTTGATCTGCTTCTGTGGTTTTTCAGCAACTCTCTGTTTCTTCTGAGCAGCAGCTTCGTCTGCCTCTAATTGTTTTCTTTTCCTCATGTTCTCTTCATAAACATCTGGCATAAGTTCTTTAGCACGAATCAGAATATCAGCAGGAATAGGTGTTTCATCTGCTTTGCACGCGTCAATATACCTAAGAATAATATCCCTAGGTTCTTCAGCACCAAAGATTGGAAAGTCTTGAACCGGAATCCTTCTCTGACTTGCTTCAGTAACATTCAGCTTCTTAGGAGAAGTTGTGAGTTCATCCACAACTTTTAGCCTCTGAAGACTCTTTCCATTCAAGGGTTTTCCAACTATTGTCTCAAGCTCTTCTTTAACTCCAGCTTCATAAAGAGAAGCTACCTGACCATTCTCTGTTAGAATGTCTGAGATCAATCTTTCAAAAGGAATCCACGTCCTGATCTTCTATCCCTTATCCTTTATGGATTCTCTGGATGCATTGATGTGATTCCATAGATGCATAAAGAGAATGTATGGAAGATCTACTTTTGTACTCTGACTTAAGCAGTACATGAAGTAGAGTTGTTCATTATTCACATAATCTGGAGAATTTGTGGATTTTCTGTGATTTATGCATCCTAGAAAAATCTTTGCCCAGATTTTGTAGTCAGGTTTCATATCCTTAAATTTGTTGGAGGCCTGTCCAGATGCAATAACTTCCTCATACACTTCTTCCATGTCAACACGCCTAGCTGGAAGATGACAAACTCCATCAGTTTCCTCATACCCTATGAGTTTCCTGATGAGATCTTCAGTGATTATGATCTCTTTTCCCAGAACAGAAGAGAGGATGAACTTTGGGTAAACATATGCATGAACCCAAAATTCCTTCACCAAGTGTGGATACACTGGACCAAACAACCTGTCAAAATACTTAACCCAACCTTGTGCATCAACAATAGAATGCAAATCAAATCCATTGTCATCCAAAGAGTCAAATTCCACCATGGATTCACAAGGAACTTCAAGCTTGTCCACAGGAGTTAACAATGTTCTCTTTGGTTCCTTAAAGGGAGTAACACCCATGTTTGATGATGCAACTGCAGCCATAGATGATTGAAACTGAGCTGATGTTGAGGATGATGTTTCCATTGTTGAAGATGAAGAAGATTTGGACGAAGGTTTAGGGTTTTTATGAAGAGCAAAGAGCAGACAGAAATGCATATATTGTTTGTGAAGTGAAAAATGTGAAATGGTGTGATTTGTGGTATTTATAGAGAAAGAAATTAGGGCATTCAAAAAGACACATTCAGCACGTTCCACTTAGCAATTAATAGCATTTAATGAAAATAATAAAAATCATTTCAAAGCATTAATTGATTCTGACAATTTGGGGGGAAAACCAAGATTTTCACTATTCAAATAATACCTCAAATGTCTCTTCAGTATTGTGCATGCCATCTTTTCAGATTCAGAGTGATACGTGTTTGCTTGCATGTGCTTCTGAATTCTCTTGAGAAATGAAACGTTAGCCAACGTTCAGATCCTCATTTCTTAAGCATTTCTTCACCTAAAAGTGAGATTTTGCAATTAGAAGCTGGATTTGCTTCCGAGTTTGATTTTTTTGATGTAAATGCTCATTTATCTTCTCTCATTACTTGTAAAGCAAGCTACCATGGTTATTGGTAGCTAATTTTCTTTGTATCAAAGGTAGAGGTAGTCTACCTTAGCTTTATGTATTTCTTTTTTATTGGCTTTGTATGTGAACAAGTGATGATTAATATATGATAAATATTTTTGTTCTTAATGATCCATTCTTGTTTTGTAAAACTCTAGACATAGATTTTATGAAACTTGACCTAAAATATTCATCTATCGATTTATAGATTGAAGAGATTGGTCTATGGTTGATATTTGCTTTGTATTGAACTTAAAGCTTATTATATTGGTTGTTATATGGAGAGATCGTGTAGCGATGAATACAATATTTCTCACGATTCCGCTCTAGAGATAGACGGTATTGAGAGAATACACGATGCTATTAATCGAATCCGACTAAACATGCAAGATTGAAAGAATACATATAAGTTAAGATAGATGAAAACTACTTTTGATATACTTTGTTTATCAAACACTTTAGATTTATAAGCTTTACTACTAAAAATCGTGACAATTTATGAAAAACAATTTGAAAACCCTTTTTCTTAAACCGGTAAAATATTGAAAGGCAAACATCAAGATACTAGACAATCCCTATGGAGATGATAGCAAAACTCTCCTTTAACTACAAATCGAACAGGTACCTACCCTGATGCCAATTGAAAATTTGTTCTATGATAACAAGATGTTAGACACAATGTTGGAACAATGTGTATGATCAATATATACTGTAAAAAACATAGTAAAGGCATAATATAAATAATATAGGAATTGGTAACCCAATTCGGTGCAAAATCACCTATGTTTGGAGGGCGTTAACCCAATCAAAGGAAATTCACTCTTAATAGTTAGAAATACAAATTAGTATGATTTTAACTATCCTAGTTCAATCCCTCTTTTTCTAATACTATCCGTGATCTTCGATCCAGATTTCCCCAAAATCCGAGACCCCTCTCACTTTCACTCAAATACTCTCCTAAGTGTTTGGACAGTAAAAAAAGTATAAGAATGATGGAACAATAATACAACTCAAATAATTTATTCTACTAAGTTATAAATATGACTAAGGAATAAAGAATTACACAAAAACAAAGAAAAGACTCAAGAATAATGAAATAGGACAAGCTTAGTAGTGCAAACTTCGAGTCTTTACAAAAAAGAACAACCCCTTAAATAGAAACAATAGTCTAACTACAAAGCCCGTTGGGGTTAAGATCTTTGTGATACCCTAATTTTTACCCCTAAGATCCCACATATCATTTTCATTTCATTCTACAAGCAAGATTGCAAGCTTTGGTTCTCTTGCCTTTCTCTGCAGGTTTGTTTTTGAGAGATCACCGAGCACCTTTGTTTTCTTTCTTAGTATTTTGTTTATGTTTATTTTTACTAACCATTGATCAAAATCCAAAAATATGTTTATTTTCCATTTACTAAAATTTTCAGGAAGAATGTTTTGGCCAAGGGGCGTGGGAAGACTCCGTTGAAGGTCTCCAGTGCACCATCATGCAGAGGGAGTTACTTGTCGAAGGGTTACTCACTCGGCCGAATCATCCCAAAACGAAGGAGTTGCTAGAAGAGTTTCCCGCCCGTTGTCACACTTGACTATCTTTGTAACCCTTTGTATTTTTTGATCTTTGCTGTAGGCTGACCATCACAAGGCTTGTTGGTCGAGGTCATGCTGTTGATTCTCCATGTATTCAGTGACATTGTATGCTGCCTTGTTGAGCCTTATGTATATACGAGATGTTATTTCAATGATTGGATCCGAATTTCTTATTATCAGCACTGACACTCTGGCACTAGAATCGGGGGAGAAATCTCCCTAAAGCACAGACACACGTTTGCATTTGCACGAATCATTTGCATAGCAGGTACCTTGAGTTGTTCCTCTAACCCTCTGTTGATACAGGTTTCAGGATTGCCGATCAGCGAATTCATCTCTACTCTACAAGAGGTAATTGCAAGAAAGCTATGGATCAAATGCAAACTGAGATGCAGGAGATGCGCGACAGGATGGCGTAGTTCATGCAGGTTATGGAAACTGTGGCCAAGGGCCAGGAGCAGCTTCAGACTCTGGTGCAACCTCTGATTGCACGAGTCGATGGTAATGATGTGCTACATGGCGGGGTTGCTACTGATCCTCCTCATGGCGAGACTCCTCGAGCGGGTGATACTGTACCTGTGGTCGTTCTCAATACTACTGAGAACGGTAATGGGGCTGGAAATGGGAATGTAACTGGTAATGGTAACGGACATGTAGAAACCAACGGAAATGTTGGAGCTGGAAATGTTGGTTTTAATGTTGGAACTGGGAATGCTGGTTTTAATGTTGGAACTGGGAATGCTGGTTTTGTTGTTGGTGCTGGAAACACTGGTGTAGGTATTGGTGGTTCCAATCAGGGTTATAGCAATCAGGGTTATGGCAATCAGGGTTATGGCAATCAGGGTTATGGAAATCAGGGCTTTGGCAATACAGGTTTCGGCAACGCAAGCAACAACGGTCTCGGGATGGGTGCCTACAACGCTGGTTTTGGGTCAGGTGCTGCTAATCAGGGCTTTGGTAATGTGGGGTATGGTCCCAGGTTCAATCAGGTTGGCTTTGGTCCTAATTCCGCTTATGCTTGGTATGATAATGGGGATTCTCATTGGGGCGAGGATCGTCAAGAAGATGCTTTCCCTCCGCTGGGCAGGGATCTTGAGATGCCCACAGACAATGACCGAAGGTTCAAGATGTTGGAGGAACAAGTGAGAGGTCTTGCCAATCAGAATTCCATGGGGTTGGACATGGCTAATATGGGGTTGGTTCCTGGCTTGAGGGTGCCACTCAAGTTCAAAGCGCCTACTTTCAACAAGTATAAGGGGGATACTTGCCCAAGAGTTCATGTACGGTCTTATTATCAGAGAATGTCTGCCTATTCTGATAACGAAAAGATGCTGATGCATTTTTTCCAAGATAGCTTGTCTGGACCGTCACTTGAATGGTATATGGGGTTGGAGCCCACTCAGATTGGTAGCTGGAAAGAGTTGGCAGAGGCCTTTGTAAGGCATTATCAATATAACAGCAACCTTGCTCCGAACAGGGTCCAACTTCAAAATCTTTCTCAGAAGAATGGCGAGAGTTTTAAAGAGTACGCCCAGAGGTGGCGCGAGCTTACAGCTAGGGTGCACCCACCCATGGTAGAGTGTGAGTTGGTGGATCTTTTTGTGGGCACTTTCTCCGGTTTGTATTATGACAGGCTTCTCGGGTGTACGACAGATAGTTTTTCTGATATGATACTCTTTGGAGAACGTATAGAGAACGACATCAAGATTGGTAAGATTCAAGCAGGAGAATCAACCTCAGCTGGAGGTGGTAAAAGGGTATTTGGAAATAAAAAGCAAGGAGACACTAATTCGGTATATAGTGCTTGGAAAAAAGATAGAAGTCAAAATTATCACAGGAAGCAGGTCGCTAGTGTAACGATTCTTGTACCTTAACAGCAACAACAACAGCCACAACAGCAACAGGGACAACAGAATTCTGCTCCGCAAAGGTTCCAAGGTCGGGATAGGGCAGTGAAAAGAGTATTTGATGTGCCTCCAGTACGGTATGCTCAGCTTCTTCAAACTCTATTACAATTGCAGCTTGTTGAGAAAAGGATGCTAGCTCCGCCGAAAGGCACGCCTCCTTTTGGTTATGATGCCAATGCACATTGTGAATTCCACTCCGGGGCACCCGGTCATAGCATAGAGAATTGTCAAGCATTCAAGCACAAGGTGCAGGATTTGATAGATAATAAGGCTATAAACTTTGGTAATGAGGCACCCAATGTTGAGAAAAATCTGATGCCGTCTCACGGATCTGCACAGGTGGGTGCAATCTTGGAAGATACCAGTCTAAATTTGGTTATGGATGTAGATGAACTAAAGACACCTTTGGGTTGTGTAAAGAGCAGGTTGCTGAAAGGGGGAGTCTTCCCTAGGTGTGATACGGATTGTGTTGATTGTTTAGCCCGGCCTGAGGGATGTGGTAGTTTAAGAAGAGGTATTCAAGGGCTGATTAATGAGGGTACGCTGCAATTTGACTGTAATGCTGAAGAGAAGCCTGTTGAGGCAATAGCTGAAAAGCAGGGTGAAGTTGCAACGGTTACGATCCCGTTTAAAACTGTCACGATATCAGCGCCACCCAAGCGACCGACTATCACCATAACCAAAGCTGGACCCATTCCATACGAAAGCACTAAAGCCATCCCTTGGAACTATGGGGCGGAAGTTTACTGCAATGGAGAAAAGATTAACCTGGAAAGCCCGCCGATTGGGTCAGTTGATAACCTTGTGGGGGCAGGGGGCATAACCCGCAACGGTAGAATTTTTACATCACCAGAAGTAGAAGCTGAGAGAATTGCCAAAGGGAAGGGTAAAGTCAATGAAGAAGGACCTTCTCAAGAGAAGGAAAAAGAGGCTTTGACTAAAGATGTGGAAAAATTTATGAGACTAATCCAGAAGAGTGATTATAAAATTGTTGATCATCTGCAGTAGACGCCTTCCAAAATCTCGATTTTGTCATTGTTGCTTTGTTCTGAAGCTCATCGGAACGCTTTGCTGAAAGCTCTTGACACTGCTTATGTACCCCAGGAGATATCCGTCAATCAGCTCGAAGGAGTGATTGCACACGTGAACGCGGGGCATGGCCTTGGATTTACAGATTTTGATTTAACACCTAGGGATCGCAACCATAACAGTGCGTTGCATATTTCAGTTGAGTGTCGGGGCACTGTTATGTCTCATGTCCTTGTTGACACTGGTTCGTCCTTGAATGTTTTGCCCAAGAAGGCGCTGTTGAAGCTGGATACCCGAGGCATAATATGCATGCCAAGTGACTTGGTAGTGAGAGCTTTTGACAGGACTAGAAGGTCCGCATTTGGAGAATTGACTTTGCCAATCCAGGTCGGTCCAGAGGTGTTTGATACGGTGTTTTACATCATGGACATTCAGCCAGCTTATAGCTGCTTGCTCGGACGACCTTGGATTAACTCTGCAGGGGCTGTAACGTCTACGTTGCATCAAAAGCTCAAATATATGGTCGGTGGTAGCATTGTCACCGTGTGTGGGGAAGAAGATATCCTGGTAAGTCACCTGTCATCATTCAAATATGTCGAAGTGGATGGTGAAATCCATGAGACATTGTGCCAAGCTTTTGAAGGGGTGCAGATCAGAGACCAATCTCCTGTCATAAGCAAAGGGCCAGAAGTCGCCATGTCTTCGTATAGAGAAGCCCAAACGGTAGTTCAGGCCGGGGAGACTAAAGGATGGGGTCAAGTTCTAGAGATTCCTATTAAGCATGACAAGTTTGGCTTGGGATATCGCCCGTCGTCGTCATCTTCATCACAGAGCGCGCCACGAGTCAAAGAGTCGATTGTGTTTACTCTAGGAGGAATCCATTTTGAAAGAATCAATGTTGTGTCTGATAGCGAAGATGGAGATAGCGACTGTGACATGGATTCGTGGATCAAGCCCAGCGAGCCAGGACAAAGCCTATGCAACTGGTCTATTCAGGACTTTGTTCAAGTGACAACGAAACAGTAATGCCTTGTTTTTTCGATTATTGTACAATCCTATGTCCTACCTGGGGCATAGTGATTTTATTTCAGGGCCTACTTGTTTATGTGTATGCTTTGCTTTAATCATCAAATAAAGGCGTTTTTCTCATGCAAATTTTGTGATCCTTGTTTTTCTGCTTTTTATTTTTATCAATAAAATGGCAACGTGGTTGTATGCTTTGTTTGCATATCATTTGAAGCATTTAACCATTTCTCTTGCAGGATCCGTATTTCAGATGACACCGATCAAGAACTCCCTATGACTCGCTTCGACTTTGAGCATCCGATATTTCAAGTCGAGGAAGAGATTGTTAAGGACGACGACTTACCAGAAGAGCTGACTCGACTTTTAAGACAAGAAGAGAAAATCATTCTGCCTCATCAGGAGGAAATTGAGATTGTTAATTTGGGTTTCGAAGAAGTTGTCAGGAATGTCCGGATAGGGGCTGCGCTACAAAGTGATATCAAGCAAAGACTGGTTGAGATGCTTCGAGAGTATAGTGACATCTTTGCTTGGTCTTATGATGATATGCCTGGGTTAGACACTGATATTGTGGTCCACCGCTTGCCGTTGCATGAAGAATGTCCGCCGGTCAAGCAGAAGCTCAGAAGAATGAAACCAGATATGGCCGTAAAGATTAAAGAGGAAGTACAGAAACAGTGGGACGCTGGTTTTCTAGCTGTTACAACTTACCCTCCTTGGGTCGCCAATATAGTACCGGTACCAAAGAAAGATGGTAAGGTGCGGATGTGCGTTGACTATCGAGATCTGAACAAGGCGAGCCCTAAGGATGACTTCCCGCTTCCTCATATTGATGTATTGGTCGACAATACTGCTCAATTCTCTGTGTTTTCCTTCATGGACGCCTTTTCGGGCTATAATCAGATTAAGATGGCGCCGGAGGATATGGAGAAAACAACTTTCATTACCCCGTGGGGAACGTTCTGCTACAAAGTGATGCCCTTTGGTTTGAAGAATGCTGGGGCAACATATCAGCGTGCTATGACAATGCTCTTTCATGACATGATGCATAAAGAGATTGAAGTCTATGTTGACGATATGATTTCCAAATCCCAGACGGAGGAAGAGCATCTGGTCAATCTTCTGAAATTGTTTGAGAGGCTTAGGAAGTTCAGGTTGAGGATGAATCCTAATAAGTGCACCTTCGGGGTGAGATCTGGAAAGCTATTGGAGTTCATTGTTAGTGAAAAAAGAATTGAGGTTGATCCTGCAAAAATAAAAGCGATACAAGAAATGCCAGCGCCAAAAAGAGAGAAAGAGGTTCATGGATTTTTGGGGAGGTTGAACTACATTGCCCGGTTCATATCTCATCTCACAGCCACGTGTGAGCCAATGTTTAGATTGTTGAAAAAAGATCAGGCGATTGTCTGGAACAAAAATTGTCAGAAGGCGTTTTAAAGAATAAAAGAATACTTGCAGGAACCTCCGGTATTGATACCCCCAGTAGCCGGAAGACCACTAATCATGTACTTGATGGTTCTTGAGAACAGCATGGGTTGTGTTCTCGGTCAACATGACGAGACTGGGCGAAAAGAGCACGCGATCTATTACTTGAGTAAAAAGTTCACAGATTGTGAGTCCCGTTACTCAATGCTCAAAAAGACGTGTTGTGCACTTGCTTGGGCTGCCAAACGTTTGAGACAATACATGCTAAATCATACAACCATGCTGATTTCGAAGATAGATCCGATCAAATATGTCTTTGAAAAGCAGGCGCTATCAGGAAGGATTGCCCGATGGCAGATGGTACTGACAGAGTACGACATTTAATATGTTTCGCAAAAGGCTATCAAAGGTAGCATGCTGTCAGAGTATCTTGTCGGGCTGCCAATCGATGATTACCAGCCAATCAAGTTTGATTTTCCTAACGAGGATATTATGTACCTAAAGATGAAAGACTGCAAGGAGCCGTTGCATGGTGAAGGTCCTGAGCGGAGTTCCCAATGGCAATTAATATTTGACGGTGCTGTTAATTCATACGGAAGTGGAATTGGGGCAATCATTACTACTCCCCATGGGACGCACATCCCGTTCACTTCCAGATTGACGTTTCCAGTTACCAACAATGAGGCTGAATATGAAGCGTGTATCATGGGTCTCGAGGAGGCTATTGATTTGAGAATTAAAAATCTTGATGTGTATGGAGACTCCGCGTTAGTCGTGAACCAGATCAAGGGAGAGTGGGAGACTCGTCAGCCTAATCTGATACCGTACATGAATTATGCAAGGAGGTTGTTGCCTTTCTTTGACAGAGCAGAATTTCACCATGTGCCGCGGGCAGAAAATCAGATGGCAGACGCTCTTGCGACGTTGTCTTCAATGTACAAAGTTAACTTCTGGAATGAGGCTCCCAGAATAGTTATCTCTTGCCTTGATAGGCCGTCTTTCATATTCGCCATTGAGGAAGCTTCCGATGCCAAGACGTGGTATTTTGATATCCAGAATTTCCTAAAGAACCAAGAGTATCCGACTGGGGCATCCAGCCGCGATAAGAAGACTCTTAGGAGATTGGCTGGCAGTTTCTACTTGAATCAAAATGGTGTTCTGTACCAGAGAAACCACGATTTGGTGCTATTGCGATGTGCGGACGAGAAAGAAGCTAGTATGCTTATGGAGGAGGTCCACGAGGGTACCTTTGGCACACATGTCGGCGGACATTCTATGTCTCGAAAGTTATTGCGAGCAGAGTATTATTGGCTGACGATGGAAATAGATTGTTTCAAGTTTGCGAAGAAATGCCATAAATGCCAGATTTATGCAGACAAGATTCATGTGCCGCCGAGCCCTTTGAATGTTATGGCGTCCCCATGGCCTTTCTCCATGTGGGGCATTGATATGATTGGCAAGATCGAGCCCACCGCATCCAACGGACACCGGTTCATCTTGGTAGCTATCGATTACTTCACCAAAATAGGTTGAAGCAGCGTCTTACGCTAATGTTACCAAGCAGGTAGTAGCCCAGTTTATCAAGAAGGACATCATCTGCAGATACGAAATCCCCGAAAGAATCATTACTGACAATGGTTCGAACTTGAATAATAAGATAATGAAGGAATTGTGCCAGAATTTCAAGATTGAGCATCACAACGTATCTCCCTATCGGCCCAAGATGAATGGCGCTGTCGAAGCGGCCAACAAGAACATTAAGAAGATAGTTTAGAAGATGGTTGTAACGTACAAAGACTGGCACGAGATGTTGCCCTTCGCATTGAACGGTTATCGTACGACGGTACGCACATCAACCGGGGCAACACCTTTCTCACTTGTGTATGGTATGGAAGTTGTCCTACCATTGGAGGTTAAGATTCCTTCTTTGAGAGTTTTGCTGGATGTCAAACTTGATGAGGAAGAGTGGATAAAGAATAGACTGAATCAGCTCAGTTTGATGGATGAGAAGAGACTTGCATCTATCGCATATGGTCGGTTATATCAAAGCCGGATGAAGAAAGCTTTTGACAAGAAGGTGCACCCTCGAACCTTTCAGACGGGCGATCTTGTGCTGAAGAAGATTCTCCCACCACAATCAGATCACAGGGGCAAATGGAATCTCAACTATGAAGGTCCATATGTCGTTCGAAAGGTCTTCTCCGGAGGAGCCTTATTGTTATCCACCATGGATGGCGAGGATTTTACATCCCCTGTGAACTCGGACGCAGTTAAAAAATACTTTGCTTAAAGAGACCCGCTGGACAGAAAAAAGAAAGTCCAGGCAAAAATGGGGCATCCCGGCGAACCAAAAAGAAAAAAGAAAAGGTTCAGGCAAAAATTAGGGATAAAAATTGAAAAAGATGTACACCCGCGAAGTCGAAAACTTGAAAAGGCGACTTCGGCAAAAAAGGGTATCCCGGTGAATTGGAAACCCGCAAAGGGCGATTCAGGCAAAAATTAGGGATTGAAAAAGCAAATGACTGCGGTCCGAGTTTGATACTGCATCGCTCAGTGGTTTGGGAGTACCTGAGGGTCGATTATCCAAGTCAATTTCTTCTGAGGACGGAGTATCGGGAAAACGTCGGAGTCAGGCGAGTCATAGGAGGATCAACTCATGGTGTTTGTTTGTACCGCGTTGCCGACATGTATACAATTTTCTCTGTACCTCTGTACATATTTGTATTTGCTTTTGCGTAACTTCCTCTTTTCAGGAGTTGCATCCATTGTAAAAACTTTGCCTATTTACAGGCCCGTTATCAATAAACGCATACTATTCAGTACTTGATGTTTGTGTCCTGTTTTAACTTTTACTGTTTTGTTTATGGAAACGCCGATGTTTTTGATAAACTTGCACGTGCATAAACTAGCAGGCCTCGTCCAATAATTGTTGAAACTTTGAATTAACTGAGCGAGTGTCACGGATATTGACCAAGATAGTTCCTTTTGTGTAGAATTGTCTTGTTTCGTTCACATTTTGCAGGGTCGTTACTTTCGAAGCAAACAACCAAGGGATCGTGTTTCCCCAACCGGAGTCCCTCGACGTAGGAGCAGGATCTAGGTGACCTTATTCCTCCCCAGCAGATGGAAGTCGCATTTCTTATCCCCAGAAGAGTTGGATGGGAGCTAGCAAGCGGCCAGGCAGTGATGTGCATTCCCAGCGGTTGGTCATGTGCACATTTAATCCCCAGTGAAGTCCTCACAGAGTATAACCAGGTTGTCGGTGTTTTGAAAGGATCATCCCCGCGCAGGACTGTTCTTTCTGTTCTCCAGCAGGTTGTCTTTCCTCCAATAGGTTGATCATCCTCTACAGAGTTCGTAACTCCGGATTTGTCGGGACATCCCCTAGCAGGATTGTTTCTTCCCCCAGCGGAAGTTTGGCTTCGTTCCTCCGACATTTATTCTGCCGGAACGCCTCTTTGCATTTGCATCGTGCATAGCATCTACCCCAGACGTGTAGCATTTCCATTCCGGATGGAGCATTATGCCATTTTTCAAACATGTGCATTTTGAAACATAAGCCAGGTCGATTACCTCTTTGTTTTCAGGTGTTTTTCCCTGCAGGTAATTGGAATTCTTGTTCAGGATGGGTTTCGAATATTCAAATTTTCGGCATGAGATATGTGATGATAACGTTCGTCCTATCATGTGTTCCCTCATCAGAGTTGCTTGGTTAAGTTTCTCTTCTTCCCCAGCGGAATTTTCCTCAGATTGCTGTTACATCAGCATTTTAAAAGGAAAGGTTTCATGATTATACCTTCGAAGTTGTTACCCATTTTTGTTCAAGATGGATGTCTGGCAGCTGACGTCAGAATTTTCCCCGCAGAGTTGTTTGTTCAAGTCTTCGGGTGCTCAATTCACACTTTTATTTAGTGTATGCCCGTTTCTGCGGAAATGGAAGGTCAATACCGTCATATTGACAGTTCACACTTTTATTTAGTGTATGCCCGTTTCTGCGGAAATGGAAGGTCAATATCGTCATATTGACAGTTCACATTTTTATTTAGTGTATGCCCGTTTCTGCGGAAATGGAAGGTCAATACCGTAACATTGGCAATTCACACTTTTATTTAGTGTATGCCCATTTCTGCGGAAATGAAAGGTCAATACCGTCATATTGATAGTTCACACTTTTATTTAGTGTATGCCCGTTTCTGCGGAAATGGAAGGTCAATACCGTAATATTGGCAATTCACACTTTTATTTAGTGTATGCCCGTTTCTGCGGAAATGGAAGGTCAATCCGTTATATTGACAGTTCACACTTTTATTTAGTGTATGCCCGTTTCTGCGGAAATGGAAGGTCAATACCGTAATATTACGATTCAGTGCGATGCTCGTTTTTGCGGAAATGGAAGGTCAATACCGTCATATTGACAGTTCACACTTTTATTTAGTGTATGCCCATTTCTGGGGAAATGGAAGGTCAATACCGTCATATTGACAGTTCACACTTTTATTTAGTGTATGCCCGTTTCTGCGGAAATGGAAGGTCAATACCGTAATATTGGCAGTTCACACTTTTATTTAATGTATGCCCGTTTCTGTGGAAATGGAAGGTCAATACCGTCATATTGACAGTTCACACTTTTATTTAGTGTATGCCCGTTTCTGCGGAAATGAAAGGTCAATACTGTAATATTGACGATTCCGTGCTTTTATTTAGTGCGATGCTCGTTTCTCCGGAAATGGAAGGTCAATACTAGTATATTGATGATTCGCGCTTTACGTAGTGCATGTCCGTTTCTGCGGAAATGGAAGGTCAATACTAGTATATTGATGATTCACGCTTTACGTAGTGCATGCCCGTTTCTGCGGAAATGGAAGGTCAATACCGTCATACTGACAGTTCACACTTTTATTTAGTGTATGCCCGTTTTTGCGGAAATGGAAGGTCAATACCGTAATATTGACGATTTCGTGCTTTTATTTAGTGCGATGCTCATTTCTGCATAAATGGAAGGTCAATACCGTCATATTGACAGTTCACACTTTTATTTAGTGTATGCCTGTTTCTGCGGAAATGGAAGGTTAATACCGTAATATTGGCAATTCACACTTTTATTTAGTGTATGCTCGTTTATGCGGAAATGGAACGTCAATACCGTCATATTGACAATTCACACTTTTATTTAGTGTATGCCCGTTTCTGTGGAAATGGAAGGTCAATACCGTCATATTGAAAGTTCACACTTTTATTTAGTGTATGCCCGTTTCTGCGGAAATGGAAGGTCAATACCGTAATATTGACGATTCCGTGCTTTTATTTAGTGCGATGCTCGTTTCTCCGGAAATGGAAGGTCAATACTAGTATATTGATGATTCGCGCTTTACGTAGTGCATGTCCGTTTCTGCGGAAATGGAGGTCAATACTAGTATATTGATGATTCGCGCTTTACGTAGTGCATGTCCGTTTCTGCGAAAATGGAAGGTCAATACCGTCATATTGACAGTTCACACTTTTATTTAGTGTATGCCCGTTTCTGCGGAAATTGAAGGTCAATACCGTAATATTGACGATTTCGTGCTTTTATTTAGTGCGATGCTCGTTTCTGCGGAAATGGAAGGTCAATACCGTCATATTGACAGCTCACACTTTTATTTAGTGTATGCCCGTTTCTGCGGAAATGGAAGGTCAATACCGTAATATTGGCAATTCACACTTTTATTTAGTGTATGCTCGTTTATGCGGAAATGAAAGGTCAATACCGTCATATTGACAATTCACACTTTTATTTAGTGTATGCCCGTTTCTGCGGAAATGGAAGGTCAATATCGTCATATTGACAGTTCACACTTTTATTTAGTGTATGCCCGTTTCTACGGAAATGGAAGGTCAATACTGTAATATTGACGATTCCGTGCTTTTATTTAGTGCGATGCTCGTTTCTCAGGAAATGGAAGGTCAATACTAGTATATTGATGATTCACGCTTTACGTAGTGCATGCCCATTTCTACGGAAATGGAAGGTCAATACTAGTATATTGATGATTCGCGCTTTACATAGTGCATGCCCGTTTCTGCAGAAATGGAAGGTCAATACTAGTATATTGATGATTCACGCTTTACGTAGTGCATGCCTGTTTCTGCGGAAATGGAAGGTCAATACTAGTATATTGATGATTTGCGCTTTACGTGGTGCTTTCCCGTTCCTTCGGAAATGGAAGATCAAGTATAATATTTTGATATGGTCCTGTGGCTCGGTGCCCGCTTATTGTAGCGTATATTTGAAGATTAGTTGTTGTTGATCTAATGTGTGGATTCAATGCCTATGGTGTCACACAGGTGGTTGATGTTGAAATCAGGTTCTGTATCAGATGACTGATCAGTTTGTTGCCGTGACAACTGGATTCAGTTTTTCTGGATATATTTCCCCCAAGCAGTTTTCGCAGATTATTTCTTTGGTTAGAAAATTTCCGGGTTCTTTGGTATTCAACCGTCTTTTGCCTTGATTGTCTGAAAGTCGTTCGCGTTTCATCCAGTCAGGTCCAAGTCGCTTGAATAGGGGCAGTTGTTGCACCCCAAAATTTGCCTAACCTTTTTCTTACTTGGCTTTTGTTTCATTGCATTAGCATATCATTGATCTAGCATTTGCATAGCATAACATTATTCATTTAGCAGGGGATCAAGTGTGGTTTATATCAAGAGGAGCATATCTAGAGGTCTTATTCAAGCTTGAGAGGTCACCAAGGTCATTAGGAAGTGGGTTGTGTTCTTGAGAAGTTTGGATGCTAGTATGTGGTTCATCTCCTAACTGGGGGGCCAATTGGAGACCATCAGTGGGTTGTGAAGCCTTGATCATGGATAGGATATGTGGATAGAGCTCATGGAGTACCTTGAGGGTCATGGTGGAGCTCAGTCAAGTCATTATGCCAAGTGTGAAGAGCCACAGTTGAGGGTGTTACAATTAGGGTTCATTTGAGTAACCTTGAGTCAACTATGCAATTGAAGAGGATCAAAACCTATTTCTAAGTCATGGTGTTCATGGAATGTTATGTTGAGGCATTTGAGATGTTATTCTAAGATCAATTCAAGAAGAATTCCAAGTGTGAGGAGTTGCTAAACTAGGGTTCTCAGGGTAAAATCCCTATTTAGTGCCTAACTTCAAGACCACTTATCTCAAAATACAAGTTTCATCTCAAATTTTATCCAACATGGAACTTGTATAGCATGTTATTAGCTTTAATTTGAGTACTAGAAGTCCTTGATTGGATTTATAGAACTCAAGTTATGATCCAAACCAGTTACAGGTCATCAGACGAATGTGAAATTTGTCTGCAAAAGTCAACCAACTTCCAAGGCACTTTTGACCTAGAAGGATGTTTCTCCTCAGCTGTTGGCCAACATAAACGTTGTAGGTCTTGGTCTTAGCTTTCCAAATTGTACTAGAAGTCCTTCATCTGATTTGTAGAACTCAAGTTATGAGATTTACAAGTCAGGGGTATTTTGGGAAAGTGGGATTATAGGTCATTTTGGACTATGGGTCATTTTCACTATCTTGGGAGCCTCAAATGAAGTTTTGTCCAACACAAAACTTTCTCAAAATGGGATTTTAAGGTCAACCATGTATCCATGAGGCATTGATTTGGCTTAGGGCAAGACTTGGTTCATGGAAGCTTGCCAAAGGGGAAATTAAAAGGGATTTAAGTTGAAAAATTCAAATTTAATCATAAGAGGTCAAGAAAATGCATATGAGTACTCATTTTGACTAGAAAAACCATTTGGAACACTTTGGCATCATTGAAAAATCAGTTTGAGGCTTATTTCATGGTGTTTCACATTGTTACTTCATGGATAAGTAACACATTCAATCTTGGCCATAAGATGATAACAAGGACTCAATCCTGTCCATTCCTTCTCAACAGGCCATAAACACTACATGTGAAGCTTCTAGGAGAAGGAACTGAGCAAGAACCGTGTATTCCATTGTTGAGTTTTGGAAGAAAATTAAAAACTTGGATATCCTGAATTGGGCCTCCAATGGGCCTCCGAATCACCCAAACCAATTCTATTTAAGTTCAAAAAGAGATTCAGATCAAGTTTGGTGGTTATTCAGCGCAAGAACCAGAGATTGCAGTTAAAATTTTCAAGCTTCAACTGAAAATCGTGTTTCCATTTCAAGAGCATTTCAGAGCAAATCTTGGATTCTATCATCTTCAGCTTTGATCCTTGAACGAATCTGCACAAGTTGGAGCTAAGAATCAGAGTGTAACTGCTCCAATTTCAAGTTACAACTCAGGTTGGTAACTTTCACGATTGCTCTAGTTCTAGGTCGATCTAGGTAGAATTGAATTGTGGTTAAGGATTAGGGAAGAGTATAGATGGATTTTAGATCATAATTGTGGAGTTTAGAGACAAATTAGGATGTGATCAAGTTTCTGTTGAGAATCATAACTACCTGAGTTTGAGGGTTTAGCATGAGTTAGATAGCTTATGATGATCCATGAAGAATGAGGAAGAGATCTGTGGCCTTAGTTGTGAGATTGGTGATGATCAAGATCTTGGTGATTTTTCTGTTATCTATCGTGTTTTAAAATCCAGGGAGAATTAGGAGAAAATGATGATGGATTTGGATTCAGGAAGAAAAATGGAGAAGATCCATATAAGATGTGACTTGATTTGATGACCTGTAAGTGATGCCTCACCGGAGAAGACGCTGACGCAGCCGTCGGACCACCGCCCTGAGTATTTCCCTCCCTTTCAGAATTTAAATGGGAACGATGAACCATATCCCTTGGATGAGTTGAAATATTTGACTAAGTCTCCAGATCGTGCGCCTGTGATTTATTCTGAGATTTGCCCTTTGACCCTCAAAACGCAGCCGTTTCATTTATTAGCTGGCACGTGCTGAGCCATCAGATGGATTGGCCAGTCCACAGATCCAACGCTTCTCACTTTTTTCTGTTTCTTTTATTTTGTTTATTCATTTTGCATTTATTTTAATTGCATTTTTCTTGTTTAATTCATTTTAATTTCATTAATCATCAGAAAAATAAAACAAAAATATGTGGATGCTCTTCATTTAATATCTGATTTTTTGGCATGCTTAGATTTTATTTTGATGCGATTTCCAATTTATTTGCATTTTTTCCATTTTTGTGATTTCATTTAATTTGCAATTTTATGTTTGTTTCTTGCTACTTTTTGTATGCAATTTTGGTATAGAATTTGGACCTAATTTTTTGCTGGCTGGTTGTAGACTCATTAAGGAGCTTGTAGGATTTTTATCCTAATTTTTAGGTGATTTTAAGTTCTATTTTGAACTGGACTTTAGGAGCTTCCCCATTTGACCTCCCTTTGATACCTTTGTGATGTAGGATTTCTTTAGTAATTTTCCATTTAGATTCAGTCCCTGAATTTTCTACCATAGGTCCTTAACCCTCTTAGGACCCATTAGAAAATTCCCTAGAATTTTAGGACTTGATTTTATATTTTTCTTAGAATTAACAATTGGACTAGTTTTATGATGCTTCTAACATGACCTTTCCTTTAGAATGACCTCAATGGTGACCCATAGCATGAAATAAATTTCCCATTCCTTTTGAATAGTGCTTTAGACTTGTTAGAGCTTCTGTATGCTTAATTGTAATGCTTGATTTGGTGTTTTGTTTCCCTTTTAGTAGCTTTCTTTAAGCTTGTAGGATTAGGGTTTAGGAAGTGCTTTAGATTTGATCCTTCTTTCTTCAATAAACAAGGATTTCCTTGATTTCCTTCCATTCTCATCCAATGATTCAAGGTCCCTATGTGGAAGCCTCATCCTTCCTTTGGAAGGATGTGTGGCATATCACAAAAGGTAGAACCTTTGAGGATGCCTATCTTAGATGTATGGTTGAGTGCCATGATGGATTCCCTTGGTTTCCATCATGCTTCCCATCATCATGCAATCATCTTGATGTTGATTATCATCTCTCTTGGTGGGTCATTTGAAGCTTGAAGATGAAGTCTTCTCTTGAAGATAAATTGGACGTGAAGACAACTACAGACTGTTGGCCTGCTTTACTGCTAGAAGACTGCTTTGTTGTTGACCTGCTGGTTTGCTGTATTTTCTGATTGCTCTACTGTACTGGTGTGACTGTCTGGTATGTTGCATTAGACTAGGCTTTCATATAGTTTGTTTAGGCCTAAGAGCATTGAAAGGTTGAACTGAGCTCCCTTTGCTTGTCTGCATTAGAGGTTGAGTCTGTTTCCCTCTGCTTGTCTGTTACTGTTTGGCTTTGCTTGTTGGCTGAAGGTTGAGTTTGTCTCCCTTGCCTGTGCTTTGTGTGGATTTTGCTTGAGTGCTCTAAAAGTTGAGTTTATCTCCTTCTGCTTGTATTGCTGCATTGTGTACATTTTACTTACAGTTATTTCTTTACATTTATTTCTTTTGCCGTTGCTTTCTTTTGCCATGTTCCCTTAGGGACTCTGACTTCTCTTGTTCAAGAGAAGTCATGACAGACATTAGGGTTCTAAACAGGGATGATAACAATAGGTAGTTCCCTCCTAACCTCAATCATAGGATCAACTTTGCATGACAACTTTAGGATTGGATTAGTTCCCCTTTAGTGCGTCCTTTCTCTTCTCATCTTCAAACAAATCAAAATACAGTAATAAAGGTTAATTGGTGTCGTACGCTACGAGCCTTAAGCTACTTGAGAAAGGGTTGTTGGAGAGTTTATTTTCAACAACTTGGGTGTTTAGTATGGTACCCTTTGGGTGACATGCGACGCATTCACTCCCAGGTCATAGTCTCTAGTGCGATATTAGTTGCAGACATCCATAAAAACACTTCTTGCGCAAAAGACTTCAAAAACAAACATCCAAACTCTTTTTGTCCTCTGAGACCTTTAATCCTTGGAAACCATTTTCATAATGAGATTTTTGTTAACTCCCGGTTCTACCGCAAACGGTAAACGCCTAAGTCTCGAACGAGCGAGCTGCATACACCAACTCCTGGAACCGTCTGTTAACCCTACTCGGATAAAACCTTTGAACCAACCTGTGGTCTTGTTAGCCCGAACTACGTTTGCTCTGATCTTTCACGCTGTGTGAAAGTACGTAGGCACGAGATGCGATATCTCGGTGAGCAACCTTCCCCCATTACCCGTAGTTAGGCGAACTACGTTGACTCTGATTTCTCGTTCCAGACGGGAATACATAGGCATAGAACTGTTGTGTTCTGCCGAGTCAATTTCTTTTCTTTTCAGACCAACCTTTTAACGTAGATAGATAAAACCAACCCGTTAGATAAACACAACAAGCGTGGATCCCATCGAGTACGATGGACATGAGGGGTGCTAATACCTTCCCCTTGCGTAACCGACTCCCGAATCCAGACATGGTTGCGATGACCTTGTCTTATACCTTTTCGTCAGGTTTTTCCGATCGTTTCCTTTCCCGTTCTGAGGGATAAATAACGAAAGGTGGCGACTCTTCTGTTTTGCCGGCACGTTATTTTCGCTGTAGCAACAACCGTAAATCTGCATCCAGAGATGAGAAGACTTTTTGAATATTTATTGGATCTTTTTCTATGTTATAAGCCGCATAATCGGGCCCATACTCTTTAGAAACTCTTACTGTTTTACTTCGTCGAAGTTCTATTTCTACATTGTCATTGCTTTTTGTGCTTCTTATCATAGGAATGTGACTCGATTGAGTGCCCCCACTATTTCTCAATTTGGAAAGAATTTTTTCTTCATAGAATTCAACATCATTTGATTCTGTGATCACTTTTGCATTTAGGTCATAAAACCTATATGCCTTACTGTTTGCTGCATACCCAATGAATACACATTTGTAGGCTCTACTAGCGAGTTTAACTCGCTTCGGATCTTGAATTATGACATAAGCCACACAACCTAAGTTCTTAAATAATATAAGTTTGGTTGTCTTTTCTGTAATATCTCATAAGGTGATATCTTACTTTTTAACTTGGGAACTCTGTTCAGGACATAGCAAACAATTAATAAAATTTCCCCCCACCAGTGAGGTGCAGCACCAGAATTCATCATAATTGCAACAACAAATTCAGTAAGAGTTCTATTCTTTTTTTCTGCTTTATCATTCATTTCAGGAGAATGTGGAGCAGTCGTTTCATGTACAATTCCATGTTTAATTAAAAAAATCATTAAATAAACTAGAACAATATCCAGTCCCCTTATCATTGCAAAGTATCTTAATCTTGTTACTAAATTGAATTTCAATTTCATTAACAAAGGTCTTAAACATAGTAATGTCACAAAAATATAATTTTTAGTGATTGTGTATAAATCTACCCCAATAGACTGACAAAATCCTGCCTTATTTAGAAGAAAACCAGAAACAAGATTCTTTATAATCTCTAAAGTATACATGATATCCTTCAAGATTAAAGTCTTTTCAGAGGTGGACACTATTCCACTTCTCCAATACCGAAAACATTAGTGGTGTGGATAACTCCCAACAACACTTTCTTATTTATAAATATTTTAAATATTGCACGATCATAACATACATGACGAGAAGAGACAATGTCCATCATTAACCATCAGATTCACCAATCATATTTATTTTACTGATCAAAGCAATAATTTTCCCATCAATAAGGTTAACCTATGCATTAGGGGAAACACAAGGTTTAAACTCGATATTTCATTTCTTAATCATATGACCTGGTTTTTCAATGTCATTTCTTTATGGTGGTGATTGTTGCATATCAATTGGAGTAATTTGAGCCCTTGAAGAGTTCTCATTCTTAATTTAGTTCACAATATTGCAGTTCTGATTCTTTAATTATTTGCCAAATGGCTTTAGAACTACACCAAATTTCTTTTTGTTGTTTGAAACAACCAAGGCTTTTGTTTTTGATTTTGTCTCCAAGATTCTTCTTCAACTCGAAGGCGAATAATCAGACTCTCAATTAAAAATTCTTTTGTTTTATGGTGAGGCCGTATTTTTAATAACTTTCAAACTAGGGACAATTTATCAATAATAAAATTAATTTGCAATTGTTCATCTAAACGCATACCTTTTGTGATGATCTTATAAGAAAACTTTTGAAGTTCATAACATTGAGCCTCCATACACCTTGTCATCTGATACTTTAGGTAGCGACTAACGATATACTTCTTTATTCCAGCTTCCTCGGTGTCATACTTCTTTTGCAGAGCCTCTCCAACCTGCTTTAGAGTATTGCAGATCATCTGCAAGTCCATTCAAAAATATGATTTTATAGAGATAATTATTCTCTTTCCATAAGACAATTTATTTTCAGAGCTGAAAATCGTTCGCTTTAATTTGTGCAGCAAATTTAACTTCAACACTATTAAGTGTTCCATGTGAATTGACATATTTCTTACCGCTAATTTGCTCGATTAATCCATAAGGAGCAATAGCAATATCATTGATCAGAACGTTGGCAACTTTTTTTCCAGAAAATTGTAAATTTTGTTGCCAGCAATTGAAGTGACTTCCCTCAAACTTGAACGGTTTATCAGAAACAACAGTCGTAGAATTACCAATAATTTCTTCGATAGCTATGGTAGTTTGAAACGTCTTAAACTTGTTGTTTCACGATTTTGAAAATTAGCCACAGAAGAAATTACTGGGTCGAGTCGCGGACTAATTAGCTCTCTTTAAGAGGTTTTGCGACACTACGCAAAGTTATGCAAAGTAGTCAAACTACCGCGCCGTCTCCAGGATAAAATAATCCAGCTCTATACTGTACGATTACCACTTGCATGGTAGATAATTGGTATAGAAATACACTCTATGATGGTAAAAATGCCATTCGAATATGGTTAATACAACTCATAGTATAAGGTATAATAACCAGTCATAATAACTTCTCAAACCAAGAGAAATTCCAATAATTCTCCAAAGAGAATTTAATAATGGTCATTTGACCACTCAAGATGCTTTCTCAAACAAAGAGAAATTCAAATAATTCTCTAAAGAGAATCCAAAAATTATACTTGATAATTTTTCAACTCAAATGAGGAGAAATTAACATAATTCTCTAAAGAGAATTCAAGAAAATACTCAGAAAATTCAACAAGTAAAAAGAAAGGGGAAGAAGTTGGCGCTTCGACAATTCGAAAGACGCAAAGTTATGAGAGTGAGGAAGGAAAAAACTCAAAATTAGTTTTTGGTGTGTTTTGGAATGAAACAAACAATTTCCTTATATAATGAAATGCTTCAAAAGATTCAAAGATGAAGGAAGAGAAAGAAAATCTAAACTCCGATGTTTTAGACTAAAAGGGATAAGTACATAATATCTCCATACTCTCGTGTTGCTTCATCTTTTTCGGGATGATGTAAATATCCTAAGCCATTTTTCGTGACCACTTTAAGATTTGGAAATGCCATAGGGAATACACAAGAATAAGACATCTTGTTAGTAGCAAATGATAGAGAAATTTTGAAGAAAAACTGTAAGATGATGGCACATAAAAGATATTCAGAGACTTACCACAAAGGGTAATTATAGTGTGATAATATAAGTGATAACTCAATAATTTCAAGTAAATTCACCCAATGACACATTCTGAAATTCTGGTATGCAGATCTCAGATGTCCTAGACATTGATCTCCGTTTAACCATAACAAGGACAAAACACGAGCATTTTGATTTACTTTAAGAATTAACAGTTTCATGACATATGTTGTAACATCTGCAGACTGACAGAACAATTTATCTAACCATTTAAATTGAGCAGAATATTAAATGTAGAAAGATAAATAACACAATGAATTATTAACCCAGTTCGGTGTAACATCACCTACATCTGGGGGCTACCAAGCCAGGAAGGAAATACACTATCAGTAGTGTCAATTTAGAGCTAAACTCCCCCGTTTACAACCCCTCACTTAATCTCTACCAGTGCAACTTCTACCTAGGACACTCCTAGATATGAGACACCTCTCACTCCCCCTCAATCACAGCAGTGATAACAACAAAATAATAAAAATTTAGAAAACACTCTTCAAAGACAATACTTGATCTTTCTTAACAGCTTCAATCAAGAACAATACACTCTTGCTTACAAGCTTTGAGTGAACAACTTACAATCTAAATATGTCTACCACGATGCATCAAAAGATACAAAGGGTGTTTACAAAGTCACACATAAGAGACTCTCAAAACCCTAAACCCTTATTTTGCACCCAAGATTTTCTCGTTGTGAAATTCTTTCTTTAGGTCTAGCAAGTCCTTATTTATACTCTTCTAGTATGGGTTTGGACTTTAGCAAAAGCTTCCTCAAATTTGATAAAATCAAATCAAATAATTTCTTCAAATCTTTTCAAAAGATAATTCTTCAAATATTTTCATAATTAACACCAATTTAGATTTGATCAAATTAAATCAAATCAAATTCCAAATCTTCTCATTGTAAATCTTCTGCAGAATCTTCTCCATAAAAATAGGAACAAATATTTTATAGTTTCCTAAAAAGTCTCAAAGATCCTTTTTATAAAATCCAATTAAATCTGCACTTTGTTCCTAATAGATCTCTTTGACCTGCGCATACTGATGAGGTATATCCAGGAGGATCTCATCAAACCAAAACACATCTCTCCAAAGATATACAGTAGCAGCACCTGCTGTACTAGACAAAGATGTCATGACATCTGTCTCGACATCTTGTTTGAAACACATGACAGAAGTATTGTCATAACAGTTGATGAAGATGTTATAACATCTTACTTAACATCAATGTAGAATCATGTTTTACCAAAATTTAGCCAATCATAGAATCATGGAACTAACACATTCCAAAAGGCTAAGTGGATTGAGAAATTTTACGTAAACAAAGTGTTACCTAATGTGTGCGATATTTACCAATGAAAGTGAAATCAAGACATTTGATAAAATGTATTGGGAATTTCAAAATTTAACAACATCTAGTTATCTTGAAAATTTCCAAGTTCGCACTAGTCACAACAATCCCAATATCAGAAGCCTCTTAAAAATCTTTACAAACTCTTCAAGAAATGTTAGTTTCAAGACACATCTCCCTCAATAATTACATATCTTCATAATCAATATCTGAATTCAAACTAGAGGTTGAAGATGAAAGAAATTTTGAATGCAATATATTTTGAGTTTTCAAATATGGAAGTTGTTGTTGTTATGTTCTTTGTTTTTATATGAAATGAGAT
Source organism: Lathyrus sativus (assembly GCA_963859935.3). Lineage (NCBI taxonomy): Eukaryota > Viridiplantae > Streptophyta > Magnoliopsida > Fabales > Fabaceae > Lathyrus > Lathyrus sativus. The sequence continues at coordinate 475,817,170 of OZ012738.1, forward strand.
GACAAAATAATTTATATGTGTTGGAGATTAAGTTCAAAAATAGGTGAAAAAATGTTGTTAGATTTGAGTAAAAAATATTTGTTGATTTGAGTCAAGTGAGCAAGTAGAGTGAAACAAGATTAACATAAAAGAAGTGACCCATTTTCTATGATTTAAGTTATATCCCTGATTCAAATCAATTTGGATAGAGCTAAACAGGAAAATGTGAAAAGTTTTGTGATTCGAGTCATGTGCAAACCGTGATTCAAATCAAATTGATCAGTGACTAACATGACTTATGAGATTCAAATCATGTGCAACATGCGATTCGAGTTACAATATTGCATGATTCGAATCAATTGTAAATTGTGATTCAAGCCAAGGACACTAGAAATTTACTATTTTTCTCTGTTTAATTTGATTTGAGTCATAACTTATGAGTGATTCGAGTTAACACAAGGAATCTCAATTTTTCAAGTTTTTCAAAATGGTTTGAGATTCTAATTCTCAAATAACTTGAACTAATATCAAATATGGTTCTTGTTCCATTAATTCAACCAACTAATTTAAAACCCAATGATCATACTTAAATACAAACACTTGAACTATGCATGCTAAAAAGATTGGATTCAAAACTTAATCCAAAGATATGCAATAAAAAAAGAGACTCAATATATAATAATAATGAAACAAAAGTTTAAGAGGCCAGTAACTAAACCATATTGGGATTCTCCCCTTTAATATACTAGTGACATACAACTTCAATATATTTTGTGTAAAATGTAAAATTTCAAGTTCGAAGTCAAACTTTTTCAAAAAATCAAAATAAGTTTAACTTCACTCGAAGAATGCAAGACTTAAATACAAGTTTGAGCGTCTAAAAAAAGTTGAAGGAAGTTGTGAATTCAAAAAGCCAGCAAACAGTTAAGATGGGTGTAACGCCCCGATTCTGATTTCTCATTTTTGTTGAGTCTTTTATTTTATTTGGTGATTATTATTTTATTTGTGGAATTAGTGTGTTAATATGTTATATTTGCATATTGTGTTATTTTATCGTTTTTGAGAGTTCTCGGGGAAATTAGGTTGGAGGGTATTTTAGATATTTCTTAATTAATGTTAAGTTAGATATTTTGTGAGAAGATGAATTATTAGATATTTTGACAGAAAAAGTAATAGAATGAATTAGAATAGAAAGTTATAAGAGAGAAAGAGGAGAGAAAAGAGAAAGAAACAAGAAAAATGGGAGAAAGAAAGAGGAAGAAGAGAAAAGAGAAGAAAAAGAGGAAAAACTTGTAAATCTTTAAAAAAAACTTCTAAGAATCGATTTAATCGAGTAAGGGTGTGAAATCTTATTATCTCATCAATGTGTATCATTATGTATGTGTTTGGTTGGATTGTTTGGTTGTTTTTCTACATATTTCCATTTTAGGTCGAATTGGATTAAATCGATAGAAACTGATGTTTTCACGATTAAAATTTGAAATAAATTGCGTAGTTTAGTCGAGGAATGTTAGGCCGAGACTATTGGAACTTGTTTGAATAAAATCGGGTGATTTTGTGACTTTCTGACATTTTTGAATTATTGAGGGTTTGTGTAGCGAAGTATTCACTAGGCGAATCACTGCCGAGTAAGGTAGGGAAGGGTTCGCTAAGCGAGCACCCAACGAGCTGCCAGCGAACACTCCCAGACTTGGACAGAACCAAAAAGACCCAAACTCGCTGGAGCGAGTGGAGTAGCGAAGGGCTCGCCATTCTGCTCGTCTAGCAAGCATGACATCACAACATCTTCTTTTTATTCCATCCAATATCGATTCTTCGACTCGGATGTGATTAACCTTATCCCGAATGTGTAGCTTGTGTGCTGTTATATGATATGCTGTAGGTAGCCGTATGATGTGAATCCTAGATTGTGGAATTTATTGTGAATTATGGTCTTTTGAAAAATTATATGCATTGTTTAAATTAAATGTGAATGCATGATAATTGTGATAGAGTTTGTTGCCGTTTAGGTGGTAAAGCGATGCCCGTTGCCGTTTGGCGTAATCGATGTGATTGTGTATATCGATTGTATGTGATAGTATGGGATGAATGCATGGATATATTGTGAATATGTATGCATTTCAAGAGTGTCTTGAGTCATTTTGCATGTGAAGCATAATGATGTGCATTCTTATATTGTGGGATTCTAATGAGAATCCGTTGTAACATCGTGTGCCTATGTGAGGTGTGAGCGATGATTACAAATGATTGTGTTCCTATGTGAGGTGTGAGCAATCAAATTGTGTGCCTATGTGAGGTGTGAGCAATCCATAAACATTGTGTGCCTATGTAAGGTGTGAGCAATGGGTGAACATCGTAGGCCCGACGGGGAGTGATGCGTGTTTTTCGCAAGTGTACGAATCACGTCAAAGTAATATAAAAGATTATCGAATCCACAGAGACCAAGTGTCAATCTATCGTACCTGTTGTTATGGTGTTTATCTAAGGCAACTATTTTTAAGGGTTTTAGTAAGGGTGCAATGGTAAATAAAATTATAATTTTAAATAATAAATAAAAGACAGGCTCGAATGTAATTCACGTAATCAATGATAATCCAGTACTTGTTAATGGAACTACTTATGGGCAATGTTTTCTCCTTTGAAAAGAACTAATTTAACAGGAACTGTCGCTTTCGCGTATTCAGAACCGAGTTGTACTCTCTAATCAACCCCTCCTATTGTCACGGATAAAAAGGTGCGTACTGCGTTAGAGTAGTAAACCTATTTTTAAGAAATATAGTTTCTTAACAAAGTTGAAAAGTATTTTAACCTGGACTTCTTAGCAAAAAGAGGTTCTTATGAACCAGAATCTAAATCTCATAACGCGTCCGAAAATCGTTTTAAAATATCTTTTCTTTTTAATCTAAAAACTCCTAATGAACTATACAAAGCGCTTTTGGCTGTTTTTGAAATAGTTAAAAACAATTACTTGAATTGAAAGATAGAATAGCCCTTAGGTGTTTCCACGAACAATTATACTGATTACTGGTTTAATTACGATCCTTACATTCTAACCTTTATGGGATTAGTTAGACATGATAAAGTAAATATTCTTTTTATAGTTTTTCATATGAGTAATTTAAAGCGAGTGCGGGAAGTAAACAAAGTAAATGTGCGAGTGCGGGAAGTAAACAAAGTAAATGTGCGAGTGCGGGAAATAAACAAAGTAAATGTGCGAGTGCGGGAAATAAACAAAGTAAATGTGCGAGTGCGGGAAATAAACAAAGTAAAGTGCGAGAAAATAAATAAAAGTAAAGCAATGCGGAAAAATAAAATACTAACTGGAATTAAAATGGCGGCAGGATTAACTTCCTCCAGAGTGCTCCAAAACTCGAACCACAGACAGATTACAGACTCGATCACTCGATTGCAGAGGCACCCCGATGTGGAATGGCAACTGCTTTATAACTGATATATGCCTAGAGAATTCTAATTCTGGATGAAGAAAAACGAAAATCTAAGGTCCTATTTATAGTAAAAACTGAAAGCATGAAATGACCGGGACGCCCCTCCACTAAAAAGTGGAGGTTATGAAATTTTGCCTTGTGGCGCCCGCCACAAGGTCATGGCGCCCACCATGGTCCCTACAGGGGATGATGGAGTGGGGATCGTGGGTCTTGGAGGTTGAGGAGTGGTCTTGAGACGTGGCCACGTCATGGCTAACCCCATGGCGCCCGCCACGGTGGGTGCCGCAAGTGCAAAATGCTGAATTTCTAGGTTTTCGTCCGTTTTCACTCCTTTTTCGCTCCTTTTCCCGATTCAAGCTCCGATTATTATAAAAACCTGAAAACGTAAGAAAACAAAGCAATAACAAAGCAAAACAACAATAAAAGCTAAGAATGCATGCGAAATCGGAGTCAGAAATACGGTGAATTTTAGTGTGATCAAATTCTCCCACACTTAAACCTTTGCTTGTCCTCAAGCAAACATTAAAGCTTAAGAAAATATGGTGTCAACACTTGTCTTTGGGCTAAAGGGATTCTAAGTTCAAGTCAGGATGCAGTGACAGATACTAACTAAGTGAACCAAGGGTACCATAGTAACACAAACACAAACTTCAATCCTATATTAACCACTCCATGTCATCCCACGATACCTAGGCCTATCTTCTCATCTTTTTGTGTCCTTTTCATTCAGGCGCAATCACATTAAGCCCGTTATCCGTACATGCTTCATAGTAGAGTGACCGGTTAGTGATTCTGCTCCATAACATAAGGTTTCTGGCACATAAGCATGTGTAAACCTGTTTTTATTTCGCCTAAATGTAGCTGCGGGGGATCGGATCGTAATCCGCCCTACCAAGTTCAGTGCCAGATACCTCTGAACCAACTAACAATAGGTGACTTGCAATTTTTTTTCTTTTTGTGGCAAAAATTTTTTTTTCTTCTCTTTTTTCGGTTTAAATGACTTTGTGAGGGTCACCTATACCAGAGTTTGCCTTTTTTTTTTTTTTTTTTATTAGCACTGGATCATTCACTTATATTCATCGGCCCCCTACGTAGAGTATGCTTAGGCCGGAGCTGACTGCTAAAATAAACTACTTAGGACAATTTTTTGAATGATAGTAAAGGCCATGGTGGTGGGGTTTAGGAGTGATTCCTATATTCAAGAGGTCTATGGTGCTAAAATGGTTCTGATGTTTCAAAAAGTTGACCTAAGTCACCACATCCTAATCTAAACCTGTCTCAAAGCCCAAAAAACATGTGAAACAACATTGTTTTCTTTTTAAAAATTTTCTGGTAAGGCTAAGGAAATGGGAAAAAATGAAGATGAACTAAAAAGACACTATACTGGTGACTCGTCAGACTCATGCATTATCTAAGAAAAATAAATTACTGAAAAGGGAAATAACTGAAAGGAAATTAACTAAAAAGGGAAATAACAGAAAGCAATAAAATCCCCTCCCACACTTAAATCGAACATTGTCCCCAATGTTTCGAAATAAGATAAGGGGGGTAACCTGGAAAAAGACTACTGAGGAGGGGCACTGGTGCCTTCGCCGTCCTGATGTGATGGTCTGGAACGACGGGATCTACTACGATGCTGGTCCCTCCGGTCGAGTCGTGCTGATAAAGCAGCCTGAGCACTCCGGACCTCTCGAAGGTTACCCAAGATGGAACCCTGAGTAGCCTCTACAAGCTGGTAGTGTCGGCTGTTGAACTCTCTCTGACGGTTCTGCTCTAATGAAATATCGTTCAAGGTACGGCAAACGTTGCTATAAGCACGATCCGAAACCAATCGCGATTGTTGCATGAAGCTCATATTGTTCGTCAGCTGCTGTGAAATAGTAGAGAGAAGGCCATCACGCCTTTCTTCTCTAGCTGTCATATCACGCCACATCTCCTCGGTGACAAAGAATCCAGGAGCAGTACCTAGTCGAGAGGATTTCTCGACTTTGAAGCCTCTGAATAATTTTCCGTTGCCTTTCGCCCGGTCTTCCATCACGAAGAATAAATCCGTTGAACTCCATTGTTGAAAAGCTCCTTAGGTAGTGAAAATAGTAGAAAAGTGGTTTATGAGGGGAATGATAAAGTTTTGATTTTTTTGGTTTTTGATGGATGAAAATGGAAATGGATGTTGGATATGTTTTATGGATGGAGGGTATTTTGGAAATGGGGGAGCTTTAATGGGGTTCAAGGAGGATTTGGAAGGTTGGAAAAATGGGTTTTTGGTGAAGAAAGGGATGAAAATGGTGGAAATGGGGATTGAATCCCGTATTTGTTGATGGTACGGTGTGGCGCCCGCCACAGGGCCTATGGCGCCCGCCACAAGGCCAATTCCTGGGCCTTGTGGTTTTGGATCCTCCTTTGGGCCTTCCTTGCACCTTTGTCTTCCGGGGGGTCTGAATAGCGTTTTCTTCTTCTTTTCAAGGCATTGGCTTGCATATTTTTGTATTATATATTTTTTCTTTGCACGACAAAAATAAAATAATTAAAAATCAAAAAAGAAAAAGAAAAATAAAAATTAGTGCATAATATGTATATATATATATAAGGAATTCAAAGTGCATGAAAATATAAAAGTGGAAATGCGATAAATAAAAGGAAGTTAAATACTAGGGTAGTGCTGTCAGGGTGGAATGAGTCATGTGGTAGGTTTCTTATCCTGGCTTGATCCACGAATCTCAGCTATCTCCCTCCGAAACTCGTCGATCGCCTGATGTAGAGCATCGGTCTCTGAGGCATGAGTGAGATCAGAAACCTGCATCTGTAACTCTAAGTCTGCCACTTCCTGCTTGAGCAGGGCAGTCTCCTTGCGGAGCTCATAAATCTGTGTTTGTAGGTCAGGTGGCTGCAGAGACATATTGTTAGACATAACAGTGATTCGGGGGGTAAGAGGTGTAGGAGTGTACTCAGCGGCGGGAGGCGATTTCGGCTCTTCGACAGTCTCTCCATAACCCTCTAGAGCATAACTCCAATTGGCAGGATCATGGACACTGGTCATCAGCGGATCTGGTAATGTAAAGTAGTGTATCGCTTCACCGTCGATCAGCAATCTAAACCTGTTGGGCTCAAAAGAAGCCCTCCTCATCAGTCCTCTATCAAGACAAAAATCAATATCCAGGGTGGTGTAGCAGCAGAAGGTCCTGAGGTGCAATAGCTTGCGAGACAAACCCAATGCAGTAGCAATCTGTGTAACAATCCCACCGACATGGATGATTCCTACTGATGATCTGGCAACACTAGCAAGGCCCTTCAGTAGAAAGTTGCCACAAGCAACAGGGCGAGACTGAGTCGCACAAAACAGTAGGAAAATCTCCTCTTCACTTAGCAGTGTCTCTGTATCTGGAAAACCTAGGAAAGAATGTGCTAGAATCATCTGGAAGTACCTCAATGCAGGGTTGTGGATTACCTGAGAAAACTGGGTAGAAGGATCTTGGCTCCCTCCGCCTGATATTTTAGTCCAAAACTTTTCCACTTCTCTGCTCATAAAATACCCCATCGGAGTCTCTGGAATAGCATCAGGAGTAGTCTGGAAACCTAGTAAATCACCAAACTCTTTGTGAGAGAATGAGTAGTCAATCCCGAACAACCTGAAAACAGCGAGTCCATCGGGTCCAGCCCAAGGGTCATGATGAAACGAGCTGAGGAACTCAAGAGTCAAGTTCCTATAAGTGTTGTTCCTGTCGTCAAACTGGTCCCACTGGAGTTGATGGCATAAAAATCTGACGCTTGGCTCTATCCCCAAGGCATCCATGCAGTCATGGTCAGGGTACCTGGTAGGAGCCATAGGGCGTCTCATGTGAACATAGTAACGCTCTCTCTGTGCATCATCTCTAAAGGCCACGTGCATGTCATCAGGGTTCTGCATTCTGTACAAGGTTAGCAAACAAGTCCTGAAAGCACATAAAACATTCAATCGTGAGTCCTGACATAATAATAAAATAAACAAATTAAAATAAAGTAAAAATAAAAATAAAAAGTACAAAAATAAGAAAAACCATGGGTTGCCTCCCAGGCAGCGCTTGTTTAACGTCATTAGCTCGACGACCGATATTTAAACATCATTGGAAGGATATGGTGGATCACTCAGAGTATGACAGGTGTATGTTGTTGGAATGTCACCTCCTTCGTAGGGCTTCAACCTCTGTCCATTGACTATGAACGGTTTACATGTTTGGTTCTTGATTTCAATAGCACCGGATCTCAGGATCTTAGATACTTTGAAAGGGCCAGTCCATCTCGAACGGAGTTTACCTGGAAATAGTCGTAACCTAGAATCGAACAGGAGAACAGGATCGCCTATTTTGAAGTCTCTTCTTATGATTCTTTTGTCATGCCAAGCTTTTGTTCTTTCTTTGTATATGATGGCATTTTCGTAGGCAGATTGTCTGAGCTCTTCTAATTTGTGGATATCAAGGATACGTTTCTCACCAACTGTCAAGTAATCCAAATTCAAAGTTTTGATGGCCCAATAGGCCTTATGCTCCAACTCAAATGGTAAGTGACATGATTTTCCATAGACCAGTTGATAAGGGGTTGTTCCTATAGGAGTTTTGAAAGCGGTTCTATAGGCCCATAATGCTTCTTGAAGTTTCTGCGACCAATCTTTTCTAGATATAGAGACAGTCTTCTCGAGGATTTGTTTTATCTCCATATTAGATACTTCCACTTGTCCATTGGTCTGTGGGTGGTATGGTGTTGCTACTCTATGCTTAAATCCATACTTGCTTAAAAGTTTATCCAATATTCTCGATATGAAGTGTGATCCTCCATCACTTATGACTAAACGGGGTGTTCCAAACCTGGGAAATATATAATTCTTGAATAATTTGATGACTACTCTGGTGTCGTTTGTGGGTGCGGCGATAGCTTCAATCCATTTAGACACGTAGTCAACAACTACTAATATGTACTGATTTCCAAAAGATGGTGGGAACGGTCCCATAAAGTCCATACCCCATACGTCGAAGAGTTCTACTTCTTGGATATTTCTTAACGGCATTTCATTACGTCTTGAAATATTTCCTGTGCGTTGGCATCTGTCACACTTGACAATGAAAGCATGGACATCACGCCACATAGTAGGCCAGAATAGGCCAGCTTGAAGAATCTTGGCGTAGGTCTTAGATGTGCTTGCATGTCCACCATAGGGTGCAGAGTGACAATGCTCAATTATATTATTTACCTCTTCTTCTGGAACACAACGGCGGAAAATGCCATCTTTACCTCTCTTGAAAAGAAATGGATCGTCCCAATAGAAGTTTCTCACATCACTATAGAACTTCTTCTTCTGGTGGTAGTTTAGATCAGGGGGTATGATGTCAGCGGCTAGGTAATTAACAAAATCTGCATACCAAGGTACATTGCTTATAGCTAAGGATTTATGAAATTGCTCATGAGGGTCTGGGTTATCATCTTCAATGGTTTCTAGTTGGGCTATCAGTCTATCGTAGGCAAAATCGTCATTTATGGGTACTGGATCAGGTTTCAGGTATTCTAGCCTAGATAGGTGATCAGCTACCACATTATCAGTGCCTTTCTTGTCACGGATATCCAAATCAAACTCTTGTAATAATAGAATCCATCGAAGTAACCTAGGCTTGGCATCCTTTTTGCTTAGTAAGTAACGAATGGCAGCATGGTCGGTGTAAACTATAATCTTGGCTCCTACTAGATAAGATCTAAATTTGTCTATTGCAAAAACTACAGCTAGGAGCTCTTTTTCGGTTGTTGCGTAGTTGAGCTGTGCAGCGTCTAGGGTTCTACTGGCATAATAAATCACATGTAACTTCTTATCTTTTCTCTGACCTAGAACGGCTCCAACAGCATAATCACTGGCGTCACACATTATCTCAAACGGTTTCGACCAATCAGGGGGTTTCATTATAGGTGCTGAAATCAGAGCTTGCTTCAGAAGATTAAATGCTTCAGTACATTTTTCATCGAAGATGAACTCAGCATCTTTCATTAAAAGACCAGTTAAGGGCTTTGTTATTTTGGAGAAATCCTTGATAAAACGTCGGTAAAATCCGGCATGTCCAAGAAAACTTCTTATCTCCCTGATAGTCTTCGGCGGTTTTAGATTCTCTATGACTTCTATTTTTGCTTTATCTACCTCTATACCTTTTTCGGAAACTATATGTCCTAAAACAATCCCTTCGGTGACCATGAAATGACATTTTTCCCAATTTAGCACAAGGTTTACCTCCACACATCTCTCCAGGATTTTCTCAAGGTTGACAAGACAATTTTTGAAATCTGACCCACAAACTGAGAAATCGTCCATAAATACTTCCATGATTCCATCCAAATAATCAGCAAAGATAGACATCATGCAGCATTGGAAAGTTGCAGGAGCATTACAAAGTCCAAAAGGCATTCTTCTGTAGGCAAAGGTTCCAACTGGGCATGTAAAGGTAGTTTTTTCTTGATCTTCAGGGTGAATAGGTATTTGGAAGAATCCTGAATATCCATCTAAATAACAAAAGTAAGAGTGTCTGGCTAGGCGCTCCAACATTTGGTCTATGAATGGTAATGGGAAATGGTCCTTCCTAGTTGCTTTATTTAATTTTCTATAATCTATGCACATACGCCAACCTCCATCAGTTCTTTTTGCTACAGGTTCGCCCTTCTCGTTTTGCACGACTGTGATGCCTCCCTTTTTAGGTACTACATGCACAGGACTCACCCATTTACTGTCCGAGATCTGATATATTATACCTGCCTCTAGTAACTTAAGAACTTCAGTCTTAACTACAGTACTCATTATAGGATTTATTCTACGTTGGTGTTCTCTAGAAGGTTTTGAATCTTCTTCAAGCAAAATCCGATGCATGCATACGGATGGGCTTATTCCTTTTAGATCAGAGATCTTATATCCTAAGGCTGAGGGGTACCTACGTAAAACTTCTAATAATTGATCGGTTTCTTCTTGGTTTAAGGTAGCACTGACTATAACTGGACGGTTCATATCTTCATCAAGAAATTCATATCTCAGGTTTTTAGGCAGTTCCTTAAGTTTTACCGTCGGTTTTATAGGGCAAGGCATAGGATCTGGGGTTAGAGATAAACATTCGTGAAGGTTATCATAAATGTAGGGTGTTTTATAATTGTCATCTTCCAAAATAAGGGTTGATGGCAATTTTATAGATTCAGTTTCTTCTTCTTGTTCTAATTCCCTAATACATTCTTCGATGATATCTAAGGCATAACAAGAATCTCCTATCACAGGTGCCATAAGAAATTTTGACAATATAAATTCTATCTTCTGGCCACCTACCTCAAAAGTTAGTTTTCCCTTTTTAACATCTATTACGGCTCCAGCAGTCGATAAGAACGGTCTACCTAGGAGGATTGGTATGTCGTCATCTTCTTTAATGTCCATGACAACAAAATCAGTAGGTATAAACAGCTGACCTATCCTAACAGGGACGTCTTCAAGTATGCCTATAGGGTATTTAACGGATCTATCGGCTAATTGAAGTGACATCTTAGTAGGTTGTAATTCTCCTAAGTTTAATCTCTCACAAACTGCTAAAGGCATTAAGCTCACACTAGCTCCTAAGTCTAGAAAAGCTTTTTCGATGACATGATTCCCCAAAACACAAGGAATGGAAAAATTTCCGGGATCTTTATCTTTCTTTGCTAACCTATTTTCGGAAATAGAATTACATTCCACGGGTTTCGGATCTTCGAGTCTACGTTTATTTGTAAGTATGTCTTTGAGAAACTTAGCATAAGAAGGTATTTGGGTGATGGCTTCTGTAAAGGGGATTTCTACGTGAAGTTTTTCTATAACCTTAACGAATTTTTGATATTGATTATCGATTTGGGTTTTCTTTAATCTTTGAGGGTAAGGTATTGGTGGTTTGTATGGCGGTGGCGGTACATAGGTTTTATTTTTAGGTTCTTCTCCTTTTTCTTGACTTTCCGGGGTTTCAGGCTTCTCTGGTTCCTTTTCCTCATTCCTCTCAGAAGTTTCGGGCTCACTTAATCTAGGGTTTAAAGGTTCCTTATAAGCGGTTCCACTTCGTAGAGTAATGGCATTAGCTTGCCCTTTCGGGTTTTGTTGAGGTTGTCCAGGGAACTGTCCTCCAGGTGTAGTCTGTGGGGCTTGGTTTAACGCTACCTGAGAGATCTGGGTTTCAAGCATCTTATTATGAGTAATAATTTGATCAACCTTGGTTCCTAACTTGGTAATTAGTTCGTTAACATGGACGTTATGGTTCATGAACTCTTTGTTTTGTTGTTTTTGAGCAACGATAAAATCTTTTACAACTTCCTCAAAGCTCGGGCAAGGTGGTACAGGTTGCATAGGTTGATTTGTTCTAGGGGCTTGGTAACCTTGTTGTCTCGGAGGTGCGGTATTTTGGATAGGGTTATTATTTTTGTAGGAGAAGTTTGGGTGATTCCTCCATCCAGGGTTATATGTGTTTGAAAATGGGTTCCCTTGGGTATAGTTCACTTGCTCAGTGTTGGTTTCATTCAACAGATTGCATTCGGCGGATTGGTGTCCTTGCGTTCCACATATCTCACAATTCGGCGAAACTGCGGCAACAGTATTCGGAGTTGTACACATATGTTCGACTCTAAGGGCCAACGCGTCCATTTTAGCCTGCATCATGTCTATAGAGCTTAACTCATGTATTCCTCCTTGGGCTTCCTTCTTTTCCACTGTCGCTCGTTCTACTCCCCATGATTGATGGTTTTGGGCCATATCCTCGATAAGGGCACTAGCTTCAGGGTAAGGTTTGTTCATCAGTGCGCCACCAGCGGCAGCGTCGATGGTCATTTTAGTGTTATAAAGAAGTCCATTATAGAAGGTTTGGATGATTAGCCAATTCTCTAGGCCATGGTGTGGGCATGCTCTTAATAGTTCTTTATATCTCTCCCAGGCTTCGAACAACGACTCTCCTTGGTGTTGGGTAAATCTAGTTATTAGGTTTCGAAGAAGAGCGGTCTTACTTGGGGGAAAATATCTAGCAAGGAAAACTTTTCTAAGGTCATCCCAAGTTGTTATTGAATTGGGTGGAAGGGAATCTAACCATGATAGAGCTTTATCTCTGAGGGAAAAGGGAAATAATCTTAAGCGTATTGCCTCAGGAGAAGCTCCATTGGTTTTAAAGGTGTCTGCTAATTGAAGAAAGTTTTTTAAATGTTGGTTCGGGTTATCAGTAGCGAGACCTGCGAATTGTCTCTGTTGCACTAATTGCAGCAGGGATGGCTTAAGTTCAAAATTATTGGCTGGGATAGCGGGGTTTACTATACTGGAACTAGGTTCCTCGTTTGATGGTTGGGCGAAGTCCTTAAGAGGTCTTCGATTTTGATCTTCGGCCATAGCTCTCCTATTCCTATGGAAAAATAAACGTGCGCGAGCGTAACGTTCAGGTTCAGCTAGAGGGTCTACTAAACTTCCGGCACTGCGAGTCTTTCGCATTGACTGGTGGGTAACAACCTTAGTCTAAACGGTATAACTACAGGGTAATGAAATTTGACGATATTGGTCCTCGGCAACGGCGCCAAAAACTTGATGCGTGTTTTTCGCAAGTGTACGAATCACGTCAAAGTAATATAAAAGATTATCGAATCCACAGAGACCAAGTGTCAATCTATCGTACCTGTTGTTATGGTGTTTATCTAAGGCAACTATTTTTAAGGGTTTTAGTAAGGGTGCAATGGTAAATAAAATTATAATTTTAAATAATAAATAAAAGACAGGCTCGAATGTAATTCACGTAATCAATGATAATCCAGTACTTGTTAATGGAACTACTTATGGGCAATGTTTTCTCCTTTGAAAAGAACTAATTTAACAGGAACTGTCGCTTTCGCGTATTCAGAACCGAGTTGTACTCTCTAATCAACCCCTCCTATTGTCACGGATAAAAAGGTGCGTACTGCATTAGAGTAGTAAACCTATTTTTAAGAAATATAGTTTCTTAACAAAGTTGAAAAGTATTTTAACCTGGACTTCTTAGCAAAAAGAGGTTCTTATGAACCAGACTCTAAATCTCATAACGCGTCCGAAAATCGTTTTAAAATCTCTTTTCTTTTTAATCTAAAAACTCCTAATGAACTATACAAAGCGCTTTTGGCTGTTTTTGAAATAGTTAAAAACAATTACTTGAATTGAAAGATAGAATAGCCCTTAGGTGTTTCCACGAACAATTATACTGATTACTGGTTTAATTACGATCCTTACATTCTAACCTTTATGGGATTAGTTAGACATGATAAAGTAAATATTCTTTTTATAGTTTTTCATATGAGTAATTTAAAGCGAGTGCGGGAAGTAAACAAAGTAAATGTGCGAGTGCGGGAAGTAAACAAAGTAAATGTGCGAGTGCGGGAAATAAACAAAGTAAATGTGCGAGTGCGGGAAATAAACAAAGTAAATGTGCGAGTGCGGGAAATAAACAAAGTAAAGTGCGAGAAAATAAATAAAAGTAAAGCAATGCGGAAAAATAAAATACTAACTGGAATTAAAATGGCGGCAGGATTAACTTCCTCCAGAGTGCTCCAAAACTCGAACCACAGACAGATTACAGACTCGATCACTCGATTGCAGAGGCACCCCGATGTGGAATGGAAACTGCTTTATAACTGATATATGCCTAGAGAATTCTAATTCTGGATGAAGAAAAACGAAAATCTAAGGTCCTATTTATAGTAAAAACTGAAAGCATGAAATGACCGGGACGCCCCTCCACTAAAAAGTGGAGGTTATGAAATTTTGCCTTGTGGCGCCCGCCACAAGGTCATGGCGCCCGCCATGGTCCCTACAGGGGATGATGGAGTGGGGATCATGGGTCTTGGAGGTTGAGGAGTGGTCTTGAGACGTGGCCACGTCATGGCTAACCCCATGGCGCCCGCCACGGTGGGTGCCGCAAGTGCAAAATGCTGAATTTCTAGGTTTTCGTCCGTTTTCACTCCTTTTTCGCTCCTTTTCCCGATTCAAGCTCCGATTATTATAAAAACCTGAAAACGTAAGAAAACAAAGCAATAACAAAGCAAAACAACAATAAAAGCTAAGAATGCATGCGAAATCGGAGTCAGAAATACGGTGAATTTTAGTGTGATCAGGGAGTTACAGTGGTAACGAGCGATGGTCACAATAAGTTCCTTAGTGAACTTGAGATGATTGAGTCGGTACCGTATTGCATTTGCATAGAGTCGTGAGTCGGTCTCTATTATTTGCATTTATCATGTTTATAATCGTGCATTGGTGAATGAACATAAATGTGTGTGTTTATGTGGAATGATAGAATTGTGGAAGTATGCATGATATATATATATATATATATATATATATATATATATATATATATATATATATATATATATATATATATATATATATATATATATATATATATATATATATATATATATATATATATATATATATATATATATATATATATATATATATATATATATATATATATATATATATATATATATATATATATATATATATATATATATATATATATATATATATATATATATATATATATATATATATATATATATATATATATATATATATATATATATATATATATATATATATATATATATATATATATATATATATATATATATATATATATATATATATATATATATATATATATATACATTGTGATGTATATGAGTGTGTTGTGATGAATTGTGGTGAGAATGCAGAATATGTGTATTTTATGCTATGATATATATAATTATATGCATTGTTGTTATGATAATATTTCTCACCCTTCTGCTGTTTTATGGTGCTCTATGAGGCATTGTAGAGTAGGTATGCTGGAGGTCTTTTTGTGAAGCGTGTCTTCATTCTTTTGGTAGGTTGACTCTGATATGTAGCACCGGGTAGTTAGGTTGTTTATGATTCTTTTGTGATACATTTGTATATGTATTTGGTTGGCGAATGTTTATGAAAACATGACTTATGTTGTTGAATAATTCTGAATGATGTATATATGTATATATGTTTGATGTTATTCAATGTTTAGATTTTCCGCTTTTATTCTAAATATTGAGATGTGGGTGTAAGGACTAAGTTCCTCTGTTGCAAAGTTACCCCACTGTTGCATATCTTTTGTTGAGCAGGTGTTGTATGTTTTAATTTCATGCGTAATGTGACTCACCTCTTTTATACCATGTTTATAATTATACTCTGATGAAATTTTTAATATGTGACTAATTAATTATGTGATTATTTAGGGGTATAGAAAGGGGGTGTTACATTAAGTGGTATCAAAGCCAGTGTTGAGTCAGTTGTGTCTGTCTTGTTGTTGTGATGGTTGAATGGTTGTTTAACCTTGTTGTTATTTTTGGGAATGGTCAGAATATGGCTGGTCGAAACGACAATGTGATGGCTGCTGCTTTGGAAGCAATGGCCAGGGCGGTGCAAGGTGCACCGAACGTGAATGCTAATGACGAGTTCAGGAAGAATCAACCACCGGTCTTCAAAGGAAGATTTGATCCCGATGGTGCTCAAATTTGGTTGAAAGAGATTGAAAGGATCTTCAGAGTCATGGGCTGTGCGGAGGGGAATAAGGTGAGACTTGGGTCTCACATGCTAAAGGAAGAAGCTGACGATTGGTGGGTCGGTATGCGTCAAGTTCTTGAGGTGGATGATGAAGAGATAACTTGGGATTTATTTTGTACTGAGTTCTTGAGGAAGTATTACCCTGAAAGTGTGAAAGGGAAGAAGGAGATGGAGTTCCTTGAACTGAAACAAGGTTGTATGTCCGTGGTGGACTATACTGCTAAGTTTGTGGAATTGGTTCAATTCCATCCTCACTATGATGCAATTACTGCTGAGTTCTCGAAGTGTATTAAATATGAGAATGGTTTGCGTCCCGAGATTAAGCAAGTTGTGGGATATCAAAGGATAAGAAGGTTTACGGATTTGACGGAATGTTGTAGAATCTTCGAGGAAGATAGCAAGGCTCGTTCTATACATTACAAAAGTTTGAATGAGAGGAAGGGAAAGCAACAAGCTAGAAGTGGACCTTATGGGACACCCGTGGATAAAGGAAAGCATAAGGGACACTTTGATAAGAGATCTGGAGGAGGAGGTTTCGGTTCCGTTAAGTGTTACAAGTGTGGTGAGTTGGGTCATAAATCATTTGAGTATGGGAAGACCGTAGTGAAATGTTCTAACTGTGGAGGCCTTGGGCATGCTACTACTGATTGTAGGAGGAATGTAGTGAAGTGCTATAATTATGGAGAAGTGGGTCATATTAGTACTAAGTGTACTAAACCGAAACAAGCTCAAGCGGGCGGAAAGGTGTTTGCATTAGCTGGGTCAGACACTACTAGTGCAGATCGTTTAATTAAAAGTACATGCTTTATTAATAGTACGCCTTTAGTTGCTATTATTGATACTGGAGCGACTCATTCGTTTATTTCTCATGAGTGCGCTAAGCATTTGAATTTGTTCGTGACTTCTTGGGGTGGTGAGATGGTTATTGAGACTCCCGCTTCGGGGTTGGTAACTACGTCTTTGGTGTGTGTAAGTTGTCCTTTGACCATGTATGGTAAAGACTTCATTATGGATTTAGTGTGTTTGCCGTTGGAGGTATTGGACGTAATATTGGGTATGAACTGGTTGCAATTTAATCGAGTTCATATAGATTGCTATCACAAGTTAGTGAGGTTGCCTTCTTTGGAAGATGATGAAGATGAGAGTTTCCTATCCACTAAAGAGTTGAAGAAACTTTTAGCGGACGAAGCTCAATTGTTCGGTTTGTTTGCATCATTTTCGGTGGAGAGTAAAGTTGAGCTCGATATGTTCCCAGTGGTGTGTGATTTTCCAGAAGTGTTTTCAGAGGATATTACGGATGTACCACCAGAAAGAGAAGTTGAGTTTTCTATTGATCTAGTTCCGGGTACTAGACCGGTTTTGATGGCACCGTACCGTATGTCGGCATCAGAGTTGGTAGAATTGAAAGAAGCAATTGAATGACTTGTTGGACAAGAGATTTGTAAGGCCAAGTGTTTCTCCTTGGGGTGCTCCGGTATTGTTGGTAAAGAAGAAGGATGGGAGTATGCAGTTATGCGTTGATTATCGACAATTGAACAAGGTGACAATTAAGAACAAGGTGTCGCTTGCGCGAAAATAAGGTGCCGGCATGACAGAAGAGTCGCCACCTTTCGTTATTTATCCCTCAGAGCGGGAAAGGAAACGATCGGAAAAACCTGACGAAAAAGGGTAAGACAAGGTCATCGCAACCATTGTCTGGGTTCGGGAGTCGGTTACGCAAGGGGAAGGTATTAGCACCCCTCACGTCCGTCGTACTCGACGGGATCCTCGCTTGTTTGTTTACTTGGACGGGTTGGTTATAATCTATCTACCTATCAAGGCTGGCTGAAAAAGAAAAGAAAAATGACTCGGCAAAGCGTCGCACTTTATGCCTACGTATTCTCATCAGAGAATGAGAAATCAGAGTCAACGTAGTTCGGCCTACGACGGGTTACGGGGGAAGGTAGCTCGCCAATACATCAGTATTGTGCCTACGTACTCTCAACAGGTATGAGAGATCAGAGCTCACGTAGTTCGGGAAACTACGGTTTATTTCCTAAAAGAAGTGTTTTTTTATTGTGTTTGCGATTTCAACCACACTAGAGACTATGACCTGAGAGTGAATGTGTCGCATGTCACCCAAAGGGTACCATACTAAACATCCATACTGCGGAAAAGAAGCTCTCCCACAACCCTTTCTCAGATAGCTTAAGGCTCGTAACGTACGAAAGAAATCATTCATGATTACTGTATCTTAAACTGTTTCGAGATGAGAAGAGAACAGGCCCAACTAGGAGGGAGACTATCAAGTCCTACTGTTATCATGCCATGGATTCATCCTATGGTTGAGGTTTGAACAGGGAACTCCTAGAAGTTGTCATGCATAGGTTTCAACCTAAAAGTCTATCATCAAATCCTTATCAAAGGAAATGAGAGTCCTAAGGGATCATGTCAATGATACACCAAAACAGACAAAGCATCAGCTTAACAGTAAAATGCATGCAATGCAAGAGAGGGAGGAAATGTGTGTGGGGCTTCAGCCTCCACAAGCTCGTCTCAACCGCAAGCCAGACATGAATAACAGTAATCATACTGAAAAATAAACAACATGCTATCAAGTAATAAACAGTAAACTGCAATCATACAGATAAAAGAAATGAAATGCCATCAGGCAAACAAAACACATGGGCAAGTGTCGCTACTGCGAAAATCGGCGCCGGCTTGACAGGAGAGTCGCCACCGTGCGTTATTTATCCCTCAGAGCGGGAAAGGAAACGCTCGAAGTAAACCTCGCAAAAGACGGGAAAAGGTATGGTCATCGCAACCAAAACCTGGATTCGGGAGTCGGTTACGCAAGGGGAAGGTATTAGCACCCCTCACGTCCATCGTACTCGATGGGATCCACGCTTGGTGTTTATAGGTAAAAGGGTGTATTATCTATCTACGCTAATGGCTGGTCTGGAAAGAAAATAAAAGGACAGGACTCGACAGAACATACGGTGTTCTGGGCCTACGTATTCCCTCGTGCAATGGGAAAGTCAGAGTCAACGTAGTTCGACTGCCTACGTCTAAACGGGGGAAAGATTGCTCGCCAGGACATCGCGTCCTGTGCCTACGTACTTTCATCTGAAATGAAAGATCAGAGCAAACGTAGTTCGGCTGACTACGGGTAAACAGGGGCTCTCACACAGCAGTGAGAAAACAAACTAGTCCTAAAGGCTCGGGAACCTACAAATACGATCTGGTCTCAAATGCGCTCGGGCAAGAGAAAGGGATAACAATTAGTCGTTAGCGGGAAAGTCTCGATCGCACAGCCGCGAGAGAACAAAAGTTAGTTGTTAGTGTGCTCGCTAGGATATCGCGTCCTATGCCTACATATCTTCGTCTGGAACGAAGAATCAGAGCAGCTGTAGTTCAGCTAGCTACGGGTCAAGCTACTCAAAAGCTCCTACAGAAAGGAAAGGGGAAACCCTAGAACTATAGCTGAGAAACAGGGGAATCTATATACTGCTATCACACCTGGTTGACCATCCTAATGTCTATCATAACAACTCCGCAGCGGAGAAGTCAGAGCTCCTAAGGGATCATGGCAACAGGATTAAACCACAAACAAGAAACTGCAACGTAAAGAATACTGAAAATATGCATGAATGCAACAACTAGACAAACAAGGCACAGAGGCAAGGGAGCTCAGCTCTACCAAATACCAACAAGCAAAGCCACGCAATAACAAACAAGCAGAAGGAGGACCACCTCAACTTCTCATGCACACAAAGTCTACTTCTACGATGCACCTACTCAGAAACTATCTAGATGAACCTAAGTCTAATGCAACACAATATCACACAAGTCAAACAAATCAAAGAGACTAACCCTGAACAGGGCCTCAAACAAACCTGAAACAAGCTCTCCTAATAACTCTCTAAGCAAAACTCTATTCAATACCCTAAGCAGGGATCTAAGCAACACTCTAATCAGAACCCTAAGCAAGGATCTAAACAAACTCCTAGGCAAGAGGAATCAATCCCATTCTCTAAGCTTCAGAACAAGCTTACCAGAGAAAGGAAGCTAAGCAGACAAGCTCGTAGTGCTTTCCTCAGGAAAGTACCAGGAGGTTACTACTCAGGAGTCATATCCTATGCGGCTCGACAACTGTGATCAGTTTACATCCCTCCTCAGGAGAGATTAAACTCACATGAAGGCTCCGGCGTCACTGGATATTTGGGAAAGAACCTATATGCACTAAGGGAACTAAGTGAACAGACTCATAGGACTTTCCTCAGGAAAGTACTAGGAGGCTGACACTTAGGAATCGTATCCTACGTGGCTCAACAACTGTGATCAGTTTACATTCCCCCTCAGGAGGAATTAAACTCACAAGTTGGCTCCTACATCACTGGATACTTAGGAAGTCCTAGACAAACTACTGGAACTAAGTGAATAGACTCATAGGACCTTCCTCAGGAAAGTACCAGGAGGCTTCCACTTAGGAATCGTATCCCATGTGGCTCAACAACATGTGATCAGTTTACATCCCTCCTCAGGAGAGATTAAACTCACAAGTCGGCTCCGACATCATTGGATACTTACGAAAGAGGTGAGAAGGAAGGACGAAAGTCATTCATAGTGCCTTCCTCAGGAAAGTACCATAAACTCCCTTCAAACTTCAGGATCTCGAACCTCACAAACAGACAACAAGCTCCTAGACTAAGCCTTAATCCAATGCATCCTTGCAAGCTCCAGCAGGACCTCCATCAGCTCCCACCTTGAGAAGAAACCCACAGGCCAACAAACCACAGAAGACTATCTCTGAAGTTCAACCACAGTTGAACTTCACAGTCAGAAGTCATCAAAACTTCTCCTATCTTCAGGCTCAGACAAATCACAGCTGAACACCCTACAAAAATCTATCAAAAATCTAATGGGAGACCTACATGGCTCTAGGGCAACATACTGAAAGATCAGAATAAAATTCAACACCAGATGAAAGAATTAAAATCAGCAACACAGATATACCAACAGACCAATTTATTCAACCTCAATAACAGTGAAAAAATGCAATTAAAATGAAAATGCATGATTGAGCTAATGTTTTTATGCTATAAAATTCTACACTGAATCACGAGTCTACAGAAAAAAGAACGGAATTATTTGACTAATTCTACCATTTTTTATGAATTTCTAATGATATGCATGCATTAAAAATATTAAAAAGACATCAATTAATATGGAAAATATGCAAACTAAAATAAAATGACAATTTTATTTTTATTGGATTTTCCTAACATTTTCATGAGATGGATGGAAAAAGAATTATTAACAAAACAATTATATTCAATTATTTATGACTTATTTAATATGCCAAGAAAAATATAAAAGAAAGAAAAAATAAAAGAAATAACATGGAATAAAGCAGGGGGGGTTACTATCAGCAAAGAACTCTAGGTATTCTACATTGGGCCCACATTCTGGGGGTGCTAGAAGCAAAGGGCGTAAGGCCCAAGTTGAATTCAAACAACTCAGAAAAAAGAAAACCTAGGGGGGTGCCGTGAGCAAGTTTTCAGTTTATTTCTTACTGGGCTTACGCCCAGGGGGGTGTTGAAAGTAACTTGGGGCCTAAGGCCCAACTCAGCTCACTCAGACTCACACAGGGAGGGGTAAGTAAATTGGGAGGTGTGGCTTCAGTAATTCGCTTGGGCCTAAGCCCAATTTGCCAAACCCTAGTCCAATTACAGTTAACAAAACCTAAATCCCTCTCTCCAACCCTGGGTACTGTTCATCAGCATAACCCTAGCTGCTTCTACTCGTTCTTCCTCCTCTCCCTCATCTCTCTCTGCAACTCTCACACATCCAACAAACCCTCACCACAACCTGAAATCAAACTCATCTAACAATCCTAGATCAAAACCAGGCCTCACAGCTTATACTAGAGTCATATCAGCAACGATTCCCCAAACCCTAACCACGCATGAGTAAACAAATTGTAAGAAGGATGAACAAACCTGGAGGAATGACGTTTCTGGAGATACTTCTTGAAGGATGAATGTCCGTTGGAGTGGATTTTGGAGATATTGCTTAAGGATTGATCGTCTGAGATGCTTTCTGGAATTGGCTGACGAAGACCTGGATATTGATGATGGCGTTCTGGAGGAAGGACCGAAGAACTATGGAGTTCTGAAGCTGTTCTGGAAAACTTCTTGAAGAACAATGGCGTTCTGGAAAAAACTGTATGAAGACGATGAACGTGGCTTGAAGTTCCTTAGAATTCTTGCTTGAAGATTGTAGGATGTCTGGAAATCTTGATGGAGACGGATGAAGTTGTTGGTTTTCTGGAAAAAATTTGATGGCGGCTGAAGGTTGATGTTGGTGGTTTCTGGAGATTATGTTGAAGGTATGAAGGTTTCTGGAAAAAATTGATGGAGGATGAATGTTGTTCTGGAAAAAAAACCTTGATAGATGATGAATGTTGATGATTCCGGCGAGGTGGAGACGGTGGAGATCTGGGAAGAAGATGAAGATCTGAGGCTTTTGGTAGCTCCGGTGGAAAGGACGGTGGCCGGAGTTGGTTCAGGTGGCCGGAGTACATGCAAGGTGGCCGGAGGAGTTCTTCCGGTGAGGGTCTGGTGAAGCACACGTGGTGGCTGCTGGTGGAAGGGGAGCTTGCATGTGTGACACGCGTTCCACGCGTGGCTGAGAGAGAGAGAGGGTGAAGTGTACGCGTGGCGTGGCTTGGACGCGAAAAGTGGGTCCTCTGCATGTGTGACACGCGTCACTATTTATTACACTGAGAAAATCTAGCACTTTCTGGAAATTTCTGGGAGATGGACGAAGCTGATTGGGGAATTGGGCTGAATCTGGACTCTTTTTTTTTGGACAATCCTGAGTAATTCTTGGACAAAAAAGCCATACTGGGCCTCCCAATTGGGCCCACGAAAATGAATAAAAAAAAAACTGAATTAAAACTGAATTAAAAAACAGAAACAATTAACTAACCTAATTATATCTAATCAATTATTAAAAGCCTAATTAATTCTAAATCAATCTAATTAAATCTAAAACATGATTAACCTAATTAAAACTCTAAAAAGTCATTAAAACCTAATTAATTCTGTAAAAATTCAATTAATCCTAATTAAACTCTAAAATGATTAAAAATCTAATTAATTCTATATTATCCTAATTTTCTATTAAAATTCTAAAAATGATTTAAAAACAATTAAACCTATTATTAATAAAAGAAAACTATATTATTCTAAAATGATAAAACTATCTAAATTCTATTAAAAAAATCTACAAATGATTAAAATCTATTAAAAATATTCTATAAAATTCTAAAAGAGAATTAAATTGTTAAAATATTCAAAAAACCCTATTTAAATTCCAGAAAAATCCTATAAACCCTGTTAAAAATTCCCAAAAGCCTATAAAAATCCTAAAAATGCAGATGAATGCAAATGACTCCCATAAAAGCGCACGAGACCAGATTGAATCGAACGGAGATCCCCGGGCATCAGAATATCCCAAAATCACTGAAAAATCACCGAGGAGCGCACAATTTCCCGAAAATAAAACCCTGGCAATCTGGACTGGGTCTGCCATATCTGATAGACAAAAATCAAGCTGTCAACTCTGATATCCCCTGTTTGTGCACAAAAATCATACATCTGAGCTGCGAATATGAATTTAAACCATGAGTCAGATAGGAAAACCAGTTGGTCAAATTTTAGGGTGCAACAGCTGCCCCTATTCAAGCGACTTGGACCTGAAGGGTTTGAAGAGCGCTCAGCCTTCAAACATTCAGAGGTA
Source organism: Lathyrus sativus (assembly GCA_963859935.3). Taxonomy (NCBI): domain Eukaryota; kingdom Viridiplantae; phylum Streptophyta; class Magnoliopsida; order Fabales; family Fabaceae; genus Lathyrus; species Lathyrus sativus. Next base: position 475,840,969 of record OZ012738.1, read on the forward strand.
CGAGACGGTTGAATACAAATAAAACCCGAAAATTTGCCAACCGCGAGCATATACTGTCAACTGCTTGGGGAATAAAGTCCAGAAAACCGAGTCCAGTCATTACGGCACCAAACTGATCAATCATCTGATAGAGAACTCCTGATTTGAATACCCGTTACTTGTGATACCCCATGTAACAAACCCTGATCATACTTGATTCTTTCACATTGCCTACTGATAGGCAGGAAGAGAAATATACTCACATCACCCAAAGATGGACGGGAAGATACCCTGATTGAATACTCACCTCGTCTAATGATAGACGGAAAGACAACATTAATCTCCAAATTCACATCGCCTAAGGATAGACGGAAAGAAATAATTCTCCGAATTCACATCGTCTAAGGATAGACGGGATCATATTCTTAATCTCCATACACACATCGTCTAAGGGTAGACGGCATCACCATGATCTCCATATTCACATCGTCTAAGGGTAGACGGCAGAAATAATTCTCCAAATTCACATCGTCTAAGGGTAGACGGGATCATCCTGATTGATGAACAACTCATTATTCTCATCGTCTAAGGGTAGACGGGATCATCCTGATTGATGAACAAATCAACTCACATCGTCTAAGGATAGACGGGAAGAAATCCTTAATCTCCATATACACATCGTCTAAGGGTAGACGGAATCATCCTGCTTGATGAACAAATCAATATTTTCATCGTCTAAGAGTAGACGGTATCACCATAATCTCCATCTTCACATCGTCTAAGGGTAGACGGTATCACCATAATCTCCATCTTCACATCGTCTAAGGGTAGACGGTATCACCATAATCTCCATCTTCACATCGTCTAAGGGTAGACGGTATCACCATAATCTCCATCTTCACATCGTCTAAGGGTAGACGGTATCACCATAATCTCCATCTTCACATCGTCTAAGGGTAGACGGGATCATCCTGATTGATGAACAAATCAATTCACATCGTCTAAGAGTAGACGGGAAGGCACCATTAATCTCTAAATTCACATCGTCTAAGGGTAGACGGCGGAAATAATCTCTGAATTCACGCTGTCTACTGACAGACGGGAGAGAACTTTAATCTCCATACTCACATCGTCTAAGGATAGACGGAAAGGAATTCTTAATCTCCAAACTCACATCGTCTAAGAGTAGACGGCATTATCCTGATCAACATTCACATCGTCTAAGGATAGACGGAAACAAAGCCTGAACGCATACTCACATCGTCTAAGGATAGACGGAAAGACACCATTATCTCCATATACACATCGTCTAAGGATAGACGGCAAGACACCATAACGCAATTCAACACCATCCCTTGAATTTCAGAATCCTTCTGTCTACGGGAATTGATGAAAAAGTCAACATCTTTGAAGGGGCCACATCGTCAGTATGGACTAACGGGAAGAAAAACCACCTTTTAAGAAACATGTCGTCAATAAGAATCGACAATCACGAAAACTGAACATTCTTCGAAGAGCCTCGACATCAATAAGGATTGATGGTCAGAAAAGTACCTCTTGAAACGTCATTATATCCAATAACCAGAAAGAAAACCAACATCCAAAATCATTTTGAAACCTCTCAACAACCAAGGATAGCCGGAGAAGACTCGCTGGGGAAACACCTCATCATATGTCTGATCTGGCAATAAGAAACCCATCGAACAATAGCTCGAAACTTCACATCGTCTGCTGCCAGACGGAAAGGAAAGCTACTTATTAGAACAGCTCTATTTTGAGCTCCATTGAAAATCAACCCAAAACTTCACATCGTCTACTGATAGACGGAAAGGAAAGCATCTCCTGGGGAAACCCCTTCTTGAAACCTTACTGCGATCACCCGCAACTTCACATCGTCTATGGATAGACGGAAAGAACACCACATTCGTACTCAAGACGTCGGAGAAATCCATTCATTGGAGGAACACATCGTCAATATGAATTGACGGGAAGAAAAGCTTGTCAACATCAGATGACTGACTGATCAAAGCATAATCACTGTATGATCTGAGATACAAATAATCCGCTGAATCGTCTGAATACTGTTGCTGGATAAATGCCTCTGAACTGATCACAGAGTAATTCACGCGTCATGTGAAGCTGATAGAAAACCTGACTTACGCTTTGTATGCCTATGCAAATGCTTTAATCTTTCTACAGCGTAATGCTCCATTCTAGATGGAAATGCTACGCATTTTGAAAATGTCATGCAGGTATGATGCAGGTATGATGCATGCAATATGCTAGCAGGCTCGAGCTGCCGGAGAGGCCGGGTACAAAAAACCACTTCAGCAAAATAAATGCTGAAGGCGAGGCCAACTTTGCTGGGGATAACCCGGATATCACTGAATCGTCCTAGCAAAATAAATGCTGGGAGAGTGAAATCGACCCTGCTGGGGATACCGGGAACTTAACCGAACACTTCGACGAAGTAATGCCCTGCTGGGGAATGTAACTCCGCTGTAAAATAGCAGACGTGCTGAATATGATTGGACTCCTCTGGGAATAGCTTACCCATACCAATGACAAATTGGTCTCTGCTGGAGATAAAGGAGGGAGCCCTCCTGCGTACTGACGACGCTCGGATCTGGAAATCGATGTGCCAACACGGATGGGCTCCACAGTAATCGCAAACATGGATTTGAGCTCTTAAGCTTATCTTACTGGGTCAGATACAACTGCCGCTGGAAAATATTCTTCATGAATACACAACCTTTTAGTGAAGAGTCAAGGGATAGTGACACGACTTCCCGTATTCATCTCGCTCTCGAAAATCGACTGCATCCACTCGAATAACTCTGAATGACCCTGTAGGTACGGAGAACAACAATCCTTTCGCTTCTGATATGCCTCAGCCTACGGGACCTCTGTGGGGATAGTCCTTGAAAGGAAATCTGCAAATCTATTGCCCCGATGGTCTGATATAACATGCCTCAGCGTTCTGAACTTCTGAGAAATACTTCGCCTCACCTGCTTCTCGCATGACCTTTGCGCGCTTAAGATGGTCTGCCCCTGACTGCAATGACCTTGATTATCTGATTCAGAGTAGCACCTCCTGACTACGACGCATTCACCGAATCTCAACCTGATTGCCCCAGAATAACTGACTTCGAAAAGCTGACCTGACTGGAGATCACCATAAAGCTTGCCCCTGCTCTCGGAACATTCGGGCGTTCTGCGTTCTATCTTGACCATACTTTCCATTGTAGGAAGCTTTTCTGCTGTCAGGCGCTTACTCGCAAGTAAAACAAGTTGTTATGCATAAAAGATGTATTAATGCAACACATATGACAGCTTTGACATCCAATCCGTTCACGGGGAAAAAAGAAAACAGTTTATGGCATATAATGCACAAAACACTTATCACCATCAGTACCAACATGGTAAGAGGAACCTTTTTAGGAGTCAGAATCGACGCGACCTTTACCGGCGTATGCTTTCGAAACAACCTGCTTCAATTAGGACTTTTGAAAGGTTGTAACGTGGTCAGGTTCATGGTTTTGAAAGGAAAGGATAAAGGCTCAAAGTTTACTTTAACCCACCCATTCTCCTTGATGTTCTCCGATCCTATGTTCAGCTAATTTGACCTTAGCGCTCGCCTCTCAGAGGTTGAAAGATAGGAATGATAGTTCGAGAAACTTTTGGACTTTGGAGTGATAGTCACTCACTTTTCGTCTTTGACATTTGTGGTCACACGACTTGTATTTCCATCGAGGATTTTTCTTTTGATCCTTTTCGTCTTTTCTTTTTCATATCCCTAACTTTTGCCTGGACTGACTCCTTTTGAGTATCTTTTGATTTTTTTAAGTCCAGCGGGATGCCCTCATTTTTGCCTAAGTCATTTGTTTTGAAATTTTCTTGACTTAGCGGGCTTTTGATTATCTTTTTTCGTTTTTCTTTTGAACAAGTCGTGTGACACTGGTTGTTTGACTCTTTGGGAGTGATGTGGCTGTCCCACTCTTGATTGAATCATAGTGGTCTTTTAGGCACGACCTCTAGGGGTGTGATTGATCCTTGAACGGACACTCCTCTTGCAATTTGGACGCTCGGTCAAATTAGCTAACACCTACCCTGCCCCAGGTTATGATTGAGGGTTTTTCGTTTTCAGAAAGAAACTCCTACTACAAGGCTCAAAGGGGTTGACAAGGGATTGTCTTCCTTATATCTCCGGTGTTTAAGGATTTGAAACAATGCCTGTACATCATCAACAGGTTCTATTTCAAAAGCATACAATATCGGTAGTTGCATGTCGGTCATTTTCGTCATCCTCCCCAAATTCTACTTAACCAAGTGTTGGACATTTGCAAAACAGTTAGTGAACACGAATGGATTCAATCAAAACATGCACGTTTATTTCATTATCATCAATTTGAATGAAAACAACAAGTTTTACAAACAAGCTTACAAGTTCAAACAGGAAAGCAATTACAAATGCAAAGAAATGACAAGCTAAAACAAAGAAAATATGCTAGCTTCTGAGAACTGGGCTTTCACATCTGCCCTGCTGCTGAACCAGCTATCTTTATTAGAGGCAATCCGATGCTGTCCTGATCTGCATTCAATGACTCAAACAAATTATAGAGCCCTTTCTCCTTCATTCAGATGATTTGGGGACCTCTCTGCCCGAAGCTGATTGCTGCACTATCAAGCAAATCCTGCACTTTGTGCTTAAAAGCGTGGCAGCCTTCTATATCGTGACCTGGGGCTCCAGAATGAAACTCACAGTGCTTGCTTGCGTCATAACCAAACGGGGGAGTTCCCGTTATCGGTGCCAGAGTTCTTTTCTCCACTAGATTCAATCTCAACAATGTCTGCAATAAATCAGCATAGGTAGAGGGAGGCTTCTCAAACACTCTTCTCGGCTTGCCACCCTGGAATCGTCGCTGAGCCTGCTGTGCCCCCTGCTGAGGCTGCTGCTGGTATCGGGTTGACCCTTGAGCACCCTTTGCATCAAATGCAACATCGGTTTCTTGATTTTCAATGTACTGAACACTCTCCTTATGCTTAACCATTTTCTTTCTCAGATCTGCCCCAGGAATAGGCAACAATTGTGGGCCTGGAGATTCTGACACCATGGATTCCAGGATACGCTTCTGACCCACTGCAGCTTTAGAAACATCTGTCATTTTAGCATCGACTGAGACAGGAGCAATATGCACAGCTACGCCGCCCGGCGTGAATTCAATATCGTGCGAGTCAATCAGGTCTTGAACATTGTGCTTGAAAGCATGACAACCCTCGATGTCATGTCCGAATGCCCCGGAGTGAAATTCACATTGTTTACTGGCATCGTATCCTTGAGGAAACGCTTTCGTTGGTTGTGTCAACGCTCTTTTCTCAACCAGATTAAACCTCAATAAGATCTGCAAGAGTTCCGCATATATCATAGGCGGTGCCTCAAATATTCTCCTGGGCTTTCCTTCCTGGATCCTCCGCTGAACCGGCTGTATCTTCTGTTGCTGCTGCTCAGGTCCCACAGGCATAGGGGGCGCGAGCTTCTTCATTGCGGCTTCGAATAGCTGATCGTCTTCTTTCCTAAGCACATTCTTGACTACTTCCATGATCAAGCTCATTTGGGTCTTTAACTGACTGTTCTCCTCTTTGAGAATCTTCTGCTCCAGACGCATCTCTTGCATGTCTCTCATCATCTGCCCCAGCTGGCTTTGGACTTCGATCAATTCAAACTGATTCTGTTCCATATCTCTGAAGGAATTCCTGCAATAAACTGGATGATGAGGAAATAAGGCCCACAGTTCTGATATACCTGCTAAATGATAATGCAGCGCAGCAAATAAACACATATTCATAACGAGATAAAGAGAAACTCAAACTATAAGCACACAGATGAACATCTCCAACACATGTACAGCCAACAAAATCAGCAGGTAAGCACAAATGAGTCTGAATATAACGACCCCATCCAACAATCCTGGTGGTGATCGACAAATACTGATGCGCAAAAGCTAAACGGGTTAGGCAGAGAAACAGATGCGACACCCGGCATAGAAACTTCTAGAAACTTTCCCCATATTCAACTGAACTCTCCGATTGACAATCTTCGGAGCACACACTTCCTGCGGAGCCTTCCATGATATTAACTGACGAACCCGCACAACTGGAAGATGGAAAATCATTAATCTGAACACAACCCTGAGGGGTGATGCAAATACGGCTAGAGTCTAACAAATCTTGAATCTGACTTCTAAGCACCTTACAATCATTGGTGGAATGCCCCTGTGCCCCAACATGGTACTCACAGCGGGCGCTGGCATCAAAACCCGGAGGATACGGTGGAATCACCGGCTTAGTCTCTTTCGGCACTATCAATCCGCTTCTGACCAGATCTGGCAACAACTGACTGTACGACATTGGTAGCTGAGTAAACTGCCTTTCGGGCTTTCGTGGTCTTCGTGGAGCATGCTGACGCGATCGGCGATAGGATGACCGTTGACTTGAAGTGTCTGAAAACTGATCCTGAGATGCTAGAGATTCTGAGGTAGCATCATCTCCTTCCCACTTTTCTTGAGAACTGACAACTGGCTCAATCTTATTAACTGGGACGTAAGGAACACCTCGAAACTTTCCACTCCTGAGTCCTCGCTCAACAATCTCTCCCAGCCTCATCAGGCCCACAAAGCTTGTGCAACTGAACAATTTGTCAAAATAATGGCTTTTCAGAGTACCCAAGAAGATGTCAACCAATTCCCTTTCCGGAAGCGGTGGTCGAACACTAGCAGACAATTCTTTCCACCTTCGCAAATACGCTCTGAATGATTCATTCTCCGCTTGAGACAATTCTTGCAGATCTACGAGACTAGGAGTCAAATCCAAGTTGTAATCATATTGCTTTATGAAAGCTCTGGCTAAATCCGCCCATGATCGAATCTGATTACTCTCTAATTGCACATACCATCTCAGGGATGCCCCAGTCAGGCTATACTGGAAGCAATGGATCATCAATTTGTCATTTCGCACAAACGAAGTCATCCTTCGACAGAACATCCTCAAATGCAATTTTGGACAGCTATCTCCTGTGTATTTCTCAAATTCCGGCATTTTGAACTTGTACGGCAACACGAGGTCAGGAACCAAACACATGGCTACAGCATCCAGGTTAACGGCGTCCTTCGCTTCCAAGGCTTTCATTTGCTCTTCCAACACTCGGAGTCTTCTACCATAGTCAAGAGCTCTTGGATCTACTAACCCGGTCATTGGAATATCTCTCCGGTAATTCATCGCAGGGAAAGCAACACATTGATTGTTAACAGGAGGATAACGTTCATTTTGGGCAAGAAACTGCTCATGCCGATCTCTGTTCTCAACAGTTGGCTGCACAACTTGGTCTGCAGTAAGATTGTTCGCTTGCGGGAAGCCTTCCATAGAATCATACTGATGGTTGGACGCCACAGTAAACCCTGCCTGGGTGTCAGGAAACTGGAGATTGCCTTCAGACATAGCCACCAATTACAGGTAACCGACTATGCTGCTTGATTCTGCTCAGATCTACTTCAGCCCCTCGGTCGTCTTCAACACTCCACTCTTGCCTCAAACAATTCCCCGAGAATCACTTTCTGGTGAAAACAAAGGCTGGATAAGTGCTCTGACCTGCTAGAGAAATGCTATGCAATATGATTTATGCAAACAGAAATACAAAAATGCTAACGTGCATGTGTGCATTGGAGATATTTTCCCTCCAATTCCAGTGTCAGTGGTAGCAAGACGAGATAAACCATAGAGACAATATTTGGAAAATCCCTCATATATTGATTAGAATAACTGTCTTGTCAAGAAGTTACACAACTATGCTCCATACATCTGATATGACAAAGAGGATCCCAGCCAACATGCCTGGTGGTGATCTCAACATACAGAATACAAGAGAAATCAAATACGGGTACGGTTGCGGAAGTCCTCGACCATCTTCTTTGTCTCTGCGTGATCTGGTTGATAAATCAAACCTTCTATCAGTCGATCCCTTTTCCTGACCGTCCCCTGGATGTCTCTGACAAAGTCTTCCCAAGCTTTATCATTAGCACCATCCCCAAGTTTGGGTCTCTTGGCATCTGCTCTATGCTGGAAATCTTCCAAATTCTTCATGGCATCTGTCAACTTGCGCTCGGCCTCGTATCGGCGACAGGCTTCTTCTTCAAGCTCCTCAGTCTTCACTTTGACCTGTTCTTCTAACTGAGCAATCTGTGTCTTCAGCTCTCCTTCTCGCTCCTTGCGCTTGGTCATAGTGAGATCCCAGTGTTCTCTGAACTTGGCTAGCTTTGCATAGGCCCTTTCCAGCTCTTGCTTCTTGGTGGCCAATACACTACTAACGGAGTCCACATCTAATTCTAGACGCTTCTTGGTTTCCGTCAATTCCAATAGCGTAGTCTTCAGATGTTTCAGAGTTTCATCCTGCTGCTTAGAGATATATCCTGTTTCAATATTTTCATGCCGAAGCTTGGCATTCTCCTGCTCTAAAGCCTCTTTAGTCCTGGCTAGCTCTTCTTTCTCCGCCATCAGCTGCTTGTAAACCTGAATGTCCACAGTGGTAGGCTCCTCTACCGGAGGAGGATGCAATGGCTGAACTGCTGGATACGGCATAAGGAACTTCACAGCTCGCTCACGAATCCATTCTTCATATGAGCTAGGACCTCGAATATCCCCTCTGCTACCTGAAAGCTTCCCTCTCTTGTGCAAGTTTTTCCAGGCTCTCTCAAGTTTAGTCAGCATCTCTTTCCCAATTGCCCCGGTGAGATACAGAGATTCCTGTATCTCCTCGGGCTTTGGCGCTCCTTGAGGTATGTACCCAAATTGCTTGATCAATAAGGAAGGGTTATAGTTGACACAACCTTTCCTTCCTATTAACGGAACATTCGGGAATCCTTCGCCTTTGAGTATGACTTCAGCTCCAAATACTTCTTTATTGGTCCATACCACGTTCTCAGCAGTCAATCCCATTAAGCGCTCGGGCCATCCTAGAGAATTGATAGATGTGACAAACGGGCCTGACTTAGGCAAATGACTGGTGAACCACCTGCATAGGAGAGGTACGCAACAAGACACATTCCTTCCTCGTCGCTTTTCATTCTGATAGTGAGTTGAATGGTGGATATCTCCCAGTAAAGTAGGAACCGGGTTTCCCGCAGCCAAAATATAGAAGGCATCTGAATCAACAAAATCAGGAATGTTCGGGAATAACACGATGCCATACACACATACAGCAAGAATGACGTCAAAAACATCCCATTTACCCTTCTGGGCATACTCTCGAGCCTTATCCACTAAGACATCCAATGGAAATCCCCATACGTCTCCTCTTCTGATCATCTTCCCAGACAACTCAGACTCTTTCAAGCACAGGATGGTAGAAAGCTCAGCCAGCTTAGGCTCAGCGTCCGTACGATAAAAAGGCATTTGCTCACGGATCGGTATATCCAGAAGTGCAGAGTACTCCTCCAGGGTAGGAGCCAAAACGAAGTCGGGAAATACAAAACACCGGAGCTCTGCGTCGTAAAACTGTAACAGGGTGTAGATGCCGCTGGTCTCGTAGACAGATGGCTGATAAACGTATGTCAGAATCCTCCCATATCTCTTTCTGAAGTCACCCATTCCTCTCTTCTTAGCAATAGCCATCAACTCTAACAATAGACTGATATTCGGCGACGGAAACTTATAGGGCAATACTCTCTTCAGGTTTTCCATGTCTTGCTAGGAACAAACACCAGAACTGGAAGGGAAAATATGTACCTGCAATACACACACGTTAGTTGAATGCAGATGGTAATGCAATGATGCAATATGATAAATAATGCAATCTGCGAACATAGGGGCTATGCTGTAGCCTGAAGAGGAATATCTCTGTGATCAAGAACAGAAAACCAACACGGTCATCAGAATCTCATGCCAATAACTATCATCTGATACTCAAAATATCAATCCCCTGGTAAGAAAACCATCTGAACCTCTGTATCTGACGAGAATACCATCTGATAATAGCCTCAACCTCAGATAAGAAACCCATCTGACCCAGACAACACGACTGGAGATGAATCAAGAACACCATCTGATAAAGGTACTGAATCATGGTTTCTGAAGGCCAGTTTTCCTGCAATAACCCGGTCCCTCTCACAGGTAGGATAAACCTAATCCACGGACAAAGGTACGGCATCCTATGCGGTTGTCAGCGTCACAGACTTTCATGAGTGACGATACGATTCCCAGAAGGAGTGGCATCATCAAGTCATGAAGAGGCCTCACTTAGCTGACTTCCAAATGATCGGTCCCCAGAGTCGACAATCCTCACGTCTGGACTCCCCTCAGATCCTCAGGACCGGAAAGGAGCACCTCTGCAAGAATCTCGTCTGAGCGCAGATTTTCGTAGGGAACTGTGCCTGCTCAGCAGACAGGTTCGTCTACTACTTCTCCACAACTATATCTAGGTGTGTACTCAAGCCCAGGTCCGGCTTTCACTCACAGTAACCTCCCTTTGCCCACAGCAATAATCATAATAATGTAATGCTGGAAAATAAATGCGGAAAGGTAAAGGTACAGAGAAGTAAAGTGCAGAAAAGTAAAACACAATATACACAACACCCAACCAATAAACACCCAAGCGCTAGGATTGACTCGCGTAGGGGATGGGAAACGGTCCCAGCATAAGGGATGGGAAAAGTCCCTAGATGCTATAGGTCCCCAGCAGAGTCGCCAGCTGTCGCTACTGCGAAAATCGGCGCCGGCTTGACAGGAGAGTCGCCACCGTGCGTTATTTATCCCTCAGAGCGGGAAAGGAAACGCTCGAAGTAAACCTCGCAAAAGACGGGAAAAGGTATGGTCATCGCAACCAAAACCTGGATTCGGGAGTCGGTTACGCAAGGGGAAGGTATTAGCACCCCTCACGTCCATCGTACTCGATGGGATCCACGCTTGGTGTTTATAGGTAAAAGGGTGTATTATCTATCTACGCTAATGGCTGGTCTGGAAAGAAAATAAAAGGACAGGACTCGACAGAACATACGGTGTTCTGGGCCTACGTATTCCCTCGTGCAATGGGAAAGTCAGAGTCAACGTAGTTCGACTGCCTACGTCTAAACGGGGGAAAGATTGCTCGCCAGGACATCGCGTCCTGTGCCTACGTACTTTCATCTGAAATGAAAGATCAGAGCAAACGTAGTTCGGCTGACTACGGGTAAACAGGGGCTCTCACACAGCAGTGAGAAAACAAACTAGTCCTAAAGGCTCGGGAACCTACAAATACGATCTGGTCTCAAATGCGCTCGGGCAAGAGAAAGGGATAACAATTAGTCGTTAGCGGGAAAGTCTCGATCGCACAGCCGCGAGAGAACAAAAGTTAGTTGTTAGTGTGCTCGCTAGGATATCGCGTCCTATGCCTACATATCTTCGTCTGGAACGAAGAATCAGAGCAGCTGTAGTTCAGCTAGCTACGGGTCAAGCTACTCAAAAGCTCCTACAGAAAGGAAAGGGGAAACCCTAGAACTATAGCTGAGAAACAGGGGAATCTATATACTGCTATCACACCTGGTTGACCATCCTAATGTCTATCATAACAACTCCGCAGCGGAGAAGTCAGAGCTCCTAAGGGATCATGGCAACAGGATTAAACCACAAACAAGAAACTGCAACGTAAAGAATACTGAAAATATGCATGAATGCAACAACTAGACAAACAAGGCACAGAGGCAAGGGAGCTCAGCTCTACCAAATACCAACAAGCAAAGCCACGCAATAACAAACAAGCAGAAGGAGGACCACCTCAACTTCTCATGCACACAAAGTCTACTTCTACGATGCACCTACTCAGAAACTATCTAGATGAACCTAAGTCTAATGCAACACAATATCACACAAGTCAAACAAATCAAAGAGACTAACCCTGAACAGGGCCTCAAACAAACCTGAAACAAGCTCTCCTAATAACTCTCTAAGCAAAACTCTATTCAATACCCTAAGCAGGGATCTAAGCAACACTCTAATCAGAACCCTAAGCAAGGATCTAAACAAACTCCTAGGCAAGAGGAATCAATCCCATTCTCTAAGCTTCAGAACAAGCTTACCAGAGAAAGGAAGCTAAGCAGACAAGCTCGTAGTGCTTTCCTCAGGAAAGTACCAGGAGGTTACTACTCAGGAGTCATATCCTATGCGGCTCGACAACTGTGATCAGTTTACATCCCTCCTCAGGAGAGATTAAACTCACATGAAGGCTCCGGCGTCACTGGATATTTGGGAAAGAACCTATATGCACTAAGGGAACTAAGTGAACAGACTCATAGGACTTTCCTCAGGAAAGTACTAGGAGGCTGACACTTAGGAATCGTATCCTACGTGGCTCAACAACTGTGATCAGTTTACATTCCCCCTCAGGAGGAATTAAACTCACAAGTTGGCTCCTACATCACTGGATACTTAGGAAGTCCTAGACAAACTACTGGAACTAAGTGAATAGACTCATAGGACCTTCCTCAGGAAAGTACCAGGAGGCTTCCACTTAGGAATCGTATCCCATGTGGCTCAACAACATGTGATCAGTTTACATCCCTCCTCAGGAGAGATTAAACTCACAAGTCGGCTCCGACATCATTGGATACTTACGAAAGAGGTGAGAAGGAAGGACGAAAGTCATTCATAGTGCCTTCCTCAGGAAAGTACCATAAACTCCCTTCAAACTTCAGGATCTCGAACCTCACAAACAGACAACAAGCTCCTAGACTAAGCCTTAATCCAATGCATCCTTGCAAGCTCCAGCAGGACCTCCATCAGCTCCCACCTTGAGAAGAAACCCACAGGCCAACAAACCACAGAAGACTATCTCTGAAGTTCAACCACAGTTGAACTTCACAGTCAGAAGTCATCAAAACTTCTCCTATCTTCAGGCTCAGACAAATCACAGCTGAACACCCTACAAAAATCTATCAAAAATCTAATGGGAGACCTACATGGCTCTAGGGCAACATACTGAAAGATCAGAATAAAATTCAACACCAGATGAAAGAATTAAAATCAGCAACACAGATATACCAACAGACCAATTTATTCAACCTCAATAACAGTGAAAAAATGCAATTAAAATGAAAATGCATGATTGAGCTAATGTTTTTATGCTATAAAATTCTACACTGAATCACGAGTCTACAGAAAAAAGAACGGAATTATTTGACTAATTCTACCATTTTTTATGAATTTCTAATGATATGCATGCATTAAAAATATTAAAAAGACATCAATTAATATGGAAAATATGCAAACTAAAATAAAATGACAATTTTATTTTTATTGGATTTTCCTAACATTTTCATGAGATGGATGGAAAAAGAATTATTAACAAAACAATTATATTCAATTATTTATGACTTATTTAATATGCCAAGAAAAATATAAAAGAAAGAAAAAATAAAAGAAATAACATGGAATAAAGCAGGGGGGGTTACTATCAGCAAAGAACTCTAGGTATTCTACATTGGGCCCACATTCTGGGGGTGCTAGAAGCAAAGGGCGTAAGGCCCAAGTTGAATTCAAACAACTCAGAAAAAAGAAAACCTAGGGGGGTGCCGTGAGCAAGTTTTCAGTTTATTTCTTACTGGGCTTACGCCCAGGGGGGTGTTGAAAGTAACTTGGGGCCTAAGGCCCAACTCAGCTCACTCAGACTCACACAGGGAGGGGTAAGTAAATTGGGAGGTGTGGCTTCAGTAATTCGCTTGGGCCTAAGCCCAATTTGCCAAACCCTAGTCCAATTACAGTTAACAAAACCTAAATCCCTCTCTCCAACCCTGGGTACTGTTCATCAGCATAACCCTAGCTGCTTCTACTCGTTCTTCCTCCTCTCCCTCATCTCTCTCTGCAACTCTCACACATCCAACAAACCCTCACCACAACCTGAAATCAAACTCATCTAACAATCCTAGATCAAAACCAGGCCTCACAGCTTATACTAGAGTCATATCAGCAACGATTCCCCAAACCCTAACCACGCATGAGTAAACAAATTGTAAGAAGGATGAACAAACCTGGAGGAATGACGTTTCTGGAGATACTTCTTGAAGGATGAATGTCCGTTGGAGTGGATTTTGGAGATATTGCTTAAGGATTGATCGTCTGAGATGCTTTCTGGAATTGGCTGACGAAGACCTGGATATTGATGATGGCGTTCTGGAGGAAGGACCGAAGAACTATGGAGTTCTGAAGCTGTTCTGGAAAACTTCTTGAAGAACAATGGCGTTCTGGAAAAAACTGTATGAAGACGATGAACGTGGCTTGAAGTTCCTTAGAATTCTTGCTTGAAGATTGTAGGATGTCTGGAAATCTTGATGGAGACGGATGAAGTTGTTGGTTTTCTGGAAAAAATTTGATGGCGGCTGAAGGTTGATGTTGGTGGTTTCTGGAGATTATGTTGAAGGTATGAAGGTTTCTGGAAAAAATTGATGGAGGATGAATGTTGTTCTGGAAAAAAAACCTTGATAGATGATGAATGTTGATGATTCCGGCGAGGTGGAGACGGTGGAGATCTGGGAAGAAGATGAAGATCTGAGGCTTTTGGTAGCTCCGGTGGAAAGGACGGTGGCCGGAGTTGGTTCAGGTGGCCGGAGTACATGCAAGGTGGCCGGAGGAGTTCTTCCGGTGAGGGTCTGGTGAAGCACACGTGGTGGCTGCTGGTGGAAGGGGAGCTTGCATGTGTGACACGCGTTCCACGCGTGGCTGAGAGAGAGAGAGGGTGAAGTGTACGCGTGGCGTGGCTTGGACGCGAAAAGTGGGTCCTCTGCATGTGTGACACGCGTCACTATTTATTACACTGAGAAAATCTAGCACTTTCTGGAAATTTCTGGGAGATGGACGAAGCTGATTGGGGAATTGGGCTGAATCTGGACTCTTTTTTTTTGGACAATCCTGAGTAATTCTTGGACAAAAAAGCCATACTGGGCCTCCCAATTGGGCCCACGAAAATGAATAAAAAAAAAACTGAATTAAAACTGAATTAAAAAACAGAAACAATTAACTAACCTAATTATATCTAATCAATTATTAAAAGCCTAATTAATTCTAAATCAATCTAATTAAATCTAAAACATGATTAACCTAATTAAAACTCTAAAAAGTCATTAAAACCTAATTAATTCTGTAAAAATTCAATTAATCCTAATTAAACTCTAAAATGATTAAAAATCTAATTAATTCTATATTATCCTAATTTTCTATTAAAATTCTAAAAATGATTTAAAAACAATTAAACCTATTATTAATAAAAGAAAACTATATTATTCTAAAATGATAAAACTATCTAAATTCTATTAAAAAAATCTACAAATGATTAAAATCTATTAAAAATATTCTATAAAATTCTAAAAGAGAATTAAATTGTTAAAATATTCAAAAAACCCTATTTAAATTCCAGAAAAATCCTATAAACCCTGTTAAAAATTCCCAAAAGCCTATAAAAATCCTAAAAATGCAGATGAATGCAAATGACTCCCATAAAAGCGCACGAGACCAGATTGAATCGAACGGAGATCCCCGGGCATCAGAATATCCCAAAATCACTGAAAAATCACCGAGGAGCGCACAATTTCCCGAAAATAAAACCCTGGCAATCTGGACTGGGTCTGCCATATCTGATAGACAAAAATCAAGCTGTCAACTCTGATATCCCCTGTTTGTGCACAAAAATCATACATCTGAGCTGCGAATATGAATTTAAACCATGAGTCAGATAGGAAAACCAGTTGGTCAAATTTTAGGGTGCAACAGCAAGGGAGCTAGGCTCTACCGAATACCCGCAAGCAAAGCCACGCAATAACAATACAAGCAGAGGGAGCAACTCAACCTCTAATGCAACCATGCTCCTAAACTGAACTTATTCTAGATGAACTTGATCTAATGCAACAGACAATTCAAGCAAAACACACAATACAGAAAAGAAAACAGAAGAAAGCTTCAGCTCCTCCAGCAGCAACTCAGTCTTCAGACTTCAATCATCAACTGCTTTCCAGGTATCAACCTTACAACATGAGTATCAACTCATCTTCTCCCTTAAGCTTCAGCTTCTTTGATCAGCTCCACCTTCAGGCTTCACTATCTTCAGGGATCTTCAAGTATCAACTTGATCTTCATGCTCTTCAAGCTTCAACTGGAATGGCAGTCTTCAAGGATTCATCCTCTTCAACCATCTCCAATGAAATCTTCATCTTCATGCTCAGGCTCTGACAGCTCTCAAGACAAATCAAACAGAGAAAAATTACTACTGGATAAGCTGGGGGATATTGAACTGCTTATCTGATCACCAAAGGTGACCTATAAGGGTTCAATATCAAGTGAAGGGTTCCCTCAAAAGTTCTACCTTCTGGGTATAACACTAATCCCTCCAAAGGAGAGAGCTGTATACCCTGGAAGGACTTTGAATCAGAGGGAGGAATGGATGTGAAGAATACTATCCATGTTTGAGAAAGAAGTTTATCTAACTAAGCTCTATCCTGATCCTATCCCTAAAACAAAAGCAAAACCTAAGACTAAAGCCTCCAAGCTCAACTTCAATCTTCAAATGCTTCTCAATGCTCCTTAATGCTCCATCAAGCTCCACAAGGCCAACCAAGCACAAAAGAAAGCAAAACAAGCAAGCACCCAAAATACAATGCCCACAAGGCAACACACATACTAACCATACATTCAAAAATCAATTAAAAATACTAAAATACTATATAATATTCTAGTAAAATTCTAGGGGATTCTATACATACCTACCCTTAACCCATATATTCCCCATACTCTAATTTGGCCTATAAAATCCAAAACAAAATTGTTAAGTCTACTTATGTTGAATAAAACCCTAATTTTGTTATACTAATGCTAGCCTAAACAAACTAATCAAATTTTAACCTAAAAATCATGAATTAAATCCTATAGGAACTATGATTCAATATCTAACTATGCCAAAACGAATGGCTCAAAAATCCTAAGGGAAGACCTTAATACAAATTCTACAAAATTGAGTATCTACTTAAACTTCTAAAAAAAGCTATTTACATGGAAAATATACTAAAAATATTAAAAGGAAATAAAATACCAATTTTATTTATTGATATTTTTCTTGACAAAATCATGAACATGTAGAAAAAACAAGAATTAAAAAACAATCATTTTTGAATTTTATATGAATTATTGAAAATTCAAGAAAATAAAGGAAATTAAAATAACAAAAAATAAGAAAATGGGATGGGGGGTGAGAACAGAAACACACCTAGTTCATATTATGATGGGCCCAAGAACCCAGGGGTGCAGATAGAAACTTCGCTAGGCCCATTATGAGTCAGAAAATCAATTGAAAAATTAAAGAAAAATTAAAACGAAGACGGTGCAAATAGCATTGGTTTTTAGTTCATTTTTGGATTGGGCTCCTGGGTGGGGTGTGAATATCAAGGATTTCTGAGGCCCAGGACTACTCACTTATTCGAACGGTGCGTTTAGCTCCTTAGAACTCCCTCAGTTTTCGTTTTAAATTGGGACCGTTGGATGAGCTGATCAAGTCAAATGAATTGGACTAATCCAATGGCCAGGGGTCATCGTCCCCAAATGACTAGCTAGGGTTTTCAGTTTTCTCATTTCCATGCACGAATTCAACCCACTCGTTCTCTCTGATTCCTCGATGAAATTCGAAACTTCCAAAAGCAAAGATGACCTACTGATTGCCATGAACAAAACCAAACAAGTAGCTTTCCCTGAAACCTCTTAAGTCGTCCAAACAGAAAGCCTCCAGACTAGGGTTCCACCATTTTCTTCTGGTATCAATCTTGCTAGAGCTTTGATCTAATGGTATGAACTTGTTCTACATGTTACCATAACCAATCTATGCTATACTATATCCATTAAAACTCAATACACAGCTTGTTCTTGGAAATTAAAGAAATGGCACCCTGCCATGAAACTCCATGGATCTTCCTATAACTCTCAGGAAATCATCCACTAACCTAGCATGTTAATTCTACACCTAAGAACCTAATTGAATGTACATAATTAAGGAGGTATGGAGCAAGTTACCAACCTGTCAAATGGTGATGGTGAGTGATGTTAGAGATGGCTTCAAGGCTTGTAATTGCTTCCAAGGAATCCTCTAATGGTGGATATGGTTCTATTTGCAAGAATCTTGAGGAAGAGAGCTTGTAGATGAAGAAATGGAAGCTTGCTTGATTTTGAAGAAACTTTGAAATCCAATTTCTCCTTCACTCTTCACCACTAATTTCACCAACCTTTCACCAACCTTTTTCTTCACTATGGCTCACTCTTTAAATAACAACCAATGGAATCATCTAGGAGCTTCTAGAATGAGCTAGAAAGCTTTAGAATTTCTCATGAAGTGATATGTGGTATCATCTCATATCATGCCTTAAGACTTATCATTTTGTGCCAAAATCTCCTTACAAGAGATATTGAAAGGGAATGTGCAAAAAACAAGCTTATCTTTGCCTTGTGTGAAGATTTGCAAAGGTTCCTTAATATGCAAGCATGAACTTTACAAAGTAACACCCATTTTAAGACCTCAAATCAAAAATCTATTTGAACCATTGTTTTTAAAATGATGTTTGGATTCAAAATGACATATTGGATGACCTATTTTGGATTTGTACATCTCCCAAACCAATTTCCAACTTGGATCCATTTAACTTATAAGTCATTTTTAGGTCATTTTCAACCATTCTTGTAAATCCTTGCTACAAGCTTTTCCAACAAATCATGACCACTTTTCTAGGCTTAAAATCCCATTTTGAACAACTTTTATGTTTTGAGTTTTTTCATTTGAGGCTTGGAAATAGGAGATATGGCCTTTGCTTAGAATGACCTATAATCACCAAATGACCAAAATACCCCTGTCTTGTTCAAACCATAAATTGAGTTCTACAAATCCTATAAAGGACTTATAGTACTCTCTAGAAAGCTAAGAAGATGCTCTTCAACATTCATGTTGACCAAGAAATCATAGGAATCATCCTACTAGGGCAAAAGTTGTCTGCAAGTTGGGTGACTTTCAAGGACCCAGATTCACATACCTCAGATGACCTGTAATTTGTCAAAACCATAACTTGAGGTCTGCACATCCTATCAAGG
Source organism: Lathyrus sativus (assembly GCA_963859935.3). NCBI lineage: Eukaryota > Viridiplantae > Streptophyta > Magnoliopsida > Fabales > Fabaceae > Lathyrus > Lathyrus sativus. Next base: position 475,860,079 of record OZ012738.1, read on the forward strand.
ACTTCTACCACTCAAATTAAAGCTAAGAACAAGCTATACAACATTCATGTTGTGGGGAAGATGAGATATCAATCACATCTTGAGCTAAAACTGCCTGGAAGATAGGGATCAAATTAGGGTTTTTACACTGACAATCCTTAGAAACCCTGACTCAAAACTTCTCAAACTCCTCAATCATGATGAGTTGGTCTATGAATCATCTTTATAACATCTCCATACATCATTCCATGATCTCATGGCCCTTGGATTAGGTCTCAACCTTCTCCAAATCTTCAGCTGACCTAGGATTGACCCAGTCAAAACCCTGATTCTACCATTCATGGTTGAATCTTCTGAATTCTTGCATAATGACCTCTATGGGCTTCATGATGGCTTTCAAGACATCTCATAGGCTTTCTCAAAGCATCAAGTTCATTCTCAAAGTCTCAGAATCATCTGAGGAGCTCCCACAACTCTCAAGCTATGAAGCACACAACCCTGGTTTCAACCAATTCCTCTGAGGATCTCTTGAACTTTCTGATGAAGGTATCAACCTTCAAACACTTGATGGGTTAATAAATGTTGGTCAAATTTTGGGGTGCAACAGCTGCCCCTATTCAAACGGCTTGAACCTGACTGGGTGAGAAGCGAACGGCTCTCAGCCAATCAAGGTGCGAGACGATTGAATACCGGTAAACCCGAAAATTTGCCAACTGCACGAGCACATGATACTCTGCGGAGAACAAACCTTCGAACACTGCAACACTAGCTGCTCAACAACTAGCTGGAGAAATATCGATCTGACATCGCCGTCAGTTATCCACATTACCTTCTTATGATATTGCCTTCAGACAACCACAACACCCAACATTGCCGCTGGAAGACTAAACCACCTGACATCGCCGTCGGACAATCAAAATACCCCGCATCGCCGCTGGAGAACTAAATCTGACATCGCCGTCGATCAATCAAAATACCCCGCATCGCCACTGGAGAACTAAATCTGACATCGCCGTCGGACAATCAAAATACCCCGCATCGCCGCTGGAGAACTAAATCTGACATCGCCGTCGATCAATCAAAATACCCTGCATCGCCGCTGGAGAACTAAATCTGACATCGCCGCCGGACAATCAAAATACCCCGCATCGCCGCTGGAGAACTAAATCTGACAAAATACCCCGCATCGCCGCTGGAGAACTAAGTCTTCTGGCATACCCAACATTGCTGCTGGAAAACTGAATCTGACATCGCCGCCGGAAACAAACATCACTCTGAGAGACACTCGACATCGCTGTCGTTCAAACATCATCTCTGTTGGGGATTTAAAGAGTCTGACCTTGCCGTCAAACAAACATCCCACCTCGCCGCCGGAAACAGCCATGATCTGACCTCGCCGTCGAAACGAACATTCAACCTCGCCGTCGAACAAACATCCAACCTCGCCGCCGGAGAAAATACAACACTGAACAACTCTGACCTGGGGTTCACCCCTGGTAAATGGAACAAAAGGCACACTTGCGTATTTGAAACTACTCCGCTGGGAATGAGAGACTTAACCGAGCACACTCTGATCTGGGGCTCTCCCTCGGAACCATAACGAACATCCGAATACTACTGCATACTGCCCACCGTATAACTTCAACATCAAAGCTATATGAAACCCTGGCCCCTGGCCACTTCTAGCTTCAGCTAGAAAAGATCTTCAAGTATCTCTGAAGATAAGCATCCTTGGCCTTCAAGGATGTAAACTTTGCCTGTCGGCAACTCTGCAGGAGGTATCTTCGACTTCAGTCTGAAGAAAATGATCCTTGGCCTTCAAGGATACATGGATATGCCTTCAGGCAACTTCCGCCTCTGCTATAGAGTATCCGCGACTTCAGTCAGGGATATACTTCGGTCTTCAGTCCAAAAAAATGAATCCTAGGTCATTCATGACCTTGTGGATAACCTTGCCTTCAGGCACCTTCGCTTCAGCTTGGGAAATCTATGACTTCAGTCAGAGAAGTGGTATCCTGAGCCATTCATGACTCTACGGGGATTCAAACACTTTGCCTTCAGGCAAACTCCGCTTCAGCTGGAGAAACATCTTCGACTTCAGTCAGAAGAAACACTATTCACTTGATCACAATCAATCATCACCTCAGGACAACTGACTTGGTCTTCAAGCCAACACGGATCATTTTGCATGCAAAAGCTGGATCTACAAACTTTTGAACTTTGTCTTCAGACACACGTTGATTCATCAACACGGAAATCCGAATCCACATGAACATTCTGATATCGCCTTCAGGCGTTTACAAAGTCAATCTTCAGATTAGACATCGCTGTTGGAGCAAACATATCACGCTGCTAAGGACTTCAAGAATCATCTTGAACAAACAACTCCGTCGGGCACCTTCAAGAATCATCCTGAACCGATAACCATTCTGGAGCGAACATTCTGCTAGGGATTCCAGGAATCCTTCTGGGTAACTCTTGCTGGGGACGCTACTGGGGAGCTCAAGAATCGTCCTAAGCAGACAACTCGGGAAACTGCGCTGAGGTCTTAAGAATCATCTTAAGCAAACGGCCCTGCTGGAGAATTCAAGAATCGTCTTGAACTGAAGACTTCGTTGGGGATCTCAAAAATCATTTTGAGCGAGCGACTCCATTGGGGAGGAAGTCAGGAATCATCCTGAGCAACTGATCCTTCGGCTGAACACCTGTAAAACAAGAATGATAATAACCTAGATCATGCTTATGATGCATATGCTTCGGCGCCGTGCCCCACACGGTGGAAATGCTATGCGTTTATGCTAAATGCTATGCAATCATGCACAATGATGCGATCCCGTCAGCAAAATAAATGCCGAAGGGGAATTCTCCTGTCAAGGAGAAAAGCAATACTCAGATAGAGGAATCATCCTGCTGAGGAGAACGTGGACACGCCAATATCAATCGGACTCTGGCTGGGGAGTTGATCTTCCGTTGACTGCTGCATAGAAAACAACTTCAGTTGATTACTGCAGGGGAACGAAGCTCCTCGAGAACCTGGACCTACTGAGGGAAAGCGATGTCAATCGCGGGAGTGAACTGCGTGGCCGTCCCGGCCACTTTTCTAGGGATAACAACTCTGTGGGGAAACAACTTCAGCTGCTTAACACTTCACCGGGGAAAAACCAATCATGATTTAATCACTTTCCAAGGATTCGGCTCTCTTGGATATCTGCAAACTCGGCTGAGGAAGGAGAAGTCATTCTGCTTCGCTGGAGAGAGTGCGACTCTGGGGAAAAAACAGCATCAGCTGTTCAATGCTCTGCTAGGGAAAACCACTCACGGTCTCAACTGCTTCCAAGGATTCAGCTCTCTTGGGGTTTGCGAACTCATCCGTGGAGAGAGAAATCATTCTACTTCACTGGAGAGTACAACTCTGATGAGGAGTTCCAATTCCGCTGGGGAAGAAGGAGTCATCCGACTTCGGGGGAGAGCACAACTCTGCAGAAGAATACAGCCTCACCTGTTCCAACACTCTACTAGAGAAGAGGGAATCATCCGGCTTCAGGAGAGAGTATGACTCTGGCGGGGAATTTCAATTCCGCGGGAGACTTCAGTCTGGCACCATCAGTTACTGCATACTTCGGCGTACGAACAATTTCCTACGACACCTGCACTTGTGACCCGGTGCTGGGGAAGACACCTGCTTCGGCGACTTTACTGGGGAAACACGAGCTTCGGCACCCGAACATTTCTACGAAATCTGCACTTGTGACCCGGTGCTGGGGAAAGAAGACATCATTCTTCGGTGCTTGACTCAGTTGAGGAGGTGACGTTCCTTCAGGATGCGTCTGCTTGGAGAAGAGAATCCTCTGCCTGGAGAGCCATACCAATGCTCACTATCTCGCATTCAGACTCTGCGGAGGAGAGACCACTGAACTCTGCTGGAGAAGGAGGACTCGCCCCGCTTCGGGGATGCGCACGGCGCACCGTCTGGAAGGTGCTACACCTGCAACAACACAAACAAACAGGCAAGATACCCTCCTCAAAGGGGCCTATCGAGGTTATTATCTCGTGACAATGTTTAGGTAATTGATTGTTTCAACAATCAATGGGCCTAGGCCCGTAAGTTTATGTATGCGCATTTTATCAAAAACATCGGCGTTTTCTTTCGCAAACAAAATAGATAAATGCTAAATAGGCAAACAGAATTGCTGAGTAACATGTATTTTATTGATGGTGAACCCCTGAATGGGCAAAAAATGTTTTACAACAGAGGCAAGCTCCTGGAATGAGGAAGCCGCGCAAAAATAAAACATAAATATACATCAGTATATACAAATATCGGCAACGAGGCGTAGACGAACACCATGAGTTGATCCCTCTAAGACCCACTCGACTTCGATATTTCTCCGACGCTTCAGCTTCGGAAGAGATTGATTCAGATCAACAGCCCTCAGGTCCTCCAAACCACTAAACAATGAAAGTCCACACGCGGAACGCAGTCATTTGCTTATTCAAATCCCTAACTTTTGCCTGAACCGCCCTTTTCGGGTTTTCAGTTCACCGGGATACCCTTTTTTGCCGAAGCCGCCCAATGTAGGTTTTCGACTTCGCGGGTGTACATTTTTTCAATATATCCCTAATTTTTGCCCGAACCTTTTATTCTGTTTTTGGTTCGCCGGGATGCCCCTTTTTTGCCTGGACTCTTTCTTTTTTGTCCAGCGGGTCTCTTTCAAGCAAAGTATTTTTTAACTGCGTCCGCGTTCACCGGGGATGCAAAATCTTCACCATCCATCGTGGATAACAATAAAGCTCCTCCGGAGAAGACCTTGTTGACGACATACAACCCTTCGTAATTCGGAGTCCACTTGCCCCGGTGATCGGAGTGTGGCGGAAGAATCTTTTTCAAGACGAGATCACCTGTCTGAAAGCTTCTAGGACGCACCTTCTTATCATAAGCTTTCTTCATTCGGCTTTGGTACAGGCGACCAAATGCAATCGATGCTAACCTCTTCTCGTCCATCAGGCTGAGTTGGTTCCAACGATTCGTAATCCATTCTGCCTCGTCGAGTTTCACATCAACCAAAACTCGCAAAGAAGGAATCTCCACTTCTAACGGTAGGACAGCTTCCATACCGTACACCAAGGAGAAAGGAGTTGCCCCGGTTGACGTACGCACCGTCGTACGATAACCGTGCAAGGCAAACGGCAGCATCTCGTGCCAATCTTTGTACGTCACAACCATCTTCTGAACAATCTTCTTTATGTTCTTGTTGGCGGCTTCGACGGTGCCATTCATCTTCGGCCGGTAAGGAGATGAGTTGTGGTGTTCAATCTTGAAGCTCTGGCACAGCTCCTTCATCATCTTGTTATTCAAATTCGAACCATTATCAGTAATGATCCGCTCGGGAACTCCATAATGACAGATGATGTCCCTCTTTATGAATTTAGCTACCACCTGCTTGGTCACATTAGCGTACGAGGCTGCCTCCACCCATTTGGTGAAGTAGTCGATAGCTACCAGAATGAAACGATGACCATTGGATGCAGTGGGCTCGATCTTGCCTATCATGTCGATGCCCCACATGGAGAACGGCCAAGGGGAGGACATTACATTCAATGGGCACGGCGGCACATGAACTTTGTCAGCATAAATCTGGCATTTATGACATTTCTTCGCGAATCTGAAGCAATCCGACTCCATCGTCAGCCAGTAATACCCTGCTCTCAGGATCTTTCTCGTCATGGCATGCCCGCCGGCGTGCGTACCAAATGTGCCCTCATGGACTTCTTCCATGAGCATACTCGCCTCTTTCTCATCTACACATCTGAGTAGCACGAGATCGTGGTTTCTCTTATACAGCACTCCATCAGGATTGAGATAAAAGTTTCCAGATAGCCTCCTCAGAGTCTTCTTATCCTGGGTTGACGCACCCGCAGGATACTCCTTAGTCATAAGGAAGGTCTGGATGTCGTGGAACCATGGCTTGCCGCCAGCGGCATCCTCGATTGCAAAGACAAATGCCGATCTGTCAAGACGCGAAAGAACAATGCTTGGAGCTTCATTCCAAAGATTGACTTTACACATTGAAGCCAACGTGGCTAAGGCATCAGCCATCTGATTTTCAGCCCTGGGTACATGATGGAGTTCCACTCGATCGAAGAACGGAAGCAGCCTCCTGGCATAATTCATGTACGACACCAAATTCGCTTGACGAGTTTCCCACTCCCCTTTAATCTGATTGATTACAAGAGCTGAGTCACCATATACGTCTAGATTCTTGATTCTCAAATCAATTGCCTCCTCTAGACCCATAATACATGCTTCATACTCTGCCTCATTGTTGGTAACTGGAAACGTCAGTCTCGCAGTAAACGGGATGTGGGATCCGTGAGGAGTCGTGATGATAGCCCCGATACCACTTCCATAGGAATTAACCGCTCCGTCGAATATCAACTTCCACTGAGATTTCCTATCTGGCCCCTCACCGGGAAATGGTTCATCGCAATCCTTCGCTTTGAGAAACATAATATCCTCGTCAGGGAATTCAAACTTCATCGGCTGATAATCCTCGACCGGCTGCTCGGCAAGGTAATCAGACAATACGCTTCCCTTAATGGCCTTCTGGGAGACGTACTAAATATCATATTCTGTTAACACCATCTGCCATCTGGCAATCCTGCCCGAAAGATCCTGTTTCTCGAAGACGTACTTGATCGGATCCATCTTCGAAATTAGCATAGTGGTGTGATTGAGCATATACTGTCGTAGACGTTTGGCAGCCCAAGCTAATGCACAACACGTCTTCTCCAGCATCGAGTGTCGAGACTCACACTCAGTGAACTTTTTACTCAAGTAATAAATGGCATGCTCTTTTCTGCCCGTCTCGTCGTGCTGACCGAGAACACACCCCATACTATTCTCCAGAACCGTCAGGTACATGATTAATGGCCGTCCAGCCACTGGGGGTATCAAGATTGGAGGTTCTTGAAGATACTGCTTTATTTTGTCGAATGCCTTCTGGCAATCCTCATTCCAAGTAATCGCCTGATCTTTCTTTAAAAGCTTGAACATCGGTTCACAAGTGGTCGTGAGCTGAGAGATAAACCTTGCAATGTAGTTTATTCGGCCCAAGAAACCACGAACTTCTTTTTCTGTTTTCGGCGCTGGCATTTCTTGAATAGCTTTTATTTTCGCAGGATCCACTTCGATACCTCGTTCACTAACGATAAACCCCAATAACTTTCCGGACCGCACTCCGAAAGTGCACTTGTTAGGATTCAGCCTCAGCCTGAACTTCCTAAGCCTCTCAAAAAGCTTCAATAAGTTGACCAGATGCTCTTCCTCCGTTTGGGACTTTGCAATCATGTCATCAACATAGACCTCGATCTCATGATGAATCATATCATGAAACAAAGTTACCATTGCTCGCTGGTAAGTGGCCCCTGCGTTCTTCAGACCGAAGGGCATTACCTTATAGCAAAATGTTCCCCAGGGGGTGATAAACGTCGTTTTCTCCATGTCCTCCAGTGCCATCTTAATCTGATTGTAACCGGAGAAGCCATCCATGAACGAAAACACGGAGAACTGGGCTGTGTTGTCGACCAACACATCGATATGAGGCAACGGGAAATCATCCTTAGGGCTCGCCCTATTCAAATCCCGATAATCGACGCACATGCGTACCTTACCGTCCTTCTTCGGTACAGGCACTATATTGGTGACCCACGGAGGGTAAGTGGTAACGGCTAGAAATCTTGCGTCCAACTGCTTCTGGACTTCTTCTTTGATTTTTACAGCCATATCTGGTCTCGTCCTCCTAAGCTTCTGCTTGACTGGAGGGCAATCCTCTTGCAACGGCAAGCGATGAACCACGATGTCTGTGTCAAGTCCGGGCATGTCTTCGTATGACCAAGCAAAGACGTCACTATACTCTCGAAGCATCTCGACCAGTCTATGCTTGACATCACTCTGCAGCGCAGCCCCTACTCTGACATTTCTGACGAGCTCTTCAGAACCCAGGTTTACGATCTCAATCTCCTCCTCATGAGGCAGAATAACCTTTTCCTCTTGTTTCAACAAGCGGGCCAACTCTTCCGGAAGGTCTTCGTCTTCATCAATCTCATCCTCGGCTTGATAGATCGGGCAATCGAAGTCGTAGTGAGCCGTAGAGGGTCCAGAGTCGATGTCGTCTGTTATGTGGATCCTGCAATAACAAGGGTTAAGTTTAAAGCAAGAATATGCAGGTTAGCACAAACCCCGCTGCCATTTTATTGTTTTTCGAAATAAACATAAAACAGGAATAACAGAGAACACAATATTTGAGTACGAAGAAAACGCCTTTGATTTATTAACAAAATGCATGTACATAATCCAACAAGGCCCTGACAATAAAACCACTATGCCCCGGGCAGGACATAGGGTTGTACAAAGATCGTAAAAAGCAAATCATTACTCTTCACTTGTCAGCTGGATAATCTCCCTGATGGTCCAATTGTTGAGGCGCTCGCCCGGCTTGCTTGGCTGAATCCAGGCGTCAAGATCACAATCGCTATCCCCGCTGTCCTCAGACGCTGCGTTGATGCTTTCGAAAATCACTCCGCCTTTGGTAAATAGGATCGGCCCCTTCCCACGAGACGAGCTGCTAGACGAAGAAGATGAAGCTTCAGCTTCAGGTGAATACCCTAATCCAAACTTATCCTGCTTGATCGGTACCTCCAAAACATGCCCCCAGCCTGGGGTGGAACCGGCTTCGACGACGGCCCAAGCTTCTTTGAACGAGGAGAGATTCATCTCTTGCTTCTCTATGACGACAGGAGCTACCTCTTTCACTTTGACGGTTTCAAATGCTTGGCAGAGAGTTTCATGGATTTCGCCGTCCATTTCAACATATTTAAAGGATGACAAGTGGCTCACCATGATGTCCTCCTCACCACAGACGGTTACTATGCTTCCCCCGACAGCATATTTGAGCTTTTGATGCAGCGTGGATGTCACGGCACCGGCAGCATGGATCCATGGCCGACCTAAGAGGCAACTGTAGGCAGGCATGATATCCATGATATAAAAAACCGTATCAAACGTCTCCGGACCAACCTGAATCGGCAGGGTCAACTCTCCGAAAACGTGGCGCTTAGTTCCATCAAAGGCTTTCACCACCAGATCACTGGGCGTGCAAAGCAATCCACGAGTGTCCAACTTCATTAGTGCCTTTTTCGGAAGCACATTAAGCGACGAACCCGTATCCACCAGGACATGCGACATGATTGTGCCTCTGCACTCTATTGAGACGTGCAAGGCGCTATTGTGGTCTCTCCCTTTAGGAGTCAGCTCTAAATCTGTGAATCCCAGCCCATTGCCAGCGTTAACATGGGCTACCACCTCTTCTAGCTGATTTACTGATATCTCCTGCGGCACGTAGGCGGCGTTCAATACCTTCAGTAACGCGTTGCGGTGCGCTTCAGAACACAGCAACAAGTTGAGAATAGAGATCTTTGACGGAGTCTGATGAAGATGGTCTACAATCTTGTAGTCGCTCTCCTTGATTAACCGCATGAACTCTTCGGCATCTTTAACTAGCAAATCCTTTTCTGCCCCACAAGGGACCTCTTCGACGGCTTTGCTTTTACCCTTATCAACGGCATCAGCTCGGACCACTTTCTCTGCCACAACCTCTGTCGGCGCAAACACTCTTCCGCTTCGAGTAATACCACTGACTCCTGCGAGATTCTGCACAGTCGATCCGTACGACTCTAGCTCTATCTTCTGACCATTGCAATAGACTTCGGCGCCGTAATGCCACGGAACGGCGTTAGTGCTCTCGAATGGGATTGGCCCGGCCCTGGTAATAGTAATTGTAGGCGGTCGGGGCGCAGAAATAGTAATAGGTTGACGAGGAATAGTGATGGTGGCAACTTCATCTGCCTGCTTCAGCACGACCTCCCCTGATACACTTTCGACTCTCCGGCTGAACTGCAAAATACCCTCAGACATCAGGCTTTGGATACCTTCTACCAGCTGCTCACACCCATCAGGAAGTGTAGCACAAGCCATACATAGCTCTCCGCATCCCGGAAAGAACCCCTTCTTCAGCAACTTAGCTTTGACGAAACTAAGCGGCGTCTTTAAGTTCTTGACATCAGTCAACATATCTGCGCTCTCCTCTGTGATAATGGCGTTCACTCCGCCTCCCCTATGATGAGGCAGAGGGTTTTTGGTGACATTGGGCACACTATCAGAAAAGTTGATAACCTTGGCGTCTACCAGGTCCTGCACCTTGTGCTTAAAAGCTTTACAGTTCTCAATCGTATGACCTGGTGCCCCAGTATGGAAATCGCAAGTGGCATTTGCGCCATACCCCGGTGGTGGTGCCCCTGTTAAGGGAGCCAACGTCCTCTTTTGAACTAGCTGAAGCTGAAGCAACGTTTGCAAGAGCTGCGCATATGACATAGGTGGAGCTTCGAAGTGACGATTTGCCAAAGGAGCCCGATTCTGATATTTCCTATACCCCTGCTGATTCTGTTGTTGCGGTTGCTGCTGCTGCGGCGGAGCAGCTGGGATATTTATGCTAGCAATCTGCGGCTGAGGGCCCTTGCCCTTTCTCCGAGCATTAGTGACAGCACTGGCATCTCCTTCTCGACGCTTGCCAGCGTAAGGTTTCTTACCACCTCCTCCAGCTGAGGATGATTCACCTTGGATTTTTCCGATTTTTATACCGTTCTCGACGTGCTCGCCCATAGTGATGAGAGCCGAGAATGTCCCAGACATGCCACTGACTAGCTTTTCATAGTAGATTCCAGGAAGGGTAGCCACGAACATTTGCACTAGCTCGCGCTCAACCATCGGCGGTTGAACCCGAGCAGCCAATTCACGCCACCGCTGGGCGTACTCTTTAAAGCTTTCATTATTCTGCTGTGAAAGATTCTGGAGCTGAACTCGGTTGGGGGCCAAGTCGCTATTGTACTGATAGTGGAGGACAAACGCTTCAGCGAGATCTTTCCACGTGCGCACGGTAGCGGGCTCCAAGCCCATATACCACTCGAGGGATGGACCAGAAAGGCTATCTTAGAAGAAGTGCATCAGCAACTTCTCATCGTCAGAATAGGCAGACATCTTTCTAAAATAAGATCGAAGGTGGACACGGGGGCAAGTAGTACCCTTATACTTCTCAAAGACAGGCACCTTGAACTTATGAGGTACCTTGAAATCAGCAATTAACCCCAGCTTGGACATATCAACGCCCAAAGTATTCTGATTTTCAATGTCTCTCATTTTGTCTTCCAGCGCTTTGAACCTGAGCCGAGCTTCAGCATTCAACTCTGCTTCTATACCTCTTTGAGAAAACACATCATCTTGATGATCCTCAAGCCACGGTTGAGGCACCAACAGATTTCCGACACCAGCATTGCCGTTGACCGGCCCTATGTTGATATTAGCTCCCAGACTACCATTGCCGACGCCTGCCGCATTGAGTCTGATATTAGTCATCAGATTGCCGTTAGCACTGTCGTTGCCCCCGGCAACAGGAACAACATTCTGTGGAGCATCGACTGGGGGAGGGGTAGGCACAACCCCGCCATGAAGTATGCCGTTACTATCAACCCTGGAGATCAAAGGTTGAACCAAAGTACGAAGCTGGTCCTGACCATTAGCGACCACCTGCATCAGTTCCATAAAACGATCCATCCGTTCACGGAGCTCTTGAACATCTGACTGCACCTGATCCATGATCCTTGTCTGATTAGCTCGAGTTGAGTAACGGTGAATGAGTCTCTGATCAATCCTGGAGACTGGGAGCAGCTCGGAACCTGTGAACCTGAAAAACCTGAAAACATTAAAGGTTAGGAAAAGCAACAAAATGTACGCCATGCAAATGCTTCATGCAGATGCATGCGTGTGTCTGTGTGCTTGGGAGATTTCCCCCGATCCTAGTGCCTTAGTGCCAGTGCTGACAATAATAAGAGGAAGAAGTCCGAGCCCAATCATGGAAACATCAATCTCATATATATATATGGAAAGGCCTGTCAAGGCAGTATACAGTATCAGCGAGTACAAAACAAATCAACAGCATGACCTCAGCCAACAAGTCTGGTGATGGTCAGCATACAGCAAAGATCAAAACAACAGGAATACAACTAGTCAAGTACGGCCACGGGCGCGATACTCTGCTAATAACTCCTTCGTCTCTGGATGATCTGGCAAAGTGAGCAACCCCTCGACGAGTAGTTCCCTCTGCACAATGGTATGCTGAAGCCCCTGAACTGAACTTTCCCATGCTCCTTCGCCAAAGCAATCCTCCAGTTTCCGCTTCTTAGACTCAAACATCAGCTTATGCTCCTTCAGGTTAGCAAGAGCTTTGTTGAGTCGGCCTTCGGCGGCGTATCTGCGGGCGGTCTCTTCATCAAACCTCCGCTCACTGTCCTTTACTTTGGCTTCCAGCTTAGAGATCTGCAGCATCAGCTTGTCCTCTCGCTCCTTCCTGGTGGCCAGGGAGGTCTTCCAATGCTGGTCGAACTTAGATATCCTCCGATATGCCTCGTCCAAATGCTGCTTCTTTGTAGCTAGTACATCATTAACAGCCCTGAAGTCCTGCCCCAAGCGTTCCCGATCAGCAATCTGCTTTGCCAAGTTTGCACCCAGTTGGTTCACCGACTCTGCTTGCTTTTTGAGAGCATGCACGACTTCGTTCCTTTCACTTCGAAGCTGAGCTAACTCCTTCTCCAATTCTGCGTTCGCCCGCTTCAGTTCATCCCGCTCGGCTAATACCTGGTTGTGCTGATGAATGGACACAGTGGTAGGCTCTTCGACTGGTGGAGGGCTCTCCGGTCTGACATGAGGAAATGGCGTCCCTATAGAGTTGGCTCTGGCTCTGATCCAAGCTGAATAAGGAGGGTAGGCTTGACTGTTGCTCTTTCCCAACAAAGGCTTTCCCCTCTTGCTGATACTGTTCCACGCACGCTGAAGCTTGGACAACAAATCCCCCTCGAGAGTACCCGTGAGGTACAGAGATTCTTGTACCTCTTCCTCCTTCGGTGGAGTCCTCAAAGCATATGCGAACTGACGAACTAGCAACGACGGATTGTAGTTGATGCAACCCTTCCTACCTATCAGAGGTACATTAGGAAACCCACTACAACTGAAGATCACCTCAGTACCTAACCTGTCTCTGTCAACGAACCAATCAATATCTTCTGCAGACAAACTCATCAGACGCTCAGGCCACTCAGTTGTGGCTGCAGACAAGACGAAAGAACCCCTCTTGGGCAAATGACTATCAAACCATTTGTACAGCAACGGTACGCAGCATGAGACATTCTTCCCTCTCCGGTTCTCATTCTTGTAATGTACTGGGTGATAGACATCCCCGATCAAAGTAGGGACTGGATTCCCTGAAGTGAAGATGTGAAATGCATCAAAGTCTACGAAATCAGGCATGTTGGGGAACAGGATAATGCCATATATGCATAAAGCAAGGATGGCATTGTATGCGTCCCAACATTTGTCCTTAGCACACTGCTGAGCCTTAGCTATCAGAAACTGCAAGGAGAACCCAGGAACCTTGTTCCAACTCGTCACTACTAACTCAGAGGCGTCCAAGTAAAGTGAAGAAGCTAAACCAGCCAGATCAGGCTCAGCATCCATGTGGACAAAAGGCATCTGCCTTTTGATAGGCACACCCAGCAAATCAGCATACTCTTCCAGCGTCGGCGCGAGAACAAAGTCCTGAAAAGTGAAACACCTCAGAGGAGGGTCATACTCTTCCAGCGTCGCCGACGGGCAAGGTTTATATCCTTGGAGGCCAAGGATCCCATCTTCAGGAGTGCGTGAAGATCTTTTCTAGCTGAAGCTGGAAGTGGCCAGGGGCCAGGGTTCCATATAGCTTTGATGCTGAAGTTCTACGGTGGGATCGGTGCAGTAGTATTCCGATGTTCGTTATGGTTCTGAGGGAGGACCCCAGATCAGAGTGTGCTCGGTTAAGTCTCTCATCCCCAGCAGAGTCGCCAGCTGTCGCTTGCGCGAAAATAAGGTGCCGGCATGATAGAAGAGTCGCCACCTTTCGTTATTTATCCCTCAGAGCGGGAAAGGAAACGATCGGAAAAACCTGAAGAAAAAGGGTAAGACAAGGTCATCGCAACCATTGTCTGGGTTCGGGAGTCGGTTACGCAAGGGGAAGGTATTAGCACCCCTCACGTCCGTCGTACTCGACGGGATCCTCGCTTGTTTGTTTACTTGGACGGGTTGGTTATAATCTATCTACCTATCAAGGCTGGCTGAAAAAGAAAAGAAAAATGACTCGGCAAAGCGTCGCACTTTATGCCTACGTATTCTCATCAGAGAATGAGAAATCAGAGTCAACGTAGTTCGGCCTACGACGGGTTACGGGGGAAGGTAGCTCGCCAATACATCAGTATTGTGCCTACGTACTCTCAACAGGTATGAGAGATCAGAGCTCACGTAGTTCGAGAAACTACGGTTTATTTCCTGAAAGGAGTGTTTTTTTTTATTGTGTTTGCGATTTCAACCGCACTAGAGACTATGACCTGAGAGTGAATGCGTCGCATGTCACCCAAAGGGTACCATACTAAACATCCAGACTGTGGAAAAGAAGCTCTCCCACAACCCTTTCTCAGATAGCTTAAGGCTCGTAACGTACGAAAGAAATCATTCATGATTACTGTATCTTAAACTGTTTCGAGATGAGAAGAGAACAGGCCCAACTAGGAGGGAGACTATCAAGTCCTACTGTTATCATGCCATGGATTCATCCTATGGTTGAGGTTTGAACAGGGAACTCCTAGAAGTTGTCATGTATAGGTTTCAACCTAAAAGTCTATCATCAAATCCTTATCAAAGGAAATGAGAGTCCTAAGGGATCATGTCAATGATACACCAAAACAGACAAAGCATCAGCTTAACAGTAAAATGCATGCAATGCAAGTGAGGAAATGTGTGTGGGGCTTCAGCCTCCACAAGCTCGTCTCAACCTCAAGCCAGTCATGAAATAACAGTAATCATACTGAAAAATAAACAACATGCTATCAAGCAATAAACAGTAAACTGCAATCATACAGATAAAAGAAATGAAATGCCATCAGGCAAACAAAACACATGGGGAAGGGAGCTAGGCTCTACCGAATACCCGCAAGCAAAGCCACGCAATAACAATACAAGCAGAGGGAGCAACTCAACCTCTAATGCAACCATGCTCCTAAACTGAACTTATTCTAGATGAACTTGATCTAATGCAACAGACAATTCAAGCAAAACACACAATACAGAAAAGAAAACAGAAGAAAGCTTCAGCTCCTCCAGCAGCAACTCAGTCTTCAGACTTCAATCATCAACTGCTTTCCAGGTATCAACCTTACAACATGAGTATCAACTCATCTTCTCCCTTAAGCTTCAGCTTCTTTGATCAGCTCCACCTTCAGGCTTCACTATCTTCAGGGATCTTCAAGTATCAACTTGATCTTCATGCTCTTCAAGCTTCAACTGGAATGGCAGTCTTCAAGGATTCATCCTCTTCAACCATCTTCAATGAAATCTTCATCTTCATGCTCAGGCTCTGACAGCTCTCAAGACAAATCAAACAGAGAAAAATTACTACTGGATAAGCTGGGGGATATTGAACTGCTTATCTGATCACCAAAGGTGACCTGTAAGGGTTCAATATCAAGTGAAGGGTTCCCTCAAAAGTTCTACCTCCTGGGTATAACACTAATCCCTCCAAAGGAGAGAGGTGTATTCCCTGGAAGGACTTTGAATCAGAGGGAGGAATGGATGTGAAGAATACTATCCATGTTTGAGAAAGAAGTTTATCTAACTAAGCTCTATCCTGATCCTATCCCTAAAACAAAAGCAAAACCTAAGACTAAAGCCTCCAAGCTCAACTTCAATCTTCAAATGCTTCTCAATGCTCCTTAATGCTCCATCAAGCTCCACAAGGCCAACCAAGCACAAAAGAAAGCAAAACAAGCAAGCACCCAAAATACAATGCCCACAAGGCAACACACATACTAACCATACATTCAAAAATCAATTAAAAATACTAAAATACTATATAATATTCTAGTAAAATTCTAGGGGATTCTATACATACCTACCCTTAACCCATATATTCCCCATAATCAAATTTTAACCTAAAAATCATGAATTAAATCCTATAGGAACTATGATTCAATATCTAACTATGTCAAAAAGAATGGCTCAAAAATCCTAAGGGAAGACCTTAATACAAATTCTACAAAATTGAGTATCTACTTAAACTTCTAAAAAAAGCTATTTACATGGAAAATATACTAAAAATATTAAAAGGAAATAAAATGCCAATTTTATTTATTAATATTTTTCTAGACAAAATTATGAACATGTAGAAAAAACAAGAATTAAAAAACAATCATTTTTGAATTTTATATGAATTATTGAAAATTCAAGAAAATAAAGGAAATTAAAATAAGAAAATAAAAGAAAATGGGATGGGGGGGTGAGAACAGAAACACGCCTAGTTCATATTATGATGGGCCCAAGAACCCAGGGGTGCAGATAGAAACTTCGCTAGGCCCATTATGAGTCAGAAAATCAATTGAAAAATTAAAGAAAAATTAAAACGAAGACGGTGCAAATAGCATTGGTTTTTAGTTCATTTTTGGATTGGGCTCCTGGGTGGGGTGTGAATATCAAGGATTTCTGAGGCCCAGGACTACTCACTTATTCGAACGGTGCGTTTAGCTCCTTAGAACTCCCTCCGTTTTCGTTTTAAATTAGGACCGTTGGATGAGCTGATCAAGCCAAATGAATTGGACTAATCCAATGGCCAGGGGTCATCGTCCCCAAATGACTAGCTAGGGTTTTCAGTTTTCTCATTTCCATGCACGAATTCAACCCACTCGTTCTCTCTGATTCCTCGATGAAATTCGAAACTTCCAAAAGCAAAGATGACCTACTGATTGCCATGAACAAAACCAAACAAGTAGCTTTCCCTGAAACCTCTTAAGTCGTCCAAACAGAAAGCCTCCAGACTAGGGTTCCACCATTTTCTTCTGGTATCAATCTTGCTAGAGCTTTGATCTAATGGTATGAACTTGTTCTACATGTTACCCTAACCAATCTATGCTATACCATATCCATTAAAACTCAATACACAGCTTGTTCTTGGAAATTAAAGAAATGGCACCCTGCCATGAAACTCCATGGATCTTCCTATCACTCTCAGGAAATCATCCACTAACCTAGCATGTAGGGCTGGCAATGAACCAAACCAACTCGAAGATAGTTCGGAATTCGACTCGACAATTAAATCGTTGAACTAGGTTCATGAACCAAATGAGTTGAGTATGAGCGAAAAATTAAGTTCGTTAACTAAATGAGCTGAACTTGAACTATACATAGTTCGACTCGTTAGGTTCATGAGTCAACTCGGTTACATATGAAAAGAATTATATTGTCTTTAAGATTAGCTTTAAATATTTACTTCAAAACTTAGACAAATTTAATCTTCAATTTAGTAGTTTTTGAATTAGACTCTCAAATGTATCTCTTGAAAGTTGTGTAGGTTTTGAATTAGTAGATTTCAAAGATAAAGTTAAATTTCAATATGATAACTTTTATTTTATTTTAATATTTTATTTAAAAAATATATATTTATTTAAAATGTCAAATATACTAAAAAATATATATATTTAAAAAAATAGTTTTTAAGTTCGTGAACCATGTGAGATGAACCTAATGAGATGAACCTAACGAGTCGAACCGAACTGTTCGTGAACTTATAACGAGTCGAGTTTGAGCTTAAAAAAAAGTTCGTGTCGAACTCGAACTCGAACTCGAATTCGAACAATTCTTAACGAGTCGAGCCGAGCTGAGGTGAGTTCGACTCGACTCGACTCATTTCCAGCCCTACTAGCATGTTAATTCTGCACCTAAGAACCTAATTGAATGTACATAATTAAGGAGGTATGGAGCAAGTTACCAACCTGTCAAATGGTGATGGTGAGTGATGTTAGAGATGGCTTCAAGGCTTGTAATTGCTTCCAAGGAATCCTCTAATGATGGATATGGTTCTGTTTGCAAGAATCTTGAGGAAGAGAGCTTGTAGATGAAGAAATGGAAGCTTGCTTGATTTTGAAGAAACTTTGAAATCCACTTTCTCCTTCACTCTTCACCACTGATTTCACCAACCTTTCACCAACCTTTTTCTTCACTATGGCTCACTCTTTAAATAATAACCAATGGAATCATCTAGGAGCTTCTAGAATGAGCTAGAAAGCTTTAGAATTTCTCATGAAGTGATATGTGGTATCATCTCATATCATGCCTTAAGACTTGTCATTTTGTGCCAAAATCTCCTTACAAGAGATATTGAAAGGGAATGTGCAAAAAACAAGCTTATCTTTGCCTTGTGTGAAGATTTGCAAAGGTTCCTTAATATGCAAGCATGAACTTTACAAAGTAACACCCAGTTTAAGACCTCAAATCAAAAATCTATTTGAACCATTGTTTTTAAAATGATGTTTGGATTCAAAATGACATATTGGATGACCTATTTTGGATTTGTACATCTCCCAAACCAATTTCCAACTTGGATCCATTTAACTTATAAGTCATTTTTAGGTCATTTTCAACCATTCTTGTAAATCCTTGCTACAAGCCTTTCCAACAAATCATGACCACTTTTCTAGGCTTAAAATCCCATTTTGAACAACTTTTATGTTTTGAGTTTTTTCATTTGAGGCTTGGAAATAGGAGATATGGCCTTTGCTTAGAATGACCTATAATCACCAAATGACCAAAATACCCCTGTCTTGTTCAAACCATAAATTGAGTTCTACAAATCCTATCAAGGACTTATAGTACTCTCTAGAAATCTAAGAAGATGCTCTTAAACATTCATGTTGACCAAGAAATCATAGGAATCATCCTACTAGGGCAAAAGTTGTCTGCAAGTTGGGTGACTTTCAAGGACCCAGATTCACATACCTCAGATGACCTGTAATTTGTCAAAACCATAACTTGAGCTCTGCACATCCTATCAAGGACTTCTACCACTCAAATTAAAGCTAAGAACAAGCTCTACAACATTCATGTTGTGGGGAAGATTAGATATCAATCACATCTTGAGCTAAAACTGCCTGGAAGATAGGGATCAAATTAGGGTTTTTACACTGACAATCCTTAGAAACCCTGACTCAAAACTTCTCAAACTCCTCAATCATGATGAGTTGGTCTATGAATCATCTTTATAACATCTCCATACATCATTCCATGATCTCATGGCCCTTGGATTAGGTCTCAACCTTCTCCAAATCTTCAGCTGACCTAGGATTGACCCAGTCAAAACCCTGATTCTACCATTCATGGTTGAATCTTCTGAATTCTTGCATAATGACCTCTCTGGGCTTCATGATGGCTTTCAAGACATCTCATAGGCTTTCTCAAAGCATCAAGTTCATTCTCAAAGTCTCAGAATCATCTGAGGAGCTCCCACAACTCTCAAGCTATGAAGCACACAACCCTGGTTTCAACCAATTCCTCTGAGGATCTCTTGAACTTTCTGATGAAGGTATCAACCTTCAAACACTTGATGGGTTAATAAATGTTGGTCAAATTTTGGGGTGCAACACAAGGATCGACAATTTGATGGACCAATTGGTTGGTGCGCGTGTTTTTAACAAGATCGATTTGAGATCGGGATATCATCAGATTCGTGTGAAAGGAGAAGATATTCAAAAGACAGCCTTTAGGACACGGTATGGCCATTACGAATATTCTGTGATGCCATTCAGGGTTTCTAATGTGCCGGGTGTGTTTATGAAATACATGAATCGTATTTTTCATGAACAGTTAGATCATTTTGTGGTTGTGTTTATCGACGATATTTTGATTTACTCTAAGTCTCAAGAGGAGCATGAAGAGCATTTGAGACTTGTGTTACAAATTTTGAAAGAGAAGCAATTGTATGTTAAGTTGTCGAAATGTGAATTTTGATTGTCGGAAGTAAGTTTTCTTGGACATGTTATTTCCGGTAGTGATATTAGTGTTGATACATCCAAGATTGATGCGGTGATGCAATGGGAGGCTCCTAGATCGGTTACGGAGATTCGAGGCTTTTTGGGCTTGGCGGGTTATTATCGGAGGTTTATTGAGGGATTTTTGAAGTTGGCACTTCCGTTAACGCAATTGACTTGTAAAGGAAAGGCTTTCATTTGGGATATCAATTGCGAAAAGAGTTTCACTGAGCTAAAAAGAAGGTTGACGACGGCGCCGATCTTGATTTTGCCGAATCCGACAGAACCATTTGTGATTTATTGTAATGCTTCTTTGACAGGTTTAGGTGGTGTTTTGATGCAAGATGGAAAAGTTGTGGCTTATGCTTCAAGACAATTGAGAGTGCATGAAAAGAATTATTCTACACATGGCTTGGAGTTAGCGGCCGTGGTGTTTGTTTTGAAAATTTGGAGGCACTATCTTTATGGTGCAAGATTTGAAGTTTTTAATATTACAAGAGTTTGAAATATTCATTTGATAAAAAAGAATTGAACATGAGAGGTGGTTAGAACTTTTGAAGGATTATGATTTTGGTTTGAATTACCATCCGGGTAAGGCAAACGTGGTTGCCGATGCCTTGAGTCGGAAGTTGTTACATATGTCCGCATTGATGATGAAAGAATGGGAACTTTTGAAAAATTTTAGAGACTTGAGTTTAGTTTGTGAAATGACGCCGAAAAGTGTAAGACTTGGTATGCTACATGTTACCCACGAAAATTTTGTCCATTTATCTTTTTTTTCTTCCTTTTATTGTGTTTCCTTTTTAATTCACAATTCATATAATTAATTTGAAATACATGCCAGGACTAGTCATTCCATCGTTACATAGAGCTTTGAATGCATAATCTTAACTAAGAATTTAATAGGACCTAACTCAAATTTTAATTGATCTGTCAAGTTTATTTTTCAAAAATATTTCTTTTACAATCAACAATAAATATAATTTTATAGCCATGATTATGTGTTACGTTAGAAATCTGCATGATTTATTAGCATTATAAATATATGTATCCCTAACATTATTACTTGTGATCAAGTTTTTTCATCTGGGGTGAAGAAAATTGCCCTTGGTCAGAACCACAAGGGAAAAAGAAGAGTATATAGAGACCCAATCCAAAGTGTTAGTTCTGCATCAATCATGATCAACCTTTGATGGAAACAAGAATCTCTTCTTTATGAAATGGTTAGAATAGATAAAACCAATTTAAAGCAAAAGACTCAAACTACCCCCAGCTTTAATTTGAAGCACAAAAATACAACACAACCACTCCATTCTACCACCAGCCCCACCACAGAAAAAGAATATAGAAACCTTTGCATGTCTTCGAGGCTTCAAATGAATCGATGTCTAGAAAAATACTTTGGTTTAATGGATGTGTGATGGGGCCTCACTTTTCCATTAACTTGTGTGGTCTCCACGTAAACTAAGGTATATGATATAATCAAGTGCTTTAGACTTTTTCTAGACTTTAATTCATTGACAATTGAAAATATTGAATAGATGGTGTTCTTTATCTTGTTGTGATAAGACTTTTTACTTTCATGTTTGTGTTTTCTTATGTTCACACTCTTTATCATTTTTTTTGACTTATGTTCAACATTCAATGATCTCCAAGTTTGGCTACAAATCACATTTCTGACTGATGTTATTGAACAAAAATGCATTGCACTGTAAAAAAAAACTGATCTACATAAATAATTTATGAACTGAAAAATCTATTTTAAACAGTTTTAATTCAGTTTAAAACCGATTTAGAATCAGTTTTCTTTTATAAATTAATTTAATTTTGTGAATTAGTTTTAAAACAGATTTTGAATTATTAATTAATTTAAAGACTATATTTTAAAAATAAAATTTAAAAACCAATTTTAAATTTGATTTTAAATTTTTATTTCTGAGGCGTAATTGATTTAGTAATATATAATATAGATGTATAAATATATAATTAGTTGCACCATACCATCCGATTATTCTTAAAAATTAGATTAAATATCATTACTAAGAATATCTTACAATTATAGTGCCAACTGAATTCCCAGGTAAAACATGGTATGTCGTAACAATATTAATTGATATTTTTACACAATTATTAATTGAATTTCTGTGCACTAAGATTTTAAATTATGTATAATAAAAATGGAATACTTTTTAAACAGAAATAGATTATGTAGAATGAATGTATTAAAGAAGAAAATTGTTCTGGACTGCGCCGACGCTTGGCCTATAGTCGAGCAGGCTCAAATCTCGTTAGTTTGGAAGGACTAATAAGACCTCGTCGTCGGACAGAGACCTGTCGGACAAAACATCTTCTCCTGTCGGGCAGAATCCTTATATCCGCCCGCCTTGCCTCTCTTCTGCCCCACGGTCGGGCAGAACCCATCCAGCCCGAAAAGCTCCTCTGACCTCCCCCATGTTCTCAACGTGTCTCCTACGCGGAGACACGTCATCAGGTAACTATCCGTGTCCTAATTATTTGATCCTCCACCTCCCGGATAACACAAAACAATTACATTAGGGCGAATACCACGTGTTGTTCTTCACGACGCCACGCCAGCCCTAACAGTTACCAACGTTGCGCCTGACAGCCTAACCCAACGCATAGTAACCGTTGGTCCTGCGCTGGGGGATTATTATAAATACCCTCTTCCACTATAGGGTCAGGTAATCTAATTCTTACTCCTTTCTCTATGTACTTGTTATCACTCTGCATGTCCTTACTTTGGCATCGAAGTGTGTTTCAGATACGCCCCCTATCTATTCGTCAAGTCAACAATTCGACAGCTCAGACGCGTAGCCGGCCGCAACAATCTCTCTAATCAGGTATGATCAATGGTGCCATCTGTGGAAATTTAAAGCTTCCCCGTTCCTCCAAGCAGAAGAACCAAACTTCCGACTTCAATTTCTGAGATCATGACTAGCCCACGCCACGACGATGTTGTCCACAATTCTGCTTTTACCCTGATCACCAACGACGACGACCAGGTTGGTCCATCCCACGCCCGTGAGGGTGGCGTGAGGGATGGTCGGACTGCCTCGCCTTCGTCCGAGGACGCAACACATCATGTCGCACCTCGAGGCTGGTCTTTTGTTATCCTAATATGGTTTTCTTCAAAATTTCAGACTTAACTTTTCAAAGAAGCTAGAAGTTGACTATGGAGCAAGTTCATGATGGACATGCAAGCTTTGTCTCAGGATCAAAAAATATTGAGAGAGGAAGTCCATTAACTAAAGACTCAGATGAGCCTGATCATGGAAGTCATGAGAAACATGCTAAAAGGAAGGCAATCCTATGCCTGAAGCCGCAACAAAAATGGTCGTTCTGCCCTTGCCTGTGGAATCTCTCCTAGAGTGTGAGGTGCCTCATAGATCTTTTGCATGACTTGGGGCTCCAAACTTTCCCCGCCAACAGTTGTCTTCTATTTACCAAGATAATCTTATGATTTAAAGATACACATAGAGGCCGAAGCAGCCTGAAAGAATCTTTGACCAAATCCCTATGACTTATACTCAATTGTTGAATGTTTGCTTCAACTTCAATTGGTTTAACTTTGGACTTTGGCTCTATTTCCTGGTAAGCCACCACCAGGCTATGATAAAAGTTCCCATTGTGATTTCCATTCTGGAGCACTGGGGTATAATGTGGAGAAATGCAAGGCCTTTAAGCACCAAGTTCAAGACATAATCAATTCAAAGGCAGTTGAGTTCACGCCGGGTGGTATGAGCGTACAAGGTGGTCTTATTTCAGTTGCTGCGAAGCGTATATTCCTGTCTTCTCCCTTGAAGCTGCATCAAGTCAGAGGCGTATCTTACAGTCTTTGGTTTCAGAATCTCCATGTCCACAGCTATTTCCTGTTCCCGGGCCAAGTCTGAGGATGAAAGTGCCTGAACGAGAGGAATGCCCTAATTGTTATCAACAACAGACTAGCTCCCAGAAATAACAAAAAATATCAAGAAGGCTCGAGATAAGGTTCGATTTCATTTCATTTCCTCCTGGTCAACTGCTTGCTCGCCTACTTCAGGGCTCCTTGATTCAACTGATAGAAGTTGCACCTGTTCCAAATCCCCTCCCTCTAGATTATGACATGAATTCTAGGTGTGAGTACCACTCAGGAATGCAGGGGCATGCAATTGAAAATTGCAACATGTTAAAGCACAAGGTGCAAGATTTGGTCGATTCAGAGGTCATTACATTCACTTCAGACCGTCTGCACATTAATTGAAGCCTCTCGAGTAAGCATTTAAGGCTATGAAGACATCATCAGAAGCAAACAGTCCATACGAATCTGAGCCTCCTCAGCCATGGCATTTTTAATTTCTTTACTCCATCGTTCATTTGTATTTTTCATTGTTTGTTAATGCTCTGTTTGCATGTAAAAACTTATTTGTTTTTGAATGATAATCTTAATGTAATGAGTATGTTTTTCTCGAAGTAATCCATTTGGGTTCACTCATATAATATTTCTGTGCACTACAATACCAACTTTCTTGCTTAAACTCTTGGAGGGAGGATGATGAAGTGAAAACATAAAATCTCTGGTCGTATGGTTTTGAATAAAACCATGCTGATGTTGTACAAGCATTGTTTCAAATCCCCAAACATCGGAGATATAAGGAAGATAATCCCTTGTCAACCCCTTTGAGCCTAGAAGTAGGAGTTTCTTTCTGAAAATGAAAAAAACCCTCAATCTTAACCTGGGTAAGGGTAGGTGTAACGCCCCGATTCTGAATTCCCATTTTTATTGAGTCCTTATTTGATTTATTTAAGTGATTATTTTATTTATGTGGAATTTGTGTGATAATATGTTATGTTTACATATTGAGCTATTTTTGCCGACTTTGAGAGTTTCGGGTAAAAAATAGGTTGGAGGGTATTTTGGGCATTAGTGATAATATTAAGTGGATATTTTGTGAGAATTAATTTATAAGTGTGTGGAAGAATTTGGGAGGAAAGAAATAGAATATGTGATATAGAGAGAATAGAGAAAGATATAAACATTAAGAAGAAAAACAAGAGAAAGAAAAGAGGAGGAGCGAAAAGAAGAGAAAGTGAAGCAAAACCTAGAATCATCAAGAATCAACCTTAGCTTGCGATTAATTAGGTAAGGGTGAGAAGTTTTATCATATTCATAATGTATATACTCATGTATGTGCTAGATTGGGTTTGTTGGATCGTTTTCTATGTTTCCATTTCTAGGTCGGGAGTTGATTTAATCGGTAGAAACTGAGTTTTATCAGTTAGAATTTGGAATAGACGGTGTAGTATAGTCGGGTGATGAGTAGGTCGTGCTACTAGAACTGATTTGGATTAAATTGGTCGGTTTGTGAGGTTTGGGCTTTTGGACAGCCATGGGAGTTCTGAGTTCGCAGTTCGCCAGGCGAAGCCCAGCAAGCAGTAGCGAACCAAGTCAGTAGCAAACATCCTGTCTTCGCTGGCAAGTTCGCCAGGCGAATGAGTATGGCGAAGGTTCGCCAGGCGAGTGTGCTAGCAAGTGCTAGTGAGTAATTCCAGAATAACTCCCTGTGGTCTTCGCTGGCAAGTTCGCCAGGCGAACGGGGTAGCGAAGGTTCGCCAGGCGAAGGTTAGCGAACACAACAGCATATTTTCTTTTCTTGTGTTTTCCATTCGTGGATTGGTGGTGTGGTTTAGTTGCGATCATTCCTTGTCTGAGATGACTAATTATATGCTGTTATGTGTGTTGTGGGTAGCCGTATGGTGTGAATCCTAGTTTGTGATTTGTGAAGTGTGAAATGTGGTCATTTGACAATTTTGTGCATTTACTCGAATTGAATGGAAATGCATGGTGAGATTGATTGTGAATGTGAGCCATGTATGAAATTAGTCTGAATGGGTGATGAATATATATATATGCTTTGTGATACATATATTTTGAATGCATAATGAATGTATACGAAGAATGTGATGATGCATGAGTATGTTTGTAAACATGTCTGCATTTCAAGAGTGTCATGAGTCATGTTGCATGTGAAGCATCATGGTATGCATTCTTGTATTGATTGATTCCTCGGTGAATCTGCAGAACCTCGTGTGCCCTTGTGGGGTGTGAGCAATGGTTATTTATTGATCCCTCGGTGGATTTGCAAAACCTCGTGTGCCCTTGTGGGGTGTGAGCGATGGTTATTTATTGATCCCTCGGTGGATTTGCAGAACCTCGTATGTTGCGATGGTTATATTTGATTCCTCGGTGAATCTGCAGAACCTCGTGTGCCCATGTGGGGTGTGAGCGATGGTTATTTTGGTTCTTCAATTGAACCTGCTGAAATGAGTCGGTACCGCATTTGCATCTGCATAGAGTCGTGTGTCAGTCTCTGTGAGTTGTATGTAGACATCTCTGCATGATGTATGGTGAATAAACATGAATGTAGATGTTTATATAGATTGTTGATAATTGACATGAATGGAAGGCTTGAAGATACATATATGTGTGAATATATCGGTATATGTGTGCATGTTTATGAATTGATATAAACATTGTTGATGCACATTGTATATGCTTGGTGCTCTATTTGTAAATAGTTAAGTGTGAATACATTGCGATGTACGGTGTAGTGAGATGAGTTGCGGTGAGAATGTGGAAGACGTTTTTGGACGTTATATATATATATATATATATATATATATATATATATATATATATATATATATATATATATATATATATATATATATATATATATATATATATATATATATATATATATATATATATATATATATATATATATATATATATATATATATATATATATATATATATATATATATATATATATATATATATATATATATATATATATATATATATATATATATATATATATATATATATATATATATATATATGTTTATGTGCATTATGTATTATGATATTGTTTCTCACCCTTCTGCTATTTTATAATGCTCTATGAGGCATTGCAGATTAGATTGCTGGAGTCTTTGTGAAGCGAGTCTTCATTTCTTTTGGTCAGATGGCTCTGATATGTAACACTGGGTAGTTAGGAATTGTTTTGATTCTTTTGTGATACATCTGTGTATGTATCTGCTACTGAATATTTTGTAAATTCAACTGATGAATTGAATTAATCTGAACGATGTATATGATGCTTATGTTAATGAAGTGATTTCAATGTTTAGATGTTTCCTCTTTATTCTAAATGTTAACATGTGGGTTTTAAGTGTTATGCTTTGTTTTTAGTTGAGATTTACCCCTTTTGTTACATATCTTCATGAGCTGGTATTATTTATGTTCCGTTTCGATGATAATGTGATGCGCCTCTTTTATACCATATTATGAATTTACTCTGATGATATATTGATTACGTGCCTAAATGATTAATTGCATTATTTGGGGGTATAGAAAGGGGGTGTTACCTTAAGTGGTATCAGAGCCATTGTTGAGTCAGTTGTGTCTGTCTCGTTGTTTTGTTGGTTGAACGGTTGTTTAACCTTGTTGTTATTTTTGGGAATAATCAAAATATGGCTGGTAGTAATGACAATACAATGGCTGATGCATTGGAGGCAATGGCTAGGGCGGTGCAGGGTGCGCCGAATGTGAACGCTAATGATGAGTTTAGAAAGAATCAACCGCCGGTATTCAAGGGAAGGTTTGATCCGGACGATGCTCAGATTTGGTTAAAGGAGATCGAGAGGATCTTTAGAGTTATGAATTATGCTGAAGGGAACAAGGTGAGACATGGGACTCACATGCTGGGAGAAGAAGCCGATAACTGGTGGGTCGGTATGAGACAAGTTCTTGAAGTAGACGATGAGGAAATCACTTGGCATTTATTTCGCACCGAATTTTTGAGAAAGTATTGTTGCACCCCAAATTTTGACCCCTTAGATCCTCATCATCATTGTAGGATCATGTTCATTTGATTAACTAACCTTAACCCATTTCGAGTTTATCTTTGTTAAGATGCAGATGAATTAGGGTTCCGTACCGTCAAAATCGAGCTTTTGAGGGTTTGATCAATCAATGTTTTGGATTGATCCAACTTCAAACAATATCAAGGATGTTACATTAGACCAAGAATGAGTGCAATTTGAGGTGGTCACCCAGGGTTCGAGAACAGTGCAATTTGAGACACCCGATTAGGGTTTTTGATTGGAAAAAGTCAACTGTAGTTTGACTTTTGATTCAAAGAGTATTTCAATGATGGGATCAAGGTCCATTAAGCTCCCATGGCTTAGTAAAGTCCGTCCAAAGAGTTTCAAGTCCTCAGGATGTCCGGATCACCAACGGGCGACTCGGTAGACACCGATCGATCGAAAAGTTGACCAAAAAGTCAACTTTCCAACAATAAGGAATTTGAATTCAAGGTGTGAATGAAAAATGTTCCTTATATCATATTACACCTCCCCATAAAATTTCATGACCATTGGATCAAGGGTTAGGAAGTAATTGCAAAAATCGGGAATTATGGTTTCGAAAGGGGCAAAACCATAACTCCTCAACCACACATCCAATTGAGATGGTTCTAAGCTTGTTTGAAAGGTATTGAAAAACCCTACAAAAGTCCCACAGTGGTCCATATTCAAAAAATGCATGGAATTGGAGTTATAGCAAAAATCATTTTTCAAGGGTAAAGGACTTAGTGAAATTTCCCAAATTCTGGCCATACAAACCACTTTTTTCAGAACTTTGAAAGGTTTTTCAACCTAGTTCCATCAAGAATTTGGAAATTCCCAAAACATGAAAGTTGTAGAGCTACACAAGGTCTTTCTAAAAACTACAAGAACTCCCCAAGGAGATTTATGATCTAGGAGTTATGATGCCTTGAAGTTGGGTCTGTCACACCTAAAAATCCACTTGAACCAATTTCTCAAAATCAGAATTTTTCATATCTAACCACTCTCCACCCTTGGATCATGATGCATTATGACATTTAGATGTGTATAGAAAGAGAATGACAGAAAAAGAGAGATTAAGGAGAGAGAGATGCAAGTTGCAACTTGTATGATTATAATATTCAAATGTGTAAGAAGGAGAGAGAAACTTTTCATCTCCAACTGCTGCAGCTGTGCCATCCTACCCTCTAAGCTCACCTCCGTCATTTCATGGACATCTCCACTTGATATTTCTGATCTTTCTTGAGCCATGGAGCTGATGGAAGAAGATCTTGGCAAGATTTTGTAAAAAACTTCATGAATCTCCCTCCAAAAGTGGCAAGTTACCAAGATGCCCTCACCCTCATCTCTACTATAAATAGAGGCCTCACCCTCACTTCTTTTTCACACCAGAGCTGCTCATAAGATCAAAGCATCACAGCTCTCCCTCTCATTCTCTTTTTACTTATAAGTGAAGAAAAGCTCAAAAACACCAAAAATGGCCATTTTACAATTTTCACACCATTTTCATTTCTAACATTTCCAACACTCTCACAACCATCCACACATCTTCTAAATGACATATAGAAGGTGTATGACTCATTAAAACATCAAGAACCACAAAAAATCAAAAAGTCAACTCTCATTCCACCATACTTTGACCAAAGCCACAAAAATCACCAAACTTTGTTCCAAGCCTTTCCTTGAGGTTTTGATCATCCATACACCTCACAAATGATGTTTTTCAACTGTCAAGACCACTAGCAACCATTAGGAACTCTTATCTCTTCATTTGGCATCATAAGTACACATTGCTTAAAGTTGAAGAAAGGCTCAAAGGCAAAGAAAGGAAGTAGAGTTCTCTGGTTTTCTCAACTGTTCTAACTTGTTCAAAAAGGTCTACAAGAGGTAAGTATCTTGTACACAATGCCTCTTGCATCATTTTTCATGTCTTTTCATTTTTGAGCATTTTGGTAAGACTTGAGCTATGAATATGTAGCAACTTTCATGATATTTGGTTCTTGATGAGTGATGAAATTATTATGAGTGTTGTCATGTGTGTTTGATTTATTTTTGGCAAGTTTTAAATGTTGGTATGATGAAGTTTTTACTATCAAGACAGTTTTGGAAAGTAGGTTGTTTAGCTCTTGCCCTTTGGCTAGAAACTGTTGTGGTGCTGGTATTTGATTTCTGATGTGGCCCTAATTTTGTTGTGGCTTACTTCATCTGTATTCATGACCAATATATTTAGTTTTGCCTAAACCTAATACCATAGCAGAAATCTATTTGGTTTTAGTTTGTGTTTCTCTTTTAATTAGTAGCATGTGTTTGGTATTTTGGGAGGGACTGTTTGAAGCTAGGGTGTTGGGAGTATGATTGGTAGAAGTATTGGTCTGATGTGAGAAGCAAGTAACTCTAGCTCATGGCATTTTGGAGATTATGGTGTTGGTTGCTGATTTTTGTTAAGATCAGATTCTGTCAAGACCTGTGACAATTACTGTTGGAGGCTGCCTCCATCTCCCTTTTCATTAACTAGTTTTTAGGCTTTGTGTTTAGGTAGTAACCAAGACTGCTGTCTTGATTTATGGGCTGGTGCAGTTGCAATGAATTGATGGCAAGATGAAGTTTTGGTGAAGGCCTCAGTAGGATTTACAAAGTCTGGCTCATAGCAGACTGGCTTTGGATGTGGAAAGCTTTTGATGAGCAGAATGGAGAGTGTGGATTAACAGTATTGAGCAGTTTTGAAGTATCAGTCTTGGGTTCATACTTGTTTTGGAGAAAGGCTACTAAGTTGAAGTTGGAAAATCCTCAACTTGTCTGTGTCTAGGTTTTGGATCATGAGGCTAATTCTTGATATAGTTCTCTTTGGAGTTTGTCAAAAGTTCAGGTTTGGTGGTGTGTTGGATCATCTTGAGGGACTGCCTTGGGATTGATGGATGGTTTACCTTTTGAGAAGTTGGCTACCAGCTGATTTAAGTTTGTGATACCAGCCTGATGAAGTTTGGTCATTAATTATCTAGTTGGCAAGAGATGTTGGTTCTGTTTTCAACCTTTCCACCCTTAAATCTTGGTTTTTCATGTCAGAACCTTTTAGCATAATGCAGGAACATAAGTCTGAGGAGTGTTGCTGATTGGTTTTGCTTTACCATTAGGTTGCTGTCAGAATATTTGGTGGTTAGCTGTCTGTTAGGTGTGTTAACTTCCTAGTCCTGTTAGGTCCATTTGTGAGGGTGTGCAATACAAAGACTGTTACCAATGTGGAGGGATAAGCAGGTGGTGTATGAGTCACATTGACAATAGTTTTGAGAACTGTGTATGCTTAGTTTGACTCAACATGTTTACACTGAAATTGCTCACTTCACATTTCACAAAGCACTCAAACTGCAACTCACACCTATTTTTGTTCTATTGATTTTTGTATGACATTTTCTGTTGAGACACCTCCTACAACACATTTCCAGCTTGCTCCAACTCCCATTTGCTTGTAAAACTTTCTGTTTTGATCTATGGCCCCAAAAATGTATTTT
This sequence comes from Lathyrus sativus, assembly GCA_963859935.3. Classification (NCBI taxonomy): domain Eukaryota; kingdom Viridiplantae; phylum Streptophyta; class Magnoliopsida; order Fabales; family Fabaceae; genus Lathyrus; species Lathyrus sativus. Next base: position 475,891,458 of record OZ012738.1, read on the forward strand.
TAACATCCTACTTGCAGTTACCATGTCACTTCTATTTCTGTTTGTATTTTGCATAAAATAGTTGATAGGATTCATCAAACATATCATGTATAACCTGCTCATGCCTTTATTCAAGGGAGATAACAGATAGACTATGTGGTAGGAATCATGATGCACTTTTTAATACATGTCAAGTAACTTATATACCACTTTTTACAATAGCTTGTTTCTCATCAAAATTCATGTTGGAACACCTTATACTCATCATTCAAAATGTGTTTGCATAATCATTTGGTAGAAAAGATAATTATCATACACTTCCCATTTTCAAAATGCATTTGTTCACCAAACTTGCATTTTCTAAGCAAACTTCATAAATTGTTAGCATTGGACATGTTTGAGGTGTTAAAATCTTTCTTTATCAATTACATGGTCTGTATGTGTGTTTAGAATGGTTTGAGAATGTTTAACATAGGCTGTAGACATCAAATTGCATTTTAAGCTCAAAATCATATGTGCTATCGGGTTTTGCAGTAGGGAAGGATTTTGAAAAAACTAACATCACCATTAGATTCCTCATGATTTTCTGGGTGAGATACATATAAAATTTGTCAAATTCCATAAAGAAATGAGGAAGTTAGAGATGTTTTGCAAACATGTTGAATGCCTTTGATTTGCCCAGAAAACCTGCCAAACAAGCTATGTATACTTATGGTTTCCATTCAATTAATGGATGTAACAGCCACCCCAGTGGCAGAAACTTGCGCGCCTTATACCCCTTTACCTGCCTGACCTGAGTTCGATCCATGTGGATCAACTCTTTTGGTTATTTTATTTTCGTTTGTCATGTTTATTTTTTCTTTATCCCTTTCCATTCCTTAGCACACACGCGCGATGTGGCCAGGTGGTTTAGTATTGAGTTTGTGAACCAAGAGGGCCAGGGTTCAACTTCTTCCCTTGACATTTCTTTTTTTATCACTTGTTTCATTTTATTTTATCTTCATAAATTTCAATGAGTCACAACTTTCTCACGCTTTATCATTTTTAATCCGTTCTTTTTTCCAAGTGTTCATTTTAATGTCTAATTTCATTTAATGGAATAAAACCTCAAATTGCTTGTATTTGCAACGCCTTTTGTCTACTTGGAAGTTGGTTCAGTTTCTAGGTCGTTACTTTGTGTCTGGATGAATTTTCTTTATGCCATACTTGACTTATCTTGTGAGATTTATATGTGTTTGTTAACATGTTGTGGTTTCATTCCTTGTTGGTGGTTACCATAAATTTGTTGTTCTCCTCCTATGTCTTGAATTTAACTGTTGTGAAGTTTCCTTGCGTATTTGATTGTCATCAATGCCTAAATGTTGTTACATTTGAACTTATAACATGATTACCTTAAGTTGTGACTTATTTGTATGATTGTTGTTTCCATGTATCCTTTAAGTTGTTTATCTTTGTGAAGATATGTCATTCTTAGTCGTAACCAATTGTATCCATTTAATCTTTGCTTATTGAAATATGCATGCTTGCTTGGTCGTAACCATGTTTCTTGTATTTATCCCTGTTTGATATTTATGTTTTGTTAAGTTTAGTTTCCCCAAGTGATGGAACTCTTTAGTTCTCATCCAAGTTGCCTCCCTTTCTATCCTTCCAAAGGAAAGTCTCTCTGTTGACCTTTGGGTCGTAGATAGCTCATCTCTCTCCCTCGACTTTGTCAAGTCATTCACCCGTTTAGTTAAGTTAGAACCTGACCATTAGACTTTGCTTAAAGTCTAAAAAGCCTACCCTTGTTAGGAGTACTCTTTCAACATAGAACTTTAGGATAAAGTTTGGTTAACTCTATGTAAGAATCATGGATATGATTACTTACTTCCCTTTCTTGAGAGTTCAACATAGATCTAGAGAGTTTTGTAAAACTCTACACAAGCATGAATATGTTTGTTCCCCTTTGAACCTTGATCATAATCAAGTGTTCTTCATCCCTAGTAAGGTGAACTACGATTGCTCTGATTCTATCCTAGTTAGGATACGTAGGTAGAGGACGCGATGTCTTTGCGAGCAAACTTAGAAACTATCTTTAGGTCTTAACCTACACCCTTTACCCAATCCCAAACCTTAGCAAACATTTAACAAACTTAGCATGCAAACAAACAAAAGGTTCCTGTAGAGTACTACATATGTTTAGGATGTGAAATACCTACCCTATGCATAACCAACCCCCGATCCCCAAATCTCTTAGCGTTGTTGTTACATCGTGCAAAAGGTTCTTTATTTCTTTAGACCTTTCCTTTGGATAAATTAAAGTCCGGTTGTGAATCTAAGAATTTAGATTCAAGTTAATTCAATAGCTTGGTATCACGATTCTCACCGCAACAAGTATTATCCTGAGAGTGTGAAGGGAAAGAAGGAGATGGAGTTCCTGGAATTGAAACAAGGCAATATGTCCGTGATAGACTACACGGCTAAGTTCACAGAGTTGGTGAAGTTCCATCCTCACTATGATGCGGTGACGGCGGAATTTTCTAAGTGTGTTAAGTATGAGAACGGCTTGTGCCCTGAGATCAAGCAGGCAGTGGGTTATCAAAGGATTAGGAGATTTTCGGACTTGACCGAATGCTGTAGAATCTTTGAAGAAGATAGTAAAGCTCGTTCTACTCACTATAAGAGTTTGAATGAGAAGAGAGGAAAGCAATCGGTAAGGAGTGGACCTTATGTGACGCCTGCTGATAAAGGCAAGCATAGGGAAAACTTTGTTAAGAGATCTGGAGGTGGGAGTTCTGGTCCCATTAAGTGCTATAGGTGCGGTGAAGTGGGGCACAAATCTTTTGAGTGTAAGAAGGATGGAGCGAAGTGTGCTAACTGTGGAAGTATCGGCCATGCTACAACTGATTGTAGAAGGAACGTGGTGAAGTGTTACAACTGTGGGGAAGTTGGTCATATTAGTACAAAGTGTACTAAGCCAAAGCAAGCTCCAACGAGTGGGAAGGTATTTGCATTAGCCGGTGCAGACACTACTAATGCGGATCGGTTGATTAAAGGTACATGCTTTATTAATAACATGCCTTTAGTTGCTATTATTGATACCGGAGCGACTCATTTGTTCATTTCTTTTGAGTGCGCTAAGCGTTTGGATTTGTGTTTGTCTTCTTGTGGTGGTGATATGGTTATTGAGACACCCGCTTCAGGGTCGGTAACTACATCTTTGGTATGTTTAAGTTGTCCTTTGACCATATATGGTAAAGACTTCATTATGGAATTGGTGTGTTTGCCGTTAGAAGGATTAGATGTGATCTTGGGTATGAATTGGTTGCAGTATAATAGAGTTTGTATTGATTGTTATCACGAGTTAGTAATTCCTTGGAAGAAGATGAGGAAGAAATTTTTCTATCTACTAAAGAGTTGAAGAAACTCTTGGCGGATGAGGCTCAAGTGTTCTGTTTGTTTGCATCATTGTCTAAAGAGAGTAAGGTTGAACTGGATATGGTTCCAGTGGTGTGCGACTTTCCAGAAATATTTTCGGAGGACATTGTGGACGTACCGCCGGAAAGAGAAGTCGAGTTTTCAATTGATCTAGTTTCGGGTACTAGACCGATTTCGATGACGCTGTATCGTATGTCGGCATCGGAGTTGGTAGAGTTGAAGAAATAGTTGAATGATTTGTTGGAAAAGAGGTTTGTCCGGCCGAGTGTTTCTCCTTGGGGTGCACCGGTATTGTTAGTAAAGAAGAAAGATGGGAGTATGCGGTTGTGTATTGATTATCGACAGATGAACAAGGTAAATATTAAGAACAAGTATCCGCTTCCTAGAATTGATGATTTGATGGACCAATTGGTTGGTGCCCGTGTTTTTAGTAAGATTGATTTGAGGTCGGGTTATCACCAGATTCGTGTTAAAGAGGAGGATATTCAAAAGACGACTTTTAGGACACGGTATGGTCATTAGGAATTTTCAGTGATGCCATTCGGAGTTTCTAATGCGCCAGGTGTGTTTATGGAATACATGAATCGTATTTTTCATGATCAGTTGGATCGTTTTGTGGTTGTGTTTATCGACGACATTTTGATTTACTCTAAGTCCCAAGGAGAGCATGTAGATCATTTAAGAGTTGTGTTGCAGATTTTGAAAGAAAAGCAATTATATGCTAAGTTGTCGAAGTGTGAGTTTTGGTTATCGGAAGTGATTTTTCTTGGGCATGTTATTTCTGGTAATGGTGTTAGTGTTGATCCGTCCAAGATTGATGCGGTAATGCAGTGGGAAGCTCCTAAGTTAGTAATGGAGATTCAAAGTTTTTTGGGATTAGCCGGTTATTATCGGAGGTTTATTGAAGGATTTTCGAAGTTAGCACTTCCGTTGACTCAATTGATTTGTAAAGGAAAGGCCTTTGTTTGGGATATTGAGTGTGAGAAGAGTTTTGTTGAGCTTAAGAGAAGGTTGACAACGGCGCCGGTTTTGATTTTTCTGAATCCGACGGAGTCGTTTGTGGTTTATTGTGATGCTTCTTTATCCGGTTTAGGTGGTGTTTTAATGCAAGATGGAAAAGTTGTGGCTTATGGTTCGAGACAATTGAGAGTGCATGAGAAGAACTACCCTACACATGATTTGGAGTTAGCGGTCGTGGTATTTGTTTTGAAAATTTGGAGGCATTATCTGTATGGTGCGGGATTTGAAGTTTTTAGTGATCACAAAAGTTTGAAATATTTGTTTGATCAGAAGGAATTGAACATGAGGCAGGGGAGATGGTTAGAGTTTTTGAAGGATTATATGATTTTGGTTTAAATTACCATCCGGGTAAGGAAAACATAGTAGCCGATGCTTTAAGTCGAAAGTTGGTTCATATGTCAACATTGATGGTAAGAGAATGGGAATTGTTGGAGAGTTTTAGAGATTTGAGTTTGGTTTGTGAGATAACGCTGAGTAGTGTGAAACTTGGTATGTTGTATGTTACGAATGATTTTCTTGCTACCGTGTGCGAAAAGCAAAAGTTGGATTTGAAGTTTGTTGATTTGATGATGAATGAGAATGAGGACTTCAAGGTTGATAATTTTGGAGTTTTGAGATTTCGTGGTCGTATTTGTATTCCCGATGATGTAGAGTTGAAAAAGATGATATTGGAGGAAGGACACCAGAGTAACTTAAGTATTCACCCGGGAGCGAATAAGATGTATCAAGATTTGAAGAAAATCTTTTGGTGGTTCGGATTGAAGAGGGATGTAGCTCAGTTTGTGTATTCGTGCTTGACTTGTCAGAAGTCTAAAATGGAACATCAGAAGCCTAGTGGTTTGATGCAACCGTTGGACATTCCAGAGTGGAAATGGGATAGTATATCGATGGACTTTGTTACAGGTTTTCCAAATACGCAAAGAGGTCACAATTCTATTTGGGTGATTGTTGATAGGCTTACTAAATCTGCTCACTTTATTCCGATTGATATTAGTTACCCTTTGGAGAAGTTAGCCGAGATTTATGTTGGTGTGATTGTGAAGTTACATGGGATTCCTAAGAGTATTGTGTCGGATAGGGATCCTAGATTTACTTCGAGATTTTGGGAAAGTTTGCAAAAGGCTTTGGGTTCTAAGTTGAGATTGAGTTCGGCTTATCATCCGCAGACGGATGGTCAAACCGAAAGGATGATTCAATCATTGGAAGATTTGTTGCGTGCTTGTGTGCTCGAGCAAGGTAGTGCTTAGGATGGTTATTTGGCATTGATTGAGTTCACCTATAACAATATTTTTCACTCAAGTATTGGTATGGCACCATTTGAGGCTTTGTATGGTCGGAGATGTCGAACACCTTTGTGTTGGCATGAAACCGGAGAAAAGTCGGTAGTTGGACCGGAGATGGTACCACAAACAACGAAGAAAGTGAAGTTTATTCGGGAAAAGATGAGAGTTTCTCAGAGTAGGCAGAAGAGTTATCATGATAAGAGAAGAAAGGATCTTGAGTTTCAAGAAGGCGACCATGTGTTCTTGAGGGTTACATCGGTTACGGGTGTGGGTCGTGCTTTGAAGTCGAAGAAGTTGACTTCTCGTTTCATCGGTCCGTATCAGATTACTGCACGAGTTGGTGTTATGGCCTATCGTGTGGCGTTGCCTCCGAACCTTTTGAATTTGCACGATGTGTTCCATGTTTCACAACTTCGGAAGTATGTTCCGGATCCGTCACATGTAATTCTGATGGATGATGTGGAAGTAAGGGATAATCTTACAGTTGAGGTTTTACCGGTTAGGATTTTACACCATGAAGTTAAGAGGCTCAGAGGTAAGGATATCGCACTTGTGAAGGTGGCATGGGGGGGGGGGGGGGCTGCGGAAGGCAATATGACTTGGGAATTGGAGAGTAAGATGCGTGAGTCGCATCCAGAACTGTTTGAATCAGGTAATATTTTCGAGGACGAAAATTTCTAAAGTGGGGGAGAGTTGTAACGCCCCGATTCTGAATTCCCATTTTTATTGAGTCCTTATTTGATTTATTTAAGTGATTATTTTATTTTTGTGGAATTTGTGTGATAATATGTTATGTTTACATATTGAGCTATTTTTGCCGACTTTGAGAGTTTCGGGTAAAAAATAGGTTAGAGGGTATTTTAGGCATTAGTGATAATATTAAGTGGATATTTTGTGAGAATTAATTGATAAGTGTGTGGAAGAATTTGGGAGGAAAGAAATAGAATATGTGATATAGAGAGAATAGAGAAAGATAGAAACATTAAGAAGAAAAACAAGAGAAAGAAAAGAGGAGGAGAGAAAAGAAGAGAAAGTGGAGCAAAACCTAGAATCATCAAGAATCAACCTTAGCTTGCGATTAATAAGGTAAGGGTGAGAAGTTTTATCATCTTCATAATGTATATGATCATGTATGTGCTAGATTGGGTTTGTTGGATCGTTTTCTATGTTTCCATTTCTAGGTCGGGAGTTGATTAAATCGGTAGAAACTGAGTTTTATCGGTTAGAATTTGGAATAGATGGTGTAGTATAGTCGGGTGATGAGTGGGCCATGCTACTGGAACTGATTTGGATTAAATTGGTCGGTTTGTGAGGTTTGGGCTTTTGAACATCCATGGGAGTTCTGAGTTTGCAGGTTCGCCAGGCGAAGCCCACCGAGCAGCAGCGAACCAAGTCAGTAGCAAACATCCTGTCTTCGCTGGCAAGTTTGCCAGGCGAATGAGTATGGCGAAGATTCGCCAGGCAAGTGTGCTAGCGAGTGCTAGCGAGTAATTCCAGAATAACTCCCAGTGGTCTTCGCTGGCAAGTTCGCCAGGCGAACGGGGTAGCAAAGGTTCGTCAGAGGCTTCACCAGGCGAAGGTTAACGAACACAACAACATATTTTCTTTTCTTGTGTTTTCCATTCGTGGATTGGTGGTGTGGTTTGGTTGTGATCATTCCTTTTCTGAGATGACTAACTATATGCTGTTATGTGTGTTGTGGGTAGCCGTATGGCGTGAATCCTAGTTTGTGATTTGTGAAGTGTGAAATGTGGTCGTTTGGCAATTTTGTGCATTTACTCGAATTGAATGGAAATGCATGGTGAGATTGATTGTGAATGTGAGCCATGTATGAAATTGGTTTGAATGGGTGATGAATATGTATATGCTTTGTGATACATATATTTTGAATGCATAATGAATGTATACGAAGAATGTGATGATGCATGAATATGTTTGTAAACATGTATGCATTTCAAGAGTGTCATGAGTCATGTTGCATGTGAAGCATCATGGTATGCATTCTTGTGTTGATTGATTCCTCGGTGAATCTGCAGAACCTCGTGTGCCCTTGTGGGGTGTGAGCGATGGTTATTTATTGATCCCTCGATGGATTTGCAGAACCTCGTATGTTGCGATGGTTATATTTGATTCCTCGGTGAATCTGCAGAACCTTGTGTGCCCATGTGGGGTATGAGCGATGGTTATTTTGGTTCTTCAATTGAACCTGCTGAAATGAGTCGGTACCGCATTTGCATCTGCATAGAGTCGTGTGTCGGTCTCTGTGAGTTGTATGTAGACATCTCTGCATGATGTATGGTGAATAAACATGAATGTAGATGTTTATATAGATTGTTGATAATTTGCATGAATGGAAGGCTTGAAGGTACATGTATGTGTGAATATATATGTATATGTGTGCATGTTTATGAATTGATATAAACATTGTTGATGCACATTGTATATGCTTGGTGCTCTATTTGTAAATAGTTAATTGTGAATACATTGTGATGTACGGTGTAATGAGATGAATTGCGGTGAGAATGCGGAAGACGTTTTTGGACGTTATGTGTGTGTGTGTGTGTGTGTGTGTGTGTGTCTATATATATATATATATATATATATATATATATATATATATATATATATATATATATATATATATATATATATATATATATATATATATATATATATATATATATATATATATATATATATATATATATATATATATATATATATATATATATATATATATATATATATATATATATATATATATATATATATATATATATATATATATATATATATATATATATATATATATATATATATATATATATATATATATATATATATATATATATATATATATATATGTTTATGTGCATTATGTATTATGATATTGTTTCTCACCCTTCTGCTGTTTTATAATGCTCTATGAGGCATTGCAGATTAGATTGCTGGAGTCTTTGTGAAGCGAGTCTTCATTTCTTTTGGTCAGATAACTCTGATATGTAACACTGGGTAGTTAGGAATTGTTTTGATTCTTTTGGGATACATCTGTGTATGTATCTGCTACTGAATGTTTTGTAAATTCAATTGATGAATTGAATTAATCTGAATGATGTATATGATGCTTATGTTAATGAAGTGATTTCAATGTTTAGATGCTTCCGCTTTATTCTAAATGTTGACATGTGGGTTTTAAGCGATATGCTTTGTTTTTAGTTGAGATTTACCCCTTTTGTTACATATCTTCATGAGCTGGTATTATTTATGTTCCGTTTCGATGATAATGTGATGCGCCTCTTTTATACCATATTATGAATTTACTCTGATGATATATTGATTACGTGCCTAAATGATTAATTGCATTATTTGGGGGTATAGAAAGGGGGTGTTACAGTAGGTGTCAGTTATTTTGACCAAGCATCTAAATTGCAAGAGGAGTGCTCCCATTTGAGAACCAACCACCTCATGAGAGATCGTACATCATAAAACTACAGTGGTTACCCCTTACCAACCGAAGGATGAGGCGGTCACAACCCTTTCGTAGAAATCAAGACAGCCAGCGTCACACAATTTGTTCCAAAAGAAAAAGAAAAAAAGAGAATCAAAAGAAAGAAGAAAACCCGCTAAGTCGAAAACTTGAAAACAAGTAACTTAGGCAAAAATTAAGGCATCCCGTTGGACTTCAAAATCAAAAATTCAAAAGAATCAGTCCAGGCGAGATCAGGGAAAAAATGAAGAGCGGAAAATGAAAAGGATGACAAAAGAAAAATCCTCATAAAAGAACAAAGTCGTGCGACAACAGACACCAAAGACAAAATGGGTGACCGTCGCTCTAAAAACCTTGTGGGTTCATTAATTGCCACTTTTTCCATTTAATAATATTTTTTTGAAAGGTGAACTCTTGTGTCAAATTAGCTGAGCATAGGGTTGGAGAATATCAAAGATAATGGGTGGGTACAAACAATTTTGAGCCATAAATCCTTTTTTCTAAAACCGTGAACTAGGCCACGTTAGAACCCTCAAAAGTCCTAATTGAAGAAGGGTTTATTTTGAAGGCGTACTTCAGCGAGATAGTGTTTCTGACTCCTATGAGTTATGCTAAAAGACTTTGTTGGTATTGCATGTGCATGATGTCTTTCATTAAAAAAATCAGTGTTGCATTTTAAATAGTGACTTGTTCACAAAGTTTGGCAATATTTTTCAACGAAAATTTCAAGAGTACCATGTGCGTTGTATTAGAATTATCATTCTCAAAATAAACATTATCTGCTTGCATACAAATATTTATTATCAATGAGGTTTACATAATGAATGTCAGTCACGAAGTCTTATCTCTGCCAGGAGGAAATTTCTAGACAGATATGTTGAGGAGCATGTGGCCAAGAGACTTTGTCAGAAGATGCCAAATTGGGGCAATCAAGTCGAGATTCAAAAACCTCTCAGGGATCAATCCGACAGGGGAAAAATTTACTTCAAAGGCTCATCTTGAAATAGGACGCTGCAAAAGCGCAGAGAGTTATCCTCTCTAAAAGACGCTTAATCAGAGTCACCTCTCCATATTCTCAGAGCTACTCAAGCAAGTTTTGTCAACCTTCTAGTTCAAGACGAATGCCAGGAAGTCATGTTAACATTTCACTAACCTTTCAACTAGAAATCTTATATCTTAACAAGATGCTTTCCAACGCTAGCCATACCTGACCTACCTCAAAACCACCAGTTGAGCCGTCATACGATTGCATAATCATTGCATATCATCTATCATAGTATAACTTGGAGCCTTGTGAACCGAACAGATAACCCAAAGCCCAATCCATATTGGCACCTCATCCGAAGCCCAATCCCTATTAGAAACCGCCAAAAGTACAATCTATTGGCATCTCATTCCAAAATCCAATCCCCATTGGTACCCAGAAAATATCACATTCCATCAGGTTTCACCCTTCCTTACCATCAAAGTCCAATCATACTTGGTATGTCCTTCTTTCCCTGGAAGAGCGTTCATTTTGCATATCATAACATCATTTATTGCATCCTCAAATGCATAACATATTTATATAGAGATTTCACCATAGAAATAAAAAATCAAACATGCATGCGAAGCATAAGCCAGATTTGGTACTGTGCGCGAAGCCCGAGTCAACCTTTTAATCAAGACAGTGACATATCCTCAGCATACATTCTCCCGATCAGGCTTTCTTTCCGTCAAATCCCTTTGATGATGTGATTCTTCGGACATATTTTCTTTCCTTCAAATTTCTTTGACGATGTGATTCTTCAGACATGCTTTCTTTCCATCAAATCCCTTTATTGATGTGTTTCTTTGGATATGTTTTCTTTCTGTCAAATCCCTTTGACGATGTAATATTGGTTTTCTTTCCGTCAAATTTCTTTCATGACATGATTCTTTGGACATGCTTTCTTTCTGGCATATCCCTTTGACAATGTGATTCTTTGGATATGTTTTCTTTCCGTCAAATCCCTTTGATGATGTGTTTCTTCAAACAAGTTTTCTTCCCGTCAAATTCTTTTGACGATGTGGTCTTTGGTTTTGTTTTTTTTCATCAAATCCCTTTGAGGATGTATATTTTGGTTCAGTTTTAATTACGTCAAATCCCTTTTACGATGTGGTCTTAGGTGTTCTTTCTGTCAAATCCCTTTGACGGTGTGGTTTTAGGGTTCAGAGTTCTTCCTTTGGGTGTGTTTTATTTCCGTCAATTTCCTTTGAAGATGTGCGACCGGGCTCCAATTACATTCCTCCCCCATGGAATGCAAATTTTTGGGTTCTTTTAGTATTCAATCTCCGCGCACCTTGAATATTTGAAAGTTGTTGCTATCATACTTTCAGGTTCAAGTCGATTGAATAGGGGCAGCTGTAACATTTTAAAATTTGTCTCATGGTTTTTTGATCTACTGACTTATGTTTCTCTGCATTTTTCATTTCTGTATATCATGGAATTGGTTCTTGTGACATGGTATCAAGGTGTTTCTATGGCTCAAGGTTCCCTTTTATTGCAAGGGTTCAAACAACCAGCGTCAGAGGCTTCAACATTTATTTTACCAAGCAATTGAGTGGTCGATTTTATTTTGTTCGGTAGGTTATTTTTAGCACAGGAGACAGGTCATAGGTTATCTCAAGCATTTTCATAGTTATAATACCAAAGGGCAAGTTTTAGAGGTATAACTGAGCTTAGAACGGGTGAAAACAAGCGAATGTGCAAGTTTCCCTCCAAATGGCGCTATTTTTGAAAATTTGTGAGTGGTTAACCGATTAACCAATTTGCACTAACAAATGGTTAATCGATTAACCATAGTAAATTTTGTCCAGTAACATGCATTTTCATTGCTGCCACTTTTGGGGTCTATTTTGATCACCTGTGAATTTGATTTTACACCAGAAGAAGGATCTAGAATCACTCTAATTTTTTATTAGCTTTCAAAATCAATTCAATTTCCCTACAATTTTCCATTCCTAATCCCATTCCAAGTTTCATAACCTCACTCCAAACCATAATTCTAATCCTAACCAAGAGCCTATTTAAGTAAATTTGCTTTAAACCTCCACAACAATTCACCATAATTTCCAACTTCAGATTTCACACACTCTCCTTCTTGAGAATTCGCTCTCAAAATCCTCTTAACTTTTATACACTCCAAAACCTCCATTAGAGCTCTTTTCACTTGAGTTCTTTGATTCTTCATTAGAATCATTGAGTTCTAGAGCTAAACCTCCATCATTCATCTCCATCATCTTGAATTCATCATTTGATTTTTGTTTGGATTTGGATATGATCTTGGAAGCAAGCTTATAAGTGATTCTTGGATCAATTTTGGCTTATTTTGGCCTGTTCTTCACTTCTATTGCAAGAAAGCTCTTGGATCTTGAAGATTTCTTGGGTTTCTAGCTTGGATCTATCAATTTGCAGTTGATCAACACTTACCAAAGCAAATCTCAGCTTTGAAGGTTGGTTAATTCTAGATCCAATTCTGTTTTGAGCATATTTGAATAATCAAATGTAGATCTTCAAGTTTTGATTGATTTTGGTGATTTTGTTCTTTGTGATTTGTGATCCCAATGTTCGATTAAGTTCAATTAATGTTTGATCACTGATTTTTGGTGTTAAATTCGCACATAATTGATTACATGATCATTTGGATGATTGCACATTGATTCAATTGTTGAAAGTGCTTTTGAGTTGCTATTTTTCTGCTTCTGGTGTAGTGTTAATTGATTAACCAGTTGCAGTACAAAACTGGTTAATCGATTAACTAGTGCAATTTCTGAAAACTTTTAATGGTTAATCGATTAACCAACTTGCACTAGAAAATGGTTAATCGATTAACACTGGACCAAATTGTGATTTTTGTTTGTTTCAAGCATGTTTTGATTTCTTTCCACCTCTAACCTTCATAGATTGATATGATGCATTTGTGTGGACTGTTTTTTGACTTGTATCATCATGCTTGATTGTTTCATTGCGATTCTTTGACGCGTGACTTTTGGTTCCGTTTGAATGCTTAATATGTTCATGTTGTTTAATTGATGTGATGATCATATGCTTTGCTTGCTTATATCATGTTAATGATTAACTATTGATGATCATCTTGCTGGACTTGTGATGCATGTGTATGTTTGCTTCCAGTTCCGTTTGTCGCATGATTGTTTAATTGCTTGAATTGATTTGAAAACATGTTGATCTTATTGATTCTTGATGATGCATTCTTGTTGAACATTTGTGTTTGATTGTTGATGAAAATCCATCCTTGCATGAAGTTTGTTCATGATTGATGCTTGTTCATGTTGATTGCATTGAAACATGCTTGCAGCCCTACTTTTTACAGTTGTTGTATTTTGAATTTGCATGCTATATATGCTATTGCTTGCTTGCTACATGCCCTTTTACACCTACTTTTTGCTGAATTAGTAGCTATTAAATGGTGTTGTGCTGCCTTGCTGGATTTTATTGTTGTTTTATGCAGGAAGCGCTATTCTAGCTGCTGTTTTTACCTTGTTTTCTTGCTTTTTGCTTTGCCTTTGCACTTTCCCTTAGGATTTCTAATCCAATTTAATTCTCGATTAAATTTGGAGTAGGATAAACATTAGCAGTGCAATCCGTAACACCCTTTTCTACCCCACAAATATAATGGCATCAATCACATTTATCAGAGTAAAATATTAAACACAATAAAAATCACCTCAAAGGGCGTACATTTCTCAATAACTTAAATAAAAGTCAATGCTCCGTGAGCAACGGGTTTTCCCAAAATTACTCAAAAATTGCTCAAAAGGCAGCAGAACTCAAAAAAGCAAAATCCAAATTTTTCCTTGCGCAGCAACATAATCAAAATAACAATAATCAATACATGGTTTGACTCAAAGGCCCCAACCCGATGTTACACTACCAAAGCAAGATCCTCTAAGTCAACAAAAAGTCAAAAACTCCAAAAAGTCCTCGACGACATCCACGGCTAAACCTGGTCATCTGTACATTACCTACGTGGAGGCAACATTCAAATAGGCAGGGTGAGTAAAACGATTCATAATAATCAATATAGGAATCAATATATAAAATAGCGCCATTTTCGTATTCAACATCATCATAATCATCAAGAAAACATCAAAAACCCATAATATCATAAATTACACCAAATTGTCACATTAGTGCAAATGCAACAAGACTCATGCATGTGGTACCAATTAATCAAAGTTCGATGGACACTGGGCCATCAACCCTCCATAGATTTCCATCAATAGGATCGATTCTACACAAGAACCGGAGCACAAAAAAATACTTCACATCCGCACAATGGGACTGAAGTCACACGAATCAAACACTAGACCGAAGTCTGGAATGCATATGAATGCATGATGCACGCGTCAATATCATTCTCGTAATAAAATCATTAGGTGCATCATCATTCATCAAAATCATCATAATAATCATGTCCTCATATAATCATCAAAAATGCATGGAATCAACATCATAACTCATCATCATTACTCATAGGAATCATCATACACTCATGTATTAATCACATATGAATCACATTCATACTTAAGGTAATTCATCCAGAAAATCACAGCATCAAAGCATCAAGACAACACTGCACAAGAACACAATTCGTGAATCTCTGCTACGTTTGCTGGATAGTTTTCCGTGCGGGTTTGGGGCGAATCTTTGCCGTGTGAAGCATCATTCGCTGTGCGAACTCGCAATTATAGGAAATTGCTGCTATGTAATAGTAGCAAAGTCAATCCAAAGGTCCATACGATTTCCTTCCCCAATGCCCCAAAAACATCCCCAAATCATTCCTAAGGTATTACGGCGATAAAGACACAAAATCTACGACTTATTAGGCTAATCCTGTATCGTTGTTACGCCTCCAATTCCCATAAATTCTTACAAATTTGCCACAGTCATTAAAGTTCTCACAAATCACTTACCCTACAGGGTTAAACAATCTCAACAGATTTTGGCCACAAAGGCCTAATTTCCCTTATTCTCAAATCAACCTCAAACCTATTAGGCCATCAGCTCAAATCCCTCAAACTCATTGAACTCCCCACAAAAAAGGCAACAACAATTCAATACTAAAAAACCCCTAAACCCTTAAATCGACTTTAAATACATTGAATCATATATTGAAAACAATGAAGGTAATACTCCCCATACTTAAACAACCTCAAAAACAGATTTGGCCACGAAGGCCTAATCTCTTCAAACTCAAAAACCTCCTAAATCCTTAAATTGGCTTTAAATACATTGAATCATATATTAAAAACAATGAAGGTAATACTCTCCATACTTAAACAACCTCAAAAACAGATTTGGCCATGAAGGCCTAATTTCCTCAAACTCTTTAACCTCCTAAATCCTTAAATTGACTTTAAATACATTGAATCATATATTGAAAACAATGAAGGCAATACTCTCCATACCTTAATTGCCGACTCTAAGCCTTTCTCCTTGATTCTTGGAAACCTCGCAAAGTTTTGCCTCAATCCTCTTCCTCAGAGCTCTGGTCTCTATTTCTTCCTTTTTCACAGTCTAACAAGAACGAATCCTAATTCCCTCAAAATTCCTTTTTGTTAAACCTAACTTTGGGCCTTTACAATGAGCTTTCCAATTTCACCCTCACTAACTCCTCCTCAAATGTCCACTTTACCCTTAAATTAACTTATATTTATTTAAATTAATAATAATACAAAATATATTCATATTATATATTATTATTTAAATAAATAACTCAAAACTCCATAATTCCCAATATTCACACCAACCTCCAAAAATCACCAAAAATACGAATATTCATATTTAAATAAATTAAATAAATATTCCAAGAATTTGGGGTGTTACACAATCCAAGCATGATAACAAGTAGGTTAGTCCCTTTTAACCTCAACCTTAGGTCCATCTTTTGTATGCTAACGTTAGGATAGAATTTCCTTTCGCATCCCAACCTTAAGGTCACTTTGCATGACAATGTTAGGACCAAGTTTCCCTTAGACCATTCGTGCGTCTTTCTCTCTTCTCCTCCCAAAACAATCCTAACCACACTTAATAAAGACGACGAACATTGTACGCCATGAGCCTTAAGCATATGGGAAATGATGAGACAGGGGTCTCCTCTTGCTTGTCTAGAGTTTTTAGTGTACGTCCCGTTTGAGGGTGATATGCGACGTGTTCGTTCCTATATCATAGTCTTTAGTGAAACGTGAATCACAAAGCAAACTAATTCACTTCACTAAAACTCATAAACAAAATTCAAAACTTTTCATCCTTCAGGATTTGTTGTTTAAAACTCGTTTTTAGAAAAGAGTACGTTACTTATCCGTTCTACCGCAAACATGCATCGACTCTAACTGTTGAAATGAGAACTTAACGTCACTCATAAAAAATACTTAACCAACATGTGGTTTCGTAGTTACCCAAACTATGTTTGCTCTGATTTCTCATACCAGATGAGGATACGTATGTTAGAACACAGATTGGTTCTTAATAATAACTCTTTGTTTTGATGATAACTGTTAGGAAATTTATATTTAAGAATTATATACTCTAAAATTTGTTTGAGAGTTTTACTGCAGATTGAAACGAAATTAACTCTCTAGAAGCAAATCTGTTTTGGATACAAGAAGTTATCCTGACTCTGAAGCGCCAGATGCACCTTACAGAAGAATCTGATTGCTCCTTACAGAAGATCCTGAGCGTAGTCTCCAGAAGGATCTGAAGCAAGAAGCTTCAGAACATTCTGAGTCAGAAGCATCTGAAGATAGTCAGAAGCATCTGAAGCTGAAGCATCTGAAGTCAAGAATAATTTTGTTTGAAGAGTTTCTCAAAGCATTAGTCTACAGAAATTTCTGAAAGTACCAACGCTGCCAAGTACTGAAGTTCTGTGTCAAATATGCTCTGATGATCAACACGCTGAAAGCACACCTGCTGCAGAAAACTCTGATATAACAAAGTTCTGAATTTCATTAGAAGACTCTGATCCATTCAGACTCTGAAGAACTTGCTGAAAACTGAAGAAGAAATATTCAAGAATATATCCGTTGGAATTATTCAACGTCTCTTTCCTCATTTGTGCTAGACACACTTACACAGACAAAAAGAATTTTTCTGTGCCATCTACTTCTAAGAAAGGTCACTTGATGTGAAGACAAAAAGGCTCAGACCTTTTTTGGCACTCTCTTTTCAACGCTCAGCTTCCTTGGATCAGCTGCCTATAAAAGGAGAACTTCACCACATTCTTCAGTTACACAATTTGCTGAAAAGAAATCATTATATTCTAAGCTCTCATTCATTCTTATTCTTCTTAGAATTTATTGTACTTAAACTTAAGAGAAAAATCACTGTTGTGATAAAAGCTTTATAGAAGCATTAATACTCTTGTATTTAATTTACATTGATTGTAAAAGTTTTTTCTTAAGAGGATTCAGTTGGAATCAGTAGCTCTTGAGAAGACTAAGAACTGTTGTTCTTAGGTGTTACTATTGTAATCAGTTTGACTTAATAGTGGATTAAGTCCTTGTTGAGAAAGGCAAATCACTCTAGGAAGGGTGGACTGGAGTAGTTGTTTAAACGAACCAGGATAAAAATAATTGTGTGATTATTTTTAAACTTAATCTTTCATACTTATTCAACCCCCCCCCCCCCCCCTTCTAAGTATTATCTCACCTTCAGTTGGCATCAGAGCTCCGGTTCTGAGTGTGCTACCACTTAACAGTGTCAGTAAAGATCCAGAGAGAAATACTTTGATATATATTTATTTGTTACCATGGCTGATAATTCAATGTCCAATATTAACAATAAATATGAAGAGAGGGATAGGATCAGCACCAAACCCCCAATGTTTGATGGGGAGAAATTTGACTACTGGAAAGACAAAATTGAGAGTTTTTTCCTAGGATATGATGTTGATCTATGGGATCTTGTCATAGATGGATATGTACATCCCACAGATGGGGATGGCAAAAAGATTGACAGAAAATCTATGACAGATGCTCAGAAGAAAGACTTCAGAAATCACCACAAAGCCAGGACTATATTACTGAATTCTATTTCACATACAGAGTATGAGAAAATTACAAACAGGGAGACTGCTTTTGATATGTTTGAATCCCTAAAAATGACTCATGAGGGAAATTCTCAAGTTAAGGAGACAAAAGCTCTAGCTCTGATCCAGAAGTATGAGGCTTTCAAAATGGAAGACTCTGAATCTGTTGAAGCCATGTTCTCCAGATTTCAGATACTCACTGCTGGGCTGAAAGTTCTGGACAAGGGATATTCTACATCAGATCATGTAAAGAAAATCATCAGAAGTCTTCTTATCAGATGGAGACCAATGGTGACTGCCCTGAAGATGGCCAAAGATCTGAACAAGATCTCTCTAGAAGAACTCATCAGCTCACTGAGGAGCCATGAGATTGAGCTTGAGGAAGATGAACCCCAGAAGAAAGAAAAAGGTAAATCTGTTGCATTAAAATCTAACAAAACTGCTAAAGCTTTGCAGGTTATTCAAGAAAGCTCTGAAGAATCTTCTTCTGAAGAAGAAGATGAGTTATCCATGTTGTCCAGAAGGATTAACAAACTCTGGAAGCACAAGGGACAGAAGTTCAACAACTTCAGAAGATCTGATAACAGAAAGGAATCTTATAGTCACAGAAGATCTGCCAAGAAAGAAGTTGTGTGCTATGAGTGCAAAGAACCTGGGCACTACAAGAATGATTGCCCCAAACTTCAGAAAGAAAAACCCAAGAAGAAGTTTAACAAAAAGAAGAAGGTTCTGATGGCAACATGGGATGACTCAGATGAATGTGAATCATCTTCTGAATCAGAAGAAGAATGTGCAAATGTTGCACTGATGGCCAACACAGAGGATCAAGAGGAAGGTACCTCAGGATATGAATCAGAATCTGAATCTGATGATGATGCAGAAGAGGTAATGGCAAAACTTACCAAAGAAGAACTCATTAAAGTTTTAACAGAAGTTCTTAAAAGTTATAACAACATCAAACTCAAATACAAGAAGCTGAAAAGCAATCTTGAATCTGAGATTGTTCTTCTGAAAACAGAACTTGTTGAGCAAAAAGAAATAAATTTGAAAATCAAAAATGACTTTGAAATAACTCAACAAGAATCTGAATCTGAGACTAAGTCATGTGAAAATATTTTAGAAAAATATGACTCTAGTTTTTAGAGATTTCTAACTAAGAGCATAGACAGAAGCAAGATGGCTTCCATGATCTATGGTGTTAGTGGAAACAACAGAAGAGGCATTGGATATGAATCTTCATCTGGAAGCAATCCAAAACCTGTTGACAAACTTTTCATCAGGAAGACACCTCTGTATTCTCAATTCAAATTTGGTCACTTGAATGACATTAAACACACAAGCTCTGAGAAGAATACTTATGTGTTTAAACCCAAGGCAAGTCAGAATAAACATTATGTTGTAAAACAGAAGTTTAGACAAACCTACAAACCAACTAACCCCAAAGGACCCAAGAAGATCTGGGTACCTAAAAACAAAATAATTCATGTTGCAGATGTTCTTAGCAGCAAGGTCAGGACACCAATCATGGTACCTGGACTCTGGATGCTCACGACACATGACAGGAGAAAAGTCTATGTTCCAAAGCCTGGAACTTAGATCTGGAGGTGACGTGAAGTTTGGAGGGAACCAGAAGGGCAAGATCATTGGATTTGGCACCATTGGAAATGGTAAACTTCCCTCTATTACTAATGTTTTACTTGTTGAAGGGTTAAAGCATAACTTATTGTCCATAAGTCAATTAAGTGATAATGGTTATGATATTACCTTTAATCAAAAATGTTGTAAAGCTATTAGTCAGAAGGATGGCTCTATCCTATTTAGTGGTAAGAGGAAAAACAACATTTATAAAATAAATCTTTCAGAACTTAAAGTTCAAAATGTTAAATGCCTCTTGTCTGTTAATGAAGAGCAATGGGTCTGGCACAGAAGATTGGGCCATATTAATATGAGACGTATATCTCAGATTAATAAACTTAATCTTGTCAGAGGACTCCCTAATCTGAAGTTCACTTCAGATGCTCTTTGTGAAGCATGCCAGAAAGGGAAGTTTTCAAAAACATCTTTCAAATAAAAAAATGTTGTTTCTACTTCTAAACCACTAGAACTACTTCATATTGATCTGTTTGGACCAGTGAAAACTGCATCCATCAGAGGCAAGAAGTATGGATTGGTCATTGTTGATGACTTTAGCAGATGGACATGGGTAAAGTTCTTAAAACACAAGGATGAGTCACATTCTGTGTTCTTTGACTTCTGCAAGCAAGTCCAGAATGAAAAGAATTTCAAAATTATAAAAGTCAGAAGTGATCATGGTGGTGAATTTGAAAATAAATATTTTGAAAAATATTTTTCTGAAAATGGCATTGCTCATGATTTTTCCTGTCCTAGAACTCCACAACAGAATGGGGTTGTAGAGAGGAAAAACAGAACTTTGCAAGAAATGGCCAGAACCATGATCAATGAGACAAATCTGGCAAAACATTTTTGGGCAGAAGCAATCAATACAGCATGCTACATTCAGAACAGAGTGTCTGTTAGACCTCTTCTGAAAAAGACTCCTTATGAATTGTGGAAGAACAAAAAGCCCAACATTTCATATTTTCATCCTTTTGGATGTACTTGTTATATGTTAAACACTAAGGAAAATCTGAGCAAGTTTGATTCCAAAGCACAGAAGTGTTTCATGCTTGGATATTCTGAACGCTCTAAAGGCTACAGAGTATACAACACTGAGACACAGATTGTGGAAGAATCCATTCATGTCAGATTTGATGATAAGCTTGGCTCTGAAAAGCCAAAGCAGGTTGATAACTCTGCAGATAGGGAAGTAGTCTTTATTGACTCTGAAGTTCCAGAAGCAGACAAACTTCAAGTGAAGGAACCAGAAGCAACTCCAGATGCTACTCCCTTAACTTCTCAGATGAATAATCTAAACATTTCTGAAGAGTCAACTATCAGAGGATCATCATCCAGAATTAAAGCTTCTCATCCAGAGGATGTCATTATTGGAAAGAAGGATGATCCCATCAGAACAAGATCCTTTCTAAGATCATCTGAAGCATCACTATTTGGACTAGTGTCATAAATTGAACCATCTTCTGTAGAAGAAGCTCTGCAAGACAATGACTGGATTATTGCCATGCAAGAAGAGCTAAACCAATTCAGCAGAAATGATGTATGGGATCTAGTTCAAAGACCTCAAGGATTCAATATAATTGGTACAAAATGGGTCTTCAAAAATAAGCTAAATGAGAAAGGAGAAGTTGAGAGGAATAAGGCAAGGCTGGTTGCTCAAGGGTACAGTCAGCAAGAAGGTATTGATTACACTGAGACATATGCTCCAGTGGCAAGGTTAGAATCCATACGCCTTCTTATCTCCTTTGCTGCACAAAACAACATCACTCTGTATCAGATGGATGTTAAAAGTGCCTTTCTTAATGGTATTATAGAAGAAGAAGTTTATGTCCACCAACCTCCTGGTTTTGAAAATGAAAAATTTCCAAATCATGTTTTCAAATTAAAGAAATCTCTATATGGATTAAAACAAGCTCCCAGAGCTTGGTATGAGAGATTGAGTAATTTTCTTCTGGAGAAGAATTTCATCAGAGGCAAAGTGGATACAACTTTATTCTATAAAACAATAAAGAAAGATCTTCTAATTTGCCAAATTTATGTAGATGATATTATTTTTGGATCAACAAATATTATGCTTGGAAAGGAGTTTGCTACATGTATGCAGGCAGAATTTGAAATGAGCATGATGGGAGAACTCAGATTCTTTCTAGGAATCCAAGTTAATCAAACTCTAGAGTGAACCTACATACATCAGACAAAGTATGTTAAAGAACTTCTGAAGAAATTCAACATGTCTGACAGCAAGCTGGCAAAGACTCCAATGCATCCTACTAGCTCACTTGGCAAAGAAGAGGTAAGTAAGAAAGTAAACCAGAAGCTCTACAGAGGTATGATTGGCTCTCTTCTTTATCTTACTGCTTCTAGACCTGACATATTGTTCAGTGTTTGTCTGTGTGCTAGATTCCAATCAGATCCTAGAGAATCACACTTGACAGCTGTCAAGAGGATTCTAAGGTATCTGAAAGGTACTTCTAATGTGGGTTTGTGTTACAGAAAATCTGATGATTTCAAATTAGTTGGATTCTCTGATGCTGACTACGCTGGAGACAGAGTGGAAAGAAAAAGTACTTCTGGAAGTTGTCAATTTCTAGGAAGAAATCTAATCTCCTGGTACAGCAAGAAGCAACCCACAATTGCACTTTCAACCACAGAGGCTGAATACATTGTTGCTGCTGGATGTAGCACGCAGATGCTCTGGATGAAGAGTCAACTAGAAGATTATCAAATTTTTGAGAGTAACATTTCTATCTTTTGTGATAATACTTCTGCTATATGTTTGTCCAAGAATCCCATTTTACATTCTAAGGCAAAACATATAGAAATTAAGCATCATTTCATCAGAGACTATGTTCAGAAGGGAATCATAAATTTAGCCTTTGTTGATACAGATCATCAATGGGCAGATATTTTTACAAAACCCCTTGTTGAAGATAGATTCAATTTTATTCTGAAAAATATTGGTATGGATTTTTGTCCAGAATGATATTTATCAGAAGCAAATTGTTACAGATGCAAAAATGCTTAAATCATCTGAAGAATTTCTTCTGTTTATTTATTCTATTCTGATTAATTTTTCTGATGTGAAACTCTGAACTAACCATCTTTAGAGGATCTGAACGTTGGCTAACGTTTCATTTCTTGAGAGAATTCAGAACAGCATGCAAGTAAACACGTGTCACACAAAATCTGAAGAGGTGGCGTGTACATAACTGAAGAGACGTTTGAGGTGAAATTTGAATAGTAAAAATCTTGGTTTTCCCCCCAAATTGTCAGAAGCATTTAATGTTTTGAAATGATTTTATTCTCTTCATTTAATGCTTGCTCAAACGTGCGTTTTTCTGACTTTTGATGTGCCTAAGTGTTTAGTATAAATACTTATCTTATATTCACTTTCACACTTTTCACTCTCAGAATTTACATGCGTTTTCATCTCCTATTTTCTCTGCATAAAAACTCAAAACCTAAGTGTTTGAAAAAGCATTCTTCAATGGCGTCTTCTTCATCAACAACTGCTCAGTTCCAATCTACAATGGCTGTTGTGACTTCAGATAACTTAGGTGTTGCTCCATATTCTCCTCCCAAGAGAACACTTCTAACACCTGTTGATAAACTAGAAGTTCTGTGTGAATCCATGGTTGAGTTTGACTCTCTGGCTAATAATGGGTTTGATTTTCACTCCATTGTTAGAGCTCAAGGATGGGTTAAATACTTTGATAGGTTGTTTGGACCAGTTTACCCTCTCCTTGTGAAAGAATTCTGGATTCATGCATCTTTTTATCCCAAGTTTATTTTATCATCTGTGCTGGGAAAAGAGATTATCATCACAGAGGATCTGATAAGAAGATTGATAGGTTATGAAGAAACAGATGGTGTTTCCCACTTGCCAGCTGGGCGTGTGGACATGGAAGAGGTTTATGAGGAAGTTATGACTGCTGGACAAGCTTCTAACAGATTCAAAGATCTGAAGCCTGATTACAAGATCTGGGCCAAGATCTTCATGGGATGCATCCACCACAGAAAATCAACCAATTCTCCAGATTATGTCAACAATGAACAGATCTATTTCATGTACTGCCTTAGTCAGAGCACCAAGGTAGATCTTCCTTACATTCTGTTCATGCATCTGTGGAATCACATCAATGCATTTGGAAGGTTGATCTCAGATCTTCTCACTGAAAATGGTTTAGTGGTTGCTCTGTACGCTGCTGGGGTTACAGAGGAATTAAAGTTTATTATGGGAAAGCCTCTGAACGCTAAAAGTCTTCTGAGACTCAAAATTGTAGATGAACTCACTACTGCTCCAAAGAGGCTGAATATGTCTGATTTGAATAAGAGGGTTCCAGTATCTGACTTTCCTCTATTCTTTGCTGAAGAACCCAGTATTGCACCCCAAAATTTGCCCTCACAATACAAGACTTTGTGTTCCAAGAAGGTTCACAAGGTTCACAAAATTCATAATTGGTCAGAAGAGTTGACAATTCCCTCAGACAATGCACCTCCTAAGCAGTGCATCCAAAACTAGGGTTTTGACTTTAATCAGGCTAAATGGACTTCCAAGACTTCAAGTGAGCTTCATAACATCTTATATGTGTATAAGAACCCCCATGTCAAGTTTCAAGACTTTTCTCAAAAGTTTGCTCAGTCAGATGATCAGATAAGTCAAAAGCAGTCAATGCAGTTAAAAAGTCAAACTGAGGTCAACTGTGGTCAAACCAAAGTCAAACTTCATGATTTTTTGCCAACATCAAGTATATGAAGTAAAATTCATCATTTTATCAAGGGTTGATCATGAT
The DNA here is from genome assembly GCA_963859935.3 of Lathyrus sativus. NCBI lineage: Eukaryota > Viridiplantae > Streptophyta > Magnoliopsida > Fabales > Fabaceae > Lathyrus > Lathyrus sativus. Next base: position 475,916,140 of record OZ012738.1, read on the forward strand.
TCATCAAGGAGATTCCAGATCATCAATAATCAGGAGTTTCTAAATTAGGGTTTCCTCAGTAAAAGTCAACTGAACTTTTACCAGGCATAACTTTCACATACTTCATCACCAAGTTTCCATCCAAAGCTCATTTTGAAGGAAATTGAATTCTCTACAACTTTGATGTTGAAGGTTAAGCCCAAAAATGCTTTATTTGAAAGATATGATCTAAGACATTATAGGTCATTTCAAAAGTCAACAAAAAGTCAACAACTTCAAAAGGGCATAACTTGAGATTGGTAAATGATATGGACCTGAAACCAATGGGGTTGTTTAGAGGACTCTTCAAGCTTTCCAAAAAGTCCAAGAACACCATCATACCTTTAAAATTGAGAGAAATGTGCCCTTGCAAAGTTGGGCAATTTTGTGATGGTTTATGTTGAAAATGGAGGCTTAGAAGTATTTCTTTCCAAATGGGCTGCCTAATTTATGACCCAATCCATCTCATAACATGGTGCACGACCCAATTGACCAAAATTCATCATTTTTATTATTTTTTATTTATTTATTATTGATTTAATTCATAAAAATCATTTTAAATAAATAAAAAATATAAAAATCTATTTTTGGGTGAAGATTTTGTTTCTAGAAATTCATAATCATTGATTGAATTAGAATGAGAAGGAAATCATGTGATCTCTCCCAAATTATTATTTTTTATTTATTTATTATTGATTTAATTCATAAAAATCATTTTAAATAAATAAAAAATATAAAAATCTATTTTTGGGTGAAGATTTTGTTTCTAGAAATTCATAATCTCTCCCAAATTATTATTTTTTATTTATTTAATTCATAAAAATCATTTTAAATAAATAAAAAATATAAAAATCTATTTTTGGGTGAAGATTTTGTTTCTAGAAATTCATAATCATTGATTGAATTAGAATGAGAAGGAAATCATGTGATCTCTCCCAAATTATTATTTTTTATTTATTTATTATTGATTTAATTCATAAAAATCATTTTAAATAAATAAAAAATATAAAAATCTATTTTTGGGTGAAGATTTTGTTTCTAGAAATTCATAATCATTGATTGAATTAGAATGAGAAGGAAATCATGTGATCTCTCCCAAAATAGCAAGCACTCATGATCAAATATTTGAAATTTATACAATGATCTTTTTGAATATTTTTTGGATCAAATATCCACACAACACATCAATGATTCTGACCTAAATCCATCACACATATATACTAAGCACAAACATAACCCTAGACACGAATTTGCAGCAGCCTAAAGGTAAGATCAAAAGGACAAAAATCTTTCAAAAAGTCATATTCGGGTTCTCAAATTCAGAGCATTGCAAGGTATTTGAAAGACATAGCAAGCTTCCTTGGACTCTTCTGATCATAAATCATCATCCATATGCATCGTATACACACCCAATTGCTCAACCCGAGTTCATCTTGACCTTGAATATTTTGTTTTCGAATCCATTGATTTATCATGTTTAAACTGTTTTTGATTGTTGTAGGATGTTTAGAATGAACTCTAGAACGATTCTGGGTGGTTCAATTGGATTTTCATTGCAGGAACAAGAATTCACCATGATTAGGGTTTTCGGCCCTCTTTAGGGTTTCACGATTTTCAAATGATAAATGGATTTGAAAAACATAGGACGATTGAAAAACTCAGTAGCAATACAACGGTGCAATCAATTTTGTGAAATTTTGCCGTTTGGATGAAGTTTGTGTTTCGCAGGGTGGAAGAACTCGTAACAATATTCGTAGGAGAAAACGTTGCAAAATCCGCAGGTAATGGGAGGAAGAAGAAGGCCAGTTCGCGCCTGTTTTCAAATTCAAATTTTATTAAAAAAAATAATAATATGAATTGTTCCTGGATATATTTCACAATAGTATGCTTAGCCTGATGGTTGTTGTGCTTCCTGGGTTCAAACCCCAGCCAGGTAAGTTTCCGCTTTTTTTTTCTTTCCTTTTATTTGATTTAAATATTATAATATTAAAAATTAAATATATTATGTATATTTCTCAATAATAAATAAATAATAATAAAATATGTCTGTTTTCTTTAATTTTAAAAAATATGTTTTTTTTCACAAATTTTGTTTCTATATTTTATGTCTAAATTGTAATATGTATAAATTAGAAATTTTTTGTATATAACTAAATCCTATTTTTTTTATATAAACCCTAAAAATTTATTTCTCATATAAACCCTAATTTCATAAAACTCTAAAAATATTTTTTAATACAAATCTAATCCTATTTTTTTTTTAATGTTATTTTCTAATATAATTATTATATATGTATGCTTACTATAATTCTTACAAATTTTTGTAAATATACTTATAAACATTTTTTTACATAACTTTAGTTTATAAATAATTGTGCTTATAATAATTAAATTTTTTGTAGTAACTTCATGATTAAAATATAATTTAATAATTTGTAAATTAAAACAATTGTTTATTCATATTTGTTTTTTTTAGTTGATTATATTAAAAAATTGTTAATTTCTTATTATTATAATATTTGGATTAATTTTGTTTATTCTTATTTACTAACCCATTTATATTCTAATCATGCTTATTATTTTGTTAAATATTGCTTACTAACCCCCTTTATTATTTATTATTGCTTATTTATATTTTATTTATCTTTGCTATTTAATTATTTTGCTTATTATTTTGTAATTGTTTCTGGGATGTAAAGTTGTTTAATTATTTAATTATCATTATGGTTAGTAATTAGGGAGTGTAACAACATGTATGTAATATTAAAATAAATTTAGATCACTTTTAAATAAAGATAATTAAAATAAACACGTCACACACGTAAGTCGATTTTAATCGCCGTCTCACTTCCTAAGGATATCCCTCAAGTTGCCTACGAATAATGGTTAAGTGGGGTGTATAAAGCAAGTCCCTCAAATAAAAAAATCATCAAAGTCCCTTATGGTTGCCTTTACGAATCAAGTCCCTTTCGAAAAATGATGATGGTCCCTTATATGTGCTTATTACATCCCACAATGGCCTTCAAAGTCAAATTGTCCCTCACATACCCCTTAACATCCAAAGTAAGGACTACCTACTCCATTATAGTAGGGATAGTCTTACTAAAGGAAAGAATAAAGAATAAGAAAGACCTTTAAACATTAGGGTAGGTTACTTCTAGGTGCTTGCTCACTTCAAAACTGTTTCACACTTAAACAAATTTTCAACAAGTTTTCAAACAAGTTCTTAACACATCCTTACATGGATTATTTATTAACTATTCTGAAAATTTTCTATTCACACACTACACTTTCAAAACAATTCAAAAGTGAGCTTAAGTACCTAAGAGCCCATGGATAACCATGGATGAAAAGGGTGCTAACACCTTCCCTTTTCATAACCTACCCCCCGGACCCAAAATATTCTCTAAGGTCTTTCCTGTTCTTTTATAACCTTTCCTTATGGATAAAATAAAAGTCGGTGGCGACTCTTGCTATCCGCAACATTGTTTAAAGTCAGTTCTCCCACCGTGTTACAGAACTGGCGACTCTGCTGGGGACTTATTTAAGAGGGGTACCCTTAGGAATTAAGATCACTTTAAATTGTTTGCCTTGTTTGCTTTATTATTATATTGTTGGGGTGCTCTTATGTGTGAAAGGTCCTAACCCGGATCTAGTGTACCTTAGGTAAATGGCAATAGACCAAGGAAACTGTACGACGTATATCGATACGGTTGATCTGGTGGCCATAGTTAGTGCGACTTCTTGGTTGGTGCTTATATTCCTTAAGTCAAGTTGAGGATAATATTGAGGCTGCCATATGTTGTCAATGCACTAACTGACTTTTAGAACCCTAGTTAACTCATCTTGGCCTTTAGAAAGTAGTGAGGTAACCGGCTTTGGTGCAGACTGAAGTTGGTTGACACTCGATACTACGCTCATTGAGATCTTAAACTTGGAGGGTTTTGGTTGGCGAGTAAGTTGCCTTCTGAACAACCACCCTTGTGAAGGATCAATGATATTGAGATCCCTTAGAACCTGGTTACTTTTGTAAGACAGGATGAACCATCTAACTTCAGGGGAGGGTACTTGCCTTTGAACCTCATGCAAGCCTTTAAACCTAGGGCTATGGTGTGACTTGTTTGTGTGTGCCACATGTTTGTGATTGAGCATGACATCATGACATCATCATGCATCATAAGCATATCATTTTCCCTAACCATTTCAAGGACCAAAGGATTTATCTTTGTTCTTTGTTGCAGGTCATGGCTTCTGCTCGTAGAAACACCATCAGGATCAACTTTGTAGGGATACCTCCCAAGCTCAAAGAGTTGGTTTCCCAAGTGTCTGATCATTCCCAGTTCGTCCAGAGACATGGTCACCTATTGGATCTAGTCACTTCAGGGTTCAGTGAAGACATGATGAGTGTGTTGTTTCAGTTCTTTGACCCTAAGCACCACTGCTTTACATTTCCTGATTATCAGCTGGTTCCAACCATGGAGGAGTTCTCTAAACTTCTGGGTATACCTGTTCTTGATCAGAAGCCATTCACAGGCTTAGAGAAGGAGCTTAAACCAGAAGTTATTGCTGCAGCTCTACATCTGAAGAAGTCTGACATTGTTCTAGAGACGAGAAGTGGAGTTAAAGGTATTCTTGCCAAGGTATTAGTGGATAAAGCTCAAATGTTCTTGAAGGCTATGAGCTACGATGCTTTTGAGGAGATCTTAGCCTTATTGATTTATGGCTTAGTGTTGTTCCCCAATCCTGATCAGTTCATAGACGTTCATGCCATCAACATATTCCTGAGTCACAATCCAGTGCCTACCTTACTTGGAGACATCCTACATTCTCTTCACACCCGTACTACAAGGGCAAAAGGAACTTTGATGTGCTGCATACCTTTACTTTCTAGGTGGTTTATTTCTCACCTTCCTCGCTCAGTAATGAAGAATGAGCAAGGGTTCAGATGGTCCAAGAGGATCATGTCACTTTCTCACTCAGACATCCATTGGTGCTCCAGATCTATGGAGAATATCACCATCATTGACCGTTGTGGGGAGTTTCCTAATGTGCCACTTCTAGGCATAAGAGGAGGCATCACCTACAACCCGTCTCTAGCTTTACGACAGTTTGGTTACGCCCGGAGCGATGGTCCACATGACATGTTGATTCAGGGCATTGTGTTTGATTACGACAACGATCTTCAGGGTTACCGTCAGAGATTCATCCGAGCTTGGGGAAAGGTAAACAGGATTGACAGCAAGACACTGGAGCCTAAGTACACCATTCCTATGGAGGCTTATCTCAGATGGGTACGATTTCGTGCTCAGACACTCATGATGCCATATCCTGCCATCCTACCAGTTACCATGGAACCTGTTGCTGAAGGAGACACAGCTTATACCATCCTTCACCCAGACATGCCTACTGATATGGAAGACTTGCAGAGATCATGGATCCAACTGAAAGAGCAAAGGGATACTTTCGAGGCTCATTACAAAGCAAGCCAAGCAAGGATCCTAGAGCTAACAAAGCTACTTCATTAGGAACGAAACCTCAACTCATACCTCAACACAAAGAGGAAACGTCTATGGGAGACTTAAAACCCCATCTTTTGTACTTATTTCGTTTTCATTTTTTGTAAGCCTAAAAGGCAAAACAAGTTATTACTAATAAAAAGTTACTTTCTTGTTTGTTTAAGCAAATTTAAATCCTGCGGTCCTTGAAAACATTGCATATGCATTCCCATATCATTGCATCACAGGTTTATAATTGTGCACAGGTTTCTCATCTTCTCGCTGTTTATTTCAGCAATGGCTCTTGAACAATCAGTTAAGGATCTCCAGGCACAGAATGCACAGTTCCAAGAGTTGATCCTGAACCTATCCAAGGGACAGGATGAATTGAAGACACTGCTGGCCAAGAAGACTAAGAAGGCTAGAAGGTCTGCTGGGTTGCTCAACATGGGAAGAAGGTTCAAAGGTCCTGTCAAGACCAAGGAACAGGATGAAGACTATGAATCTGAAGAATCTGAGCAGGAGAGAGGCAGTCTCCACAACACTATGGGGGGCTCTGATTCTGAGGCTAACTACTACCATGAGCCTAACGAAGACAAATTCAAGATGCTGGTGGATAGAATGGATGCTATGGAATTACAGAAATCATCTGGGCTGGATTTTGAGGATTTGAGCTTGATATCTGGGGTGGTCATACCCATTGGGTTCAAAGTTCCTACATTTGTTGTCTATGATGGGGTCTCTTGTCCCAAATTGCATCTGAGGTCTTATGTCAGAAGAATGCAACCCCACACTGCTGATAAAAAGTTGTGGATCCATTTCTTTCAAGAGAGTTTATCTGGAGCTCAGCTAGAGTGGTATTATCAGTTGGAGAGTGTCAACATCAGAGATTGGAATGACCTTGCTGAAGCTTTCTACAAGCAGTATCAATACAATGCTGACTTAGCCCCCACTCGCATGCAGCTTCAAAGCATGTCTATGGGTGCCAAAGAAAGCTTTAAGGAGTATGCTCAGAAGTGGAGAGACTTAGCTGGAAGAGTTCAACCCCCTTTGACTGATAGGGAGTTGGTTGATATGTTCATGTGTACGCTGAATGGTCCGTTTTACAGTCATCTCATTGGAAGCTCATCATCTGGCTTCACTGAGTTGATCATGACAGGAGAGCGAGTAGAGAATGGTATCAAGAGTGGTAAGATCCAAGTGGGCACTTCTTCATCAGGTGCTGCAAAGAAGCCTCCCACTGGGAAGAAAGAATCTAATGCTGTGTATGGTCAGCCTGATCGTAACAGAAGGCATCAGTCTGTTAGTGCAGTTCATATTTCAAATCCAACTCCTGCAACAACAGAGCAGCCTCAAGGCAACCAGCAGAGGGCTAGAAGACAGTTCACGAAGATCAACATGTCAATGGCTCAGGCATTGCAACACTTGTTGAAAGCTGAACTTATTACCCTGAGGGAGGCCCCTCAGAATCCCAATGTTACCTCTCCCAAGTACAATCCCAATGCACGATGTGCATATCATTCAAACTGTCCAGGACATGACACTAATAACTGCTGGGTCTTGAAGAACAAAATTCAGGATATGATTGATGCTGGAGAAATTGAGTTTGATCCACCAGGTACTCCAAATGTGATTACAGCTCCAATGCCAAATCACGAGAAGACTGTCAACGCCATTGATGAAGATATTGATGAAGATCTGCATGTCTATTCAGTTATGGAGTTGAGCACACCATTGTCTGTTATCAAAAAGAGGTTAGTACAAGCTGGGATCTTTCCAGGTTGTCATGAAGATTGTCTATATTGTACCTATAAGCCGGATAGTTGTTTCATTTTGAGAGATGGGATTCAACGTCTCATGGATAAATATACTATAGTGTTTGAAAGAAGACCAGCATCTGTAGAAAGTATGGTGGGTCATCTGACTCAGGGTAAGAAGATTGAAGAGGTTGACATGGTTGACAAAGTACCACTAAGAATCACTTCAAAGGGTCCCATTAAAATCACTCATCAGGGCCCAATCAAGATTACTGCTGAAGGTCCTGTGAAAGTTGTTGCTGAAGCCAGAGTAGCTCCTCTGATCATTACCACTCCTGGTCCTATTCCTTATACATCTGACAAAGCTGTGCCTTGGCACTATGGGTCTGATGTTTACATCCATGGTGTCAAGCAGGAGCCTTTACCTGATATGCCTGTTGACATTGATAATATTGCTGGATCTAGCAAGATCACTCGTAGTGGAAGGGTCTTCTCTCCTCCAGTTGCTTCTAAGAGTGCAGTTACTCCTGCTGTTACTTCCACCACTGATGCTCGGGGCAAGGGACCTGTTATTGAGCCTGTATCTACTGATGTGCCAGCTGCTGATGACCTCTCTAAGCAGATGGAAGAAGTATTGAAAATCATTCGCAAGAGTGATTATGATATTGTTGATCAGCTGGGGCATACTCCCTCAAAGATTTCTATGCTCTCCCTGTTATTATGTTCTGAGGCCCATGCCAAGTCATTGATCAAGTTTCTAAAGATGGCTCATGTACCCAGTGCAATTTCTGTGGACCAGTTTGAGAATTGTGTTGCTCACCTGACCTATGACAACGGGTTAGGATTTTCTGATGCTGACTTGACCCCTGCCAAGAGGGATCATAACAGGGCCTTGCATATTTCAATTGAATGCAGGGGCACTACCCTGTCTCATGTGCTGATAGACAATGGTTCCTCTCTGAATGTGTTGCCTAAGGAAGTCCTGAACAAGCTGAGTCCTGAAGATACGGTATTGAAGCCCAGTAATATTGTGGTAAAGGCTTTTGATGGTTCTAGAAGAGTAGTGCATGGGGAAATTGATCTTCCAATCAAGGTTGGCTCTCAGGTGTTCACTGCTACATTCTATGTGATGGATATTCGTCCTTCGTACTCATGTCTGCTTGGTCGTCCCTGGATCCATGGGGCAGGTGCTGTGACCTCCACATTACATCAAAAGTTGAGATATCCGGTGAATGGAAAAGTTGTTACTGTCTTTGGAGAGGAAGAATACTTTGTCAGCCATGTAAACACTTTCAAGTATCTGGAAGTAGAAGGTGAATACATTGAAACTCCATGTCAGTCATTTGAAGTGGTTCCCTGGGCTGTTAAGGATTGTGTGATTCCTCCTGCTGTGAAGAAGGTTCCTGTGGTCATCAGAAACCCTCCAACAATGGCAATGGCCTCCCTCAATGATGCAAAAGCTGTGGTGGAAGAAGGTGGTTGTACTATTTGGGGTCAGCTTCCTGATATTCCATACAAGTCTGACAAGTTTGGTTTGGGTTTCACTGCAGAGTCCCAGAAGGCTGTCCGTCGTGCCCGTGCTGTCCGTATCACCAATCAAGGGGTTATCAATGCCGTGGGAGATCAAGATGAAGACTACAACTTGGAGGCATGGATTTTTCCTACTGTGGGTGCTGGACTCAATAATTGGAAAGCTGAAGATGTTATCCCTATCTCCTTTAGTCAGGAGTAAATACTATTACTGTGTTATGTTTTTAAATTTATAATTTCTGGAACAGTTAAAACTTTCAAGCCATGTGCCTTACCCGGGGCACAATGGTGTGCTTGTTACGGGTCATCATTGCATTTGCATACTTCATTCAATAAAATCAGTGGACGTTTCGTCTTCGTAAATATTGTGTTCCTTGTCTTTCTTTTTCTTTTATTTTTGCTTTATCAGCTATGTGTTCTTACACACACCCACGTCACTAAAATGCAGATCCTCATCCACTCTGGATCCAGTTGATAACAGTTCTACTATTGCCAATTACAATTTCGAGAATCCGATCTATCAAACTGAAGACGGAAACGAGGACGATTGTGAAATACCTGTAGAGCTTGTTAGGTTGTTACAACAAGAAGAGAAAGCTATACAGCCACATGAAGAGCCAGTCGAAGTTGTGAATCTGGGAACTGAAGAAAACAGAAAAGAGGTCAAGATAGGGGCTGATTTAGAGGACAGTGTCAAGAGCAGGTTGATTCAGACGCTACGTGACTATGTGGAGATCTTTGCTTGGTCTTATGAAGATATGCCAGGGTTGGATGCAGACATTGTGGTTCACCGTTTGCCAGTGAAAGAAGATTGTCGTCCAAAGAAGCAGAAGGTTCGTCGTATGCGCCCTGAAATGTCAGAAAAGATCAAAGCAGAGGTAATGAAACAGTTCAATGCAGGGTTCTTGGCCGTAACTTCTTATCCTCAGTGGGTTGCAAATGTGGTACCAGTTCCTAAGAAAGATGGTAAGGTACGTATGTGTGTAGACTACAGAGATCTGAACAAGGCTAGCCCTAAAGACGACTTTCCACTTCCTCATATCGATATTCTGGTAGATAATACTGCTCAGCATAAGGTATTCTCTTTTATGGATGGTTTCGCTGGTTACAATCAAATCAAGATGGCACCTGAAGATATGGAGAAGACTACATTTGTGACACAGTGGGGCACCTTTTGCTATAAGGTAATGCCATTTGGTTTGAAGAATGCAGGGGCAACATATCAGCGTGCTATGGTGGCTTTGTTTCATGATATGATTCATCATGAGATAGAGGTATATGTGGATGATATGATAGCCAGGTCTCAGAATGAAGAACAACATCTTGATCATCTGCACAAGTTGTTTGAGAGGTTGAAGAAATACAGGTTGAGATTAAATCCAAACAAGTGTACTTTTGGAGTTAGATCTGGAAAGCTCCTGGGTTTCATTGTCAGTGGAAAAGGTATTGAAGTGGATCCTGCAAAAGTGAAAGCTATACGAGAGATGCCAACTCCCCGTACTGAGAAGGAGGTTAGAGGTTTCTTGGGACGATTGAACTACATTGCGAGATTTATTTCCCAATTAACTACCATCTGTGAGCCAATCTTCAAGTTGTTGAAGAAAGATCAGGTGATGGAATGGAATGATGAGTGCCAGACTGCCTTTGATGAAATCAAGAGATATTTGCTAGAACCTCCAATTTTAATGCCACCAGTTGATGGAAGACCCTTGATTATGTATTTAACAGTATTAGACAACTCAATGGGGTGTGTATTGGGGCAACATGACGAGTCTGGTCGAAAAGAGCAGGCAATATACTACCTTAGCAAAAAGTTTACCGACTGTGAAACAAGATACTCACTGCTCGAGAAAACTTGCTGCGCTTTGGCATGGGCTGCTCGCCGACTAAGACAGTATATGTTGACCCATACTACCTTGTTGATTTCGAAGATGGATCCAATCAAGTACATATTTGAGAAACCTGCTCTCTCCGGAAGAATTGCAAGATGGCAAATGATCTTGACGGAATATGATATACAGTATACTACTCAGAAGGCCATTAAGGGGAGTGTTGTTGCTGATCATTTGGCTCATCAAGCAGTAGATGATTACCAGTCAATGAATTTTGAGTTCCCTGATGAAGACATTATGTCTGTTACCAAAGAACCTGGACAATATGACGGACCTGAACAAGGATCTCGATGGACTATGGTTTTTGATGGTGCCTCCAATGCACATGGTAATGGTGTTGGTGTTGTGATTAGTTCCCCTGAAGGTTGTCATACCCCGATTACTGCCAGACTTTGTTTCTATTGTACCAATAACATGGCTGAGTATGAGGCATGTATCATGGGTATGCAAGTTGCTATTGATATGAAGATTCAGTTCCTTGAGGTGTATGGAGATTCAGCTCTGGTAGTAAGTCAGATTAAAGGAGATTGGGATACAAAGCATGATAATCTCATTCCTTACAGAGAACATGTGTTGTCTTTGATCCCACATTTCAAAGAGATTACTTTTGGACATATTCCACGAAGAGAGAATCAGTTGGCAGACGCATTGGCCACCATGGCATCTATGATTGAGATAAGCTGGGATGATGAAGCTCTCAAGATTACCATTGATAGATTTGAGAAGCCTGCATACTGCAATGAGATTGACACTGAAGGGGCAAGTGGACTCCAACATATGAGGGACCATTTGTAGTCAAGACAGTGTTCTCAGGAGGTGCCATGATACTGACTACAATGGATGGTGAAGACTTCCCACAACCTGTAAACGCAGACATAGTTAAAAAATACTACGCATAAAAAGAGACCCGCTAGGTTGACAGGCCTAGGCAAAAATAAGGGCATCCCGGCAAACCAAAAGGGTTTGGGCAAAAATTAGGGATATATATATAAAAAGATGTACACCCGGCAAGTCGAAAACCTGAAAAGGAGGCTTGGGCAAAAAAGGGTATCCCGGTGGATTGAAAACCTGAAAGGGCAATCCAGGCAAAAGTTAGGGATTAAAGCGTATGACTATGTCTCGTTTGGATCACTCATGAAACTGCAACCAGTTGTACTACTTACTCAAGCTCAAACAAATGAAGCTCAATCCAATCGTTTCCGTCTCAACAGCAAGAAGATGAGATACTTGAGTGGCAATAGTAGAATTGAAACTCAATAGGATTATTTCCCACATAGCTGATTCTTTTTGTAAAACTTCATGACAAAATTCTCTTACTAGGGTTTATGTCTCCTTGTACAAACTTACCCGTGTATGGGTCACTTTTGATATAAATAAATTCCATCTTTTGAATCCAGATTTACTTTTACCCTATTTACATAAGCGAAACGTCCATTGGTTGTGTTTGAATGTATGTATGCCTTTGAATATGATTGATGTTTACCAGAAATGCATGTATGCTTTTAATATGATTGATGTTTACCAGAAATGCATGAAAATGCAGTAATAGTATTTACTAAGGACGAACGAGGGAAGGATTTCAACGAAGCTTCGCCGGTTCATCTTTACAAGACAGTTACAAACCATCAGTAGGGCTAATCCATTTTCACAAAGTCTAATCTCCCCTGGAATTTATATCCATCTCTTTTATCCTCATACGGATATACGGGAAATTGCTTTCCAATAAGGGCACGATGAACGAAGACGGGATGTTATACTTATCCTACTATCAAACGAAAACGAAGGTTATCTATACCCTACTATCCCCAACAACGGGAGGTTATCTATACCTTGTTATCCCCAGCAGACGGAGGGTTATATATTCTTCAACAACGAATCGGGATTTATTTTTCTTGGCCAGCAGTTGTTATACAAGGATATCCAGACACTTCCAGCAGTGTCATAGCATACATACATCATTTACATCATACCATAACATATATGTCTATAGTACATTACCTAAATGCATCATGTCATACATGCATACATAAAGTATAAACTAATGTTGTTATACAGAATGCTACCTTGTTTTCAGGTTAATTATCCAACAAACAATCTTATGATCTTTGGGACTGCTTTATTGTAACCTCAGGGTTACTTTATCCTCCTGATGAGCTTCTTATTACTTTGGGACTGCTTTATTGTAACCTCAGGGTTATTTTATCCTCCTGATAGCCTCTCTTGACTTCAAGACTGCTTTAGAGCTACTGATTGCTCTATCCTCCTGAAATCATCCTATTACTTCAAGACTGCTTTAGAGCTATTCATTGCTCTATCCTCATGAGGTCATATTACTACTTCAAGACTGCTTTAGAGCTATTCATTGCTCTATCCTCCTGAAGCCATCTAATTATTTCAAGACTGCTTTAGAGTTATCCATTGCTCTATCCTCCTGAAATTACATTATTATTTCAAGACTGCTTTAGAGCTATCCATTGCTCTATCCTCCTGAAATCATTACTTCAAGACTGCTTTAGAGCTATTGATTGCTCTATCCTCCTGAAGACATATCACATTATTATTTCAAGACTGCTTTAGAGCTGTTGATTGCTCTATCCTACTGAAGCCATTCTATTACTTCAAGACTGCTTTAGAGCTATTGATTGCTCTATCCTCCTGAAGCCATTATTACTTCAAGACTGCTTTAGAGCTATTGATTGCTCTATCCTCCTGAGGTCAGATTTATCACTTCAAGACTGCTTTAGGGTTATCATTATTGATTGCTCTATCCTCATGAAGACATGCTGTTACATCAGTATTACTCCAGACTCCTGACAGTTCTCATTATACTACTGAAGAACTTTCCCCTAGTGGCATCTTTAAGCCCACTCAATCATGTTCAACCAACCATCAATATCACTCCATGCACTGGTGAGTGCAAATTTTTGGGCTTTTGTGTTCAATCCCCTTCAACCTTCCAGGTTACGACTGGCAAATATACCAACCTAACCCCTCAGGTTTCAGAAAATTGAACAGGGGCAGCTGTTGCACCCCAAAATTTGCCCTCACAATACAAGACTTTGTGTTCCAAGAAGGTTCACAAGGTTCACAAAATTCATAATTGGTCAGAAGAGTTGACAATTCCCTCAGACAATGCACCTCCTAAGCAGTGCATCCAAAACTAGGGTTTTGACTTTAATCAGGCTAAATGGACTTCCAAGACTTCAAGTGAGCTTCATAACATCTTATATGTGTATAAGAACCCCCATGTCAAGTTTCAAGACTTTTCTCAAAAGTTTGCTCAGTCAGATGATCAGATAAGTCAAAAGCAGTCAATGTAGTTAAAAAGTCAAACTGAGGTCAACTGTGGTGAAACCAAAGTCAAACTTCATGATTTTTTTGCCAACATCAAGTATATGAAGTAAAATTCATCATTTTATCAAGGGTTGATCATGATTCATCAAGGAGATTCCAGATCATCAATAATCAGGAGTTTCTAAATTAGGGTTTCCTTAGTAAAAGTCAACTGAACTTTGACCAGGCATAACTTTCACATACTTCATCACCAAGTCTCCATCCAAAGCTCATTTTGAAGGAAATTGAATTCTCTACAACTTTGATGTTGAAGGTTAAGCCCAAAAATGCTTTATTTGAAAGATATGATCTAAGACATTATAGGTCATTTCAAAAGTCAACAAAAAGTCAACAACTTCAAAAGGGCATAACTTGAGATTGGTAAATGATATGGACCTGAAACCAATGGGGTTGTTTAGAGGACTCTTCAAGCTTTCCAAAAAGTCCAAGAACACCATCATACCTTTAAAATTGAGAGAAATGTGCCCTTGCAAAGTTGGGCAATTTTGTGATGGTTTATGTTGAAAATGGAGACTTAGAAGTATTTCTTTCCAAATGGGCTGCCTAATTTATGACCCAATCCATCTCATAACATGGTGCACGACCCAATTGACCAAAATTCATCATTTTTATTATTTTTTATTTATTTATTATTGATTTAATTCATAAAAATCATTTTAAATAAATAAAAAATATAAAAATCTATTTTTGGGTGAAGATTTTGTTTCTAGAAATTCATAATCATTGATTGAATTAGAATGAGAAGGAAATCATGTGATCTCTCCCAAATTGTTATTTTTTATTTATTTATTATTGATTTAATTCATAAAAATCATTTTAAACAAATAAAAAATATAAAAATCTATTTTTGGGTGAAGATTTTGTTTCTAGAAATTCATAATCATTGATTGAATTAGAATGAGAAGGAAATCATGTGATCTCTCCCAAATTATTATTTTTTTATTTATTTATTATTGATTTAATTCATAAAAATCATTTTAAATAAATAAAAAATATAAAAATCTATTTTTGGGTGAAGATTTTGTTTCTAGAAATTCATAATCATTGATTGAATTAGAATGAGAAGGAAATCATGTGATCTCTCCCAAATTATTATTTTTTTATTTATTTATTATTGATTTAATTCATAAAAATCATTTTAAATAAATAAAAAATATAAAAATCTATTTTTGGGTGAAGATTTTGTTTCTAGAAATTCATAATCATTGATTGAATTAGAATGAGAAGGAAATCATGTGATCTCTCCCAAATTATTATTTTTTATTTATTTATTATTGATTTAATTCATAAAAATCATTTTAAATAAATAAAAAATATAAAAATCTATTTTTGGGTGAAGATTTTGTTTCTAGAAATTCATAATCTCTCCCAAATTATTATTTTTTATTTATTTATTATCGATTTAATTCATAAAAATCATTTTAAATAAATAAAAAATATAAAAATCTATTTTTGGGTGAAGATTTTGTTTCTAGAAATTCATAATCATTGATTGAATTAGAATGAGAAGGAAATCATGTGATCTCTCCCAAATTATTATTTTTTATTTATTTATTATTGATTTAATTCATAAAAATCATTTTAAATAAATAAAAAATATAAAAATCTATTTTTGGGTGAAGATTTTGTTTCTAGAAATTCATAATCTCTCCCAAATTATTATTTTTTATTTATTTAATTCATAAAAATCATTTTAAATAAATAAAAAATATAAAAATCTATTTTTGGGTGAAGATTTTGTTTCTAGAAATTCATAATCATTGATTGAATTAGAATGAGAAGGAAATCATGTGATCTCTCCCAAATTATTATTTTTTATTTATTTATTATTGATTTAATTCATAAAAATCATTTTAAATAAATAAAAAATATAAAAATCTATTTTTGGGTGAAGATTTTGTTTCTAGAAATTCATAATCTCTCCCAAATTATTATTTTTTATTTATTTAATTCATAAAAATCATTTTAAATAAATAAAAAATATAAAAATCTATTTTTGGGTGAAGATTTTGTTTCTAGAAATTCATAATCATTGATTGAATTAGAATGAGAAGGAAATCATGTGATCTCTCCCAAATTATTATTTTTTATTTATTTATTATTGATTTAATTCATAAAAATCATTTTAAATAAATAAAAAATATAAAAATCTATTTTTGGGTGAAGATTTTGTTTCTAGAAATTCATAATCATTGATTGAATTAGAATGAGAAGGAAATCATGTGATCTCTCCCAAAATAGCAAGCACTCATGATCAAATATTTGAAATTTATACAATGATCTTTTTGAATATTTTTTGGATCAAATATCCACACAACACATCAATGATTCTGACCTAAATCCATCACACATATATACTAAGCACAAACATAACCCTAGACACGAATTTGCAGCAGCCTAAAGGTAAGATCAAAAGCACAAAAATCTTTCAAAAAGTCATATTCGGGTTCTCAAATTCAGAGCATTGCAAGGTATTTGAAAGACATAGCAAGCTTCCTTGGACTCTTCTGATCATAAATCATCATCCATATGCATCGTATACACACCCAATTGCTCAACCCGAGTTCATCTTGACCTTGAATATTTTGTTTTCGAATCCATTGATTTATCATGTTTAAACTGTTTTTGATTGTTGTAGGATGTTTAGAATGAACTCTAGAACGATTCTGGGTGGTTCAATTGGATTTTCATTGCAGGAACAAGAATTCACCATGATTAGGGTTTTCGGCCCTCTTTAGGGTTTCACGATTTTCAAATGATAAATGGATTTGAAAAACATAGGACGATTGAAAAACTCAGTAGCAATACAACAGTGCAATCAATTTTGTGAAATTTTGCCGTTTGGATGAAGTTTGTGTTTCGCAGGGTGGAAGAACTCGTAACAATATTCGTAGGAGAAAACGTTGCAAAATCCGCAGGTAATGGGAGGAAGAAGAAGGCCAGTTCGCGCCTGTTTTCAAATTCAAATTTTATTAAAAAAATAATAATATGAATTGTTCCTGGATATATTTCACAATAGTATGCTTAGCCTGATGGTTGTTGTGCTTCCTGGGTTCAAACCCCAGCCAGGTAAGTTTCCGCTTTTTTTTTCTTTCCTTTTATTTGATTTAAATATTATAATATTAAAAATTAAATATATTATGTATATTTCTCAATAATAAATAAATAATAATAAAATATGTCTGTTTTCTTTAATTTTAAAAAATATGTTTTTTTTCACAAATTTTGTTTCTATATTTTATGTCTAAATTGTAATATGTATAAATTAGAAAATTTTTGTATATAACTAAATCCTATTTTTTTTTATATAAACCCTAAAAATTTATTTCTCATATAAACCCTAATTTCATAAAACTCTAAAAATATTTTTTAATACAAATCTAATCCTATTTTTTTTTTAATGTTATTTTCTAATATAATTATTATATATGTATGCTTACTATAATTCTTACAAATTTTTGTAAATATACTTATAAACATTTTTTTACATAACTTTAGTTTATAAATAATTGTGCTTATAATAATTAAATTTTTTGTAGTAACTTCATGATTAAAAAATAATTTAATAATTTGTAAATTAAAACAATTGTTTATTCATATTTGTTTTTTTTAGTTGATTATATTAAAAAATTGTTAATTTCTTATTATTATAATATTTGGATTAATTTTGTTTATTCTTATTTACTAACCCATTTATATTCTAATCATGCTTATTATTTTGTTAAATATTACTTACTAACCCCCTTTATTATTTATTATTGCTTATTTATATTTTATTTATCTTTGCTATTTAATTATTTTGCTTATTATTTTGTAATTGTTTCTGGGATGTAAAGTTGTTTAATTATTTAATTATCATTATGGTTAGTAATTAGGGAGTGTAACAACATGTATGTAATATTAAAATAAATTTAGATCACTTTTAAATAAAGATAATTAAAATAAACACGTCACACACGTAAGTCGATTTTAATCGCCGTCTCACTTCCTAAGGATATCCCTCAAGTTGCCTACGAATAATGGTTAAGTGGGGTGTATAAAGCAAGTCCCTCAAATAAAAAAATCATCAAAGTCCCTTATGGTTGCCTTTACGAATCAAGTCCCTTTCGAAAAATGATGATGGTCCCTTATATGTGCTTATTACATCCCACAATGGCCTTCAAAGTCAAATTGTCCCTCACATACCCCTTAACATCCAAAGTAAGGACTACCTACTCCATTATAGTAGGGATAGTCTTACTAAAGGAAAGAATAAAGAATAAGAAAGACCTTTAAACATTAGGGTAGGTTACTCCTAGGTGCTTGCTCACTTCAAAACTGTTTCACACTTAAACAAATTTTCAACAAGTTTTCAAACAAGTTCTTAACACATCCTTACATGGATTATTTATTAACTATTCTGAAAATTTTCTATTCACACACTACACTTTCAAAACAATTCAAAAGTGAGCTTAAGTACCTAAGAGCCCATGGATAACCATGGATGAAAAGGGTGCTAACACCTTCCCTTTTCATAACCTACCCCCCGGACCCAAAATATTCTCTAAGGTCTTTCCTGTTCTTTTATAACCTTTCCTTATGGATAAAATAAAAGTCGGTGGCGACTCTTGCTATCCGCAACATTGTTTAAAGTCAGTTCTCCCACCGTGTTACACCCAGACATATAGTACTGATGTATATAGAGGAATGCAAGAGGGAAGGAATGACTGTTCCAGCTAATGTGTTTCAGCTTGTCAAACAACCACTACCAGATGCAGGAGAAGAAGAAGAAGTACCACTTCAGAGGAAAAGGACTCAGCCTGCAGAAGAATCTGAACCTGTCCAAAAGAAGGCTAAGATTGCTGAGAAGCCCAAGAATCTCTTAAAGAGAAAGGATTCTGAAGAAGCTGCCTCTGCATCTGCCAAGAGGATTAAAGTAAAAGGTACTAAGACTTCTGTAATTTCTAAAAATATTGTTATTAATGATTCAACTATTAAGTCTGTTCCAAAACCACCTGTTACTCAAACAACTTTTGTTACTGCCCCTAGTTCTGTCTCACCTCAAAAACAACACACTGCTTCTGTATCAAAATCATCTCAACCCAAAATACACATCAAACACTTTGTTCCACGTCCATCACCATCAGAACCACAACCATCAAAACAACAACAACAATCTGAAAAACAAAACTCTGATCAACCACAAACTTCTGAACATCCAGAAAACCAACCCAAAGAAGTTCAACCAGAAAAAGACTCTGTCATACCACCATCAAATAATCCATCTTCTGAACCTGTTGCACCTGTTACTTCTGAACCCACAAAAGTAACTTCTGCTCCTGTTTCATCAGAACCACCATCCAAACAATCTAATACTCCTTCAGAACCTACTCATATCCCTGAGACAGAAGTTCTTGATATCACTCCATTAAAAACAGTGTTTTAAGTATCTTCTACCTCTTGTACACCTACAACATCCTCCAATTCATCTGAATCAGAAATCCATCCAGATTTTCTTGTCTCTCCATCCAAATACTCTGAGATGAATCAACCTGAACCTGCACCTGAATCAACCATACCTGCTAAAACTCCCATTCCAGATCCTATGCCTCCACCTGCACCATCATCTGAGATGATTGTTCCCTCTTCCAATCCATCATCATCTGGTATATCTTGTGCCCAAGTGTCTTCTCTTTATCATAATCTATCTTATGGTTTGAAACTGAAAGATTTTTATGATAGAGTTGAACCTTCTGAATCCCTGAACCCTCTGAAACCAAAACTCAGACAGGCTCTTCCATCTGTAATCCTTTCATATATTCATTCAATGAATAAAGTAGGATCTTTAGCAACAATATCTGCTACATCTGGTAAAGCTGTTGTTTCAGCTCTGCAACCTGCATCTGATAACACAGTTGCATCTGATCAACCATCAACCTCTGCTTTCATACCATACTCTAATGAACCCTTTGATGATGTTTGCCCACGCACAAGACCAAAACCTCATCTGCTTAATGCGTTAAACAGATCCTTACCTCAAAAACCAGAAATTCCCTTCATTCCTTATTATCCCCCTTCTCTAATTTCCATCCCAAAATCACTGTTACCACCAACTCCCAAACCTAAACATATGACTCTGGAAACCTTGCTTAAACCACCACCCAGACTTAATATTGATCATTTATTTCAAACATTTTTGCAAGAAATACAGATGTCTTTAGGTACTGTTCAGAAGAGATGCTCTGAAACTATGGATGCAAATGAAACTGACATCATCTGGAAAGGATTCATCAATAGATTCAACACTGTAGCTTCCAATCTGAAGAACGTCTGTTCTGATTATGCAAAGCTCAGAGCTGAAAGGACTTTATTCTGGACTGTCAACAAAACTGAACCTCTGCTTCATTTAGGTGCTCCTCCACCTCCAACAGAATCTACTGTCAATACTTTGACTATGACTCTGGTAGAACCCTCTTCAGGATCTACAGAACCAATGGTAATTGACTCTGTTCAGGCTGCAGAACCTCCAGCTTCTTCATCTGAGATAAAGTCAGAACATCCAGACTTTGAAGACAAGATTGCTGCTCTGGAGGCTGGTCAGTCTGAAATAAAATCTAGGATGGCAAAGCAAGATAAGAAATCTGAGGACATGACAGAGTGGATGTCAAAACAAGATGAGAAGAATGAGACAATGACTAAGTGGATGTCAAAGCAAGAGCAATCATCATCTGAGATTACAGATCTATTGAAGATGCTTTTGTCAAAACACTCTTAGATTTTTTTTCTAATGTTTGTGCATCTGTTGTTTGCATCTGAATTTTATTGTTATATCTTCTGATGTTTACCTATGTACTCTTGCTCTGTTATTTTAAATGAATCAGTTTTTCTCCATTGAATTATCTATTTATTGTTCCTTTTATTTGTCTTTTTAAAAGTTTTTACTTTTTGCTTATGACAAAAAAGGGGGAGAAAATAAAGATCTGAACTATTTAATATAACTTCACTAGAATGAATCTTCAGACATATCTATTCTATCTAATATTTAAATTGACTATTTCAGAACATTTGATAAGAACACTCTATAAAAGAATCTCTGAGTCTCTCAGATCATTTTTTTATCAAAGTCTGAATCTTATATCTGCAAGATTTTCTGACCCTAAATTGTTATAAGAACAAACAAGATCTGACTCTGAAGATTACTCAAGAAAAAAGGGAAGTTTCTATTCCTTTTTCATATTTAACTCAGGGGGAGATTCATCATCTCAGGGGGAGTTATAATTCTTTATGTTCAGTTAAATAAAATTTCTGATACTTTTTGTCATCATCAAAAAGGGGGAGATTGTTAGAACACAGATTGGTTCTTAATAATAACTCTTTGTTTTGATGATAACTGTTAGGAAATTTATATTTAAGAATTATATACTCTAAAATTTGTTTGAGAGTTTTACTGCAGATCGAAACGAAATTAACTCTCTAGAAGCAAATCTGTTTTGGATACAAGAAGTTATCCTGACTCTGAAGCGCCAGATGCACCTTACAGAAGAATCTGATTGCTCCTTACAGAAGATCCTGGGCGTAGTCTCCAGAAGGATCTGAAGCAAGAAGCTCCAGAACATTCTGAGTCAGAAGCATCTGAAGATAGTTAGAAGCATCTGAAGCTGAAGCATCTGAAGTCAAGAAGAATTTTGTTTGAAGAGTTTCTCAAAGCATTAGTCTACAGAAGTTTCTGAAAGTACCAACGCTGCCAAGTACTGAAGTTCTGTGTCAAATATGCTCTGATGATCAACACGCTGAAAGCACACCTGCTGCAGAAAACTTTGATATAGCAAAGTTCTGAATTTCATTAGAAGACTCTGATCCATTCAGACTCTGAAGAACTTGCTGAAAACTGAAGAAGAAATATTCAAGAATATATCCGTTGGAATTATTCAACGTCTCTTTCCTCATTTGTGCTAGACACACTTACACAGACAAAAAGAATTTTCCTATGCCATCTACTTCTAGGAAAGGTCACTTGATGTGAAGACAAAAAGGCTCAGACCTTTTTTGGGACTCTCTTTTCAACGCTCAGCTTTCTTGGATCAGCTGCCTATAAAAGGAGAACTTCACCACATTCTTCAGTTACACAATTTGCTGAAAAGAAATCATTATATTATAAGCTCTCATTCATTCTTATTCTTCTTAGAATTTATTGTACTTAAACTTAAGAGAAAAATCACTGTTGTGATAAAAGCTTTATAGAAGCATTAATACTCTTGTATTTAATTTACATTGATTGTAAAGGTTTTTCCTTAAGAGGATTCAGTTGGAATCAGTAGCTCTTGAGAAGACTAAGAACTGTTGTTCTTAGGTGTTACTATTGTAATCAGTTTGATTTAATAGTGGATTAAGTCCTTGTTGAGAAAGGCAAATCACTCTAGGAAGGGTGGACTGGAGTAGTTGTTTAAACGAACCAGGATAAAAATAATTGTGTGATTATTTTTAAACTTTATCTTTCATACTTATTCAACCCCCCTTCTAAGTATTATCTCACCTTCAACGTAGGCACAAGACGGTGATGTCTTGGAGTGCAACCTTCCCTTATCACCCGTAGTTTTCCGAACTATGTTGACTTCGACTTTCCCATTGCACGAGGGAATACGTAGACATAGGGCGGCGATGTACTATCGAGTCTCTTTTATTTTTTCTTTGTTCTCGTTCCCGTATAGCAGTAGCTTTTAGAAAACACACTCTTTTATTAGACAACAAGTGTGGATCCCGTTGAGTACAACGGACGTGAGGAGTGCTCATACCTTCCCCTTGCGTAACCGAATCCTGAACCCAAGATTTGGTTGCGATGACCTTGTCTTTTCCCATTCTTTAGGTTTTCTTTGATCGTTTCCTTTCCCTCTCTTTGGGATAAATAACATTTGGTGGCGAATCTTCTGTTTTTCCGTCGGGTGTTTTTCGCAGTTGCAACAGAGTACAATAGGAAGGATCACACTATTGACAATAATATTAATTAATCTTTTCAGGCTTGGATCATCTAACACTTCTCGTACATCTCCGGTTGGGTAGGTTTACCAAGTTACATTGAGGATATATCGCGTGCTACTACATTTTCCTCACTCATAGGGAATTAGGCAACATAGTCATTCAAAGCGTATATTGACCGCTTGGTTGCCGAGGACATGCACTTCAACTGCTATGTCAATCACCATGAGACGTGGCCATTTGATGACATAGTGCTATACTCGGGATGGTTGGCTTGTGGATCACATCTCACTCCTCCTTATCTGCCCGAGCGCGTGATGTAGCATTTTAGCTACACTCAGACCATTCCAAGACACCTTATTGTCTCTACTCCTCCTGCTTTGACACATAGATAAGCGGATTTCATGTTTGGTGATTACGAAGTCAGTTGGTATTGGAAAAGGCACAAAGTACCATAACTTAGAGCGACTAAAGTTACGACTATAGGTATGTCAAGTGATTGTCACAACCATATATGGTGCATGCTGCTCCACGATATTCACCGAGGCTGACTCATCAAAAGATACTAGAGGAAGAGCAGACACAATTAGATCATGCTTATGGTGTTTTGCCTTGATGTCGTTGCATAATGGAGATTGTGCAGACAAGCATTGACAAAGGTATCTTCCCTGATGGTTCTGATGTGAGACATGTCTTAGATGCCATAATGACGAAGGCATGAGAGACATTGATATACTGGAGACAACATCAGAGGACGAGGGTATTGAAGGCTGAGGAGCCCGAGGAGGCAGAGGAGATGTAGTATAACATACATAGTAGTGCATTAGTATATAGTATTTGTATTTTTGAATCATTATGGATCGTATTTTATTTTCACTTCGTGCTACTTTAACGTGTATTTCGAATATATTTATACATGTCATTTTTGGACCATCTGGATTTACATGTGTCATTTGTTGCATATTGGTTGTATGGTTTAATGTTAGAACACAGATTGGTGTTTAATATATCTCTATGTATTGATGATAACACTAATGAAATTTTGTATTAAGAATATATATACTCTAATTTTGTTCAAGTGTTTTTGTTTCAGATATTAAATTAAATATTCTTATGGAAGCAAAAAAAAATGCATCTGAACATTACTCTACGCAAAGCTCTGAAGCATCAGAAGCAAGTCATCAGAAGACTCCGAGCGCTACCAGAAGAGAATCTGAAGTAGAAGCTGCAGAAGACTCTGAAGCGTAGTTAAAGAATTTGTATGAAGAGTTTCAAGCATTGTTTCAAGAAGACTCTGAAAATACTTCTCGCTGCAAGTACAGAGGCTCTGTTATTCAAACTCTGCTCTGATTGATATTCACGCTGAAGCAATTGGCTGCAAAACTCTGATAACATCAAGACTCTGATACCGTCAAACTCTGATCACTTCAAGACTCTGATGTTGATAACTTTGAGACAGAAGCTTGTTGAAGAAGATATTATTCAAAGATATATCCGTTGGCATATTCCAAACGACTCTTTCCTTATTCATGTATTGCAAAGGAAATCAGACAAAAGGGAGTTGTCTGAACATTCCTCTTCTGGGAAAGCTAAAGTCAATAGAAGACAAAAAGGCTACAGCTACTCTGCTACGCACAGTCTTCAAGCATTGTACTTTATGCTTTATAAAAGGACGTCTTCAACAACATTTCAAATTTGACAAATTGACGAATTATTGAGAAATAAAATTGAAAACTACTCTCAAGCTCTCATACAATATTTTTCATAAGCTGAATAGTTTTTTATTCGTTCTTAATATAAGTGTAAAAATCACAGTTGTGATATAGCTTTTTAGAAGCATCTTAAACACTTGTTAGTTTACATTTATTTGTAAAAGGTTCCTTAAGAAGACCAAGTTGTGGTCAGGATTTCTTGAGAAGACTAAGAGAGTTGTTCTTAGTGGTTGACACTGTAATCTGTTTGAATATAGTGGATTAAGTCCTTGTTGAGAAAGGCAAATCACCTTGGTAGGGTGGACTGGATTAGTTGAGTTCAATGAACCAGGATAAAAATACTGTGTTATTTTTATTGCCATAATTATTTTAAAACCCTTATTCAACCCCCCTTCTAAGTGTTTTTCTCACCTTCAGTTGGTATCAGAGCCTGGTTCTGAAAGTGCTCTCACTTAACCGTGACAGAAAAGATCCAATTGGGAAAACTCCTAATATCTTGTTCTTTATTCATCATGGCTGCTGAAGCTTCTACTTCAACTTCTTACAACAACAGATACGATGGTAAAGATAGAATCAGCACCAAACCTCCCATGTTTGATGGTGAGAAGTTTGACTACTGGAAAGATAGAATAGAAAGCTTCTTTCTAGGCTATGATGCTGATTTATGGGATTTGGTAACTGATGGTTACATTCATTCTACCAATGATGAAGGGAAAAAGGTTGACAAAAAATCTATGTCTGATCAACAGAAGAAGGAGTTTAGAAACCACCACAAAGCAAGAACCATCTTATTAAATGCAATATCTCATACTGAGTATGAGAAAATAACAAACAGAGATACTGCATTTGATATGTTTGAATCTTTGAAGATGACTCATGAAGGGAACTCCTAAGTAAAGGAGACCAAGGCTCTGGCACTGATCCAGAAATATGAAGCCTTCAAAATGGAGGAATCTAAATCTGTAGAAGCTATGTTCTCTAGATTTCAAATTCTCACAGCTGGCTTGAAAGTTTTGGACAAGGGTTACTCCACTGCTGATCATGTCAAGAAGATCATCAGAAGTTTGCCAACCAGATGGAGACCAATGGTCACAGCTCTGAAGCTTGCAAAGGATCTGAACAAGATCACGTTGGAGGAACTAATCAGCTCTTTGAGGAGTCATGAGATTGAACTAGAAGAAGACGAACCTCAAAAGAAAGGTAAGTATGTTGCTTTAAAGTCTAACAAATATGCCAAAGCTTTGCAAGTTATAGAAGAAAGTTCTGAAGAATCTTCTTCTGAAGAAGAAGATGAATTGTCCCTGCTGTCCAGAAGGATCAACAAACTCTGGAAGCATAAACAGAAGAAGTTCAAAAACTTCAAGAAACCAGATCAACGTAAAGAGTCTTCTGGACACAGAAGATCTGGAAAGAAAGAGGTGGTCTGCTATGAACGCAAGGAACCTGGGCACTATAAGAATGAATGCCCAAAACTTCTGAAGGAGAAGCCAAGAAGGAAGTCTGATAATAAAAAGAAAGTTCTGATGGCAACCTGGGATGATTCAGATGCATCTGAATCTTCATTCGAATCTGAAGATGAGTGTGCTAATGTAGCACTAATGGCTGGCTTGGAGGACCATGAAGAAGTTGCTGGATCAGAATCAGAATCAAACTCTGAGGAGGTATTTTCTGAACTCACTAGAGCAAAACTTTCTGAAAGTTTATCAGAAATTCTGGAAAGCTACAGCAAAATCAAACTCAAATACAAGAAGCTTCAAAGCTGTCTTGCATCTAAGAATGATCAGCTGAGGTCTGAGGTTGCTGAGCTTAAAGCAGAAAATCTTAAAATAAAAAAATGATTTAGAAAATGCTCAGAAATCTGACTCAGAACCTATATCATGCTCTAAGAATATTTTAGAAGAGTATGACTATATCTTTCAGAAGTTTCTGGCTAGAGGCCTAGATAGAAGCAAAATGGCTTCAATGATCTATGGCGTAAGCAGAAACAATAGAAAGGGTATTGGATATGAATCACCTTCTGGGAAGGATTTAAATCCAAAACCTGTTGATAAAATGATCATAAAGTATTCTCCTCTATATACTTATTTCAAATTTGGTTATTTAAATGATATTAAACACACACGTTCTGATCTGAACAAACCTGTGTTTAAAAAATCAAAACCTCAGAAGAACAAGGATGTTTATAAGGGAAAGAAATTCAGAAAGAATTTCAAACCTACTAACCCTAGAGGACCCAAGAAAATATGGGTACCTAAGGAAAAAATTATTTTTGTTGCAGACATCCTTAGCAGCAAAGTTGAAACACCAGTCCTGGTACTTGGACTCTGGCTGCTCGCGTCATATGACGGGAAGAAGATCTTTGTTCCAAAGCCTGGAGCTTAGATATGGAGGTGATGTGAAGTTTGGAAGGAACCAGAAGGGCAAGATAATTGGCTCTGGAACGATAGGTAATGGTAACCTCCCTTCCATTTCTAATGTTTTACTTGTTGAAGGATTAACACATAATCTATTGTCCATAAGTCAATTAAGTGACAATGGTTATGATATAATCTTCAATAAAAAATGTTGTAAAGCTGTCATTCAAAAGGATGGCTCAATCCTCTTTAATGGAAAATGGAAGAACAACATTTATAAAATCAATCTTTCTGAACTTAAGGTTCAGAATGTAAAATGCCTTCTGTCTGTTAACAAAGAGCAATGGGTCTGGCACAGAAGATTGGGGCATATTAGTATGAGACGTATATCTCAGATTAATAAACTCAATCTGGTCAGAGGACTTCCTTAGTTGACGTTCAACTCAGATGCTTTTTGTGAAGCATGTCAGAAAGGAAAATTTTCAAAATATTCTTTCAAAACAAAAAATGTTGTTTCAACCTCAAGACCATTAGAGCTGCTTCATAATGATTTGTTTGGACCAGTGAAAACTGCATCCATCAGAGGAAAGAAGTATGGATTAGTCATTATTGATGACTACAGCAAATGGACATGGGTAAAATTCCTGAAACACGAGGATGAGTCTCATTCTGAATTCATTGACTTCTGCAAACAAGTCCAGAACGAAGAAGATTTTAAAATTGTTAAAGTCAGAAGTGATCATGGTGAATTTGAAAACAAATATTTTGAAAAATATTTTAAAGAAAATGGCTTTGCACATGATTTCTTCTGCCCTAGAACTCCTCAACAGAGTGGAGTTGTAGAGAGGAAAATAGAACATTGCAAGAAATGGCCAGAACCATGATCAACGAGACTAATCTGGCAAAACATTTTTAGGCAGAAGCAGTGAATACAACTTGTTAATTTGTCAAATTTACGTAGATGATATTATATTTGGATCTACCAATATTACGCTTGGAAAGGAGTTTGCTCTATCTATGCAGGCTGAATTTGAGATGAGCATGATGGGAGAACTCAGATTCTTTCTAGGAATTCAAGTTAACCAAACTCCAGAATACACCTACATACATCGGACTAAGTATGTGAAGGAGCTTCTGAAGAAGTTTAACATGACTGAAAGCAAATTAGCAAAGACTCCAATGCATCCTACAAGCACTCTGGGTAAGGAAGATGTAAGTAAAAAGGTAGACCAGAAGCTCTACAAAGTTATGATTGGTTCTCTTTTGTATTTGACTGCTTCTAGACCTAATATCCTCTTTAATGTTTGTCTGTGTGCTAGATTCCAATCAAATCCTAGAGAATCTCACTTAAAAGCTGTTAAGAGGATTTTGAGGTATCTGAAAGGTACTACTAATGTGGGTTTGTGTTACAGAAAATATGATGAATTTAAGTTAGTTGGATTTCGTGATGCTGATTCTGCTGGAGACAGAGTTGAAAGAAAAAGTACTTCTAGAAGCTGTCAGTTTCTGGGGAGTAACCTAATCTCTTGGTACAACAAGAAGCAACCTACAATAGCTCTTTCAACCACAGAAGCAGAATATATAGCTGCAGCTGGTTGTAGCACTCAGATGCTCTGGATGAAGAGTCAACTAGAAGATTATCAGATTTATGAGAGTAACATTTCTATCTTCTGTGATAATACTTCTGCTATATGCTTATCTAAAAATCCAATTTTACACTCTAAAGCTAAGCATATAGAAATTAAACATCACTTCATTATAGACTATATTCAGAAGGGAATTTTAAGCTTAAACTTTGTTGATACAGACCATCAATAGGCTGATATCTTTACTAAACCCCTTGCTGAAGATAGGTTTAACTTTATTCTGAAAAATATAAGTATGGATTTCTGTCTAGAATAAAATGTTTATCAGAAGCAAATTTACTCAGATGCAAAATGCTTAAAATCTGAAGTATTACTTCTGTTAATTTCTTTGTTTATTCATTTGTGTGTATCTGAACTAACAAGTCTCAGAGGATCTGAACGTTGGTTAACGTTTCATTTCTCAAAGAAGTTTCAGAAGCACATGCAAGCAAACACATGTAACTCTGAATCTGAAAAGGTGAAGTGCACATTACTAAAATGACGTTTGAGGTACTGTTTTGAATTTTGAGTTTCTCGTTTTCCCCCCAAATTGTCAGAATCATTAAATGCTTGAAATGATTATATTCTTTTTATTAAATGCTAAGTGTAAACGTGTGACTCTATGTGTGCCCTAATTTCTTCTATAAATTCCACAACACTTCACTTCTCACATTTTTCACTCTCTCACACTCTTGTATGCATTTCTGTCTATTTCACTACTTTCATCTCTCTCCCAAACCCAAAACCATTTGTAACCTTAAATCTCTCTCAAGAACAACAATGGCTACTTCTTCATCAACTTCTGCTCAGTTTCAATCAACAATGGCTGCCGTCTATTCTGCAAATATGGGTATTGTTGCTTTCAAGGAACCAGTTAGAACCCTACTCACACCAGTTGACAAACTTGAAGTTTTGTGTGAATCTATCGTGAACTTTGAATCAATTGCTAAAAATGGGTTTGATCTTCGTCCCATTGTTGATGCTCAAAGTTGGACTAAGTTCTTTGATAGGCTGATGGGACCAGTTTATCCATGTCTGGTGAAGGAATTTTGGATCCATGCAACCACATACCCTAAGTTCATTGTTTCATCTGTTCTGGGTAAGGAAATCATCATAACTGAGGATCTGATCAGGAAGCTCATTGATTATGAAGAAACTGATGGTGTTACCAATCTGCCATCTGGGCGTGTTGATATGACAGAGGTCTATAGTGAAGTTTGCTTATTTGGAGAAGCTTCTAATAAAGTGAAAGATCTGAAGTCAATCTACAGGATCTCGGCTAAGATCTTTATGG
The DNA here is from genome assembly GCA_963859935.3 of Lathyrus sativus. NCBI lineage: Eukaryota > Viridiplantae > Streptophyta > Magnoliopsida > Fabales > Fabaceae > Lathyrus > Lathyrus sativus. Next base: position 475,946,123 of record OZ012738.1, read on the forward strand.
GATGTATTCATCACAGGAAGTCTTCAAACTCTCCTGATTATGTAAATACTAATCAGATATACTTCATGTACTGTCTGAGTCAGAGCACAAAAGTGGATCTGCCTTATCTACTTTTCAATCATCTATGGACTTACGTGAAACAATCAAGGGAAGAAGTCAGAACTAAACATCAGAAGATGAGGAATTAGATTCCAATGGGAAGACTTATTTTTGACATTCTGACTGAGAATGGTCTGGTTGGACATCTGATGGAAGCTAGAATGCAAGATGAACTAGTTTCTATGATTGGCAAACCTCTGAATGGGAAAAGTCTTCAGAGGATGAAGGTTGTAGAAAAACTCACTTCTGCACCAAGACAGATAAACTTTGAAGAAGTTAGCAAAATAAGGATACCAGTGGATGATTTTCCTTTGTTCTATGCTAATGAACCAAGGGAAATTATTCTGCAGTATATAGCAACGTGTCTGGCAGATGGAACTCCTCTACCAGAACATCTGATTCAGCGGGCAGGTGAACCTGAACCAGACTTCCCTGGAGACAGACACAGGAAGAAGAGGAAAGTTTCTGAAGAAGGATCTTCAAAACCAAATAGGAAAGCTTATGGTGAAGCAGCTTCTGTTAAACCTAAGAGGGTTAAGAAGCAAAAAGGTAACCCTCCTGAGGCCAATTTAGATTCCATCTTAGAAATTGTCAAAGAGGTACTAACATCTGATCCCCCTATCTATGAACCTATACCTTCACCCTCACCTTCTCCTCCTCATGCACCAGAAACATCTGAACCAATTACATCTGAACCTGTTCCTCTTACTCCTAAACCAAAGAAAACTTTTGAAACAGCTCCTTCTGCACCCAAACAACAACCAACCCCCTCTGAAAAACATACCTCTGCACCATAACAAACTTCTGAAATTGCCCCACCAGAAACACAAACTTCTAATCCACAAACAAAAGAAGCCATTCCCTATGTTCCTTAACCAGAACAACCTAAACCTTCTGAATCATTCATATCTGATTCTGAGGTTCTTGATATTCAACCTTTGAAAACTCTGTTTGATGTTTCTTCCACATCTTGTCATTCTTCTGCATCATCTGATTCTACTGAATCTGATTTACCTCCAGAAGTAAACTCACCCCCTCACTCCGTGGCTATGAACCAAGATCATCTGATTTTGTTTCTTTTTCTTCATTAAAACCTTTTCCATCTGATGCCCTTCCCTCTGGACTCAAACTTAAATTTTTTTATCCAAAACCTACATCAACTTTTATTCCATATCATCCTTTGCTCTCTGCTGTCATTCCATCTATACGCAGATTCAAACCTTTTATGTGCGTCTTATCTGCTAAACCCTCTCCACCTTATCCTCGTCCTCTGTTTATTATCCCAACCTTTACAATACCACCCTCATTTGAAACCACCAATATACCCTCTCTAGAACACTTTCTGAAACCAAAACCTAGAATGGATGTTAGTACGTTATTTGATTGCTTCAAAAAGGAACTAAACATGTGGATATCTTCTGTAAAGAAGGGGTGTTTGTCTAGTGTGAATCCAGATGCTTCTGAAGCCACTTGGAATAGATTTATCTCATGATTCAACTCTATAGCTTCAAACCTTCGCACCATTTGCTCTGATGATGCAAATGTGGGATTTGCTGAAGTTATCAGACAAACTCTTCTAAATGTGAGTAGATTTCTAGTTCTTCCTCTGGACAATGCACCTGCTGAAAATCCTCAGTATGAAGATGCTCCTCCAGAAGCGGTTGTTGCTGAAGAAACTCTTGTGCCAAACCAGTATGCTCTGATGGTTCTGAATCAAGCGTCTTACTCAGTGATTTAAGAGATTGCATTTGCTATGGTCATTTATAGTGCTCTAGCTCCTGCATCTGCATCTGCTCCTGCTTCTTCTGAAATCAAGACAGAAAATCTAGATTTAGAAGAAATGTTTGCTGAACTAGAAGCCAATAAAAAAGAGATTAGAGCATGGATGGTCAAGTAAGAACAAACCACAGATGAGATTAAAACTTGGATGGCTAGGCAAGAAGAATCCACTTCTGAAATTACAAACCTTCTGAAGATGATAGCCTCTCGCCAACCTTAGTTGTTTTTCTGATTGTTTGTGCACATTTTGTTTGTTCTGATTATGTTTGTTATCCTCTGAATATTGTGTTTAATCAATACATCTGTTTGGTTTCTGTTTCTATCTGTTTTATAATATTCGTTTTTCTCTGTTATTCCTTTATGCCTTAAAAAGAGTTTTTCTTTTTGATTATGACAAAAAGGGGGAGAAAAAGAAACTCTGATTATTCAAAAATAAATAGTTACTAAAATGGAATTCAGACATAATAAATTATAACTAACATTGAATTTTAGTCTTTCAGAACTATAACGTATCATCTGACAAAATTCATTGAAGTTACCCTGAGAATCCCCAAACCAGACCTTAATTCAAACCAGATTCTGTTTACCAGGCTCAAATTCTGGAAAGTAAATCAATCTCTGATTCTGGAAAGTATATTCTAACCAGGATTCTAACCAGGCTCTTAAAAAGTATACTCATGCAAAAAGGAAAGTATTTTCTTCTATTAGAGTATTCATTTCAGGGGGCGATTCTTTATCTTAGGGGGAGTTATATATTTATCCTTTTATTGAACAAAATTTCCTATGTTTTTGTCATCATCAAAAAGGGGGAGATTGTTAGAACACAGATTGGTGTTTAATATATCTCTATGTTTTGATGATAACACTAATGAAATTTTGTATTAAGAATATATATACCCTAATTTTGTTCAAGTGTTTTTGTTTCAGATATTAAATTAAATATTCTTATGGAAGAAAAAAAATGCATCTGAACATTACTCTACGCAAAGCTCTGAAGCATCAGAAGCAAGTCATCAGAAGACTCTGAGCGCTGCCAGAAGAGAATCTGAAGTAGAAGCTGCAGAAGACTCTGAAGCGTAGTTAAAGAATTTGTATGAAGAGTTTCAAGCATTGTTTCAAGAAGACTCTGAAAATACTTCTCGCTGCAAGTACAGAGGCTCTGTTATTCAAACTCTGCTCTGATTGATATTCACGCTGAAGCAATTGGCTGCAAAACTCTGATAACATCAAGACTCTGATACCGTCAAACTCTGATCACTTCAAGACTCTGATGTTGATAACTTTGAGACAGAAGCTTGTTGAAGAAGATATTATTCAAAGATATATCTGTTGGCATATTCCAAACGACTCTTTCCTTATTCATGTATTGCAAAGGAAATCAGACAAAAGGGAGTTGTCTGAACATTCCTCTTCTGGGAAAGTTAAAGTCAATAGAAGACAAAAAGGCTACAGCTACTCTGCTACGCACAGTCTTCAAGCATTATACTTTATGCTCTATAAAAGGACGTCTTCAACAACATTTCAAAGTTGACGAATTGACGAATTATTGAGAAATAAAATTGAAAACTACTCTCAAGCTCTCATACAATATTTTTCATAAGCTGAATAGTTTTTTATTCGTTCTTAATATAAGTGTAAAAATCACAGTTGTGATATAGCTTTTTAGAAGCATCTTAAACACTTGTTAGTTTACATTTATTTGTAAAAGGTTTCTTAAGAAGACCAAGTTGTGGTCAGGATTTCTTGAGAAGACTAAGAGAGTTGTTCTTAGTGGTTGACACTGTAATCTGTTTGAATATAGTGGATTAAGTCCTTGTTGAGAAAGGCAAATCACCTTGGTAGGATGGACTGGATTAGTTGAGTTCAACGAACCAGGATAAAAATACTGTGTTGTTTTTATTGCCATAATTATTTCAAAACCCTTATTCAACCCCTCTTCTAAGTGTTTTTCTCACCTTCATTTAATTCTCGTCACATGATATGGTACATATTATTCAAAAATCTTCATTGAATAAACATAAACAAAACATAACATGCAATGTTTTGATATGTTACATAGATGTTGTTAGAAATATATGTCGGGAGTGTTTTATCGTATCCACAGGGATTGATGAGAATATTTGATGCTTGTCGTTCAATGGTTTAATGATTTAAGAAGGGGGTTTTTAAATTGGTTTCTATTTTGTAACATGAGTTTGTAAGAAATAAAGCAAGGTAAATTTTGGTTTTAGTTTGATAAAAAGCATGCTAAGATTAGGGTTTACTAATCCGTCTTAAACGTATCCAACCAATCGAATATGTGAACTTAGTTTTAACCAATATAACCGCGTATCCTCGCAAAAACGTTTATCTCTAAAGCGATTTCATGAATGTTATTGTTTCGACCGTTAAATGATCTCTCTAAATAACACTCGAAACAATAATCATTAAGATCAATACAATGTGAATATCAACTTCCAAATCTATGTCTAGAGTTTGTATAGTTGGTAGATGAAGAAATTAGGTCAAGACTTGAAAAGTTTATGCATAAAGCAATCCAAACCATAGATATAACAAAAGATAGAAAATAACTTCATCTATACTGATCAAAGCCTTGTTCACATGCAAAAGATTAAGAAGAATACATAAAATCAGAACTAGCTACCTCTAACCTTGACATAAGAGGGGTTTTAGCCACCCATTTCCATGATAGCTTGAGCAACAAGTTTCGAAAGAAGGTTGATCAACATCTGAGTCGAATAATCGAGATTGGATGGAAATCCACCTTCTTTTTGTGAAAGATCGCTAAGAGATGATGGAAAATGGAGAAACTAGGGTTTTTGTGCTGAAAAATACCAAACTATGAAAAATACAAAAGAGAAGATATTTTTGCAAAAAGTGGCACACACTACTTATAGACATGCTGCTGAGCTGTCAAATTCGCAGTGCGAATAACTTGTTCGCCTAGTGAAAAATCAAAAGTGGCACTTGAAGTGCCATTGTACAGTGAACACGCCCCTGAGATATTTCCAAATGTTCGCTAGGTCTTCCCTTCTTCTTCGCTCCATCGAACCCTTCGCTACTTCCTTCCCACAAAGAATTTAGGTTCCTTTTCTCTCTATATGAATAGTGTTAGGTTCCCAATGGCCTTCTCTAGCAAGTTTGTTGTGCAAACTTGATGATGTTGTTTCTGGGCAACTTCGCTAGGAAGTTCGCTGTGCGAACTTCTTGATGTTTTGCTGCTGACTTGGTTTCCTTGTCACATGTCTTATGTCTTATTCTTCTTATTTTGTGCCTAATTCCTGCACAATAGCACACATATCAAAGAAACTAAGACATTTTCACACAATGAAGCATATCATCAAAAACAAGAGTGATTCAATTCAATTCATCTATAAAAAGAATGCAAGATGCCAACATTTGATAGATCAAGTAAGAAAAGTTTGGCATCTAACATATGTATCTCCGTAAACCCTAAATTGAGATGCATCTCCAGAATAATTAACGTGTAAAAAACCTTCAGGGTGGGATGCATGGTGTATGTTTTAAAATATTATAGAGATACATCTCTGGAGCAGTAAACGTTTAAATTTTAGACAAGGTGCGTTCGAAGATGTATCCTCGGAATCTAAAGGGCATTTTGGGTTTTTCGTAGGGTGTTTTTCCATCCTATAGGATGGGATAAGAAATTCCCTTGTAAATTTCAGGGTATTGAGTTTAACTTTTACTGATAAATAAAAAAATATTATGATGTAATAAAATGTTGGTTAGACATAGGTGTAAAATGTAATGGTTATTAAACTATATCGATATTGTTGGGGGTAGAACTAGTTTCTTGAGAATTTAATTTGACATCCCCACATATACCTGACACCTCCCCGTTTTGTAGTGAAGGCCAGGAGAAAGGATGTGGCACTATTATATGCAGGATCACAGATAGAGTTGCATCTCGGGTTAGAGATACTTAGGCAATGTCTTCGCAACTACGGGCTGAGAGAGTAGTTCCAACTAGTTCTCACCGAGAACGGTTGGATGAGCAATTTCGTGCACCCCGTAGCACCTGACGCCGAGCGATTAGATTAGACCAACAACCAAGAGATGATGCAGATGAGCATATTTATGAGGTTTTTCATGTTGAGGAGGTGCAGGGTCAGACTATTATTGACCCAACTAAGGTGAATGCTCGCATCAACAAATCTTGAAATTTTCGCATTAAACTCGATCAATCCTTTAATTAGTCTACGGTGAATTGTTTTCCATATAACCTTCAAATCTTCATCGGTCTTCAACTCAATAAGATTATATTTCACCTTTCCATTAGTATTAGTCCAGTATTCATAAAACTCGATCTTATCCACCTTTATATTCTCGGTGTTAGGCAACAACTCATTCAGCGTGAATCTCAAGACAGCAAGACATATGGTGTCCTTCGAAAGTCAGAACTCTACAGGAGGTTTCACTCTGTTGAAGTACACTTCTTCTTTAATAAAAATTGAGGAAGAGGCATTTTGAGATGTTTTTCTCAACAAATGAACCTTATTTATACAACTTTGGATTCATTTTGGACCTCACAAAATAGTCGGCGCAATCACAACCGTACAAAATTGTTAACAAAATCACAAATGTTGGAAATTTGCACTACCGAAAATTCACATTAGTTGAAATTTTCGGTATCACATGATACTTTTTGAAAATACCGGTATTATTTCAAAGACACTATTTTTTTTGTAAAATTGTATTAGTTCATATTGGAAGTGATGAATGAACTACCGAAAATTTTAACTTATACCAAAAAGTTTCAATAAACTATCGAAATTTTTGTTAACATATTTGAATCCAATTTTGTCTAGGGGTTATTTTGGAATTAGCAAAATATGTTGGGGTGTCAAATTTAATTTTGGAGGTGACAGGTTAAATTCTTATATTTCTTTCTATTCTTTGTGGGTTGTATTGCAAAATTTTCTATCTGGCGCTAAAAATTGATAGGTCATGCAAAAAATCCGATATGTTTTTTACTGACATTCCTAAAAAAACTAGCACGTATACAAAGTTTTACTGGTTTTACAAAGTTTTAGTGGTTTTAAAAAAAAATGGCATGTCAAATATTTCTCACACCCGGTAAAAATTTGGTAGAGTTTATAGTAAGATCCAATAATAGTGATATACAAACGTAAATTGTGCTTTCTTCTATTCAACATTATGTATGTTTCCCCGTATAAAACACTGTGTATGAAACTATTAAATTTGTGTTGCAAAACCAAATAAAGTGAAGCTAAGCTAAAAAATGGTTAAATTAAGAGATACCTAGCGGTGAATTTCACATAAACAACAGTGTTGAAAAAAATTTAAATTCCAAAGTTGATTACTAAGCAGAAAAGTTATTTAAATTTATATATGTGTGTGTTTGTACACACATTTTGCTGACTAATTACTTTTAACATTATGATATTTTGCTGACAAAAAGAGTTATGTTTTAGATTCTCTATTGCATGGTTGAACTGTTCCTTTGTGACATATTTGGTAATTTAGTGTACAAATTTCTCTGATCTAAACTTTTGACTATGTGATAGGCTTGGAGAGTATACTATTTAACTAATTTTCTAACAAAGAAATCTATTTAATTCAGTAATAATCGAGCATTAAAGTTATGTAATTTAACTCTCATATTAAATCACTGAAATTTTTCCTTGTGATCGGTGTGATATATTATATTCGAAATTTTTTCGAACAGGTTCTCCTTGTAAGTTTTGCTCAATAATCAATATTGGAGTAAGAGTTAGAAACATCATTAAAGTAAATGACATACTTTATAACATTGTAACGTATTTGATAGTTTAGCGTAGAAATTTATCCGATCTAAACTTTTGACTATGTGTTAAGCTTGGAGAGTATAAATTTGACTAATTTTCTAACAAAGAAGTCTATTTAATTCAGAAATTTTCGAGAATTGGAGTTATGTAATTTAACTCTCATATCACACCATTGAAATTTTTTCTTGTGATCGATGTGATATATCATATTCGAAAACTCTTCAAACGGTTTTTTTATAAGATTTTGCTCTATAAAAAATATGGGAATAAGAGTCAAAAACATCATTAAAGTACATGACATACTTGTATAACATTCTAGAAAATTCTAAATTTATTTCGTAATCTAATAACATATAAATAAAAGTAAAATATTAAATTGATTTTAAATAAAAATAGTTATTCTTTTTCAATTGTGTTGTGCATAACTTAAAATCTTACTATATTACTAATATAATAATTGATAATAATTGATTGTGAAAGCTAATTCACTCAAATAAGCATCAAGTTCATAAATAAAATATAAGGAAAGATAAACATCAGTTCATAAACAAAAGACAAACTACAACAACACAAACCCATACATAACAAATGCCTAATATCTCACTAAAACCAGCACCCCAACCAAAAGACCAAAAGACAAATTGATGTAGTAATTTCAACATTACTCTCTTTTAAATTTCAGCAAAAAAAAATACATAATAAAACATATCAATAAGCGATTTGGAAACCACCTGCTCCTGTCTAGTAAAATCTTCAAGTTCCATTGTTGATGTCTATATGTAAATTTCTAAGACAATCAGGCAAAATCAGCACGCATGAACTGCTAATCCTGAAATTGTTAATGCAACATACATATTTGTCTTGAAAATTTTTTTTGAACAAAAAAAGGATACCACGATAACCTGTGACCGAATCACTAGCTAGGTATGAATTCAATTTATAAAGTCAACATCAAATTTGAGCATAGCTCGTAGGAGTCAAGAAATGTTATCTCATCAAGTATGCTTTCAAGATAAACCCTACTTCAATTAGGTCTTTTAAAGGTTGCATCGTGGCTTGGTTCACGGTTTAAGAAACAAAGGATAAAGGCTCAAAGTTTATTTGTATCCACCCCTTCTTCGTGATGTTCTCAAATCCTATATTCAGTTAACTGGATGCGAGCACTCACCTCTCAAGCGGATTTGACATGGTCGAGAATTCATCAAGGCTTTGGACAATGCAGTCACTCACCTATTTTTTTTTGGTGTTTGATCACATGACTTTGTTCTTTACTGGGGGTTTTTCTTTGTAATCCTTTGTTTCTGCTTTTCACATTTTTATTCCTTAACTTTTTCCTGGACGAAGTCTTTGGAATTTGACATTAGGAGTCCAGCGGGATGCCCCAGTTTTGCCTAAGTCTCCTTCATAGATTTTGACTTAGTGGGCTTTTTCTTTTTTTCATTCATTATTATTTGAACGAGTCGGGTGACTCTAAGTCATTTTGACCTTTTTTTGAAAGGATTGCGACTGCCTCACTCTTCAGATAGTCGATGGATAGTCATTTATGTCTTTTGACTTCCAAACTCCTAATATGTTAAGGATAGATGAAATAGGTTCTCTAATGTTTACTCCTCCTTTTTAAGAGTCTGAGCGCTCGATCAGTTTAACTGAAAAACTACCCTGCCCCAGGTTAAAAAATTTGAGGGATTTTGTTTGGAAAAGAAAAACTCCTACTTCAAGGCTCAAATGGGTTAAAGAGGGGATTATCTTCCTTATATCTTCAGTGTTTAGGATTTGAAACAATGCCTTACATCATCAGTAGGGTTTCATTCGAAAGCATATGACAAGAGATCTTGTGTTTTGATTCATCATCCTCCTCCCAATTCTCTATCAAAGCAAGAGATCGGGTAAAGTTGGCATTATAACTTATGAAAAATAATTTTGTGAGTGAATACGAATGGATTTCTTCAAGACAAACATATGCATTACATTAATTATTCAAAACAAACAAGTTCGTACATGCTAAATATGCTTTTATAGTCAAAGAAACAAAATACATATAGATAAACAAAATGAATTATCTGACACGCCTATTAGGTCTTTGTATTCAAGTCCGATACAATAGTAGTGGTTTCTTCTGGCGGAGTCTCATTGGAACGAGTTGTCTTGCTTGCCCCAGATATATTGGTCACAGTTTCCTCAACAGTCTTCAATTCTCCCTTCGAAATAATTTTCCCAGATTTTTTTGTCAATCATGTTTCCAAGGTACATCTTGAGTATCACTGAAGTGAGATGGACTAGGCTTCTGAGTAACTACCGGCTTCGGCTGATTCACTGTAGAAGTAAATGGCTTAGATATGCTAAACACTGGCTTTGCCGAATTTGATCTTGGCAAGTGAGAAACCCTGCGAGGAGTCCTGATCTTCGGCTGAGGATCATCAAAAGACATGATCTTATTTTTCATCAAATCTCTGACAATGTACTTGAGAGCATAACAGCTTTCCAAATCATGGTCGGGCGCACCCTCATGAAATAAACAGTGAGCGGCAGCGTTGTAATTGGCTGGCAGTGGATTGGGAGGCGAACCCAAAGCTCTTGTAGTAATCAGACCTTGTTGCACTAATGAAGGGTACAACTCAGTAAAAGTCATCGGAATAGGAGGACATGGCTTGTATTGTCTTCTATTCGGACCATTTTGACGAGGTTCCAGATTCTTCGACTGATGTGCAGGAGCGTTGTGCGCTCGTTGATAGTTGCCAAGAGCTTGTAGAGGCTGATAACCGGGAGGTTGCTGATAGACCAGAGATTGATAGACAGGAGCCGGTTGTACAAGTTGATATGCAGGAACTTGTTGGTTGAATACAGGTGTAACATCAGCTACATATGGTTGTTGAGCATACTGCACTGGATAACCTTGAGGTTGAACATAATTTTGCTAATGTTGCCAAGGTTGATGAGCACCCATTTTACGGTAGTACATGGTCGAGTGACTCTTCGGACAAGTAGCACCTTCATAATGGTCAAAGCGTGGAGTTTTGAACTTTGGAGGAACAACTTGTGGAATTGGTTGAGCAATAGGATCTGCGGAAGGAGTCGTCACAAAACCAGGTGGGAGACCATAAGGAGGTAGACTTGCAGTAGTAACATATGGTTGAGGACCCACAATATTATCGGTAATCTCAGAAACTACAATAGGCTGAGTATCCATTCTTGCATTAATGGTCTGAAGCATCTCCATTATCTGCCCAACACTTCCCCAAAGGTCTTCGAGTTCATTGCTAACACGATCAAGCTCTTGATTCTGCTCCGCCATCTTTTTCCAAGCTCGAGCTCTGGTGTTATACTAATGCAGAGGACTCATGGTGACAGAACTGGAAGCGAGAGAACCGAGGATGAGAAACCGGAAGGAAAATGTAAATGCAAAAACAGGGTACAATGCAATGCAATGTAATGGTTTCGAGGATTTCAGAGGTCGATTGCAAATATTTTCTAGGAAAGCTGAAAAAAGTTTTAGATTTTGAAATGTATGATTTTTTTTTGAATTTGACTTTGCAGAGGACTGTTGAATTCCTTGAAACCAGGAATGATGTGATGTGGGATGCAATGCACAAGCACACAAGCAAACAAAAGAAGGTCCTAGGTTAAAGGAACATGAGCGGAGCCAAGGTCTACCCATCCCGAAAGGTAATTACTATGGGTTAATTGTGCCTGCAGACCAAAGGTTCTAAAGAGGTGCCCAAAGTCATTAGTTTATCTTTCGGATATTATCAAGTTCCTGACTGACTCAGTGGTTAATAATATTCTCAAAAGAATCTCTTTTGAGTGTAGTATCGCGTAGCAACTATTTTGGGACTACTCCCTCATAGTCATCGCACTACGTCCTAGTAAGGCCAAAGTTGTGTTTAGGTAACTACGGTCCCCAGTATCACAGGTTCCAATCGAAAATAGTGAATATTTTCACAACTACTCATTCAACAATACTAGTTTTCAAGAGGGCCTCAACTAGGCGGTGATTCTCAAGTCAGCTTGGTCGAGACTCACTCCCTATAAGCCTCGTCGAATATATCACCTTCCTATAATAATTGCACTCAAGTCCGGGTGTAGGACTTACCTCATAACAATTTATAACCCCAAGCAAGGTACACCAATTATATATAAGCAGATAATAAGCAAAAGCAAGCATAAAAAACAAGATAGGGATAACCCTTAAAAGATGTAATATATTCCCCAGTGAAGTCGCCATTTTCTGTTGCGGTGAGAAAAGGATATCAAATTATTGATTAATTTGAATCACAATCTTGATTCACAAACAGTCTTTGATTTATCCAAAGGAAAGGTTAAAGAAAGGAAAAAACCTATTTTGCATCGTAAACACAATGCGGCGAGAGATCTAGGGTTCGAGGGTTGGTTAAGCTTAGGGAAGGTATTAGCATCCTAAACTTCTGTAGTACTCTACAGGAACCTCTTGTTTTAAATGTTCTATTGCTAAAATTATCTTCTTAAGGGTAATGCTAAGGGTTAAGGGTAAAGAAAAGGACCTAAAGGGTTAGTCCTAAGTATACTCGCCAAGACTAGCATCTTGTGCCTACGTATCAGAGGTAGGGGATGGAATCAGAGTAATCGTAGTTCCCTTCACAGAGGGACGAAGAGGAACTTCTTGACTGTGGTCAAGGTTTTAGGGGGATGTAAACATTCTTAGGAAAGCGTTTACATTGGAGTGCGGCGACTTTGATTTCTACGTTGTAAAGTTGAATTAAAGGTGGGAGATGGGTATTCCACGGCGGAAAACTTATATGGAATGCGGCGACTCTTGATCCTAAGGCTAGGATAAAGGGTGGATGTCCACGGCGGGACGCTTAAGCATGAGTACGGCGACTCAAAGCCTTAAGGTTAAAAAGGGTAGGATGTGTCCACGGCGGGACGCCTAAGCACGAGTACGGCGACTCGGATTCTAAAGCTAGGATGAGGTGAAGGTAAAGGAAAATTGACTCGGCGGTCAAATGGTGAACCTTTCCTTCGGAGGGGATAAGCAGATAAAATAAAGCAATAATTAAATGGAAATTGAAAATGACAAATGATATACGAATAACGGTAATGAATTTGGAAACGTAAGTATTGTACAAATGTGTAAACGGATTAGAAATTGATTTAAATTTGAATGGCGTTAGTTTGATTAGGTGTAATGGATTAAGTGCTAGAATTAACTATTTCTTATGATTTGTGAGATATTTGCGAATATTAGAGTTTGGATTATAAAATTAAGTTAAATGGAGAAATTGAAAATAATTGTTTTTGAAATGTTTTTGTGCGAAAATTAAGTAATTAAAGAGAGAGTTAGATTTGTTAGAAACTAACTTAAATTAAAAGTAATAGACCAAATGGTTTTTTTGACTTAAAAAAATATTTTTGTAATTTTGAGAATTTTTAATGTTTAAAGCGAAAAGATGTTTAGGATTTGAAATAAAAAAGTTAATTACCTGTTTTTTTTAAACTACTAAAAGTTAATTCTAAATCAAAATGGATTACTAAACTATTTTAAGTTTTAAATAGAACTTTTTGTTTTTGTGTATTTTAATTAGTATTAAGGATAAAAGATAAATTATACTAAACATTTCTTATTTTTTTCTATATTATAAGCAAGAATTTGAATTACAATTAACATTTTTGGTTTTTTAATATAATGGGATAAAATTAACTCAACATAATTTAATGAGCTAATTGTATTATTACTATTTTTTTTATTATTATAACCTTAAATTAACAATTAAAATTATTATCTTTTATTATTATTATTTTTTAAATATTTAAAAGTTAAAATTCGTTTTTAAATTAAATTAATAAAATATTTTTAATTGGTTAATTAGTTGTTAGTACTGTTAGTATGGTTAGTTTATTTAATATTAATATTTTAAAAGAAATATACAACTAAAAATAAAATAAGTAAACAAGAAAATGGGTAGGCTGGGGCGATGAAATCCCCAGACCCGGCCCAGCTCGGATTGAATGGAAAGGGGGAAAAGGGTCAGAAATTTCTAAAACCCTAATCCCTGAATTGAGCGACACATCCCCCCCTCCAGCTCTCCTTCTTCGTTCTCGCTTTCTTCTATCTGCGACTTCTCCTTCTTCTCACATCCTATTTCTCTTCTTCTTCTTCCCACATCCTATTTCTCTTCTTCTTCTTCCTCGTGCCTTGTCTTCTTCTTCTCCGATTAAAGCTTAAATTTCATGAACCCTAACTCCTATTTCACAATAAAACAAAAGATAAACTCAAAATAAACTAAATCAATGGAGATGAGAGGTACAAACCAAACGGCCGGTTGAATGGAGACGGGCTTGAGGAAGCGCGGCGTTAAGGCGACTCCAAGAAGCTCTAATGACTTCAACGCGAACGAAGATTTTGCGACGTCAAACTTTCTCAAAGATAAGTCTCTGTTCTTTCCCCTCTCTTATGCGTTATTGTGCGTGGGTCCTTCTGTTTGTGGCCGTGAATTTTTGGATTCGTGTGACGGTTTCTGTGAATTCGTCCCTCCGATGTTGCTTCTTACTATGCCTGTACTGTGAACTCCCCCCTTCCAGCTCTGAATGTCTCTCCTCTTATATAGGCCATTTGAATTAAAGAAAGAGACATGTACGTTAAATTTTTGATACTCTTTCTATTACCGCCGCAACATGTTTACTGTCTTTTTGGAAATAAAATCAAACGTGTTTGCTGTTAAGATTAATTATATCTTCGTTTTTGCTTGATTCTATTTGGAGCCTGTTCGGTTTGTTTTGGAAAGAAAGTATAGCCATCATAAAACTCTATTCATGTTGTTGCAAAACTGTCTTAGACATGATGCTCTGATTTTGGAAAGGTGTGATTAAGGTGTTTTAGTTACGAAAGGAAATGTGATTCTCTCCATGAATGTTCTGATGAAAATGTCAATTACTTACAAGTGTTAGTTTGTATACTCACCTCTTCTTTTACAGGTGTGTGACAATACTTCTTTTTTAAAAATTTGGGCAACGTGTTTGGTGCAACTGACGGAAGTGGCCGACTTTGAGGTTGCTGAGCAGATATTGATAATGAAGTAGAAAATAAGGTGATTGAAGTTTTTGTGTAGGGAGTGGACATGACACGGTTTACCTATTCGTTAAATGTATTAATTTTCTCCAAGGTTCCATTACCTCCTTGACTTCCTTGCTTGGGTTTAAGTGTAACAAGTTTTGCTCTTCTTCTGTAGCAGTGGCTTACACCCTGGTAGATGTATGTTCCTTAGTTCTAGGGATGAGTTTTAAGGATTACGAATCTTGTTTCTCAGGAAACTTGTAATCATGACTTGTATCTAAATTTATAATAAGCAAAGACTCTTGAAATTGATTTGGTTTTTTTTTAAAGATTGTGAGTCTTGAAGATAATCCACACATTTTGAATCTTGATATAATATACTCCAATTGGTGATTTGAGACCATTATGTAATAACGTGAAACCTTGAACTTTTGCTTTGACCTCTTCAAAACTTGATCCTTATAATTTCAAAGTGAGCAAAAAATAACAATTTCAAGCTTAAGTTCAACCGAGCATAGATGGTGACCTTTGAATTTGGGTATTGTTGTCTTGCCTTTGAGTAAGCTTGTAACTCTTGAGGTTTGTAGTTAACTTTTGAATTTGAATCTTGATTTGAACATTTTAGTTCTTTGGTGAATTTTGAAGATCGAATCGGAAAATAGTCTTTGGATCGTGATTGAAATTTCTTGAACTTGATCTTTAAAGTAATGGACCTTATACTCAAACTTGACATTGAAACCCCTGATGAGTCTTGAATGTGGAATTGCAGTTCAATTTTTAGCAAAAAGCGTGAACTTCATATTGAGACTAATGATAAAATTAGCAATGTATTCTCGAGCCCCGAATGTCGCTTTGATGTCTTATAATAAACTCGATTCAAGATTCTTTTTGTAACCCCGCGACATTAACAAGAAACTTTCAAATTCCTTCCTCCACAATCAAAGTACTGTAATATCTTTGCCAGTGGGGATAAAGCCAGACCTGATCTTCTAGCTTATCCGTATGCTCAAAAAGCACACGCACTCCAATATGATGAAGTATTAATTTATCCAATGGAAACATATTGTTTTATATTTTCTAGAAGGCCTCAGTACACAATTCTGTCAACACCAACCAATACATCATGTCCTTCAAATGACCCTGTCTCGAATCCGAACTTAATCTTCTTTGAGAAGTTTCTGATATATCTTGAAGAAAACTTGCCATCAGGCCTTGAATCTTTTGCAACAAAACCTGACTTCACAAAACAAAACAAACAAACGGTTAAAATAGTTAGCCATGCATGCATGGATGGTTGCCTTAAATGATATGCGAATGATCAAGGAATCTAAGGGTAAAATTTAGGGTATGACATATAGGTTTAGGAAATCTCGAGTAAATCTTGTTTCATTCTTAGAGGACCCCGATGTGTCGGGATCTGATCCTTGGAGAATATTTGGTGTGATTGAAGTCATAATTTATTCTCATCGGGACATTAACTCGCAATCATTTTGTTACTAGTCATCCTTTGAGGATACATTTTGTAATGTTTTTTTACTAAGTCCTTTTAACTAGGTCAGAGATTTCAAGTAAATTAACCTACCAGTCAGAGGTTTCAATTAACTTGGATTTTTGGTTTGGTTAGAGATTTTAGTTAACATAATTCGGTCAGAGGTTTCTATTTACTTGACCGATTTGCCATAGGTTCTTATTTACTTGGTCTTTTGATTCGGTCAGAGGTTTTAATTAACATAACCCAGTTATAGGTTTTTGTTTACTTGACCGATTTGCCAAAGGTTCTTATTTACTTGGACTTTGAATTCAGTCAAAGGTATGTTAACTTGACCGAGCTAGAGGTATGTTAACTTAGTCGATTTCCTCCTGTGGAGGTCTTCGTCGTTCTTGGCTCTTGCTTTTGTTGGAGAATAAGTCTCCATCCGGGCTTTGTACTTGCAATTTGTCCTTTATGACTTCTAATTTTTTATTTGGTGTGACATTTTAGTTTCTTTTGACCATAATATGTGATGTCATCTTTCAAACTTTTCAGTAGAACATAGGTTCTTCCGGCAACCATCCTGAATAATTTTATGAGTTTGAAAACAGAGGAGATGCATCCCACCCGCGTAAGAGAAAGAGCGACATCTATTGTCTAAAGTAAATTGTAAATGGGTCCTTAATTACAATAGACCGAGACATTGACTCATCTTTTCCAACAATAAATTAAAACATAAATTTATATATGATCGGTTGTATGATTTTGCCGACGATCTCGTAAAGTCAATGTTAGGATTGATCTTAGCTCAACTGGGCACAAACAACTTTGTAAGGAATACGAGAGCTTCACCTTTTCAAAAATAATTAAGCCTGGGAGAATCGACTTCATTACATATCATAAAACAATCGTTCATATCAAGTAATTCAATTGAAAACCAAGCAACTGTGCTTAAGCCATTTCCTGTATCAGTAATAATAATAACCATTGCCACGGTCAACTCCTACTAGCCATGAATAGTAGTTTGAAATACTAAAACCAACTTTTAAGAGTGAAACCATTATTAATTTATTCTTAAATTCATGGCCAATCAGTTATACCTCAAGCACACACCTGATGTGTTTGCAGAGTAGTGCTTACGATTACAAAAGAAGTACTACTAGCAAAAGATACTTTTTTTAACTAAAAAGTTGACGATTCATTCTAATCCCAACATTTCTTGCAACATCATTTACCATACTGTTATTGTCTTTCATAACACACATCAGGATAAGACAACCACAATCTCACGTTAGAATTTCATGAAAGCATGTATTCAACCATGAAAATATATACAGGGACATTCAGATTTGCAGCTAAGAGTTGAATTAGCATAGTATAGTAACTTTACATGAAATTGGTGTTTAATTGAATACTAAACACACATATAATAAGTAATAAAAACTTCACCCTAGCTGCCACTTCTCATACTAAAAACTCTCGCGAACACTTATAATAAAGGTCTTACAAAAGCCTGTGTCCTTTTCAAATTTCTAGCCATTTATGCAATGCAATCTTATCATTATCATGATCTATTTTATTTATATCTTGGATACTGAACTTAACCTTTCACCTAATGCAAGAATGAGTCAGCTATAATTGGGGTACAATTTATCTCAAAGGTGAGAACCTTGACAGAGACAAAGTCAAACACGTATAAAGAAATTTCATTGATATAGCATGTGAGATGTTGGATCGAACTCTAGTATGATCGAATGGTAGCTTCTGGTTCAACAGGAATTAAGCATAAGGTCGAAGTCTGTTTGCATATTGTTGTCGAAAATAATGCGTGTTGTAGTCGAAGTTTGTTCTAACATGCATTAGTCAATATTGCTAGATTGTTAGCATATTTGATTGTGCCTTACTTGTAAGCCCAAATGTTTAAGTTCATTTGTATCCTAAGTTAACTTGTAATGGATAATTGTTAAAAAAATTCATTAGGTTAGTGTCGCTTTCGCGAAAATAAGGTGTCGGCATGACAGAAGAGTCGCCACCTTTCGTTATTTATCCCTCAGAGCGGAAAAGGAAACGATCGGAAAAACCTGACGAATAAGGGTAAGACAAGGTCATCGCAACCATTGTCTGGGTTCGGGAGTCGGTTACGCAAGGGGAAGGTATTAGCACCCCTCACGTCCGTCGTACTCGACGGGATCCACGCTTGTTTGTTTACTTGGGTGGGTTGATTTTATTCTATCTACCTATCAAGGCTGGCTGAAAAAGAAAAGAAAAATGACTCGGCAAAGCGTCGCACTTTATGCCTACGTATTCTCATCAGAGAATGAGAAATCAGAGTCAACGTAGTTCGGCCTACGAAGGGTTATGGGGGAAGGTAGCTCACCAAGACTTCGCCATCTTGTGCCTACGTGCTCTCAACAGGCATGAGAGATCAGAGCTCACGTAGTTCGGGAAACTACGGTTTATTTCCTGTTTACGAAAGAAGTGTTTTTTTACTGTGTTTGCGATTTCAACCGCACTAGAGACTATGACCTGAGAGTGAATGCGTCGCATGTCACCCAAAGCGTACCATACTAAACATCCAGACCGTGGAAAAGAAACTCTCCCACAATCCTTTCTCAGATAGCTTAAGGCTCGTAACGTACGAAAGAAATCATTCATGATTACTGTATCTTAAACTGTTTTGAGATGAGAAGAGAACAGACTCGACTAGGAGGGAGACTATCAAGTCCTACTGTTATCATGCCATGGATTCATCCTATGGTTGAGGTTTGAACAGGGAACTCCTAGAAGTTGTCATGCATAGGTTTCAACCTAAAAGTCTATCATCAAATCCTTATCCAAGGAAATGAGAGTCCTAAGGGATCATGTCAATGATACACCGAAACAGACAAAGCATCAGCTTAACAGTAAAATGCATGCAATGCAAGTGAGAGAGGAAATGTGTGTGGGGCTTCAGCCTCCACAAGCTCGTCTCGACCTCAAGCCAGTCATGAAATAACAGTAATCATACTGAAAAATAAACAACATGCTATCAAGCAATAAACAGTAAACTGCAGTCATACAGATAAAAGAAATGAAGTGTCATCAGGCAAACAAACCACATGCTTGAGAAAGAAATTATCTACATCTAAGCTCTCCCTAATCCTAAAAACAGAACCCTAATCAAATCTCTAAGCAAAGCCCTAAAGCAAAACCCTACACAAGAGAAAACAATCCCAATCTTCAAGCTTCAAAACAAGCTTACCAAAGAAAGGGAGCTAAGTAGGCAGACTCATAGTGCCCTCCTCAGGAAAGCACTAGGAGGCTTATACTCAGGAATCATATCCCATGTGGCTCAACAACTGTGATAGGTTTACGTTCCTCCTCAGGAGAAACTAAACTCACATGAAGGCTCCGACATCATTGGATACTTGAGAAATCCTACATGAACTAAGGGAACTAAGTGAACAGACCCATAGTGCCTTCCTCAGGAAAGTACTAGGAGGCTTCCACTTAGGAATCGTATCCCATGTGGCTCAACAACTGTGATCAGTTTACATTCCTCCTCAGGAGAAACTAAACTCACATGAAGGCTCCAACATCATTGGATACTTAAGAAATCCTACGTGAACTAAGGGAACTAAGTGAACAGACCCATAGTGCCTTCCTCAGGAAAGTACTAGGAGGCTTCCACTTAGGAATCGTATCCCATGTGGCTCAACAACTGTGATCAGTTTACATTCCTCCTCAGGAGAAACTAAACTCACATGAAGGCTCCAACATCATTGGATACTTGAGAAAGAGGTGAGAAGAAAGAATGAAAGACATCCATAGTGCCTTCCTCAGGAAAGTACCATGAATTTCCCTCAAACTTCAGGATCTCAAAACCTCACAAACAGAGAACAAGCTCCAACCTCTCAACCTCTGGGTCTTGATCTACAATCTTCTCCTTCATCATGCTCCTTCAACAAGGTCTCCAAAGCAAACCAAGCCCCACGACAATTCCCCAAAGATAAACCCCAAAAGACAGACAAATATCACACAGACAGTCAATACAATCAGTCAACTTCAGAAAATATCTAAAAATATAAAGACCAAGGGGAAAATTCTAACAATCATTTACAAGGGTCTATAACACCTACCCATAACATCCCTATATGCCCATACCCAAAAATCAAGCTAAAACTTCTGAAAGAAAATGATTTACTTCACCTATGCTAAACCTAAACCCTAATTTTGATCACTCTAATCTCACTTAATCAAATCATCTGAAAATTAATCCTAAAAAAATGAATTAAATTCTATGGGAATGCTAAAGTCCTAAGTTAATCACCCTAAAAAGAATGGAGCAAAAATCTTAAAAGAACTACTTGAACAAAATTGAACAAAATGAAGTATCAAACTAAATCACTTAAAAAGCTATTTAAAAGAATAATACTCTAAAAATATAAAACTAGAAATAAAATGGAATTTTATTTTTTATTAATTTTCTACACAAAATTATAAACCTATAGAAAAAACAAGAATTAAAAAATACTAATTTTCCAATTTCATATGAATTTTATAAGATGCAAGAAAAATAAAAGAAATTAAAAATATTAAAACTAAAGTGAAATGGGGAGGGGGGTGTCAAAATGAAAGGCGCCTAGTTCAATTTCCAAATGGGCCAGGGATGGGGGGTGTCATTAGTGAAGGCGCGCAGGCCCATTTTATTCAGAAAAACAATTTAAAAAACAAAAGAAAAAAGGAAAGGTTGCGGTGTGAATAGAAACGAATTTTAGTTCAAAATTGGTTTGGGCTCCGCGTGGGGGTGTGGGTAGCAAGCTTTGGATCAGGCCCACGCATTTGGTTTAATGGAACGCTGCGTTCCATGGCTTCGTACTTCCCTCCGTTTCTGATGAGGTGAACAAGTCAAGCAAAATAGAAAGATCCAACGGTGGAGAGTCATCGTCCCAAATGAGACTAGGGTTTCCATGAAAGAACCAGGTTCCATGCACGAATATTCAACTCACTCGTTCTCTTCCATTTCTCCATGAAAACCAAAACCTTAAAGACCAAAGTTGCTCCATTTCTCTCCCAGAATCCAACCATACCATTGGTTTCATCTAAAACCTCATAGATCTTCCCAACAGAACGCACGAAAGTTAGGGTTCCACCATATTTCTCTGATATCAACCTTGATGAAACTTAATTCCAATGGTGTAAACTTGTTCCTTATGTTACCCTAACCATTCTAAACCATAACATGCTAACTACAACCTACTAAACAGCTTGTTCTTGATCTTTAAAGAAATGACACCCTGCCATGAAACCTCATAGAATCCTCTCTAACTCTCAGAAAATCATCATCTAACCTAACTTGTTAATTCTACACCTAGAGACCTGATTGAATGCATATAAATAAGGTGGTATGGTAAAAGATTCAAACCTGTCAAGTGGTTATGGCAGGTGCAGTTAGGGATGGTTTCAGAGCTTGATCTTGCTTCAAGATGATCCTCTAATGGTGTGTAGTCTTCTGTTTGCACTATCTTGGATGAATGAAGCCTGTGATGAGCAACTCGAGTCTTGCTTGTGTTTGAAGAAACTTTGAATACCTCAATCTTTCCCTCACTATCTCCACTGAATTCTCCAACCTTTAATCTCATCATGATCCTCTCAATATATAGAAATCAATAGAATCACCTAGAAGCTTCTAGAATGAGCTAGAATGCCTTGGAATTTCTCATGTAGTGACATGTTGTATTATCTCATTTCATGCATTAAGACCTTTAATTGTGTGTCAAAATCTCCCCTTGTGAGATATTGAGATGGAATGTGCAAAAAACCAGCCCAACCTTGCCTTATGTGAAGTTTTCCAAAGGTTCCTTATTATGCAAGTAACAACATTACAAAGTAACCCCCATTTTTAGACCTCAAATCAAAAATGTATTTAAACCATTGTTTCCAAAATGTTGTTTGGATTCAAAATGACATATTGGATGACCTATTTTGGATTCATAGATCTCCCAAACCAATTTCCAACTTGACTTTATTTAAGTTATGTCTCATTTTTAGGTCATTTTCACCCATTCTTGTCAATCCTTGCTACAAGCTTTTCCAACAACTCATGACCACTTTTCTAGGCTTAAAATGCCATTTTGAACAACTTTGATGTTTTGAGTTTTTTCATTTGAGGCTTGGAAATAGGAGATATGGCCTTTGCTTAAAATGACCTATAATCACCAAATGACCAAAATACCCCTGTCTTGTTCAAACCATAAGTTGAGTTCTACAAATCCTATCAAGGACTTCTAGTACTCTATAGAAAGCTAAGAAGATTCTATTCAACATTCATGTTGACCAAGAGATCATAGGAATCATCCTACTAGGGAAAAAGTTGTCTGCAAGTTGGGTGACTTTCAAGGACCCAGATTCACACACCTCAGATGACCTGTAATTTGTCAAAACCATAACTTGAGCTCTGCAAATCCTATCAAGGACTTCTACCACTCAAATTAAATCTAAGAGCAAGCTCTACAACATTCATGTTGTGGGGAAGATGATATGACAATCACATCTTGAGCTAAAACTGCCTGGAAGATAGGGATCAAACTAGGGTTTTTACACTGTCCATCCTTAGAAACCCTGGCTTAAAACTTCTCAAACTCCTCAGTCATGATGAGTTGGTCTAGGAATCATCTTTATAACATCTTCATACATCATTCCATGATCTCATGGCTCTTGGATTGGGTCTCAACCTTCTCTAAATCTTCAGCTGACCTAGGATTGACCCAATCAAACCCTAATTCTACCATTCATGGCTGAATCTTCTGAATTCTTGCATAATGACCTCTCTGGGCTTCATGATGACTTTCAAGACATCTCATAAACTTTCTCAAAGCATCAAGTTCATTCTCAAAGTCTCAGAATCATCTGAGGAGCTCCCACAACTCTCAAGCTATGAAGCACACAACCTTGGTTTCAACCAATTCCTCTGAGGATCTCTTGAACTTTCTGATGAAGGTATCAACCTGCAAACACTTGATGGATAAATAATTGTTGGTCAAATTTTGGGGTGCAACAGCTGCCCCTATTCAAACGGCTTGAACCTGACTGGGTGAGAAGCGAACGGCTCTCAGCCAATCAAGGTGCGAGACGGTTGAATACTGGTAAACCCGAAAATTTGCCAACTGCACAAGCACACGATACTCCGCGGGGAACAAATCTTCGAATACTGCAATACTAGCTGCATGGCAACTAGCTGGAGAAATACTGATCTGATATCGCCGTCAGTTATCCACATTAAATTTCTTCTGACATCGTCTTCAGACAACCAAAACACCCAACATCGCCGCTGGAGAGCTAAATCACCTGACATCGCCGTCGGACAATCAAAATACCCCGCATCGCCGCTGGAGAACTAAATCTGACATCACCATCGGACAATCAAAATACCCTGCATCGCCGCTGGAGAACTACATCACTGAACAATTCTGACCTGGGGTTCACCCCTGGTAAATGGAACAAAAGGTACACTTGCGTATTTGAAACTACTCCGCTGGGAATGAGATATTTAACCAAGCACACTCTGATTTGGGGTTCCCCCTCAGAACCGTAACGAACATCCAAATACTACTGCATACTGAGCCCATCATAGAACTTCAACATCAAAGCTATATGAAACCCTGGCCCCTGGCCACTTCCAGCTTCAGCTAGAAAAGATCTTCAAGTACTTCTGAAGATGGGATCCTTGGCCTTCAAGGATATAAACCTTGCCCGTCGGCGATTCCAGCTTCAGCTAGAAAAGATCTTCAAGTATTTCTGAAGATAAGCATCCTTGGCCTTCAAGGATGTAAACTTTGCCCGTCGGCAACTCTGCAGGAGGTATCTTCGACTTCAGTCTGAAGAAAATGATCCTTGGCCTTCAAGGATACATGGATCTGCCTTCAGGCAACTCCGCCTCTGCTATAGAGTATCCGTGACTTCAATCAGGGATATACTTCGGTCTTCAGTCCGAAAAATGAATCCTAAGTCATTCATGACTTTGGGGATAACCTTGCCTTCAGGCACCTTCGCTTCAGCTTGGGAAATCTATGACTTCAGTCAGAGAAGTGGTATCCTGAGCCATTCATGACTCTACAGGGATTCAAACATTTTGCCTTCAGGCAAACTCCGCTTCAGCTGGAGAAACATCTTCGACTTCAGTCAGAAGAAACACTATTCACTTGATCGCAATCAATCATTACCTCAGGACAACTGACTTGGTCTTCAGGCCAACACGGATCACCTTGCATACAAAAGTTGTATCTACAAACTTTTGAGCCTTGTCTTCAGACAAACGTTGATTCATCAACAAGGAAATTTGAATCCACAGGAACCTTCTGATATCGCCTTCAAGCGTTTACGACGTCAATCTTCAGATTAGACATCACTGTTGGAGCAAACATATGACGCTGCTAAGGACTTCAAGAATCATCTTGAACAAACAAACTCCGTCGGGCACCTTCAAGAATCATCCTAAACCGATAACCATTCTGGAGACTTTATTCTGCTGGGGATTCCAGGAATCTTCCTGGGCAACTCTTGCCGGGTACAAACCAATCACGGCTTGAGCAGCTTCCAAGGACTCGGCTCTCTTGGAGTTTCAGGAATCGCCATGGGCGATCTTCGCTGGGGACTCTAGGTATCAACTTAAGAAACCAACTCTAGAGACTGCGCTGGGGATCTCACAAATCATCTTGAGCAAACGACCCTGCTGAGGGATTCGAGAATCATCTCGAACTGAAGACTTCGTTGGGGATCTCAAAAATCATCTTGAGCAAACGACTTTGTTGGGGAGAATGTCAGGAATCATCCTGAGCAACTGATCCTTCGGCAGAACACCTGTAAAACAAGAATGATAATAACCTAGATCATGTTTATGATGCATATGCTTCGGCGCCATGCCCCACACGGTGGAAATGCTATGCGTTTATGCTAAATGCTATGCAATCATGCACAATGATGCGATCCCGTCAGCAAAATAAATGCCGGGGGGAAGGTCTCCTGTCAAAAAGAATTACTCCGATAGAGGAATCATCCTGCTGAGGAGACCATGGCCACGCCAACATCAATCGGACTCTGTCTGGGGAATTGATCTTCGGTTGACTGCTGCAGGGGAAACAACTTCAGTTGATTACTACAGAGGAACGAAGCTCTACGAGAACCTGGACCTGCTGAAGGCGAGTGATACCAATCGCGAGAATAAACTGCGTGTCCGTCCCGGCTACTCTCCTGGGGATAACAACTCTGTGGGGAAACAACTTCAGCTGCTCAACACTCCACTGGGGAAATAACTAAACATGGTCTGATCAACTTCCAAGGATTCGGCTCTCTTGGACCTCTGCAAACTCGGTTGGGGAAGGAGAAATCATTCTGCTTCACTGGAGAGAGTACGACTCTGGGGAGATACCGCGTCGGCTGTTCAATATTCTGCTAGGGAGAATCCACTCATGGTCCCAACTGCTTCCAAGGATTCGGCTCTCTTGGGGGTTTGCGGACTCATCCGGGGAGAGAGAAATCATTCCACTTCACTGGGGAGTATGACTCTGATGAGGAATTTCAATTCTGCTGGGGAAGAAGGAGTCATCCGACTTCGGGTGAGAGCACAACTCTGCAGAGGAATACAGCCTCAGCTGTTCCAACACTCTACTGGGGAAGAGGGAATCATCCGGCTTTAGGAGAGAGTATGACTCTGGTGGGGAATCTCAATTCCGCTGGAGACTTCAGTCTAGCACCATCAGTTGCTGCATACTTCGGCGTAAGAATAGCTTCATGTGAAACCTGCACTTGTGACCCGGCGTTGGGGGAGACACCTGCTTTGGCGACTTTACTGGGACAACACGAGCTTCGGCACCCGAACATTTCTATGAAATCTGCACTTGTGACCCGGTGCTGGGGACATGAGCTTCGGCGCTTGACTCAGCTGAGAAGATGACGATCCTTCGGGACGCGTCTGCTTGGGGAAAAGAATCATCTCTGCCTGGGGAGACACATCAATGCTCACTACCTTGCATTCAGACTCTGCGGAGGAGAGACTATTGAACACTGCTGGAGAAGGAGGACTCGCCCTGCTTCGGGGATGCGCACGGCACATCTTCTGGAAGGTGCTACACCTGCAACAACATAAACAAACAGACAAGATACCCTCCTCAAAGGGGCCTATTAAGGTTATTATCTCGCGACAATATTCAGGTAATTAATTGTTTCAACAATCAATGGGCCTAGGCCCGTAAGTTTATGTATGCGCATTTTATCAAAAACATCGGTGTTTTCATTCGCAAACAAAACAGATAAATGCTAAACAGGCAAGCAGAATTGCTGAATAATATGCATTTTATTGATGGTGAGCCCCTGAATGGGCAAAAAATGTTTTACAACAGAGGCAAACTCCTGGAATGAGGAAGCCGCGCAAAAATATAACATAAATATACATCAGTATATACAAATGTCGGCAACGAGGCGTGGACGAACACCATGAGTTGATCCCTCTAAGACCCACTCGACTTCGATACTTCTCCGACGCTTCAGCTTCGGAAGAGATTGATTCAGATAAACGGCCCTCAGGTCTTCCAAACCACTAAACAATGAAAGTCCACACGCGGAACGCAGTCATTTGCTTATTCAAATCCCTAACTTTTGCGTGAACCACCCTTTACGGGTTTTCAGTTCACCGGGATACCCTTTTTTGCCGAAGCCGCCCAGTGTAGGTTTTCGACTTCGCGGGTGTACATTTTTCAATATATCCCTAACTTTTGCCCGAACCTTTTATTCTGTTTTTGGTTCGCCGGGATGCCCCTTTTTTGCCTGGATTCTTTCTTTTTTTGTCCAGCGGGTCTCTTTCAAGCAAAGTATTTTTTAACTGCGTCCGCGTTCACCGGGGATGCAAAATCTTCACCATCCATCGTGGATAACAACAAAGCTCCTCCCGAGAAGACTTTGCTGACGACATACGACCCTTTGTAATTCGGAGTCCACTTGCCCCGGTGATCGGAGTGTGGCGGAAGAATCTTCTTCAGGACGAGATCACCCGTCTGAAAGCTTCTAGGACGCACCTTCTTATCATAAGCTTTCTTCATTCGGCTTTGGTACAGACGACCAAATGCAATCGATGCTAACCTCTTCTCGTCCATCAGGCTGAGTTGGTTCAAACGATTCGTAATCCATTCTGCCTAGTCGAGTTTCACATCAACCAAAACTCGCAAAGAAGGAATCTCCACTTCTAACGGTAGGACAACTTCCATACCGTACACCAAGGAGAAAGGAGTTGCCCCGGTCGACGTACGCACCGTCGTACGATAACCGTGCAAGGCAAACGGCAGCATCTCATGCCAATCTTTGTACGTCACAACCATCTTCTGAACAATCTTCTTTATGTTCTTGTTGGCGGCTTCGACGGTGCCATTCATCTTCGGCCGGTAAGGAGATGAGTTGTGGTGTTCAATCTTGAAGCTCTGGCACAACTCCTTCATCATCTTGTTATTCAAATTCGAACCATTATCAGTAATGATCCGCTTGGGAACTCCATAACGACAGATGATGTCCCTCTTTATGAATTTAGCTACCACCTGCTTGGTCACATTAGCGTACGAGGCTGCCTCCACCCATTTGGTGAAGTAGTCGATAGCTACCAGAATGAAACGATGACCATTGGATGCATTGGGCTCGATCTTGCCTATCATGTCGATGCCCCACATGGAGAACGGCCACGGGGAGGACATGAAATTCAATGGGCACGGCGGCACATGAACTTTATCAGCATAAATCTGGCATTTATGACATTTCTTCGCGAATCTGAAGCAATCCGACTCCATAGTCAGCCAGTAATATCCTGCTCTCAGGATCTTTCTCGTCATGGCATGCCCGCCGGCGTGCGTACCAAATGTGCCCTCATGGACTTCTTTCATGAGCATACTTGCCTCTTTCTCATCTACACATCTGAGTAGCACGAGATCGTGGTTTCTCTTATACAACACCCCATCAGGATTGAGATAAAAGCTTCCAGACAGCCTCCTCAGAGTCTTCTTATCCTGGGTTGATGCACCCACAGGATACTCCTTAGTCATAAGGAAGGTCTGGATGTCGTGGAACCATGGCTTGCCGTCGGCGGCATCCTCGATTGCAAAGACAAATGCCGGTCTATCAAGACGCGAAAGGACAATGCTTGGAGCTTCATTCCAAAGATTGACTTTATACATTGAAGCCAGCGTGGCTAAGGCATCAGCCATCTGATTTTCAACCCTGGGTACATGATGGAGTTCCACTCGATCGAAGAACGGAAGCAGCCTCCTGGCATAATTCATGTATGGCACCAAATTCGCTTGACGAGTTTCCCACTCCCCTTTAATCTGATTGATTACAAGAGCTGAGTCACCATATACGTCTAGATTCTTGATTCTCAAATCAATTGCCTCTTCTAGACCCATAATACATGCTTCATACTCTGCCTCATTGTTGGTAACCGGAAACGTCAGTCTCGCAGTAAACGGGATGTGGGATCCGTGAGGAGTCGTGATGATAGCCCCGATACCACTTCCATAGGAATTAACCGCTCCATCGAATATCAACTTCCACTGAGACTTCCTATCTGGCCCCTCACCGGGCAATGACTCATCGCAATCCTTCGCTTTGAGAAACATAATATCCTCGTCAGGGAATTCAAACTTTATCGGCTGGTAGTCCTCGATCGGCTGTTCGGCAAGGTAATCAGACAATACGCTTCCCTTAATGGCCTTCTGGGAGACGTACTGAATATCATATTCTGTTAACACCATTTTCCATCTGGCAATCCTTCCCGAAAGAGCCTGCTTCTCGAAGACGTACTTGATCGAATCCATCTTCGAAATTAGCATAGTGGTGTGATTGAGCATATACTGTCATAGACGTTTGGCGGCCCAAGCTAATGCACAACACGTCTTCTCCAGCATCGAGTATCGAGATTCACACTCAGTGAACTTTTTACTCAAATAATAAATGGCATGCTCTTTTCTGCCCGTCTCGTCGTGCTGACCGAGAACACACCCCATACTATTCTCCAGAACCGTCAGGTACATGATTAATGGCCGTCCAGCCACTGGGGGTATCAAGATTGGAGGTTCTTGAAGATACTGCTTTATTTTGTCAAATGCCTTCTGGCAATCCTCATTCCAAGTAATCGCCTGATCTTTCTTTAAAAGCTTGAACATCGGTTCACAAGTGGCCGTGAGCTGAGAGATAAACCTTGCAATGTAGTTTATTCGGCCCAAGAAACCACGAACTTCTTTTTCTGTCTTTGGCGCTGGCATGTCTTGAATAGCTTTTATTTTCGCAGGATCAACTTCGATACCTCGTTCACTAACGATAAACCCCAATAACTTTCCGGACCGCACTCCGAAAGTGCACTTGTTAGGATCCAGCCTCAGCCTGAACTTCCTAAGCCTCTCAAAAAGCTTCAATAAGTTGACCAGATGCTCTTCCTCCGTTTGGGACTTTGCAATCATGTCATCAACATAGACCTCAATCTCATGATGAATCATATCATGAAACAAAGTTACCATTGCTCGCTGGTAAGTGGTGAAGGTGAGATAATACTTAGAAGGGGGGGTTGAATAAGTATGGAAAATTAATACTTAAAAATAGTCACACAATTATTTTTATCCTGGTTCGTTAAACAACTACTCCAGTCCACCCTTCCAGAGGGATTTGCCTTTCTCAACAAGGACTTAATCCACTATTAAATCAAACTGATTACAATAGTATCACCTAAGAACTACAGTTCTTAGTCTTCTCAAGAGCTACTGATTCACACTGAATCCTCTTAAGGAATATCCTTTACAAACAATGTAAATTAAATACAAGAGTTTTTAATGCTTCTATAAAGCTATAATCACAACAGTGATTTTTCTCTTAAGTTTAAGTACAATGAGATTCTATGAAGAATAAGAATGAGAGCTTATAGAATATTGTGATTTCTTTTCAGCAAGTGTGTAGCACTGAAGAATGAAGTGAGAAACTCCTTTTATAGGCAGCTGATTCATGCACGTTGAAAAGAGAGTCCAAAAGGTCTGACCCTTTTTATCTTCACATGCACTGACCTTTCCTTGAAATAGATGGCACAGATAAATCCTTTTTGTCTGTGTAA
Source organism: Lathyrus sativus (assembly GCA_963859935.3). Classification (NCBI taxonomy): domain Eukaryota; kingdom Viridiplantae; phylum Streptophyta; class Magnoliopsida; order Fabales; family Fabaceae; genus Lathyrus; species Lathyrus sativus. Next base: position 475,976,401 of record OZ012738.1, read on the forward strand.
GTGTGTCTAGCACAAATAAGGAAAGAGACGTTGAATGATTCCAACGGATACATTCTTGAAAACACTTCTTCAGTTTTAGCAAGTTCTTCAGAGTTTGAATGGATCAGAGTCTTCTGATGAGATTCAGAACTATGCTGTATCAGAGTCTTCTGCAGCGTGTGTGCTTCTAGCGTGTTGATCATCAGAGCATCTTGACACAGAACTTCAGTACTTGGCAGCATAAGTACTTTCAGAAACTTCTGTAGACTAAGTGCTTTGAGAAACTCTTCAATCAATATTCTTCTATACTTCTGATGCTTCAGCTTCAGATGCTTCTGATTATCTTCAGATGCTTCTGATTTTCTTCAGATGCTTCTGACTCAGAATGTTCTGGAGTTTCTTGCTTCAGATCCTTCTGGAGACTACGCTCAGGATCTTCTGTAAGGAGCAAGCAGATTCTTCTGTGAGATGCATCTGGCGCTTCAGAGTCAGGATAGCATCTTGTATTCAATGACAGATTTGCTTCTAGAGAGTCAATATACTTTTAATCTGCAGTAAAACTCTCAAACAAATTTTAGAGTATATAATTCTTAAATATAAATTTCCTAACAGTTATCATCAAAACAAAGAGTAATTATTAAGAACCAATCTGTGTTCTAACAATCTCCCCCTTTTTGATGATGACAAAAAGTATCAGAAATTTTATTTAATTGAACATAAAGAATTATAACTCCCCCTGAGATGATGAATCTCCCCCTGAGTTAAATATGAAATAGGAATAGAAACTTCCCTTTTTATCTTGAGTAATTTTCAGAGTCAGATCTTGTTTGTCTTTGTAATAATCAAGGGTCAGACTATCTTGCAGATATAAGATTCAGAGTTTGATAAAATATAAATGATCTGAGAAACTCAGAGATTCTTTTATAGAGTGTTTTTATCAAAAGTTCTGAAATAGTCAATTTAGATATTAGAAAGAGTAGATATGTCTGAAGATTCATTCTAGTGAAATTATATTAAATAGTTCAGATCTTTATTTTCTCCCCCTTTTTTGTCATAAGCAAAAAGTAAAAACTTTTAAGAAAGACAAATAAAAGGAATAATAGTAGATAATTCAATGGAGAATAACAAACTGTTTCATTCAATCATAACAGAACAAAAGTACATCAGAAGATATAACAAAAACAGTCAGATGCAAAAACAACAGATGCACAAACATGAGAAAAAAAATCTAAGTGTGTTTTGACAAAAGCATCTTCAATAGGTCTGTGATCTCAGATTGTGATTGCTCTTGCTTTGACATGAACTTAGTGATTGTCTCATTCTTCTCATCTTGTTTGGACATCCATTCTGACATGTCCTCAGATTTCTTGTCTTGCTTCGCCATCCAAGATCTGATTTCAAATTGACCAGCTTCCAGAGCAGCAATCTTGTTTCCCAAATCTGGATTTTCTGTCTTTATCTCAGATGCTGGAGAATCTGTATCCTGAACAGAGTCAATTGCCATATGTTCTGGAGATCCTGAAGAGGGTTCTACCAGAGTCATAGTCAATTCATTTGCAGTTGGTTCTGGTGGAGGAGGAGGTGGAGGAGCATCCAAACACAGCAGAGGTTCAGTCTTGTTGTCAATCCAGAATTGAGTTCTTTCAGCTCTGAGCTTTGCATCATCAGAACAGATGTTCTTCAGATTAGAAGCTACAGTGTTGAATCTATTCAGAAATCTTTTCCAGATGATTTCAGTCTCATTTGCATCCATAGTTTCAGAACATCTTTTCTGAACAGTACCTAAAGATATCTGTATTTCTTGCAAAAACGTTTGAAATAAATGTTCAATATTAAGTCTGGGTGGAGGTTTAAGCAAGGCTTCCAGAGTCATCTGTTTAGGTTTTGGAGTTGGTGGTATCAATGACTTTGGAATGGAAATCAGAGGAGGGGGAACATATGGAAAGAATGGAATTTCTGGTTTCTGAGGAAGGGATCTGTTTAAAGCATTAAGCAGATTTGGTTGAGGTCTTGTGCGTGGGTAAACATCATCAAAGATTGCATTGGAGTATGGTACGAAAGCAGAGTTTGATGGTTTATCAGATGCAACTGTGTTATCAGATGCAGAATGCAGAGCTGAAACAGCAGCTTTACCAGATGTAGCAGATATGGGGGCTAAGGATCCTTCATTTTCCATAGATTGAATATATGAAAGGATTACAGATGGAAGGGTTGGTTTGAGTTTAGGTTTCAGAGGTGTCAAGGGTTCAGAAGGCTCAACTCTATCATAAAAATCTTTCAGTTTGAAACCATAAGATAAGTTATGATACAGAGAAGACACTTGAGCACAAGAGATTCCAGATGATGATGGATTAGAAGTAGGAACAATCATCTCAGATGAAGGTGCAGGTGGAGGCATAGGTTCTGGAATGGTAGTTTTGGTAGATAAAGATGATTCAGGTTCAGGGTCATGAACAGGGTATTTGTCAGATGGATTAATCAGAAAATCAGGGTGAATTTCTGATTCAGATGAATTTGAGGATGTTTCAGGTGTACAAGAGGTAGAAGAAACTTGAAACACTGTTTTTAATGGAGTGATATCAAGAACTTCTGTCTCAGGGATACGAGATGGTTCTGAAGGGGTATCAGATTGTTGAGTAGGTGGTTCAGATGAAACAGGAGCAGAGGTTACTTTAGAGGGTTCAGAAGTAACAGTTGCTACTGGTTCAGAAGATGGAACAGGTGATGGTGGAATGACAGAATCTTTTTCTGGTTGATCTTCTGTGGTTTGTTTTTCTGGATGATCAGAAGATTTTGGTTGATTTTCTGTTTGTGGTTGAGCAGAGTTTTGTTTATCAGAATTTTGTGGTAGTTCTGATGGTTGTGGTTCTATTGTTTGTGGAACAGCTGGTGATGGACGTGGAGTGAAGTGTTTGATGTGTAATTTAGGTTGAGGTGGTTTTGATACAGAAGCAGTGGGTTGTTTCTGAGGTGAGACAGAACTGGGGGCAGCAACAGATGTTGTTTGAGTGACAGGGGGTTTGGGTACAGACTTAATAGATGAATCATTAATAACAACATTTTTAGAAGAAACAGAAGCTTTAGTACCTTTGAGTTTAATCCTCTTAGCAGATGCAGAGGCAGCTTCTCCAAAGTCCTTTCTCTTCAGAAGATCCTTTGGTTTCTCAGCAATCTTAACCTTCTTTTGGACAGGTTCAGATTCTGCTGCAGGTTGAGGTCTTTTCCTCTGAAGTGGAACTTCTGCTTCTTCTTCTTCTTCTCCTGCATCTGGCAGGGGTTGCTTGACAAGTTGAAACACATTTGCTGGTACAGGCACTCCTTCCCTTTTACATTCCTCTATATACATCAGAACAATGTGTCTAGGTTCTTCAGCAAAGAATAGAGGAAAATCTGATACTGGAATCCTTTTATTCAAATCAGACATGTTTAACTTCTTTGGAGCAGTGGTAAGTTCATCTACAATCTTGAGTCTCAGAAGGCTCTTAGCGTTCAGAGGCTTTCCCATAATGAACTCTAGTTCCTCTGTTACACCAGCATCATACAGAGCAGCCACTAAACCATTTTCAGTGAGAAGATCTGAGAGCAGCCTTCCAAAAGGTATCCAATTCCTGATCTTCTGGTTCTTTTCCTTCACAGATTCTCTGGATGCATTTATGTGATTCCACAGATGCATGAACAATAAGTAAGGAAGATCTACCTTATTACTCTGACTAAGGCAGTACATAAAATAGATCTGTTCATTGTTGACATAATCTGGGGAATTTGTTGACTTTCTGTGATGTATGCATCCCATGAAGATCTTGGCCCAAATCTTGTAATCAGGCTTCAGATCTTTGAATCTGTTAGAGGCTTGTCCAGCAGTCATAACCTCCTCATAAACTTCATCCATATCAACACGTCCAGCTGGCAGATGTGAAACACCATCTGTTTCTTCATAACCAATCAGTCTTCTAATCAGATCCTCTGTGATGATGATCTCCTTTCCCAGCACAGATGATAGAATAAACTTTGGATACACAGATGCATGAATCCAGAATTCCTTAACAAGCATAGGGTAAACTGGTCCAAACAGTCTATCAAAGTATTTCACCCAACCTTGAGCTCTAACAATGGAGCGAAAATCAAACCCATTTTCATCCAAAGAATCAAATTCAACCATGGATTCACACAACACTTCTAGCTTTTCAACAGGTGTGAGAAGAGTTCTTTGTGGAGGAATGTATGGATTAGTACCTAGATTATCTGAAGTCACAGCAGCCATTGTTGATTGAAACTGTGCAGTTGTTGATGAAGAAGACGCCATTGAAGAATGCCTTTTAGAACACTTAGGTTTTGAGTTTTTGTGAAGAGAGAACAAGAGATGAAAACGCATATAAATTCTGAGAGTGAAAAGTGTGAAAGTGAATACACTTCAAGTATTTATACTAAACACATAGGCACACCAAGAGACAGAAATAAAGCACGTTTGAAAAGCATTAAATGAAAAGAATAAAATCATTTCAAATAATAAATGCTTCTGACAGATTTGGGGGGAAAACCAAGAATTTAACTATTCAAATTTCACCTCAAATGTCTTTTCAGTTGTCCACACACCACCTCTTCAGATTTTGTGGGACACGTGTTTGCTTGCATGCTGTTCTGAATTCTCTCAAGAAATGAAACGTTAGCCACGTTCAGATCTTCTAAAGATGGTCAGTTCAGATTTTCACATCAGAAATAATAATCAGAATAGAATAAATGAACAGAAGAAATACTTCAGATCATTAAACATTTTGCATCTGAGAGGTTGCTTCTGATAAATATTACTCTGGACAAAAATCCATACAAATATTTTTCAGAATGAACTTAAATCTATCTTCAGCAAGGGGTTTTGTAAAAATATCTGCCCATTGATGATCTGTATCAACAAAGGCTAAATTTATGATTCCCTTCTGAACATAGTCTCTGATGAAATGATGTTTAATTTCTATATGTTTTGCCTTAGAATGCAAGATTGGATTTTTTGACAAACATATAGCAGAAGTATTATCACAAAAGATAGAAAGATTACTCTCATAGATTTGATAATCTTCTAATTGACTCTTCATCCAGAGCATCTGAGTACAACATCCAGCAGCAGCAATGTATTCTGCCTCTGTAGTTGATAGTGCTATGGTAGGTTGCTTCTTGCTGTACCATGAGATCAGATGACTTCCAAGAAACTGACAGCTTCCAGAAGTGCTTTTACGTTCAACTCTGTCTCCAGCATAGTCAGCATCACAGAATCCAACTAATGAAAATTCATCAGATCTTCTGTAACACAAACCCATGTTAGCAGTACCTTTCAGATACCTTAGAATCCTCTTAACAGCTGTTAAGTGTGATTCTCTAGGATCTGATTGGAATCTAGCACATAAGCAGACACTGAACAGAATATCTGGTCTAGAAGCAGTCAAGTATAGAAGAGATCCTATCATACCTCTGTAGAGTTTTTGATCTACCTTCTTACTTACCTCTTCCTTACCTAGAGTGCTTGTAGGATGCATTGGAGTCTTTGCCATTTTGCTATCAACCATGTTAAACTTCTTCAGAAGCTCTTTAACATACTTGGTTTGATGTATGTAGGTGCATTCTGGAGTCTGATTGACTTGGATTCCCAAGAAGAATCTCAATTCTCCCATCATGCTCATTTCAAATTCTTCCTGCATACATTTAGCAAACTCCTTTCCAAGCGTAATATTTGTTGATCCAAAAATAATGCCATCTACATAAATTTGACAAATCAACAAATCTTTCTTAACAGTTTTACAGAATAAAGTTGTATCCACTTTTCCTCTGATAAAATTTTTCTTCAGAAGGAAGTTGCTCAACCTCTCATACCAAGCTCTGGGAGCTTGTTTTAATCCATAAAGGGATTTCTTTAATTTGAAAACATGATCTGGAAAGTTTTCACTTTCAAAACCAGGAGGTTGGTGGACATATACTTCTTCTTCTATAATTCCATTAAGAAAAGCACTTTTAACATCCATCTGATACAGAGTGATGTTATTCTGTGCAGCAAAAGAAATAAGAAGGCGTATGGATTCTAACCTTGCCACTGGAGCATATGTCTCAGTGTAATCAATACCTTCTTGCTGACTGTATCCTTGAGCAACCAGCCTTGCCTTATTCCTTTCTACTTCTCCCTTTTCATTCAGCTTATTTCTGAAGACCCATTTTGTTCCAATAATATTGAATCCTTTAGGTCTAGGAACCAGATCCCACACTTCATTTCTGGTGAATTGATTCAGCTCTTATTGCATAGCTATAATCCATTCATTATCTTCCAGAGCCTCATCTACAGATGTTGGTTCTATTATTGACACTAAGCCAAATAAAGAAGATTCAGAAGTTCTGAGAAATGATCTTGTCCTTATTGGATCATCTTTCTTTCCAATAATCACATCTTCTGGATGAGATGATTTGATTCTGGAAGAAGATCCTCTGACAGTTGGTCTTTCAGAAATATGCAAGTTGTTTAGTTGGGAAGTCAAAGGTGTAGCATCTGGGGTTGCTTCAGATTCTTTGATTTTTGCCTTTTCTGCCTCTGATCCTTCAGAGTCTGTGAGAATCACTTCTCTATCTGCAGAACTTTCAAACTACTTTGGCTTTTCAGAGCCAAGCTTATCATCAAATCTAACATGAATAGATTCTTCAATAATCTGTGTTTCAGTATTGAATACTCTGTAGCCTTTAGAGCGTTCAGAATAACCAAGCATGAAACACTTCTGTGCTTTGGAATCAAACTTGTTCATATTATCTTTAATATTAAGCATATAACAAATACATCCAAAGGGATGGAAATAAGAAATGTTAGGCTTTCTGTTTCTCCACAATTCATAGGGAGTCTTTTCCAGAAGAGGTCTTACAGACACTCTGTTCTGAATATAACAAGCTGTGTTAATTGCTTCTGCCCAAAAATGTTTTGCCAGATTTGTCTCATTGATCATGGTTCTGGCCATCTCTTGCAATGTTCTATTTTTCCTCTCTACAACTCCATTTTGTTGTGGAGTTCTAGGACAGGAGAAATCATGTGCAATTCCTTTTTCAGAAAAATATTTTTCAAAATGTTTATTTTCAAATTCCCCACCATGATCACTTCTGACTTTAATAATTTTGGAATCTTTTTCAATCTGAACTTGATTGCAGAAGTCAAAGAACACAGAATGAGACTCATCCTTGTGTTTTAGAAACTTTACCCATGTCCATCTGCTGTAGTCATCTACAATGACTAACCCATACTTCTTGCCTCTGATGGATGCAGTTTTCACTGGTCCAAACAGATCAATGTGAAGTAATTCCAATGGTCTGGAGGTAGACACAACATTTTTTGATTTAAAATGAGATTTTGAAAATTTACCTCTTTGACATGCTTCACACAGAGCATCTGAGTTGAACTTCAACTTAGGAAGTCCTCTGACCAGATTGAGTTTATTAATCTGAGATATACGTCTCATATTAATATGCCCCAATCTTCTATGCCAGACCCATTGCTCATCATTCACAGATAAGAGGCATTTTACATTTTGAACTTTAAGTTCTGAAAGGTTAATTTTATAAATGTTGTGTTTCCTCTTTCCACTGAATAGGATAGAGCCATCCTTTTGACATACAGCTTTGCAACATTTTTGATTAAAGATTATATCATAACCATTGTCACTTAATTGACTTATGGACAATAGATTATGTTTCAATCCTTCAACTAACAGAACATTAGTAATAGAGGGAAGCTTACCATTTCCAATAGTGCCAGATCCAATGATCTTGCCCTTCTGGTTCCCTCCAAACTTCACGTCCCCTTCAGATCTAAGTTCCAGGCTTTGGAACATAGACCTTTCTCCTGTCATGTGTCGTGAGCATCCAGAGTCCAGGTACCATGATTGGTGTCCTGACTTTGCTGCTAAGAACATCTGCAACAGGAATTATTTTGTCTTTAGGTACCCAGATCTTCTTGGGTCCTTTGGGGTTAGTTGGTTTGCAGGTTTGTCTAAACTTCTGTTTTGCAACATAATGTTTATTCTGACTTGCCTTTGGTTTAAACACATAAGTACTCTTCTCAGAGCTTGTGTGTTTAATGTCATTCAGATGACCAAATTTGAATTGAGAATACAGAGGTGTCTTCCTGATGAAAAGTTTGTCAACAGGTTTTGGATTGCTTCCAGATGAAGACTCATATCTAATGCCTCTTCTGTTGTTTCCACTAACACCATAGATCATGGAAGCCATCTTGCTTCTGTCTATGCTCTTAGTGAGAAACCTCTGAAAACTAGAGTCATATTTTTCTAAAATATTTTCACAAGACTTAGTTTCAGAATCAGATTCTTGTTGAGTTCTATCAAGGTCATTTTTTATTTTTAAATTTATTTCTTTCTGCTCAACAAGTTCTGTTTTCAGAAGATCAATCTCAGATTCAAGATTGCTTTTCAGCTTCTTGTATTTGAGTTTGATGTTGTTGTAACTTTTAATAACTTCTGTTAAAACTTTAATGAGTTCTTCTTTGGTAAGTTTAGCCATTACCTCTTCTGCATCATCATCAGATTCAGATTCTGATTCATATCCAGAGGTACCTTCCTCTTGATCCTCTGTCCTGGCCATCAGTGCAACGTTTGCACATTCTTCTTCTGATTCAGAAGATGACTCACACTCATCTGAGTCATCCCATGTTGCCATCAGAACCTTCTTCTTCTTGTTGAACTTCTTCTTAGGTTTTTCTTTCAGAAGTTTAGGGCAGTCATTCTTGTAGTGCCCAGGTTCTTTGCACTCATAGCACACCACTTCTTTCTTGGCAGATCTTCTGTGACTAGAAGATTCCTTTCTGTTGTCAGATCTTCTGAAGTTGTTAAACTTCTTTCCCTTGTGCTTCCAGAGTTTGTTAATCCTTCTGGACAGCATGGACAACTCATCTTCTTCTTCAGAAGAAGATTCTTCAGAGCTTTCTTGAATGACCTGCAAAGCTTTAGCAGTTTTGTTAGATTTTAAAGCTATGGATTTACCTTTATCTTTCTTCTGGGGTTCATCTTCCTCCAGCTCAATTTCATGGCTTCTCAAAGAACTGATAAGTTCTTCTAAGGAGATCTTGTTCAGATCTTTTGCCATCTTCAATGCAGTCACCATTGGTCTCCATCTGGTAGGAAGACTTCTGATGATTTTCTTGACATGATCTGACGTTGAGTAGCCCTTGTCCAGAACTTTCAGACCAGCTGTAAGAATCTGAAATCTAGAAAACATAGTTTCTACATTTTCAGAATCTTCCATTTTAAATGCCTCATACTTCTGTATGAGCGCCAGAGCCTTTGTCTCTTTAACCTGAGAGTTTCCCTCATGAGTCATTTTGAGTGATTCAAACATGTCATGAGCAGTATCTCTGTTAGTAATCTTCTCATACTCAGTATGAGAGATTGCATTAAGCAATATAGTTCTGGCTTTGTGGTGATTCTTGAAGTCTCTTTTCTGCACTTCAGTCATTGATTTTCTATCAATCTTTTTGCCATCCTCTCCAGTAGGATGTTCATATCAATCAATGACCAAATCCCAAAGATCAGCCTCATACCCAAGAAAAAAACTTTCTATTCTATCTTTCCAATAGTCAAATTTTTCTCCATCAAACATTGGAGGTTTGGTACTGATCCTATCCCTCTCTTCATATTTATTATTGATATTTGACATTGAATTATCAGCCATGATAACAAATAAATATATTGATCAAAGTATATCTCCTCTGGATCTTTACTGACACTGTTAAGAGATAGCACACTCAGAACCGGAGCTCTGATGCCAACTGAAGGTGAGATAATACTTAGAAGGGGGGGTTGAATAAGTATGGAAAATTAATACTTAAAAATAATCACACAATTATTTTTATCCTGGTTCGTTAAACAACTACTCCAGTCCACCCTTCCAGAGTGATTTGCCTTTCTCAACAAGGACTTAATCCACTATTAAATCAAACTGATTACAATAGTATCACCTAAGAACTACAGTTCTTAGTCTTCTCAAGAGCTACTGATTCACACTGAATCCTCTTAAGGAATATCCTTTACAAACAATGTAAATTAAATACAAGAGTTTTTAATGCTTCTATAAAGCTATATTCACAACAGTGATTTTTCTCTTAAGTTTAAGTACAATGAGATTCTATGAAGAATAAGAATGAGAGCTTATAGAATATTGTGATTTCTTTTCAGCAAGTGTGTAGCACTGAAGAATGAAGTGAGAAACTCCTTTTATAGGCAGCTGATTCATGCACGTTGAAAAGAGAGTCCAGAAGGTCTGAACCTTTTTGTCTTCACATGCACTGACCTTTCCTTGAAATAGATGGCACAGATAAATCCTTTTTGTCTGTGTAAGTGTGTCTAGCACAAATAAGGAAAGAGACGTTGAATGATTCCAACGGATACATTCTTGAAAACACTTCTTCAGTTTCAGCAAGTTCTTCAGAGTTTGAATGGATCAGAGTCTTCTGATGAGATTCAGAACTATGCTGTATCAGAGTCTTCTGCAGCATGTGTGCTTCTAGCGTGTTGATCATCAGAGCATCTTGACACAGAACTTCAGTACTTGGCAGCATAAGTACTTTCAGAAACTTCTGTAGACTAAGTGCTTTGAGAAACTCTTCAATCAATATTCTTCTATACTTCTGATGCTTCAGCTTCAGATGCTTCTGATTATCTTCAGATGCTTCTGATTTTCTTCAGATGCTTCTGACTCAGAATGTTCTGGAGCTTCTTGCTTCAGATCCTTCTGGAGACTACGCTCAGGATCTTCTGTAAGGAGCAAGCAGATTCTTCTGTGAGATGCATCTGGCGCTTCAGAGTCAGGATATCATCTTGTATTCAATGACAGATTTGCTTCTAGAGAGTCAATATACTTTTAATCTGCAGTAAAACTCTCAAACAAATTTTAGAGTATATAATTCTTAAATATAAATTTCCTAACAGTTATCATCAAAACAAAGAGTAATTATTAAGAACCAATCTGTGTTCTAACAAGTGGCCCCTGCGTTCTTCAGACCGAAGGGCATTACTTTATAGCAAAATGTTCCCCAGGGGGTGATAAACGTCATTTTCTCCATGTCCTCCGGTGCCATCTTAATCTGATTGTAACCGGAGAAGCCATCCATGAACGAAAACACGGAGAACTGGGCTGTGTTGTCGACCAACACATCGATATGAGGCAACGGGAAATCATCCTTAGGGCTCGCCCTATTCAAATCCCGATAATCGACGCACATGCGTATCTTACTATCCTTCTTCGGTACAGGCACTATGTTGGCGACCCACGGAGGGTAAGTGGTAACGGCTAAAAATCCTGCGTCCAACTGCTTCTGGACTTCTTCTTTGATTTTTACAGCCATATCTGGTCTCGTCCTCCTAAGCTTCTGCTTGACTGGAGGGCAATCTTCTCGCAACGGCAAGCAATGAACCACGATGTCTGTGTCAAGTCCGGGCATATCTTCGTATGACCAAGCAAAGACGTCACTATACTCTCGAAGCATCTCGACCAGTCTATGCTTGACATCATTCTGCAGCGCAGCCCCTACTCTGACATTTCTGACGAGCTCTTCAGAACCCAGATTTACGATCTCAATATCCTCCTCATGAGGCAGAATAACCTTTTCCTCTTGTCTCAACAAGCGGGCCAACTCTTCCGGAAGGTCTTCGTCTTCATCAATCTCATCCTCGGCTTGATATATCGGGCAATCGAAGTCGTAGTGAGCCGTAGAGGGTCCAGAGTCGATGTCGTCTGTTATGTGGATCCTGCAATAACAAGGGTTAAGTTTAAAGCAAGAATATGCAGGTTAGCACAAACCCCGTTGCCATTTTACTGTTTTTCAAAATAAACATAAAACAGGAACAACAGAGAACACAATATTTGAGTACGAAGAAAACGCCTTTGATTTATTAACAAAATGCATGTGCATAATCCAACAAGGCCCTGACAATAAAACCACTATGCCCCGGGCAGGACATATGGTTGTACAAAGATTGTAAAAAGCAAATCATTACTCTTCACTTGTCAGCTGGATAATCTCCTTGATGGTCCAATTGTTGAGGCGCTCGCCCGACTTGCTTGGCTGAATCCAGGCGTCAAGATCACAATCGCTATCCCCGCTGTCCTCTGACGCTGCGTTGATGCTTTCGAAAATCACTCCGCCCCTGGTAAATAGGATCGGCCCCTTCCCACGAGACGAACTGCTAGACGAAGAAGATGAAGCTTCAGCTTCAGGAGAATACCCCAATCCACACTTATCCTGCTTGATCGGTATCTCCAAAACATGCCCCCAGCCTGGGGTGGAACCGGCTTCGACAACGGCCCGAGCTTCTCTGAACGAGGAGAGATTCATCCCTTGCTTCTCTGCGACGACAGGGGCTACTTCTTTCACCTTGACGGCTTCAAATGCTTGGCAGAGAGTTTCATGGATTTCGCCGTCCATTTCAACATATTTAAAGGATGACAAGTGGCTCACCATAATGTCCTCCTCACCACAGACGGTTACTATGCTTCCCTCGACAACATATTTGAGCTTTTGATGCAGCGTGGATGTCACGGCACCAGCAGCATGGATCCAGGGCCGACCTAAGAGGCAGCTGTAGGCAGGCATGATATCCATGATATAAAAAACCGTATCGAACGTTTCCGGACCAACTTGAATTGGCAGGGTCAACTCTCCGAAAACGTGACGCTTAGTTCCGTCAAATGCTTTCACCACCAGATCACTGGGCGTGCAAAGCAATCCACGCGTGTCCAACTTCATTAATGCCTTCTTCGGAAGCACATTAAGCGACGAACCCGTGTCTACCAGGACATGCGACATGATTGTGCCTCTGCACTCTATCGAGATGTGCAAGGCGCTGTTGTGATCTCTCCCTTTAGGAGTCAGCTCTAAATCTGTGAAACCTAGCCCATTGCCAGCATTAACATGGGCTACCACCTCTTCTAGCTGATTCACTGATATCTCTTGCGGTACGTAGGCAGCGTTCAATACCTTCAGCAACGCGTTACGGTGCGCTTCAGAACACAGCAACAGGTTGAGAATAGAAATCTTTGACGGAGTCTGATGAAGATGGTCTACAATCTTGTAGTCGCTCTTTTTGATTAGCCGCATGAACTCCTCGGCATCTTTGACAAGCAAATCTTTCTCTACCCCATAAGGGACCTCTTCGACGGCTTTGCCTTTACCCTTATCAGCAGCATCAGCTCTGACCACTTTCTCTGCCACAATCTCTGTCGGCGCAAACACTCTTCCGCTTCAAGTAATACCACTGACTCCTGCGAGATTCTGCACAGTCGACCCATACGGCTCCGGCTCTAACTTCTGACCATTGTAATAGACTTCGACGCCATAATGCCACGGAACGGCGTTAGTGCTCTCGAATGGGATAGGCCCGGCCCTGGTAATAGTGATTGTAGGTGGTCGGGGCGCAGAAATGGTAATAGGTTGACGAGGAATGGTGATGGTAGCGACTTCATCTGCCTGCTTCAACACGACCTCCCCCGATACACTTTCAATTCTCCGGCTGAACTGCAAAATACCCTCAGACATCAGACTTTGGATACCTTCTACCAGCTGCTCACACCCATCAGGATGTATAGCACAAGCCATGCATAACTCTCCGCATCCTGGAAAGAACCCCTTCTTCAACAACTTAGCTTTGACGAAACTAAGCGGCGTCTTCAAGTCTTTGACATCAGTCAACAGATCTGCACTCTCCTCTGCGATAATGGCGTTCACTCCGCCTCCCCTATGATGAGGCATAGGGCTTTTGGTAACATTGGGCACATTATCAGAAAAGTTAATAACCTTGGCGTCTACCAGGTCCTGCACCTTGTGCTTAAAGGCTTTGCAGTTCTCAATCGTATGGCCTGGTGCCCCAGTATGGAAATCGCAAGTGGCATTTGCGTCATACCCCGGTGGTGGTGCCCCTGTTAAGGGAGCCAACGTCCTCTTTTGCACTAACTGAAGCTGAAGCAAAGTTTGTAAGAGCTGCGCATACGACATAGGCGGTGCTTCAAAGTGACGGTTTGCCAAAGGAGCCCGATTCTGATATTTTCAATATCCCTGTTGACTCTGTTGCTGTGGTTGTTGCTGCTGCTGCTGCGGAGCTGCTGGGATATTTATGCTAGCTATCTGCTGCTGAGGGCCCTTGCCCTTTCTCCGAGCGCTGGTGACAGCACTTGCATCCCCTTCTCGACGTTTACCAGCGTAAGGTTTCTTTCCACCCCCTCCAGCTGAGGATGATTCACCTTGAATTTTTCCAATCTTTATACCATTCTCGACGTGCTCGCCCATAATGATGAGGGCCGAGAATGTCCCAGACATGCCACTGACCAGCTTTTCATAGTAGATTCCAGGAAGGGTAGCCACAAACATCTGTACGAGCTCGCGCTCAACCATCGGCGGTTGAACCCGAGCAGCCAACTCACGCCACCGCTGGGCGTACTCCTTAAAGCCTTCATTATTCCGCTGCGAAAGGTTCTGGAGTTGGACTCGGTTGGGGGCCAAGTCGCTATTGTACTGATAGTGGAGGACAAACACTTCAGCGAGATCTTTCCATGTGCGCACGGTAGTGGGCTCCAAGCCCATATACCACTCGAGGGATGGACCAGAGAGACTATCTTGGAAGAAGTGCATCAGCAACTTCTCATCGTCGGAGTAGGCGGACATTTTTCTATAGTAAGATCGAAGGTGGACACGAGGGCAAGTAGTACCCTTATACTTCTCAAAGACAGACACCTTGAACTTATGAGGTACCTTGAAATCAGCAATTAACCCCAGCTTGGACATATCAACGCCCAAAGTATTCTGATTCTCAATGTCTCTCATTTTGTCTTCCAGCGCTTTGAACCTGAGTCGCGCTTCAGCATTTAACTCTGCTTCCACACCTCTTTGAGAAAACACATCATCCTGATGATCCTCAAGCCACGGTTGAGGCACCAGCAGATTTCCGACGCCAGCATTGCCGTTGACCGGCCCTATGTTGACATTAGCTCCCAGACTACCATTGTCGACGCCCGTCGCGTTGAGTCCGATATTAGTCATCATATTGCCATTAGCACTACCGTTGCCCCCGGCAACAGGAACAACATTTTGCGGAGCATCAACTGGAGGAGGAGTGGGCACAGCCCCGCCATGAAGTATGTCGTTACTATCAACCCTGGAGATCAAAGGTTGAACCAAAGTACGAAGTTGGTCCTGACCATTAGCGACCACCTGCATCAGTTCCATAAAACGATCCATTCGTTCACGGAGCTCTTGAACATCTGACTGCACCTGATCCATGATCCTTGTCTGATTAGCCCGAGTTGAGTAACGGTGAATGAGTCTCTGATCAATCCTGGAGACCGGAAGCAGCTCGGAACCTGTGAACCTGAAAAACCTGCAAAATTAAAGGTTAGGAAAAGCAACAAAATGTACGCCATGCAAATGCTTCATGCAGATGCATGCGTGTGTCTGTGTGCTTGGGAGATTTCCCCCGATCCTAGCGCCTTAGTGCCAGTGCTGATAAGAAGAAGAAGAAGAAGAAATCTGAGCCCAATCATGGAAACATCAATCTCATATACACATGGGAAGCCTATAGCATCAGCGACAGTCAACTTCGACACATCAGGGGCCGAGAACTCGTACGCAACAGTCTTCCTAAGAGAGGCCATAATAATACAATAGGAGGCGAGAGATCCTGGATCGGGGAAACGGTACCTGCGACACAGACACACGTTAATGGAATGCAAATGAACATGCAAACTAATGCAAAATGCAGGCATGCAATAATATATCCAGGTAACGGCTGTGGAGATTCTGTATCAACAATCACTGATGAGAAGAAAACCCCGGTGTAAGACCACCAATCTGATCTGCTAAGAACGACCTTCTGATAGGACCATATATATAAGACCAAAATTCTGCTCTGTCGAGAACAAATGTCTGATAATAAGGACCCCGGGTGTATGATCAAGAAATATCTGCTGATGAAGTCTTCAGACCCCAAATCAAAAATCTGCCCTATCAAGAACAAACATACAGCTGCTGATGAGATCTTCAGACCCCACTCAAAATCTGCTCTATCAAGAACAAAGAACATCTGCTGGTGAGATCTTCAGACCCCACTCAAAATCTGCCCTATCAAGAACAAACAACATCTGCTGATGAGATCTTCAGACCCCAATCAAAATCTGCCCTTTCAAGAACAAACAACTGATGACAATACTCTGATCAAAACCTGCTCTATCAAGAACAGACATACACCTGATGACAAGATCCTCTGATCAAAACCTGCTCTATCAAGAACAGACAAATCTGCAACTGAGAAACCCTGGTACCAACAAAACTGATCCACTGTCGAGAAAAACAGGTAGTCTGAAGGTCAAAGTTTCCTGCAATAAACTCAATCCCGCTCACAGGTATGGACCTAATCCACGGACAAAGGTACGGCATCCTATGCGGTCATCAGCGTCACAGACTTTCATGAGTGACGATACGATTCCTAGAAGGAGTGGCATCATCAAGTCATGAAGAGGCCTCACTTAGCTGACTTCCAAATGATCGGTCCCCAGAGTCGACAATCCTCACGTCTGGACTCCTCTCAGATCCTCAGGACCGGAAAGGAGCACCTCTGCGAGAACCTCGTCTGAGCGCAGATTTCGTAGGCAACTGTGCCTGCCCAGCAGACAGGTCCGTCTACTACTCTCCGCAACTATGTCTAGGTGCATACTCAAGCCCAGGTCCGACTTCTCACTCATAGTAACATCCCTCTCCCACAGCAGCACAGATAATCATATCAAACTGGAAAATAAAATGCGGGAAATAAAGTGCGAGAAGTAAAAATGCGATAAATAAATGCAACCCAACAAGCAAACATACAAGCGCTAGGATTGACTCTCATAGGGAACCAGAGAACCAGAGATTCTGGGTTCGATCCCCAGCAGAGTCGCCAGCTGTCGCTTTCGTGAAAATAAGGTGCCGGCATGACAGAAGAGTCGCCACCTTTCGTTATTTATCCCTCAGAGCGGGAAAGGAAACGATCGGAAAAACCTGACGAATAAGGGTAAGACAAGGTCATCGCAACCATTGTCTGGGTTCGGGAGTCGGTTACGCAAGGGGAAGGTATTAGCACCCCACACGTCCGTCGTACTCGACAGGATCCACGCTTGTTTGTTTAATTGGGTGGGTTGATTTTATTCTATCTACCTATCAAGGCTGGCTGAAAAAGAAAAGAAAAATTACTCGGCAAAGCGTCGCACTTTATGCCTACGTATTCTCATCAGAGAATGAGAAATCAGAGTCAATGTAGTTCGGCCTACGAAGGGTTATGGGGGAAGGTAGCTCGCCAAGACTTCGCCATCTTGTGCCTACGTACTCACAACAGGCATGAGAGATCAGAGCTCACGTAGTTCGGGAAACTACGGTTTATTTCCTGTTTACGAAAGAAGTGTTTTTTACTATGTTTGCGATTTCAACCGCACTAGAGACTATGACCTGAGAGTGAATGCGTCGCATGTCACCCAAAGGGTACCATACTAAACATCCAGACCGTGGAAAAGAAACTCTCCCACAATCCTTTCTCAGATAGCTTAAGGCTCGTAACGTACGAAAGAAATCATTCATGATTACTGTATCTTAAACTGTTTTGAGATGAGAAGAGAACAGGCCCGACTAGGAGGGAGACTATCAAGTCCTACTGTTATCATGCCATGGATTCATCCTATGGTTGAGGTTTGAACAGGGAACTCCTAGAAGTTGTCATGCATAGGTTTCAATCTAAAAGTCTATCATCAAATCCTTATCAAAGGAAATGAGAGTCCTAAGGGATCATGTCAATGATACACCGAAACAGACAAAGCATCAGCTTAACAGTAAAATGCATGCAATGCAAGTGAGGGAGGAAATGTGCGTGGGGCTTCAGCCTCCACAAGCTCGTCTCGACCTTAAGCCAGTCATGAAATAACAGTAATCATACTGAAAAATAAACAACATGCTATCAAGCAATAAACAGTAAACTGCAGTCATACAGATAAAAGAAATGAAGTGTCATCAGGCAAACAAACCACATGCTTGAGAAAGAAATTATCTACATCTAAGCTCTCCCTAATCCTAAAAACATAACCCTAATCAAATCTCTAAGCAAAGCCCTAAAGCAAAACCCTACACATGAGAAAACAATCCCAATCTTCAAGCTTCAAAACAAGCTTACCAAAGAAAGGGAGCTAAGTAGGCAGACTCATAGTGCCCTCCTCAGGAAAGCACTAGGAGGCTTATACTCAGGAATCATATCCCATGTGGCTCAACAACTGTGATAGGTTTACGTTCCTCCTCAGGAGAAACTAAACTCACATGAAGGCTCTGACATCATTGGATACTTGAGAAATCCTACATGAACTAAGGGAACTAAGTGAACAGACCCATAGTGCCTTCCTCAGGAAAGTACTAGGAGGCTTCCACTTAGGAATTGTATCCCATGTGGCTCAACAACTGTGATCAGTTTACATTCCTCCTCAGGAGAAACTAAACTCACATGAAGGCTCCAACATCATTGGATACTTAAGAAATCCTACGTGAACTAAGGGAACTAAGTGAACAGACCCATAGTGCCTTCCTCAGGAAAGTACTAGGAGGCTTCCACTTAGGAATCGTATCCCATGTGGCTCAACAACTATGATCAGTTTACATTCCTCCTCAGGAGAAACTAAACTCACATGAAGGCTCCAACATCATTGGATACTTGAGAAAGAGGTGAGAAGAAAGAATGAAAGACATCCATAGTGCCTTCCTCAGGAAAGTACCATGAATTTCCCTCAAACTTCAGGATCTCAAAACCTCACAAACAGAGAACAAGCTCCAACCTCTCAACCTCTGGGTCTTGATCTACAATCTTCTCCTTCATCATGCTTCTTCAACAAGGTCTCCAAAGCAAACCAAGCCCCACGACAATTCCCCAAAGATAAACCCCAAAAGACAGACAAATATCACACAGACAGTCAATACAATCAGTCAACTTCAGAAAATATCTAAAAATATAAAGACCAAGGGGAAAATTCTAACAATCATTTACAAGGGTCTATAACACCTACCCATAACATCCCTATATGCCCATACCCAAAAATCAAGCTAAAACTTCTGAAAGAAAATGATTTACTTCACCTATGCTAAACCTAAACCCTAATTTTGATCACTCTAATCTCATCTAATCAAATCATCTGAAAATTAATCCTAAAAAAATGAATTAAATTCTATGGGAATGCTAAAGTCCTAAGTTAATCACCCTAAAAAGAATGGAGCAAAAATCTTAAAAGAACTACTTGAACAAAATTGAACAAAATGAAGTATCAAACTAAATCACTTAAAAAGCTATTTAAAAGAATAATACTCTAAAAATATAAAACTAGAAATAAAATGGAATTTTATTTTTTATTAATTTTCTACACAAAATTATAAACCTATAGAAAAAACAAGAATTAAAAAATACTAATTTTCCAATTTCATATGAATTTTATAAGATGCAAGAAAAATAAAAGAAATTAAAAATATTAAAACTAAAGTGAAATGGGGAGGGGGGTGTCAAAATGAAAGGCGCCTAGTTCAATTTCCAGATGGGCCAGGGATGGGGGATGTCATTAGTGAAGGCGCGCATGCCCATTTTATTCAGAAAAACAATTTAAAAAACAAAAGAAAAAAGGAAAGGCTGCGGTGTGAATAGAAACAAATTTTAGTTCAAAATTGGTTTGGGCTCCGCGTGGGGGTGTGGGTAGCAAGCTTTGGATCAGGCCCACGCATTTGGTTTAATGGAACGCTGCGTTCCATGGCTTCGTACTTCCCTCCGTTTCTGATTTTGAATTGGGACCGCACGATGAGGTGAACAAGTCAAGCAAAATAGAAAGATCCAACGGTGGAGAGTCATCGTCCCAAATGAGACTAGGGTTTCCATGAAAGAACCAGGTTCCATGCACGAATATTCAACTCACTCGTTCTCTTCCATTTCTCCATGAAAACCAAAACCTTAAAGACCAAAGTTGCTCCATTTCTCTCCCAGAATCCAACCATACCATTGGTTTCATCTAAAACCTCATAGATCTTCCCAACAGAACGCACGAAAGTTAGGGTTCCACCATATTTCTCTGATATCAACCTTGATGAAACTTAATTCCAATGGTGTAAACTTGTTCCTTATGTTACCCTAACCATTCTAAACCATAACATGCTAACTACAACCTACTAAACAACTTGTTCTTGATCTTTAAAGAAATGACACCCTGCCATGAAACCTCATAGAATCCTCTCTAACTCTCAGAAAATCATCATCTAACCTAACTTGTTAATTCTACACCTAGAAACCTGATTGAATGCATATAAATAAGGTGGTATGGTAAAAGATTCAAACCTGTCAAGTGGTTATGGCAGGTGCAGTTAGGGATGGTTTCAGAGCTTGATCTTGCTTCAAGATGATCCTCTAATGGTGTGTAGTCTTCTGTTTGCACTATCTTGGATGAATGAAGCCTGTGATGAGCAACTCGAGTCTTGCTTGTGTTTGAAGAAACTTTGAATACCTCACTCTTTCCCTCACTCTCTCCACTGAATTCTCCAACCTTTAATCTCATCATGATCCTCTCAATATATAGAAATCAATAGAATCACCTAGAAGCTTCTAGAATGAGCTAGAATGCCTTGGAATTTCTCATGTAGTGACATGTTGTATTATCTCATTTCATGCATTAAGACCTTTAATTGTGTGTCAAAATCTCCCCTTGTGAGATATTGAGATGGAATGTGCAAAAAACCAGCCCAACCTTGCCTTATGTGAAGTTTTCCAAAGGTTCCTTATTATGCAAGTAACAACATTACAAAGTAACCCCCATTTTTAGACCTCAAATCAAAAATGTATTTAAACCATTGTTTCCAAAATGTTGTTTGGATTCAAAATGAAATATTGGATGACCTATTTTGGATTCATAGATCTCCCAAACCAATTTCCAACTTGACTTTATTTAAGTTATGTCTCATTTTTAGGTCATTTTCACCCATTCTTGTCAATCCTTGCTACAAGCTTTTCCAACAACTCATGACCACTTTTCTAGGCTTAAAATGCCATTTTGAACAACTTTGATGTTTTGAGTTTTTTCATTTGAGGCTTGGAAATAGGAGATATGGCCTTTGCTTAAAATGACCTATAATCACCAAATGACCAAAATACCCCTGTCTTGTTCAAACCATAAGTTGAGTTCTACAAATCCTATCAAGGACTTCTAGTACTCTATAGAAAGATAAGAAGATTCTATTCAACATTCATGTTGACCAAGAGATCATAGGAATCATCCTACTAGGGCAAAAGTTGTCTGCAAGTTGGGTGACTTTCAAGGACCCAGATTCACACACCTCAGATGACCTGTAATTTGTCAAAACCATAACTTGAGCTCTGCAAATCCTATCAAGGACTTCTACCACTCAAATTAAAGCTAAGAGCAAGCTCTACAACATTCATGTTGTGGGGAAGATGAGATGACAATCACATCTTGAGCTAAAACTGCCTGGAAGATAGGGATCAAACTAGGGTTTTTACACTGTCCATCCTTAGAAACCCTGGCTTAAAACTTCTCAAACTCCTCAGTCATGATGAGTTGGTCTAGGAATCATCTTTATAACATCTCCATACATCATTCCATGATCTCATGGCTCTTGGATTGGGTCTCAACCTTCTCTAAATCTTCAGCTGACCTAGGATTGACCCAGTCAAACCCTAATTCTACCATTCATGGCTGAATCTTCTGAATTCTTGCATAATGACCTCTCTGGGCTTCATGATGACTTTCAATACATCTCATAAACTTTCTCAAAGCATCAAGTTCATTCTCAAAGTCTTAGAATCATCTGAGGAGCTCCCACAACTCTCAAGCTATGAAGCACACAACCTTGGTTTCAACCAATTCCTCTGAGGATCTCTTGAACTTTCTGATGAAGGTATCAACCTGCAAACACTTGATGGATAAATAATTGTTGGTTAAATTTTGGGGTGCAACAGTTAGTGTGCTATTTTTCTTAAAAATAGGATGCTTGTTTCTCAATCTTGGTATAAGGAAAAGTAGGAAGATAAAATCCTAATTTCAAGAGAGAGAGGTTATTTTGTTATTCTTATATACTTGGAATCTTGTTCTAAGAGAAAGGAAAGAATAGCAATTTAATAACCAATCTTTGTTGTTCCTTGTTGTTTTACCTTGGTTTCTTTGTTAACCCTAATCCTTGTGTGTTTCTTGATCAAGAAGAAATCGTTTATACTTTGTTATAAGGTATCTGATTCATAACATAGCAAAACTAATTCCCAATATCAAGATTTTAGAGTGAACACATCGCTTAGAATCATTTGACATAAAAGAAGTGAGAAACTTATCTGAACATAAGCCATCCCATAACTTATTGTTGGCGAAAGTGATGATGTGTTAAGTATTCACCGGATAGAATCTAATAACTTTGACTTTGTTGAAACAGGGATAAATTCATGTTAAGGTGGAGCATGTTGGTGCTGAATTGCGTACCCCAGATGAAGTCGAAGAAGATGCAGAAGATGTTGTTGAAGATGAGGAGACTGATAATGACTACCTTCTAGCAAGAGACAGATCGAGGAAAGTCATCAAGCCACCTCAGAGACTTGGGTATGCAGATCTTATAGCTTATGTCTTAATCTCTGCAAGTGAGGTTCTAGACGAAGAACCTAGAGACTATAAGAAGTTATGAGGCGTTGAAAGAAGACTGAATGGCTGAAGGCCATGGATGATGAGATGAAATCTCTTCATGATAACAACACTTGTGAACTGATCAAGAAACCTGCTGGAGCCAGGTTAGTCAGCTGTAAATGGATTTTTAAAGTTAAGGAAGGAATCAAAGGAGTGGCGTCAAAGAGATACAAGGCAAGATTTATTGCTAGGGGGTTCACTCAGAAAGAAGGTGTCGACTTCAATGATGTGTTCTCTCCTGTTATGAAGCATAGATCCATTCAAATATTTCTTACCATAGTGGCACAGTCCGACCTTGAACTGGAACAGATGAATGTGAAGACTGCGTTCTTGTATGGTGATTTAGATGAAACAATCCTGATGAGGCGACCTAAAGGGTATGTCGAAAAAGGAAAGGAAGATTATGTGTGCAAGCTGAATAGACCCTTAAATGGACTGAAACAATATCTTCAACAATGGAATAGGAGATTTGACAAGTTCATGGCACGCATAAGTTTCATCAGAAGTCAGTTCGACCACTGTGTTTACTTCAGATTTTGACCGGGTAGATCATTTGTTATTTTGTTTCTCTATGTGGATGATATTCTAATAGCAAGCAACAATTTCGAAGAGGTAATGAGGGTGAAGACTGAACTTAATAAGGAGTTCGACATGAAGGATCTGAGAGCTGTGTCTAGGATTCATGGGATTGACATCTGAAGAGATAGAAAACAATCAAGATTATGCTTATCAAGAGGCATACCTACGGAATATTTTCAAAAAGTAATGTATGTCGAATTCAAAGCCTGTTGTGACTCTGACAAACCCGCAATTCAAGATGAGTATAGATCAGTGTCTCAGCACTGATGTTGAAAGAACTTATATGAATAGCATTCCATATGCTAACATAGTAGGTTCTTTGATGTATGTTATGGTTTATACTAGACCCGACATAGCATATGTAGTAAGTCTTGTAAGTAGGTACATGGAGAATCCTGGAAAGGCTCACTGGCAAGCATTGAAGTGGATTCTAAGATACATAAATGGGTCTCTGAATAGAGTCCTAATTTATGGTAGAGCCTTGGGTGAAGATAGTAAAGCAGCAATTGAATGATATGTCGACTCTGATTATGCAAGTTGTATTGATTCCAGAAAATTTATTTCTGGATATGTTTTCACTATGTTTGGGACAACAATCAGTTGGAAAGTAACACTTCAGAAGGTCGTTTCCTTATCAACCACTAAAGCGGAGTATATTGCCCTAACTGAATCTGTGAAGGAAGCATTATGGCTTGAAGGTTTTACAAAGGAGCTAAAACTTCAAGGTCAAGTTATCACTGTTAAATATGATAGTCAAACAGAAATACACCTGTCAAAGAATTCAGCCTATCATGAGCAAACCAAGCACATTGATGTGAGGCTGCATTTCGTCAAAGGGGTAATCGAGCGTGGAGAAGTCCAAGTTCTGAAGGTTTCGACAAATCATAATGTTGCTGATATGATCACCAAGACGTTGCCCAGTTACAAGTTTTTCTACTGTATGCAGTTGATAAAGCTGCATGAAGAAAGTTAGTTCCTTGATGTTATAGAGTTTGTTCCAAGGTGGAGATTTATGAGAGGTTGGATTGAACTCTAGCATGGTCGAAGGGTAGCTTCTAGTCCAACAGGAATTAAGCATGAGGTCGAAGTCTATTCGCATGATGTTGTCAAAGATAATGTGTGTTGTAGTCGAAGTTTTCTCTAACATGCATTAGTCAATATTGCTAGGTTGTTAGCATATTGGATTGGGTCTTGCTTTTAAGCCCAAGTGTTTAAGTTAGCATGTACCCTAAGTTAGCTTGTAATGGATAATTGTTAAAAAGTCCATTAGGTTAGTGTGCTATTTTTCTTATAAATAGGATGCTAGTTTCTCAATATTGGTATAAGGAAAAATAGGAAGATAAAATCCTAATTTCAAGAGAGAGAGAGGCTATTTTGTTATTCTTGTATACTTGTAATCTTGTTCTAAGAGAAAGGAAAGACTAGTAGTTTAATAACCGATCCTTGTTGTTCTTTGTTGTTTTACCTTGGTTTCTTTGTTAATCCTAACCCTTATGTGTTTCTTGATCAAGAAGAAACTGTTTATACTTTGTTATAAGGTATCTGATTCATAACATAACAAAATTGACTCCCAGTATCAAGATTTTAGAGTGAACACGTCGCTTAGAATCAATTGACATAAAAGAAGTGAGAAACTTATTTGAACATAAGCCATCCCATAACCTATTGTTGGCGAAAGTGATGATGTGTTAAGTATTCACCGGCCAGAATCTAATAACTTTGACTTTGTTCGGTTCCAACCTCCTGTATTTTTTGAAAGACATGGATATCGCCAAATACCACCCTTGGTGAGGGCTATCCGCCAGAAATAAACAGACCTCCTTCTAAAGCGAATGCACGATTTGAACAAAGCTCCAACACTATCGTATGCAATAGCTTCAAGTTGGAAGCTTATAATCCTTGTGATAAAGCCCTTATAGGAGATGAGGCACATAATGTGCCGCAAGACCGATTACTCGATCAAGATCGTGGGCGATATTTCCTGAAGATTGGCCTTGCAACATCAACAGCGGCGAGTAATACCTTGAAATCAAGGTTTTGAGGCTACAACGCCTTGTAAAACTAAAAGTAGATCAAGGTAGATGATGGAAAAGGTATGGCTCTAGTCAGTTTTATTGGACCTCATTGTAGACGTCAAATGTTATTGCTAAAAACATTATTTGATTAATCTCTCTGAACCTGATCAGGTGAGATCACAAATGCAATAGAGATTGGGTGTTTGGGAGGTTTGTTTGGAAAAGAGGAATGACCACCATTTTTGTGGACTTTTTGGTTCCCATGTGTATCATTCTATCTTCTCTTGATTCTCTTTGGAGCTTCTTATATAATATTCCCTTCAACCCTTTGACACTTTTTATAAAGAGGCATAATGAATTTCCCATCTATTTTCCATGCTTGAATATTCAAGGTAACATCCATCGTCTCATTAATGACTATTATTCATGAGTTGTAATTGTTCAAACATTAATTTGTAACCTCTATGTGGCCCTTATTTTTCCTCTTTACCATTAGGATGAGCTACTAACTCGGTCATCTGGAATCTATCAGGAGTCGACCTATATATTCTGCCCAAACTCCAGCACGACCACCTCAACCAACACTAAAAATAGATATTTTGGCTAGGGTAAAAATTTCAAGATATACATTACCTTTATTTTTAGTTATTTTTCCTTTAAATTATAATTTTTATTATCTATTATTAGTTTTCACATATTACTCTTCTTTTGATTTTTGTATTTTGTTTTATTATTTATTAATTTTTATCAATGTCACTCTATATAAGCTTCCACTCTCAGAATGACACATCTCAAGGGAATTCGGTTTCGACTACGTGATAAAGCACAACATAACGTCGAATGGATTCAGATTCTAAGGGACATATAATCAATCTTATGAATCGTCACTTCTCATGGGCTTTCCTCCATCACAACTCTCTTTACCCATAGGCATCATTTGCTTATGTAATCACTAAGGATAGTGTGATTATAATCGACAATCACAAGGAATCACAATCGCCTTAACCATAAACAATACAAACCATACATGTTCCATACAAAGCTCTCCCCACAACTAGACAACTACTTGTCACACATCTAGGCATCCTTGCACAAGAATTTCCATTTATGTTATTCATCATGACCTAATCATCTTACTAATTCATTTCATTAGTAACACCAAGTGTTTCCTCACCATTCTTACATTCTTTTAAGCATGTTATTACACAATCGAAAATTCAATCAATATTCATATATGGCATAACACATTATCATACATGAAACACACATATGGTCATACAACATGTCAAACATAACCAACATAGTAGTTCATATTAAAGGTTCAATGGCTTTAAGATTGACAAAATTTTTGGTAAAACATGGTTAATTTGGAGAACATGTATCACAACAAGAAGTTGAGCAAGATGTCATGACATCTTGACCAAATGGTATAGTAGAGTATGTTGTTATGTTTCCTGACAGATGTTTTGACATGTTATACCAAAACTTCAATACACTTTTTCATTTTAACTCCTTGAAGATTTGATTTTGAAATATGATATTCTGAATGTTTTGTGTTCTCATTCAGGTGCAACTAAGCAAGGATATTTTAGGAACATTGCAGTTTTTGTTTGGTTTCATAAAAAGGATCTTGGAGATTTTTAAGGAAACTTTGATGATTTGTTCCTATTTTGGTAGAGAAAATATTGCAGGTGGTTTACAACTGAAAGAATGGATTTTATTGAAGAGTCCAAGCCCATACTGCTAGAGTTTATATAAAGAAACTCACTAAACCTAAAAATGTGTGAAAGCATTATTGAAGACACCATGTGTGCATAAATAAGGGTTTATGGTTTGAGATTTCTTTTAGTGTGGTGTTGTATCATGTGTCACTCATGTATCTTCTGATACATAGAGATAGACTGGTTGTTAATTGTCATTTTTTCACTCTAAAGCTTTTAAGTAAGAGTGTATTATTCTTAGTTGAAGCTTTTAAGCAAAACTAAGTATTGTACTTGGAAGTGTTTGCTTCTGTTTTTGGTGTTTTTGAATTGTCACTGGTTGTGACTGGTATGAAGTGAGAGGGGATTCTCATATCTAGGAGTGTCCTAGGTATAAATTGCACTAGGTAGGGATTAAGTAAGAAGTTGTAAACTGAAGATTGTTTAGCTTTGAATTGATACTAGTAATAGTGGATCTCCTTCTTGGCTTGGTAGCCCCCAGATGTAGGTGAGTTGCACTGAAATGGGTTAACAATTGCTTATGTTTTTACTATCTTCTTAATGTGTTTACTACCTTGTTCTTTATTTAATATCAGTTCAGATATTAGTGTCGTGACATCGCCTTTGACATCTCATATTTGATACCAAAAGTTCAATTAGTATCATAGTAGGTATCCTGCTCTGTATTTGGGTGAGATCTATGGAAGATACTTTCTGGTACAATGGACAAGGAGGGAGAATTTTATTAACAGACCACTCATCCTGGATGGAACCAATTATGACTATTGGAAAGCACGCATGGTGGCTTTTCTAAAGTCTATGGATATCAAGTCTTGGAAAGTTGTCATAAGAGGATAGAAACATCTTGTTGTTCTGGACAAAGATGGAAAGAAGACTTCTGAGTTGAAACCTGAAATCATAATCCAGTGATCAAAGACATATTCAAAGTTTGACTTTGTTGGTGCTCACTCAAACAAATACTTGTCAAAGTTTATCTCTTTTATCGATCTGAGTTTGTTCCAGATCATATACCAGATAAATACTAATTTCAATTACCTTATTGTCTGGTAAAATTCCCAGATATCCCTCTTCATGTTGTGTTGTTAAATTTTACTGTCATTTTTGGTTCTGTGCGAATCCGGAGTCTTTTATTTTTGGTTATGTGCGAACCCGGAACCATTTCTTTTGAACTCTATGCGAATCTGGAGTCTTTTTTTGTTCTGTGCGAATCCGGAACTTCACTTTTTATGGTTATGCGAGAAGCATTAACCCATCTCTCTTTTTGTACTTTGTGCGAATCCAGAGTCATTTGTCTGTTCTGTGCGAATCTGGAACTCTTTCCATGGTTATGAGAGAAACCATACTCATCATCTGTGTTGTTCTAAGTAGAACCATAGCCCATTTAATTTCGCATCACTCTGTGCGAGTCCGGAGTCTTTGCGTTTCTTACTCTGTGCGAATCTCGAGTCTTGTCTTTTATTACAGTCATTTATCTTTTGCCCCGTGCGAATCCAAAGCGTACTTTTCTTACAAGTCATCAATAACCTTAGGTTTGTTCCGCAAGGAGCCAGAACTAACCATTTTCCTCAACTATCACCAGTGAGTCATTGTATCTTATTTCTTTCAATCCCCAGAAAACCTCATTGTTAGTCATCTCAATAATCCCACAGATTATATTACCATATTTCACCAATAACACAAAATCCCACGTACATGTATTCATACGTATGCATGACATCCGAGCATTTTGCTACCATTCTGGTGTTTACTTGTTTTGTTCACTTTGAGCGTTTTTATTCCCCAAGTGGTCGGGTTTGTCGTCTCTCTCCAAGTAGAGTTGTCAACTTAAGCATAAAATTCACATCCTTTCTAAATTCCCTACTGAGCTTGATCCTCGTGGATGATGGTTGCTTCTGTTATCTTCTCCATATTTGGATGATATAAACCCCATTCGAGTTTATTTCTCAACGGTTGGAGTCTTTTTTACCGTTTCCTTCTAGCTTGTTCCTAGATTGAACTTTGATCCCTGGTAAATGTTATTTTGATTAGGTCGTCGAACCTAGTTTGAACGTGCATTTATTTTTCATTGTATCTCGCAGGAAGAATCTTTTACAAATTCCCATTGCGGATAAGTAGAAATCTCCTTCGAGAAGCTTATCCCTTTTGTTAACAAGTGGCCATCTCCCGTGAGAAGCTTGTTTCTTTTCATTCTTCGTCATGATAAGTGGAAATCTCTTTCGAGAAGTTTATCCATGTTTGTCAACAAGTGGCCATCTCCCGTTAGAAGCTTGTTTCCTTTAATTCTTCGTCAGATAAGTGGCAATCTCTTCCGAGAAGCTTATCCTTTTCCAATGATAAGTGGCAGTCTCTTTTGAGAAGCTTATCCCCTTTTTGTCAACAAGTGGCAGTCTCTATTGAGAAGCTTGTTTCCAGTTTTGCTATTCAGATAAGTGGCAATCTCTTTCGAGAATTTTATCCTCTTTTAATGATAAGTGGCGATCTCCTGTGAGAAGCTTATCTGTTTTTATCAACAAGTGGCAGTCTCCTTGAGAAGCTTGTTTTGCTATTGTGATAAGGGGCAATCTCTTTCGAGAAGCTTATCCCTTTTCTACGATAAGTGGCAGTCTCTTTCGAGAAGCTTATCAATTCCTGGTGGTGCATAAGTCCTTTTAATGTGATAAGTGACTATCTCTTTCTTGAGAAGCTTATCTAAAAGGCATTTTCCCGTGAAGTCCAATTATTTTGGCATACAGAAGAGTTTAATTACCTTGTATCTTTCCTGATGTTTCCTAAAGATCTCGTTTGATCTCTTCATTTAAGGAATTTCCAGAAGCTTGAATGTTTGAAAACTCCAGCATCTACTTGCATGATCCTATTGATATAAGGATCTTGTTTTATCTTTTGTCCTAGCGTGTCAGCTGGTCATGCCTGAACCTGTTGATCAAATAAATTTAGAGTTCCCCAGTTGTTTCTTTTTCCCGGTGTTTGGTAATCCCCAGTGAGTTTGCTACTCATTGTGTTGACTATATCCCCGCGTGTTTTCTTTCTTTGTCTGCATTTTGCATTTATCATCCCATCATTATCATCATGATAGAGTTTATTGCATATCAACATTGTATAGTTTTCTTTTGTCCTTAGCATAGCATGTCATATGCATTCAGGATTAAAATTTGGGTATTCTTGGTATTTAACTATCTCCCACTATGATCATATGAAGATCAACCTTCTTCATACTCTCTAGTTGAAGATATTTAAACAGGGGCAACTGTTACACCTTAATTTTAACCCTGAATCGTCGGACCATACGTATCATTGCACTTTCATCATCTGTGTATCATATCCATCATTCATGTCATCTAACCATTGCGCATATGAAATCTATACCTTTTCGTTTTATTGCTGCTTAAGCTCAGGACGTACAAGATTGATTTAAGGATCAGGCAGAGTTATCAAGTCAAGTACGTGTAAAGTGTTGGTTGAAGTTCATTGGAAGTTTGACCTAATCTTGGTCGAAGAAGTTGTTTGCTTCAGTATCAAGTTATCAGGCTATGACAAAGTCATTTGTTTCATGGTTGAGGAATCATCAGAGGCAGTTCACTTTCAGTTAGGATTTTGGTGCAATGGCAACACAATTCGTATATCAAGTCATCTGCGTCATTGGCTATTTTGGAGACAAATGTGGGTTGAATTCATGGGCTTTATGTCTGAGAATCCAAATCAGATTTCTGATCAAGTTCAAGTTACCTGGTGAAGTGAGGGAAATTCAAGCTTTCTACACCATTCAAGACTATTTCAAGATAGAATCAGGATGTGGTGTTAGTTTCTTATGAAAGCGATTCAAGGCTTCAAATTTCATGCCAATTCATAATCTCGTTCTAAATTTTCAAATTTCCGGATTCAAAACCAAGTTCAAATCTCCAATCAAGATTCAAGAATTATAACCATGTTTAAATTCCGTTCAAAAATTCAAAGTATCTATTTAACCTCATTTCAAATTCAAGATTGAATTCATGCCAAAATTCTAAATTCCAACCCAGGATCCAAAGTCCAAATTTCATGTCAAAGGTTTCATCCAAGTTTCAAGTTTATAATCATGTCTCAAATTCATTCCAAATTCAAGATCCTTTCCAAGTTTCAATTCAAATTCATTTCTACTTCAAATTCCATATTCAATTCATAGTCAAAACCATTCAAGTTTTATTTTTGTTTCAATCTCATCTCAATTCTAATTCAACAATCTCAAGTTCTTAGTTTCAAAATAAAAATATTTCAAGTTTCTAATTCAAGTTTCTAATTCAAGTTTCTAGTTCAAGCTCAATTGTATTTTTTTTAATACAGTTCAAGTTTCAAAGGTCAAGCATTTCAAGTTTATTTCTTTCTAACTCAAATTAATGTTTATTTTCCAGATTTTGATCAATTCCAATTCCATTCTAGTTCATTTCAAAGTTTTAACTCAAGGTTCAAATTGCAAATTCCATTCAAAAATCCAATTTCCATTCAATTTTCATCTCCATCCAAGCCATAATGTTCCAATTTCATGTCGAAGTTTCATTTTAAAATTCAAGATTTCATATTTCAATTCAAATATCTAAGTTTCAATCCATTGTCAAACTTTTTAAATGTCATTCAAGATTTCAAGTTTCATGCTTTTCAAATTTCAAGTTCAAATTCATTTTAATTTAATTCAAGAAAACGTCTATAAACCCATTGTCTTGTTATCATTTTTGAAGCCCATTCGCCCATAAGCCCAACCCATGTTATAAATTGAAAAATTAGTAAAACCTATTTCATAGGAATATATATATACATATATATTAAGGTGAGAAAACGAGGTAGCGACACCCACAAGGTGCGCTCTCTCTCATTGAGTGAAAAAACCATAAACCAATATGAAAAAAAGAGTTGAGTTTCAGTAAAAACCTTACTCACGTTGATGTTTCCTTGGGTGGTGGCTACTTCTTTTTAATCCATTCTCAACATTTCTGTAAATAACTAAAAACCCACCTTCATGAAGTTTTGCCAACATAACTAGTTTCTGTTGCTTCAAAAATCACGAAAAAAAACCATAATCTCAAACACCATAACTAACTTCAACCATCATCATAAAAACACAATCTCCAAAACTTTGCAGCCTTCTTCTACCAACTATCTCATAACAACTATGATCCGATGTCGAAGTCGTTTCACCACTCGGTAAAATCATAACAGAGTTTAGAATTTGATTATGCAGTTTCGTCTTGAAACAACAGGCAGCCGTCATCCGTAGCAACAACAAATGCCAACGACATCGCTAACCACTACGAAACAACGCAACATACTACAAATTTTCTCCACAGAAGCTCAGTGATATTACCATCTCATTCTCCTTTTCCTCAAGCCACTAAGGATGTCGGTGCGGTTGATGGTCTTAATGTTACTAATGATCCCACTACTGCTGCCATTGCATATGGGTGAGACAAAAAGGCTACAAGTATTAATGAGAAGCATGTGTTAACCTTCGATTTAGGCGGTGGTACTCCTTATGTATCACTTCTCACTATTGAAGAGGGTATTTTTTGGGAGTTAAAACCACAACTCTTAGTTTTCGAATGGAAATAAGAAAACAAAAGCAAAAGTTGCATTGCGTTCAAGATAATGAGTTCATCTTTGATGTTGCGACAAATTTTTGTTTTGATATTGCTACTCATCAACTTGGCTGCGAGTTTATTTAAAATGCAACAACAAACCTCTGCCAAACAACAATAGAAACATCACGAGCCGACCTTCACCATGTTGGTAATCTTTCGAACCACCAAACCTGCGTTTCTTCAACTTCAAAATTGCTCTACCTTCAACCAATCACTGTAACTTTCAACTCCCCCTTCATTGTGCTTCCATAACCATGCCTCCCATAACCTCACGCAACTACACGGCTTAAACAACCCTGCCGACGACGAGCAACATACTCCCTTCGGCGTCGTCATTTCTGAACTTCACATCACCGGCGAGGCCGTTTGCTACGAAACCAAGAATAGGTCGAGACATCGAGATCGTGAGAAGAGAGATTGATGAGAGGAACGTGTGAAGGAGAAAGTAGAAGAGAAAGAAGATGAAGATCCCTTTGTTTTCTAAAACAGGGCATTGCGTGAGATTTTCCCCTTTCGTATTTCATTTCTTTTTTCATTTTTTTTATTTTTATTTTTTATAATAATAATTAATCAGGTTTTTTTGTTGATATAATTGGTTGTTTGGGCTTTTGGAGTACTTTGTTCTAGGCCCATTAGTTTATACCTTATATTTTTAGTATTCACTCCCCTTCTTATTATTTAATTAATTATTTATTTTGTTAATTAATGGATTAGGAACTTAGATTAGTTTTTGGGTTGGAATAATTTTGATTATTCAATTTTTATTTTATTATATATATAATAATTTATTTTTCCTTGTTAGATTTTAAAATTTGATTTTAGATTGGAAAACATAATAACAGAGTTTTATTTTTATCTTTTTGAATTAAAGTTTGGTTTTTTTAAGAACATCACCCTTCTTTAAAATTTTTAGAATAATAGTACCCTTTTTTTTTTAGAATTTAGAAAGGTATTAGAATTTTTAGTACTAAGAATAAAATTGGGTTATAGAATTAGATGTTTATAATGGAAATAATCAAAATCAATTCAAGACTTTCCACTTCAAATTTGATTTAAAAACCATTTTCCATTCATCTTGTAAATATTCAAATCATTTTCACATTTTACCTGAACGAGAAGACAAAGTTTAGATTCTTCTATCCTCTCTCCTGAGTACTTGGGCCCGAGGTGCTTTCGAGACCTCTTTTCGTTTGTTTGAGTGTAAGGAGTCTTCTTCACACTCAAACAAATGAATTCTCTAAAAACCCTAATGTCAAACCATTAACTTTTCCATACGCAAATTCAAACCTCGATCAACATCGAGCATTTTCTCAAATTCAAATCAATTAACTTAATTATACTTAGACCATATTTCAATAAAAGATAAAAAGGGAGTTGGAATGGAGTCTTCGGTTTCTCTCCTCAATTGTTTGGACCCGATGAGCCTTTCTTACGTTCGAACAATTGTCTTCTCTAAAAGATTTACAATCCAATAAGCGAAATCAAATATATTTTATCAATCACTTAGATGAAAAAGAGAGAGAGTCAAGCCTTTGACTCATTCTCCCGATTACTTGTGCCCAATGAGCCTTTCTTAAGTTTCGAGTAATCGTCATTCGTAACTTACTCTAGCTATGTCAAAACTCTTTCATAATATAAGATGAAAAAGATGGAGAGTCAAGTCTTTGACTCACTTTCTTGATTACTTGGGCCCGAGGAGCCTTCCTTAAGCTTCAAGTAATTGCCACCAAGACAAAACATCAACGCTATTAATTCAACTTCTCGCTGTCGTGCGAACCATCAAACCTTTTCATAAATGTGAGATATGGTGTCTTAAGAACGGCGGAAAATATTGCTTCGTCTGTAACCTATTTGAATCTTCATAAGTGGCGTGTTTCCCATCCTCTCAAAACCAACTCTCTTGTTTCCAACAATCCTAGACAACAAGGATTATAATAAACCCTTTTAAAAGAAACAATCATCCTTCTTATAGTACACACCTAATTCCAAACAATCCTTGGAACTTAGGAATTTTTACAACAATTTCAATAAAATGAATATATGAAGATTGTAGTATTCTTTAAGACTTATAACAAAGCCTTCTTCTCTTTCAAGTATGAAGATTCAAGACAAATACTCTCTAAGCGCTCAAGATACTTTTATGATAATAATGTGAAAATGTATTTCAAAAAGTATCTAAGTATGAAAGATGTGTAGAAAATAAATGTAGAGAGATTTTTAATATTTGTATGAAAGAGGTGGATTTAAAAGATGAAAAATTCTGATTTTATAGTGTTTATGATACCTCTAGAAATAATGACAACCTTTAGAAAATATTCATGATCAATTGAAATTGATTTGGAAAAGGTGTGATGAAAATGTGCAATGAAGAGGTGTAAAAAAACTATTCAGAATTTTTCCCAAAGTGCAGGAGGAAACATGTTTACCTTTTAAGGAAACAAATTTCCATGTTTCTTAACGTGTTTCTAACGTATAGAAATCTTGAAAAAATGAACTAGGTAAACAGGTTTACAAGAGAGGGAATTCCCTTTTGTATTTCTTTAAAAGGTTTTGGCAGAGAGGATGGAAACAAATTTCCTCAAAAAGGGAAACCTATTTCCCTAGCCAAAAATACAAAATTTGATTAAGTTAAAATCCAAATTTAAAAGTGAATCATGTAACACATTTTTCCAAACATTAGAAAGTATGAGATGAAAGTTGTGAGTATTAAGAAATATTTTAGTCAAGAATTCCATATACCTAAATGAATAGAAACTTGATTGCTCTTATCCTCAAGCTTTGACTTCTTAAACGAATAGAAACTTGATTGCTCTTGCCTTCAAGCTTTGACTTATTTTTGATGATGTGTTTGTTTTCATCAAAACTATAAACAAATATAAGAAGAACTCTTTTTTCATAAAAAGGCATGAAGACGAACATTTCTATGGAAGCTGTCAGAGGGACTCCAAAGTTGAAGATTGAAGAAGGAAAAATATGTGGTGAGTGTGAGATTAGGAAATAGATCATGATGTCACACAATGTTGCAACATCAGACTACTTCCAGAATGCTGGAACTTCTCCATATAGACTTAGTGGGACCAATGTTGATAGAAAGCTTGAGTGGAAAGAGGTATTTTTATATGGTTATAGATGATTTTAAATTGTTAAGAAGTGACCATGACAAGGAGTTTGAGGATGCAATATTCTCTAAGTGTTGTGATTTTGAAAATATTAGTCATGAATTTTCTTTTTTCATTACTTCTCAGCAAGGTGGAATTATTGACCAGAAGATCAGAACTATACAAGAATCAGCTAGAGTTATGATTCATACAAAGCAATTGCCATTGGAATTTTATGCTGAAGCTATTAATACTGCGTGCTACATTCATAATAGGGTCACATTGAGATAAGGTACTTCAACCATTCTCTATGAGCTATGGAAAGGAAGGAAACCTACAGTCAAATACTTTCATACCTTTGTAAGTAAATGATGCATCTTGACTGACCAAGATAAAAAAAGGTAAAATAGTTCCCCTAAGCGATGAAGGGATATTTTTGGGTTATTATTCAAGCAATAGATCTTATAAAGTTTTTAACTTCAGAACTAAAATGACAATAGAATCTATCAGTGTGGCAATTGATGATTCAATCACTGAGAAAAGGATGGATGTTAAAGCCAATAATGAAACATCCTCTAGGCAGACTGATGAGGCAGGAGGGGAAGAAGTCTCTAATTTATCTAGAATTATTGTAGATAACTCTCAAGTCACTTCGGGCCTCTTTGTTGGAGCTCAGGAAGATCAAACCAAGGAACCCATTGCCAAACACCCTACTGAAGACAAAAATACTGATCTTGTGAAGAAAATATCAGACTCTTGTCTTGTCTCTAAGCTTGAACCAAAGATGAGTCCTATTATTCAAGAAAAGAAGATATTGAATTGCATCATTGGAACAAGTGGTTATGGTGTGTTCTACTTTCACAATAATAAATCCTTGATGAAATAATTTTACAATGCTGATGGATGTGCTTCTGGGAACACTGTTGAAGCTGAGTGTGGTGAAACAAGAAGATTTTGCTCTCAACTAAATGGATGAAACAGATGTGGAAGAATTATAATGTCAAGCAGAGTGTCATGGTATTAGATTGTGAAGATTTGAATGCTATCAGATATCTTATCCAATATGAATGGAACATGAACCTTGATAGACTTCAACTAATCAGGAATCTCACTGAAGACAAAGTTGTTATTTTGGAGCATGAGAACACTAAGGAACATCTGAATATTATGATTACTAAAGCCTTACATGTAAATCAATTTGAGAACATAAAGAATGGGCTAGGTACTTGCCCTATTGAGAATTTATAGCAATTACAAGCATGGAGGAATATAACAGATACTGTATCTTTCCTCTACTCTCTGAGGCATAATAAGTCTAAGCAAGTTGCCATTACTAAGGGATGGAACAAAAATTCTCTGCAAGATAGAAGGGATGGTGTGAAAAATGCATGTTTTAAGGCTATGGTAAGAGAGTTCAGTGTCAACACTCCTCAAACATGTGACAACAACAAGAAGTGCAGAAGGATCTTTGTCAAGGGCAAGAGGTGGAAAAACACCTAAAGATGATGAAGATTGTGTGTTTCCACCAAGTCATGTGTGCTTCCATTACCTCATATGTTATGAATTGATGTCATGCATGTACTACTGCTTAAAAAGAGTAGTTATGGTTCATGTTATTTCTTGGGAGCAACTTTTCGGGGAGATCAGGATAGGTTGTCATGCATGTTGCTGCTACTGAGAAGATGTGGAGCTTGTTGCTGTCTAGGAAAAGGTATTCGTTATAGTAGGTTGTAGTCTTCAGGGGGAGTAACTGATTATGTGTGACAGAGGGAGTTGTGTACCTGTTTGTTGTGTAGCTGCTTTGGTACAGCTTGTACAAAGTTTGCATGTTCTCGTACGACCTACTTTGTTGTATCTCTGGTAAGGTTATAATGTCAGGTAAGATGTCTTGACATTGCACGGTCAAGAGAGTTCTTTTTTCCTTGACAGTATGGATGTGATTTTATATATGTGTTTCCGCTTGTGTACTTCTGATGTACTTTCTAAAACTGGTCATGATTTTTGGGATGGTCCAAAGAAAATAGGTTTCAATGACATAGGAATTATTTTTTCATTCATATTCAAAGAAAATATGTCTCAATGGCATAGGAATTTTCACAGTCCAAGCTTGGAAAGAAAGTACGAAAAT
This sequence comes from Lathyrus sativus, assembly GCA_963859935.3. Taxonomy (NCBI): domain Eukaryota; kingdom Viridiplantae; phylum Streptophyta; class Magnoliopsida; order Fabales; family Fabaceae; genus Lathyrus; species Lathyrus sativus. Next base: position 476,014,261 of record OZ012738.1, read on the forward strand.
TAAAAGGTGTGTCTCTCACATGTGGACGATGGTACTTTATCAAGGATGATTTCACTTCTTCCAATATACCTCTCCTTGACTTGTCAAGCGTTATAAACAAGGAATATGTGCTATATATGTGTGTGTGTATGTGTGTGTGTGTGTGTGTGTGTGTGTGTGTGTGTGTGTGTGTGTGTGTATGTGTGTGTGTGTGTGTGTATAGTCTGAAACCTTCTTTCTTTCCCCTACTACCTCATTGTACTTCAAAAGTGAACCAATCCTTAAAAATTTCGGATACTAAGAAGGTTCACTTGAAGGAAACTATGAAAGAGAAGAAGGATGAGTCCAATGTTATGACATCTACTGGATTGTCTACTGGAGTTGCCTTGACATGGAAAAGTACGTGACAAAGATGAAGTCCCTCAAGAAATTTCGTGCTAAGGATCGTGATTCTGATGCAGACTGGGTTAATTTCATTAACTCGGGAGGTTGGAAAGAATAGCTAGCTCAAGCAGAGAGATGTTTTTTTTTGTTTTTTTTTTGTCTGTTTTGTTGTAATAAAGTCCTAACATCAACTGTTTCCATTTGGTGTCTTAGGTTGCTTTGTTTGTTTCCTATGGTGTGTTTTTTTTTTAAAAACTGTTTTGCTTCCTTTGTTATTGGTGTGTTTCTGTTCTTGCAGAGTCAGTTTTATTTTTCTGTTGGTTGTCAAATTTTAGCTACAAAGGGGGAGAAGATAATGTCTAGCCAAAAGGTAGGTATTTGGTGTTTTTGAGCTTGTTATGTATGCACAATGTCCTACCTGAATATGCTTTTTCATTATAGTTGTTCTACCACTGTCATTATGGATGTGTTATAGGGCCTAGTGTCTTGTGTTCTTCATATGCTACTTCTTCCATATGTGTTTCTAATGTGTGTGGCTTCTAATATATTTGTTTCTAATTCCTTGAACTATATTAGTTCAATTTTGTGGGTAGGTTGGTTTTCTTCGGCTTTGGATAGGTTTCTTTTTCCACTTTGAGAGGGAGACTTATTCCTCAGTGACAAAGATCTGTTATATGGTTTAGGGTGAGTAACTTGGATATTCTTGAATATGCAGGTTATCTTCTTCCTCGTGTACACATCTTACATATAAATTGTGTTGTGTGTTTGTGGTCTTATTCCAGTCTCTAGGTTTATTGTGCAAAAGGTGTTTTAGCCAAAATTTTCCAAAGGGGGAGATTGAAGGTTCCATGGCTTTAAGATTGGCAACAATTTTGGTAAAAACATGGTTAATTTGGAGAACATGTATCACAACAAGAATTTGAGCAAGATGTCATGACATCTTGACCAACTGGTACAACAGAGTCTGTTGTTATGTTTCCTGACAGATGTTGGGACATGTTATAGCAGAACTTCAATACATTTTTGCACTTTAAATCCTTGAAGATTTGATTTTGAAATATGATATTTTGGATGTTTTGTGTTCTTATTCAAGCACAACTAAGCAAGAATATTTTAGGAACATTGCAGTTTTAGTTTGGTTTCATAAAAAGGATCTTGGAGATTTTTTAGGAAACTTTAATGATTTGTTCCCATTTTTATGGAGAAGATCTTGCAAGTGGTTTACAACTGAAAGAGTGGATTTGATGAAGAGTCCAAGCCCATAATGCTAGAGGCTGTATAAAGAAACCCACTAAACCTAAAAATGTGTGGAAGCATTATTAAAGAAACTGCGCGCGCACAAATAAGGGCTTAAGGTTTGAGATTTATTTTAGTGTGGTGTAGTATTATGTGTCCCTCATGTATCTTCTGATACATTGAGATAGACTGGTTGTTGATTGTCAGTTTTTCACTCTAAAGCTTTTAAGTAAGACTGTATTGTTCTTAGTTAAAGCTTTTAAGAAAAACTAAGTATTGTACTTGGAAGTGTTTACTTCTATTTTTGGTGTTGTTGAATTAGCACTAGTTGTGACTGGTAGGAAGTGAGGGGGATTCTCATATCTAGGAGTGTCCTATGTAGAAATTATACTGGGTAGGGATTAAATGAGAATTTTTAAGCTGAGATTGTTTATTTTTGAATTGATACTACTAATAGTGGATTTCCTTCCTGGCTTGGTAGCCCTCAGATGTAGGTGAGTTGCACCAAAATGGGTTAACAATTGCTTGTGTTTTTACTGTCTTCTTACTGTGTTTACTACCTTGTTCATTATTTAATATCAATTCAAATATTAGTGTCGTGACATTTCCTTTGAAATCTCATATCTGATACCAGTATTTCAATTAGTATCAGAGCAAGAATCCTGCTCTGTATCTAGGTGAGATCTAGGAAAGATACTTTCTGGTACAATGGACAAGGAGGGAGAATTCGTCAACAGACCACCCATCATGGATGGAACCAATTATGACTATTGGAAAGCACGCATGGTGGGTTTTCTAAAGCCTATGGATAGAAAGTCTTGGAAATCTATCATAAGAGGATTGAAATATCTTGTTGTTTTAGACATGGAAGGAAAGAAGACTTCTGAGTTGAAACCTGAAGAAGAATGGTCTAAAGAAGAGGATGAATTGGATCTTGGAAATTCTAAAGCCTTGAATGCTCTATTCAATGGAGTTGATATGAATATTTTTATCATGTAGAGCATTGGAATAGCTTTCCAATGCTTCTGAATATTTTTTACACAATTTATGGTAATTGATTACCAATATATGGTAACCGATTACCAGACCAGAAAATGCCCCAAAAATTAAATTTTAATTCAATAATCGATTACCAATATGTGGTAACTGATTACCACAACATCTAGGCTAATAATGACATGTTTTCTTCACACAAATCAATTCCAAACAATATGCCATCAACCCTAATCATATTCTAACATCGTCAAGCATTCATACCATGAATTCCATCATTCTTAGCATCATTTCAACATCAAGAACCAGCAACAACATGACCATGAAAAATTATGTTATACATATTGTTGCACCCCAAAATTTGCCCAACATTTCTTTACCTAGCTTGTGTTTCATTTCATTCACATTAGCATTATCATTTGCATTTCATTGATATGTATGCAGGAGATCAAGAGGTATGATTACCAATCAAGATCTATACAAGATTGTGAGGCTATCTAAGAAGGTTATTCAAGTGTTCAAGGGTTGATATCCTTATTAGAGAAGTTAAAAGATCCTCAGAGAGAGTGGTTGAAACAAAGTGTGTAGGTCTCCTAACTTGAGAGTTATAGGGAAAGCCATCAGATGATTTTGAAGCCATGAAGATAGACTTGAGGTCTTGATAGAGCTCATGAGAAGTGTTAAAGATCACTTTGAGTCCTAGACAGGTCATTGTGCAAGATTAAGAAGGCTCAGCCATGAGTGTTGCAATCAAGGTTTAACTGGGTCAACCCTTAGTCAACTGAGGATTTGGAGAAGTTTAAGACTTAATCCAAGAGCCATGTGATCATGGATTGATGCATTGAGATGTTATAAGGATGATTCCAAGTTCAACTCATCATGATTGAAGAGTTTGAGAAGTTTCAGGCTAGGGTTTCTAAGACTTGACAGTGTAAAATCCCCTAGTTTGACCTTGGCTTCCAGGCCATTTAACTCAAGATATGACCTTCATCTCATCTTGACCCCAACATGATTGTTGTAGGGAATTATCTTAGCTTTAATTTTAGTACTAGAAGTCCTTGATAGGGTTTATAAAACTCAAGTTATGAGCCACACAAGTTACAAGTCATTTGAGGCATGTGAATTTGGAGCTTGAAAGTTACCCAACTTACATGACACTTTTTCTCTAGAAGGATGATTCCTATGAACTTTTGGTCAACATGAATGTTGTTCCTTATTCTCTTAGATTTCCATAGAGTGCTAGAAGTCCATGATTGGATTTGTAGAACTCAAGTTATGGCTTTGACAAGTCAAGGGTATTTTCGGAAGTTGTGATTATGGGTCATTTTTGGTTATGGGTCATTTTCACCAACTTAGACATCTCAGATGAAGTTTTGTGCAACTTGAAAGTTGTTCAAAATGATGTTTTTAGCTTGTCTAAGTGTCAAGAGTCCATTCATATGGATTATATCAAGCATTGGTGGAAGAAAGTTCATAAAAAAACCATTTTAATGAATTAAGCTGAGAAAATTCTAAACAATTGAGAATAACATGTTTTTAAGTCAAATTTGTAGTCAATTTGAATGGAATTAATGTTTTAGAGAGATTGGCATTATTACATTTTTGGTTTGAAGTCCATAACATGGCCATTTGGAAGGTTGCTTCACAAATAAGAAACATACCCCACATACTCCATAGGTTGAAATCAAAGGAAGGAAACCACTTCATTACACTCCATAAGGCTTAAGTGAATCATGTTGAATGAATTTGGAGTATGAACAAAGCTTGAAAGCACATATCCACATTGAAAATTTTGAAGGAAAGTGAAAATCCAAAACTCATGAATGGGCTTGGTTTGGGCCTCCAACCCATTGAAACAGATCATAAATAGGATTTAGAACAGAATTGGAAGCTTCTAGTGATCATTTTCGTGGAGAATCCATTGGAGAGAAGTGGAGCAAGAAGCTTGAAGTTGAAATTTGATTTTGGAGTTCAAGAGCGAATCAAGATCAATTGAGGATTTCATCACCTTCATCAAGCATCTTGGAGTGAATCTGCACTTTCTTGGAGGTTGAAGAGTGCAAGAACTACTTCTGTTACAAGCTTGAACACAGGTTGGTACATTTTACGATTGTGCTTAGTTTAGGCAGTGTTAGATAGAAATTCATAGGTGGTTAGGATCCTGATGATGTGTAGTTGGATTTAGGATGATCAATTGCATGATTAGAGACGATTTAGGTTGGACACCATTTTCGGTTGAGATTGGGATTTTGAGATTCGTGCGTTTTTAGAGTGAACAAATGATATGGTTGGATTGCTGGTGAAATTATGGACAAGATTCATGTAAGGATCGTGGTGAATGGTGGTCTATAGAGGAAGTTAGGGTTGTGCAGGGCGACCGGAAATGTCACCGGTGGTGGCCATGGCTGCGCGCGAATGTTGCAGAAGTTTAAACGAGGAAGATGGAATCTTCACCATCCGTGTGTATGGAAATGTTAACTCAGTCCTTCATCCAAGCGCGTATGTTGCGCCACGTACCCTCCCCCCTTGTACGCAGCGTTTCACTAATGGGAACTCAGGCTGTTGTGTTGTGATACATGCACCAAATGAGCATTGGTTCGATCCTCACGCGTGACAATTTTCCCTTTATTTTTCTGAACTGAAGAGAATATGATTGAATTCAAGGCGTTGGGCTTAGTGAATCTCTTGCTATCCTCACCCCCATCTCCAGGCCCAATGAGAGTTTCAACGTGATTCCCTTACTCAACACCCCCCTCCCCTGGCTTTTTTTTCTTTTTTGGTGACTGAGTTGATACTCAGATGGGCCTCACACCCTGTTTCTATGCGCGCCCCCATGGTGATGGGCCCAAGCATTTTGAACTGGCTTTATTTGCTGACTGCACCCTCTTTTCATCTTCTTTTTAATTTTGTTTTATTATTTTTGTACATTTCATACTAGTTTGATTTTAATCCATTAAAAATAGGAAAATTAGTCAATAAATCCTGAGATTTTTTCCCCTGATTCATGAATGAGTTTAGGAATTTTAGGAACAAAAAAATCATGATTAGCATTCATTTTCATTTTATTTGAATTTTTCACATCTTATTTGACAATAAAATTGAATTGTTTGCCTCTTCTGCTTGGTCAATTTTGTTTGAGCATTTGGTATTGAGTTTTTGCTTGATATTTGGCTTGTGATTAGGCTAGATATGTATGCTCCCCTCAGATTTTTCTCACATTTTTGTGATGAATTTAGGTGTTGTTTTAAGACTAGAACTTTAGGAGTTCCCTTTTAGGGTTTAGTTGAGATACCTTGAGGTTTAGGATTTTATTAGAGGACTTAGAGATTGAATTAGGTTCTGATTTTTTAACTATAGATTATTAGTGAATGCATGTTCCCATAGAAAAATAATCATATTTTTAGAATGTGTTTTGGTATTTTTGATAGAATATTCTACTTGTGTGTTCATTTGGTGTTTCAATGTTGATGATTGATTTGGAGTGGACAAAACGTTGGGCTTGCTTGCATAGTGGGCTTCTAGATCTCATTGGAAGATATCATGGACTTGATGAATCTTGTGTGAAGTGGCTGGTGGAGCTTGGATTGGAGTTTTTCCTTCCTTGTTGTTAGCTTTGTGTAGCTTAGGAAATTAGGGCTTTAGGAGAGAGCTTTAGAAATAGATATTTCTTCAAATAATGGTTGGTTTTGTTCCCATTCCATTCTTATCCTATGATTCAAAGTCCTCATGTTAAAGTCTCATCCCTCCTTTGGAGGGATGTGTGACATTTACAATGAGTAGAACTTTTGAGGATGCCTTTCTCTGATGACTGGTTGAGTGTCATACAGGATTCCTTTGGTTTACTGTCTGCTTCCCATTATCAAACAATCATCTTATTGATTCTCTTCATTCTTGGTGGAGCCTATTGAAGATTGAAGCTTGAAGATGAAGTACCTTTCATTCTCTTGAAGATTGATAGACTTGAAGAACAGTTCCAGACTGTGGACTGAATTGCTGTCAGAGATTGCTTTGCTGTGAAGCTGTGGAAGCTGTTGATTTGCTTTCTGGACTGTCTGTTTTCTTTCTGTGCAACTGTATTGATGAGAATTGATTGGTGTGATGCATTTAGGTTAGGTCATGTAGTTGAATAAGCCTAAGAACATCCTAAGGGTTGAGCTTCTCCCCTTGCTTGTATTGCATTAGAGGTTGAGTTGCTTCCTCTGCTTGTATTTTTACTGTGTGGCTTTGCTTGTTGGTATTTGGTAGAGCTCTGCTCCCTTGCCTGTGTGGTTTGTGATTTGCTTGATGGCATTTTATTTTCCTTTATGATTGCAGTTATTCATATCTGGCTTGAGGTTGAGACGAGCTTGTGGAGGCTGATGCCCCATACACATTTCCTCCCTCACTTGCATTGCATGCATTTTATAGTCGTTTACTGTTTACTGTTTAAGCTAATGCTTTATCTGTTTCTGTATATCATTGACATGATCCCCTAGGAATCTCACTTCCTTTGATAAGGAAGTGATGATTATAACTTTAGGTTGAAACCTATGCATGACAACTTCTAGGAGTTCCCTGTTTCAAACTTCAACCATAGGATGAATCCTTGGCATGACAACATTAGAACTTGATAGTCTCCCTTTAGTTGAGCCTATTCTCTCTTCTCATCTTAAAACAACAGTAAAAAACATAATAAAGGCAAGTTGGTATAAGCGCGTTATGAGCCTTAAGCTACTTGGGTAATGATAATTGAGCGGCCTCCTCTCAATCGTCTAGAATGTTTAGTATACGTCCTTTGGACGATATGCAACGCATTCGTTCCCAGGTCATAGTCTCTAGTGTTGTACGAATTACAGACAAACTAAAAAACAGTTCTTCCGTAAAAGACAGAAAACAAACTTCAAACCTTTTTGCCCCGTGGGCCCGTAATTCAAAGGAAGCTTTTCTGAAGAAAAGAGTGTCGTTAACTCCCAGTTCTATCGCAAACGGTAACGCCTAAGTCTCCAAGGGTCGAGCTGCGTACACCAAACTGCTGGAAATTTTTGTTAACCCTACTCGATAAAACAGATGAATATGAACTCCCGTAATCCGTATTATCCCGAACTACGTAAGCTCTGATCTCTCATGCCTGTTGAGAGTACGTAGGCACAATACTGATGTATTGGCGAGCCACCTTCCCCCATCCGTTTACCTGTAGTTAGTCGAACTACGTTGACTCTGATTTCTCATTCTCTGATGAGAATACGTAGGCATAAAGTGTGACGCTTTGCCGAGTCATTTTCTTTTCTTTTTAGACCAGCCTTGATAGGTAGATAGTAAAACCAACCCGTCAGATAAACACAACAAGTGTGGATCCCATGGAGTACGATGGACGTGAGGGGTGCTAATACCTTCCCCTTGCGTAACCGACTCCCGAACCCAGACAATGGTTGCGATGACCTTGTCTTATACCTTTTCGTCAGGTTTTTCCGACCGTTTCCTTTCCCGTTCTGAGGGATAAATAACGAAAGGTGGCGACTCTTCTGTTTTGCCGGCACCTTATTTTCGCGGTAGCGACACATATACATAAGTATCACAACCAACAAGCTCAACACAACATAAACCCTAATCCATCACAAAACATCAAAAATGACATCAAGAACAACATGTATTAACACATAGAAGCAAAGATAAGTATGGACAACAATAATTTTATGGTCCAATTCACATAATCCTAACCCAATTTTTTAATAAATTTCCTCTAAATCTAAACTACCTATGGAAATCACCTTATTGAAGAAGAAGATAAATTGATGATGAAGATGATGAATCCAAGAACTTATCTTCTTCCTCTTCCATGAGTTTCTCCTCTTTTTCCCTTTTCCTCTTTCTTTCTTCTTTTCTTCTTTTTCTTACTATCTTTCTTCCCCTTTCTCATAAATATATATAACACACACATACAGGGACGAAGATATTTATATAATTATGGGATCAGTTACCCCATTAATATTTTAATAATATATATATATATATATATATATATATATATATATATATATATATATATATATATATATATATATATATATATATATATATATATATATATATATATATATATATATATATATATATATATATATATATATATATATATATATATATATATAAAGGATACTGACATATTAATTGTTCTCCTCCCTATACATTATTCTTTTTAAAAATATCAAAACTGTGAGTGTTATGCTCTAGTATTTTTTTCTCACCTCACTATAATCTATTGATATATGACATTTAAAATATTTTTTTAGACAATACAATTCTATTCGTGATCCTTCTTATGTCACTTTAATATACTATATATATTTATATGTTGATAGGTTATGATTATTTATTTATAATTAATTTTATAGAATATATATTATAATATTGTTTTCTTTTAAATATACACTACATTCTAACAAATCACTGTACATTTTAACAAATAATATATGTTATACTATATATGTGTGTTTTGCCTCCACAGTTAAATTTTTGTGGCTTCGTCCACACGCACGCACGCACTCACACACACACACACACACACACACACACACACACACACACACACACATATATATATATATATATATATATATATATATATATATATATATATATATATATATATATATATATATATATCTGTGTGTGCGTGTGCGTGTGTGTCTGCGCGCGTATGTGTGTGTGTGTGTGTGTGCGTGTGTATGCATGTGTGTATGTGTGTGCGTGTGTGTGTGTATTGGTTATGTATTAAATTTTTATTATGCTCATTTAAATTATAGATATAATCATGTCAAATGTTAAGCATCAGTTTAAAATTTTAAGCATAACTAGGAACAACTACGTAACATGGAATAACAACTTAATAAAGTACCTTGCATGCGAGGAACTCGACAAAATCCTTGAAGGAGAAAATTCAGGAAACTCAGCTGTTGACCCAAAAGAGATGACAATGAAAAAAAATCAAAAATACATAGAATAATCAAACGCCACATTGACGATGGTTTACAAACAGAGTATTCAAACGCAAAAGATCCCAAGATTTTGTGGGATAAACTTAAGGCAAGATTTAGACATCAGAGAAAAGTATTGTTGCCCTCATTAATGGATTAGTGAAAAAAATTAAGGTTCAAAGATTATAAAAGTGTTTTTGCATATAACTCTGTCATGCACCAAATTATAGCACAATTAAAATTTTGTGGAATAGTTATAACCGAAGAAGAAAAGTTGAAAAAAACTTTTTCAACTTTTCATGCATCCCAAGTTTTATTGCAACAATAGTACAGAATGAGGGAACTTTCTAAGTATTCTGATTTAGTTACAACCCTTCTAGTAGCATAACAAAACAATGAGCTCCTTATCAAAAACCACCAGTCACGTCCCACATGAACAATAACATGTCCTAAGATAAATGCCACAACATTTAATCAAAGGCGTGGTGGCTATAATCGTAATAAAAAAACATGGAGGTTATGTTCGTTCTGAGGGTCCTAGTCAAGGCAGATATCACGGTCGAAACCATTTTTGTGGACGAAGTTATATGAATAATTATAGATTTCCCATATATGACCAAACTAACAGGAATCGTCAAGGTAGGGGTATTTATATCCAAGAGGGTCCCTTAAGGAATCATGATGACTTTTGATATAGATGCGTAAAGAAAGTCATTGGTCTAAGACGTGTAGAACACCAGAACATTTATGTAAAAAAATAAGGCATTTATAGAGGGAAAGGGGAAAGAAGTAAATTTTAATGAAATTGAACCTGAAAATGATACTAAATGTCTCGAGGTTGCTAATTTCGTTGAAGGAACAATAGATTGAGTAACTTTTGTATAATGTGCAATGAACTTGTATTAATGTTTGAACTATGTGCAAATTTAAGTATTTGTATGTTGTTTGCATGAAATAATAATGTTAAATATGTTGTGCTGATTTACTCTTTATTTAACCTTATTTCTATTTCAAGAAGGTTAGACATGGAATATGTTGAAGACATTTGCATTCCAGACAGTGGAACTACCCACACAATCCTCAAATGTAAGAAATATTTCACTGGAATAAATCCTACTAAATGTGTAATAAATACAATCTCAGCTCTTGCAGATTTGATTGAAGGAACAGGTAATGCTATGTTCATATTACCAAATGGAACAATATTTATCATTAATAATGTTTTATACTCTCCAAAATCAAAGAGAAATTTGTTGAGTTTTAATTACATATATAGTCAAGGATATGATACTGATATTGTAACTGAAGATAATATGAAATATATTAACATTACTACTAATATTTTGGGAAAGAAGAAAACTTTAGAAAAACTACCAAAATTTCCTTCTGGGTTACATTATACTTATATGTATGCAATTGAATGTAATTCATTAGTAAAAGAAGATTCTGAAACAATGATTTTGTGGCATTATTGTTTAGGTCACCCTGGTTCAATAATGATGTTTAAAATAGTTAAAAGTACCCATGGTCATCCATTAAAAGGTTTGAAACTTACAAAAGAATATAAACCATGTGAATCTTACTCTCTTGGAAAATTAATAACGAAGCATTTGCTAGTAAGATTCAGACAGAATCACCTGCATTTCTTGAAAGAATTCAAGGCGATATATGTGGACATATTCATCCAGCGTCGGGACTGTTCATTTACTTTATGGAATTTGATCTGACCTTATCAGAAGGGAATCAATGGACCGCCACACGTCTTTGAACTGCTTCCTGTTCATCGGTGGTAAGAAGGAAGAGGGTGTAACACCCTTCTAAACCCCACGGAATATATATAAATAATTAGAGTAAATCATCATGCATTCACAAAAGGGTGTCACACATAATTTTCAAAACATCAAAATCCACTTGTCATGCTCATTAACACTTTAATGAATAATCATACTTTTCAAAATTTCACTTCGCATGTAGCAGCGGATTCATTTTATATCATAATTCTCTTAACGGGAACATTCATGTTCATCACATAGTTCAACATTACTTAGGCACTAAGGCCAACATCCTAATATTTCGGTAAATATAAAAACATAGCGTAGAGTACATAAAGTATCTCTAAAACATAAACCAAACGATCCCAGTGTTACATGACCAGAGCATTACTCGACCCAACATAACTAAAATACTAAATAGCTACGCCAACAGCGACCATGCAATTGCGATCAACTCTACTCTTGATACCTGCACGATGTCAGATAGGACATCATTCCAGCAGAAGGGTGAGAATTCACATCAATATTGAAATCATAAAATAATGAATAATGTAAAGCATGTCAGGACAAACACCAATATTCTCACACTTCAATTTTCATCAGCCAATATCATTCAACAACCATACATTCACAAATCTCAATTCAATAAGTCATACACATATACATACTTTCATATAACAATCATATATTCACAACTCCCAATTCAACAAGTCATACACATACACATACTTTCATACAATAATTATATATGACATGTGACTCATTGCAGCTCAATGCAACGCATGCCATGTGGTACCAACACTTGTTATTATTTTTCGGTTTTTACATTTAAATCGGGTCTGTTCCCTAGACCAATAACAAACAATAACCCGTTCCCTAAGCTTTCAAACTCCGCTCTAGGTTTGGGACAAGTCACTAGTCTCCATGAAACTAGCAAGTATTGCCTCTTGACACAAATGATGCGTATGCAATCAACAACCAAATGCACTTAAGACCGTTCCCGCATCTTAATCTCATGCATTCTCAAATAATTCATCACACGAGAATTATAACATGATTGCACACACAACATATTTCATAATAATCAAAGTATTCATACTTTCACACCTCATCATTACATTTATCAAGTAATGCACAAGAATCAATTAGATTCAATCACAATTCACAACACAGTTCAATGATTACACAAAGAACAATCAATCCATCACCAATAAATGAATTCAATATTCAATACATAATCAACTTGTTAAACAACAATTGATATCTCAATAACCAACCAAAGGTTTATAATCAATCAATACTTAAGTAAATAATCAATAAATCATCCCAATTAATCCATATTTTAGTTAAGATTCAATTAATCAATGACTCTGTGTAATCAAACTTCCGGTACATGATTTTTCCAAGTTTCAGTTAGTGCAATCGATTGGAGTTATTGTGCAATCGATTGGTCATGTGGAAAATTCACTTATTTCAGCTTCTGCACAACATGCAATCCAGTGGAGTTATTGTCCAATCGATTGTATGACCCAATTTTTCATATTTTTAGCTACTGTCTTGCTGTGTAATCGATTGGACAGCTAAAAATTCAGTTTCCAGCAGTTTTGTTCAGTATGCAATCGATTGACATATCAGTGCAACCGATTGCTCACTGTGCGTTTTTGAAAAATTATGCAGAAAATTGTATTTTTATCAACCATTCCCTCCTTTGCTACCATAATCAATCCCCTCATATTAGGGCATTCACAAAACTCGAAAATTCACTAAATCATGAGAAATCTATGGGTTTTATCCTACATAAACTTCTACTCATTAACCATTAACCCACAATTCCAAAATTTAGGGTTTCTCCCTACACAACTTCTACCCATTAATCATTAACCCACAATCCCAATAATGAGAGAATACCCACCCTTACCTTAGGTTTCTTATGAAGAAGAATCTTTGATTCCATTGATGCTTGCATTCTGATTTCTCCCTTCACTTCATCTTTTCCTCTTGCCACTTTCTCTTCTTCTCTTCTATTCTCTTTTCCCCTTCCCTTCTCTTACTAACTCCTCTTCTCTAAAACCCTAAGAATTTAATCCTTTATATTGGGATTTACCCAACTCCTCTCACTTTCTATTCACACACCTCAAATTAGGCCCAACTAATTAATCTAGCAATTATACAATATTATACCAAATCAATAAATCAATTAATTTAATTAATTCCATAAATCACATATTTAGATTAAATCAATTAAATCAATTAACTCATATGAATTAAATAAATCAAATGATTAGTACACATAATTAATTATTAAAAATTGGACTGTTACAGAGGGGGGTGTACTTGCAAGACACTCCGATGCCAAAGTAAGAAATTGGACAGAGTGAGAGAAAATACAGAAAGTAGGTTGAGAATTGAATACCTGACTCTCTTGTGAAAGAGGGTATTTATAGAGAAACCCCAGCACAGAGCCAACGTTCATTTGAGTTGGACTGGATGGCCAGGCCCAACCCAAGTGACTGTTAGGGCTTACGTGGCATAGGGAATACCAGAACATGGTCTTCGCCCTTGTTCAACTGCTCCATGAACTCCGGAGAGTGGGTTGACCTACTCTTTCGGAGGTGGGCAGTTGGTTGATGACGTGTCCCCGCGGAGGGGAGCACGTGGAAGACGTGTGAGGCATACGTCTATCTGCCCGACAGGGGAAGCGTCATGCCCGACGGGGCAATGCCTGGTCGACGGGAACCTCATGTTCGACACAGATGAGGAAGGCTCATTTGGGCCTTTCACCAAGTATAAGTGGGTTGGGCCTTCCCGATAAAGCGGGGGCCCAGGCCAGAACAGGAGCCCCCTAAGTCGTAGCTCCACGGTGAGGGAGCGAAGACTTTATGATGTCATGCTTAGGCGGGAGAGTGTGTCGAGGAAGCTATTGTCGAGCACTGGTGTCGGGGAAATGTTCCTATCTGACGTGAGCATGTTGCGAGCACATACGTGTTCGGGCTTTTGGACGTCCATGTCAAGGACGCGCCCCACCTGACGTTGTTGTCGGGGAGACGTAAGGTTGTTGTCGGGGAGATGTGATGGACGCGACTGTCAGCCTTCGCCACGTGTCGAATGTTGGATGGGCCATGTGGGGCGGCTACCCTAGGCAATTCAAGTGCCTAGGGACGCTTCGAGTCCCGTGCTGGGGGTATAAGTACACGAGCCCCCTTTCATTCCACACTTTCGCTTCTGCTTCCCCTCTTTCGTGATGATTGATTTGCTCATGCCTGCTCGCCATCTATGCCGCAACCACCTCCGCGCATTCCGCTGTTATCTTCAATCTAGTAAGTATCTTCTCCTTGTGTTTTCTAGTTCCGCACCCTAGGATTGTCGTTAGGTCTTGATGAATGCCCTGAGGAGAGAAGCGAATCTTTGCCGCTGCAGGGGGAGGTTTTTAGGGGTTTAGATGAATGCGCCGAGGAGAAGCGAGGGGATAGTTTGAATCCCCCGGAGACAGATGCTTATTTTAATGAACACCCCGGGGAGGTAGGATAAGATCAATTAGATGTCCCAGGGAGAGTATATAGGCCAGATGAATCCCTCGGGGATGCTAGAGGGCGACTGGACGAGGGTCCCGGGGATGCGCGTTTGAGACAGATGGATATCCCGGGGAGAGGGAAGGACTTAGACTGAGTCTCTCGAGGATGCTTCCCAGACGGCTTTTTCCTGTCGCCCGCGGGCACCGTCCTCTTCGCCCTTTCACTTGACTTGCGGTGGAAGGGTGAATTTGATCTTGGTTATCGAATTCAGCGTGACCTTTTGCTTTTCAGGTGTAAATGACTTTGCGTGTCCCGGGGACTATGGTCGTAGATGAAGCATTAGGCGCTGCTTCTGCCGAGGAGCGAGTCCGCCCTGTCGAAGAGTGGGTGGCTGATGAGCCTCTGTCTACGCCTTCATATATTGCTAGTGACCCGATCGGGGCCTTTGCTTCCGTTGAGGACAGAGGTGAAAATGATCCCATAAGCTGACAGGTGTACCGGCCACAAGACGACCATGGTATATGCTCGAAATATGGGAGAATGCGGTTCCCCATTTATAAGTTCTACTTTCGGGAAGCCGGTCTCAGATTGTCGTTCATAGACTTTCAGTTGGGGGTCTTCGACTGGCTGTGGTTAGCCCCCTCACAATTGCACCCAAACACCATAGCCTTTGTTCGAGCGTTCGAGCTTGTTTGTAGGTATTTGGAGATCGGGGCCATGTTGCCGTTGTTTTTTCTCCTTTTCCATTTGAAACGAAAAACGGTGCATGGCCCGCATGGATGGGTCTCGCTAAAATAGCCCAATAAGATTTTTCAAACGTATATGGACTCTGTCCGGGACTTCAAGGGCTGCTTCTTTGTCATCAGGCCAATTACCCAAGAAGTGTGTGCCTCATTGTATCAGGTAAGGGAGCGAGTAGTAAATGGGAAGAGGGAGCCCGTCATGGTGCCGAAGGTGCCCGTGAAGTGGACCGAGGAGAATTTCTTGAAGGGTACTGATCGGTACATCATGCGGGCGGGGACCCTTAACGAGGAGGACCTCGCTGGCTATCAAAAGATAGTTGCATTTGTGGCTAGCCTACCTCCTTCGAACTTAGTGACACCCGATGGTAGGTATATCCTCGACAGTGAGGGGTGTCGCTTGTGCGAAAATAAGGTGCCGGCACAACAGAAGAGTTGCCACCTTTCGTTATTTATCCCTCAGAGCGGGAAAGGAAACGATCGGAAAAACCTAACGAAAAAGGGTAAGACAAGGTCGTCGCAACCGTTGTCTGGATTCGGGAGTCGGTTACGCAAGGGGAAGGTATTAGCACCCCTCACGTCCGTCGTACTCGACGGGATCCACGCTTGTTGTGTTTACTTGGACGGGTTGGTTTTATCTATCTACCTATCAAGGTTGGCTTAAACAGAAAAGAAAAATGACTCGGCAAAGCGTCACACTTTATGCCTACGTATTCTCATCAGAGAACGAGAAATCAGAGTCAACGTAGTTCGCCCTACGACGGGTTATGGGGGAAGGTAGCTCGCCAATACATCAGTATCGTGCCTACGTACTCTCAACAGGTATGAGAGATCAGAGCTCACGTAGTTCGGGAAACTACGGTTTATTTCCTGTCTTTTACGAAAGAAGTGTTTTTTATTGTGTTTGCAATTTCAATCGCACTAGAGGTTATGACCTGAGAGTGAATGCGTCACATGTCACCCAAAGGGTACCATACTAAACATCCAGACTGTGGAAAAGAAACTCTCCCACAATCCTTTCTCAGATAACTTAAGGCTCGTAACGTACGAAAGAAATCATTCATGATTACTGTATCTTAAACTGTTTTGAGATGAGAAGAGAACAGGCCCAACTAGGAGGGAGACTATCAAGTCCTACTGTTGTCATGCCATGGATTCATCCTATGGTTGAGGTTTGAACAGGGAACTCCTAGAAGTTCTCATGCATAGGTTTCAACCTAAAGTTCTATCATCAATTCCTCATCAAAGGAAATGAGAGTCCTAATGGATCATGTCAATGATACACCAAAACAGACAAAGCATCAACTTAACAGTAAAATGCATGCAATGCAAGTGAGGGAGGAAATGTGTGTGGGGCTTCAACCTCCACAAGCTCATCTCAACCTCAAGCCAGAATGGATAACAGTAATCATACTGAAATATAAAACATGCTGTCAAGCAATAATAGTAAACTGCAATCATACAGAAAAAATGAAATAAAATGCCATCAGGCCAACAAACCACATGGGCAAGGGAGCTGGGCTCTACCGAATACCCGCAAGCAAAGCCACACAGTGACAATA
Source organism: Lathyrus sativus (assembly GCA_963859935.3). Lineage (NCBI taxonomy): Eukaryota > Viridiplantae > Streptophyta > Magnoliopsida > Fabales > Fabaceae > Lathyrus > Lathyrus sativus. The sequence continues at coordinate 476,031,392 of OZ012738.1, forward strand.
CAAGCAGAGGGAGCAACTCAACCTCTAGTGCAATCATGCTCCTAGATTCTACCTATTCTAGATATGAACTTATTCTAATGCATCAAGCAAATCAAACAGAACACATCAATACAGAAAAGAAAAAGAAAGCAACTCCTCTTTCAACTTCAAGCTTCATCTCCTCCAACAGCAACTCAGTCTTCAGACTTCCATCGCTCTTGACAAGTACCAATTTGCTTTTCCAGGTTTCAACCCTTCAACATAAGTTTCAACTTATCTTCTCCTTTAAGCTTCAGCTTCTTGATCAGCTCCACCTTCAGGCTTCACTATCAATCATAAGTATCAACTTGGCTCCTTCAGGATCCCCAGGTGTCAAAGCAAGTACCAACTTCCTTTGTCCTTCAAGCTTCAGCTCTTCAGAATCAATCTCAATCACTTAGAAGTGTCAACTTCATCCTTCAGTCTTTACTTCATCTTCAGGGGTCTTCAAGTATCAACTTGCTCTTGTTGCTCTTCAAGCTTCAGCTGGAATGGCAATGCTCAAGGATTCATCCTCTTCTACACTCTTCAATGGAGTCTTCATCTTCAAGCTCAAGCTCAACATCTCTCAAGATAATCAAACTAGAGGAAATCACTTACTGGATAAGCTGGGACATTGAACTGCTTACTGACCACCAAAGGTGACCTATAAGGGTTCAACATCAAAGGAATGGTTCCCTCAAAAGTTCTACTTCCTAGGTACTATCACTTATCCCTCCAAAGGAGAGAGGTGTATACCATGGAAGGACTTTGAATCATAGGGAGGAATGGAGGTGAAAGATACCATCCATGTTTAAGAAAGAAGTTAACTAAGTCTAAACTCTTCCTAATCCCTAACCCTAAAACAATCAACAAAACAAATACGATCAAGCTCTCAAGCTCCTCAATGCTCCTCAATGCTCCTACTATGCTCCTCCAAGCAATATCAAGCTCTCCAAGCCCACAAAGCAAAGCAAACAAAAATACAAGCCCACAAGGGCAACACAAACAATCATCCACTACAAAAATCATCTAAAAATAGTACACTACTATATTAAAACCTAATATAATTCCTAAGGGATCCTACATACCTACCCTTAATACCCTTATATGCCCCAATACCTATCTTGACCTAGAAACCCAAAATTCTAATGTTATTGTGGACCTATGTTAAGGATTAACCTAGTTCTATACAACCTAAAATCATCTAAGCAAAACTAGTCTAAAATTCATCACAAAATTATGAAATAAATCCAGGGGGAAGCTAACGCTTATATATAACTATCCTAAAAAGAATGGCCTAAAAATGTTAAGGGAACCACCTAAACAAAATTCTATAAATTCATGTATCAACATAAAAGAAATAAAATGCAATAAAAGTAGAAAATATACAAAAAATATCAAAAATGCATGAAATGCAAATATTTTTATTTGATAATTTTCTAGGCATTAATATGAAATGGGAGCAAAACTTCCCACTTAAAAATCATTATTTTTCATTTATTATGATTTTTTCAAAGTTTAAAATAAAATGGAGAAAATAAAATGAAAATATGAAACTGGGGTGCAGATAGTAACCAGATGCAGTTCATTTCATCAATGGGCTAAAAATGAGGGGTGCAGGTAGTAACGTGCTAAGCCCAATCATCATCAGAAAATCAATTAGAAAATGAAACGAAAATAGAAAATGAACGGTGCAGGAAGTAATGGTTTCCAGTTAATATTCACAATGGGCCAGGGTGGGTGGTTTGGTTAGCAAATCCTGACTTAAGCCCAAGAAGCCACCGTTTAATGAAACGGTGCGTTTCACTCGTTTTCTGAATTCCCTCTCAAACTGAAATTAAACACGAGTCGTTGGATCAAACGAGGGTCAAGGGGTCAATCTAGATCTAATGGCTGGGAGGTTGTCTTCAACCTTCAGCTAGGGTTTGAAGCCATTCTCCATGGAAACAGAGCTCCGCCTGCAAACTTCCATCCATTCGTGCTCTCCCATTTCCTACTCAAAATTAACAATACAAAGCACTAACATACTCCATTTTTCATGCTGAACACAACCATAATCTTAAAATCAACTGAATCATCCTAAATCACTGAACCCGATCCAAGATCAAAAATGTGCTCAATCATCCATCTCAACAATTCTTGCAATTAACTACCTCAGATTAATCACCAACTCATACTGATTGATTCTTGATGTCTAGTTCATTCTATATCTCAATATAACTCGAGTTCTTGGTCATCAAAGAAATGGTGTCCATAATTCAATCTTCACCAATTACTCTCTAACTCTCCAAAATCCATCACCTATGTGTCTCTAACCTTTCTACACTAACAAACTAACCTAATTATGCATAAATTATGGTGTAGTGAAGAATTTGCAAACCTGGTTATTCTTAATCAACAGATGGTGAAATCCTTCACTTCAAGCCTTGAAACTCTTCAGAAAGTTTCCTTGGATGCTAATCTTGCTACTGTTTGCAACCAATTTGATGGAGGAGGCTTCAATCTCAGAATTCGATTCTGACTTGCTACCTTGAAAGTTCAATCACCAACTCTTCAATTCACCATGGATTTGCTCTCAAGTTGATCTGCACAGCTTCAGAATCATCAATGGAGTGTGTTTGTATAGAAAGAATGAATGGAATTGAAGAAGAATGTAGAATTGAAACTTGACTTGCAATGGAAGCAACAAGATGGCACACTCTCTCTCAAACCTCTTTTCTCACCAACCTTGCATCTGAGCAAGCTCTAACCATTATATAGGACTTGTTAGAACTGTCCAGAACCTTCTGGAACAATCCAATGAGTATTTGAGCTTCTCATCTCATGATATTTTGATTTCACTTCTCACCATATGCTATCTCATGCCAAGACTCTTGTAACCTTTGTAGCTGACTTGAAATTCTCCCCATATGAGATTTATGATGTGTTGAAATGCATAACTCGTACATTGAGTTTTCTTGAGTTTTGCTTTGGTGCCTTAAGATGCAAGTAAGCCATTTCCAAAGCAGCCCTATGATCTAGGCCTCAAATCAAAATTGTTGCTGAACCATTGTTTTTAGAATGCCTTTTAGAGTCAAAATGACCTATTATATGACATGGTTTGGATGTGTAACTTGTGATTTCCAATTTTCAATTTCAACTTAGTTAACTTATGCCTCCATTTTAGGCCATTTTTATCACTTTTTGATACAAGCCTTTTCAACATCTCAAGACCTCCCTACTAGCCTTAAAACATCATTCTAAGCAAGTTTGATGTTGAAGATTTTTCCATTTGAAGCTTGGAAATAGGAGATATGGCCTTATGCTTGAAATGACCTATAACCTCTAAATGACCAAAATGCCCTTGACTTGTCAAAGCCATAAGTTGAGTTCTACAAATCCTATCAAGGACTTATAGTACTCTCTAGAAAGCTAAGAAGATGCTCTACAACATTCATGTTGTGAGGAAGATGAGATGACAATCACATCTTGAGCGAAACTGCCTTGAAGATAGGGATCAAACTAGGGGATTTTACACTGTCAAGCCTTAGAAACCCTAGCTTAAAACTTCTCAAACCCCTCAATCATGATGAGTTGGTCTAGGAATCATCCTTATAGCATCTCAATGCATCAATCCATGATCACATGGCTCTTGGATTAGGTCTCAACCCTCTCCAAATCATCAGTTGACCTAGGGTTGACCCAATCAAACCCTAATTCCACCACTCATGGCTGAACCTTCTGAATTCTTGTGCAATGACCTCTCTAGGCTTCATGATGGCTTTCAAGACATCTCATAAGCTTTCTCAAAGCTTCAAGTCCATCCTCATAGTATCAGAATCATCTGAGGAGCTCCCACAACTCTCAAGTTTTGAGACACACAACCTTGGTTTCAACCAATCTCTCTGAGGATCTCTTGAGTTCTCTGACAAAGGTATCAACCTCTGACCATTTGAATAACTTTCTTGGCTAGCTTCAAAGTCTCATATAACTCTTGCTGGGTAATCATACCTCCTGGATCTACTGCTCACATATCAATGAGAAGCAGATGATCATGCTAGTGAACACAAGCTTGGTAAATAAGTGTTGGTCAAATTTTGGGGTGCAACAGCTGCCCCTATTCAAACGGCTTAAACCTGACTGGGTGAGGAGCGAACGGCTCTCAGCCAATCAAGGTGCGAGACGGTTGAATACCGATAAACCCGGAAATTTGCCAACTGCACAAGTACACGGTACTCTGGTGGGAACAGATCTTCGAAAACTGAAATAATAGCTGCACGTCAACTAGCTGGAGAATTGGTCACACGGTAATTGGTAATACATAGTCGATCATGCCATCAGGCATCACGATTCATCGGGACTCTTCAGGTCAACCATCAGGTTGATCATGCCATCAGGCATTCAAAGAAACTTGTCGGGCATCAGCCGGACTTCAACCATCAGGTTGATCATGCCATCAGGCATTCAAAGACATCTGTCGGGCATCAGCCGGACTTCAACCATCAGGTTGATCATGCCATCAGGCATTCAAAGACATCTGTCGGGCATCAGCCGGACTTCAACCATCAGGTTGATCATGCCATTAGGCATTCAAAGACATCTGTCGGGCATCAGCCGAACTTCAACCATCAGGTTGATCATGCCATCAGGCATTCAAAGACATCTGTCGGGCATCAGCCGGACTTCAACCATCAGGTTGATCATGCCATCAGGCATTCCGCATTACTGTCGGGCATCAGCCGAACTTCATCAGCAAGTCGGGAATAGAATTCTTGGTCAATCATGAGCCAACTGGGAACATCTAAACCTCTGCCATCGGGCACTCCGCATCAGCTGAGAGAACTGCTTCATTAACACGGTCAGACTTCAATCATGGAGTCTTCAAGGGAGGTTTCAACTTCGCCGTTAGAAACCTGCTGGGGATGACGCTTCGCCTCTGGGGATTCTGGAGAATTATCAAGTAACTCCGCTCCGGGGGTCCAGAAATCATTCTGGAGGACTCAACTCTGCTGAGGACTTCAAGAATCATCTTGGACAACTAACTCCGCCGGGGACCTTCAAGAATCATCTTGCACCGGTAACCATGCTGGAGCTTTCAGGAATCATCCTGAGCGAGCACTCTGTTGGGGATTTCAGGAATCATCCTGGGCAACCTTTACTGGAGACTCCAAGTATCAACTTGAGCAACCAACTCTGGAGACTGCACTGGGGTCTTAAGAATCATCTTAAGTAAACGGCCCTGCTGGGGAATTTAAGAATCATCTTGAACCGAAGACTTCGCTAGGGATCTCAAGAATCATCTTGAGCAAGTGGCTTCGTTGGGGGAGAATGTCAGGAATCATCCTGAGCCATTGATTCTTCGGCGGAACACCTGCAAGACAAGAACGGTAACAACCTAGATCATGTTTATTATGCATATGCTTCGGCAATGGCGCAATGCTCCACACGGTGGAAATGCTATGCGTTTATGATAAGTGCTATGCAATCATGCACAATGATGTGATCCCGTCAGCAAAATAAATGTCGAGGGGGGATTCTCCTATCAAGGAGAGAGAACTACTCAGATAGAGGAATCATCCTGCTGAGGAGAACATGGTCCCGCCAATATCAATTGGACTCCACAGGGGACACAACTTCAGTTGACTGTTGCGGGGGAATGAAGCTCTACGAGAACTTGGACCTGCTGAGGGAAAGCGATGTCAATCGCGGGAATAAGCTGCGTGGTCGTCTCGGCTACTTCTCTGGAGATAACGGCTATGTGGGGAAACAACTTCGGCTGTTCAACCTTCCACTGGGGAGAGCCAATCATGGCTTGAGCAGCTTCCAAGGATTCGGCTCTCTTGGGGATCTGCAGACTCGGCTGAGGAAGGAGAAATCATTCTGCTTGCCGGGGAGAGTACGACTCTGTGGGGAATCTCAATTCCGCTGGGGAAGAAGGAATCATCCGACTTTGGAGGAGAGTACGACTCTGGTGGGGAATTTCAATTCCGCTGGAGACTTCAGTCTGGCACTATCAGTTGCTGCATACTTCGACGAACGAATAGTTTCCTACGAAACCTGCACTTGTGACCCGGTGCTGGGGGATGAACATACGCTTCGGCGCCTGATTCAGCTGAGGAGATGGCGTTCCTTCAGGATGCATCTGATTGGGGAGAGAATCATCTCTGCCTGGGGAGACATATCAATGCTCACGATCTCGCGTTCAGACTCTGCGGGGAGAGGCTACTGAACTCTGCTGGAGAAAGAGGAATCATCCTTCTTCGGGATGCGCACGGCGCACTGTCTGGAATATGCTACACCTGTAACAACACAAACAAACAGACAATATACCCTTTTCAAAGGGACCTATCAAGGTTATTATCTCGTGACAATATTCAAGTAATTCATTGCTTCAACAATCAGTGGCCTAGGCCGGTAAGTTTATGTATGCGCATTTTATCAAAAACATCGGCGTTCTTTTTCGCAAACAAAACAGATAAATGCTAAACAGGCAAATAGAATCGCTGAATAGTATGCATTTTATTGATAACGAACCCCTGAATGGGTAAAAAATGTTTTACAACAGAGGCAAGCTCCTGGAATGAGGAAGCCGCACAAAAATAAAACATAAATATACATCAGTGTATACAAATGTCGGCAACGAGGCGTAGACGAACACCATGAGTTGATCCCTCTATGACCCACTCGACTTCGATACTTCTCCGACGCTTCAGCTTCGGAAGAGATTGATTCAGATAAACGGCCCTCAGGTCTTCCAAACCACTAAAAAAAGAAAGTCCACACGCAGAACACAGTCATTTGCTTTTTCAAATCCCTAACTTTTGCGTGAACCACCCTTTGCGGGTTTTCAGTTCACCGGGATACCCTTTTTTGCTGAAGCCGCCCAGTGTAGGTTTTCGACTTCGCGGGTGTACATTTTTTTCAATTTATATCCATAATTTTTGCCCGAACCTTTTTATTCTGTTTTTGGTTCGCCGGGATGCCCCTTTTTTGCCTGGACTCTCCTTTTTTGTCCAGCGGGTCGCTTTCAAGCAAAGTATTTTTTAACTGCGTCCGCGTTCACCGGGGATGCAAAATCTTCACCATCCATCGTGGATAACAACAAAGCTCCTCCCGAGAAGACCTTGCTGACGATGTACGGACCTTCGTAATTCAGAGTCCACTTGCCCCGGTGATCGGAGTGTGGAGGAAGAATCTTCTTCAGGACGAGATCACCCGTCTGAAAGCTTCTAGGACGCACCTTCTTATCATAAGCTTTCTTCATTTGGCTTTGGTACAGACGACCAAACGCAATCGATGATAACCTCTTCTCGTCCATCAGGCTGAGTTGGTTCAGTCGGTTCGTAATCCATTCTGCCTCTTCGAGTTTCACATCAACCAAAACTCGCAAAGAAGGGATCTCCACTTCTAACGGTAGGACAACTTCCATACCGTCCACCAAGGAGAAAGGAGTTGCCCCGGTTGACATACGTACCGTCGTACGATAACCGTGCAGTGCAAATGACAGCATCTCGTGCCAGTCTTTGTAGGTCACAACCATCTTCTGAACAATCTTCTTTATGTTCTTGTTGGCTGCTTCAACGGTGCCATTCATCTTCGGCCGGTAAGGAGATGAGTTGTGGTGTTCAATCTTGAAACTCTGGCACAGCTCCTTCATCATCTTGTTACTCAGATTCGAACCATTATCAGTAATGATCTGCTCGGGAATTCCATAACGACAGATGATGTCCCTCTTTATGAATTTAGCCACCACCTGCTTGGTCACATTAGCATACGAGGCTGCCTCCACCCACTTGGTGAAGTAGTCGATAGCTACTAGAATGAAGCGATAACCGTTAGACGCAGTGGGCTCGATCTTGCCTATCATGTCAATGCCCCACATGGAGAACGGCCACGGGGAGGACATGACATTCAACGGGCACGGAGGCACATGAACTTTATCAGCATAAATCTGGCATTTATGACATCTCTTCGCGAATCTGAAGCAATCCGACTCCATCGTCAGCCAGTAGTATCCTGCTCTCAGGATCTTTTTGGTCATAGCATGCCCGCCGGCGTGCGTACCAAATGTGCCTTCATGGACTTCTTCCATGAGCATACTCGCCTCTTTCTCATCTACACATCTAAGTAGCACGAGATCGTGGTTTCTTTTATACAACACTCCATCAGGATTGAGATAAAAGTTTCCAGACAGCCTCCTCAGAGTCTTCTTATCCTGGGTTGACGCACCCGCAGGATACTCCTTAGTCATAAGGAAAGTCTGGATGTCATGGAACCATGGCTTGCCGTCGGCGGCTTCCTCGATTGCAAAGACAAATGCAGGTCTATCAAGACGCGAAAGGACAATTCTCGGAGCCTCATCCAAAAATTGACTTTATACATTGAAGCCAACGTGGCTAAGGCATCAGCCATCTGATTTTCAACCCTGGGCACATGATGGAGTTCCACTCGATCAAAGAACGGAAGTAGCCTTCTGGCATAATTCATGTACGGCACCAAATTCGATTGACAAGTCTCCCACTCCCCTTTAATTTGGTTGATCACAAGTGCTGAGTCACCATATATGTCTAGATTCTTGATTCTCAAATCAATTGCCTCTTCTAGACCCATGATGCATGCTTCGTACTCCGCCTCATTATTGGTGACTGGAAACGTCAGTCTCGCAGTAAACGGGATATGGGATCCGTGGGGAGTCGTGATGATAGCCCCGATGCCACTTCCATAGGAATTAACCGCCCCATCGAATATCAATTTCCACTGGGATTTCCTATCTGGCCCCTCGTCGGGTAACGGCTCATCACAATCCTTCGCTTTGAGAAACATGATGTCCTCGTCAGGGAATTCAAATTTCATCGGTTGGTAATCCTCGATCGGCTGTTCGGCAAGGTATTCAGACAATACGCTTCCCTTAATGGCCTTCTGGGACACGTACTGAATATCATATTCCGTTAACACCATTTCCCATCTGGCAATCCTGCCCGAAAGAGCCTGCTTCTCGAAGACGTACTTGATCGGATCCATCTTCGAAATTAGCATGGTGGTGTGATTGAGCATGTACTGTCGTAAACGTTTGGCAGCCCAGGCTAGTGCACAACACGTTTTCTCCAGCGTCGAGTAGCGAGATTCACAGTCCGTGAACTTCTTACTCAAGTAGTAAATGGAATGCTCCTTTCTGCCCATCTCGTCGTGCTGACCGAGAACACACCCCATACTATTCTCAAGAACTGTCAAGTACATGATTAATGGCCGTCCCGCCACTGGGGGTATCAAGATTGGAGGTTCTTGAAGATACTGCTTTATCTTGTCGAATGCCTTCTGGCAATCCTCATTCCAAGTAATCGCCTGATCTTTCTTTAAAAGCTTGAACATCGGTTCACAAGTGGCCGTGAGCTGAGAGATAAACCTTGCAATGTAGTTTATTCTGCCCAAGAAACCACAAACTTCTTTTTCTGTTTTCGGCGCTGGCATTTCTTGAATTGCTTTTATTTTCGCAGGATCAACCTCGATGCCTCGTTCGCTCACAATAAACCCCAGTAACTTTCCGGACCGTACTCCGAAAGTACATTTGTTAGGATTCAGCCTCAACCTGAACTTCCTAAGCCTCTCAAAAAGCTTCAATAAGTTGACCAGATGCTCTTCCTCCGTTTGGGACTTCGCAATCATGTCATCAACATAGACTTCAATCTCATGATGAATCATGTCATGAAACAAAGTTACCATTGCTCGTTGGTAAGTGGCCCCTGCGTTCTTCAGACCGAAGGGCATTACCTTATAGCAAAATGTTCCCCAGGGAGTGATAAACGTCGTTTTCTCCATGTCCTCCGGCGCCATCTTGATCTGATTGTAACCGGAGAAGCCATCCATGAACGAAAACACGGAGAACTGGGTTGTGTTGTCGACCAACACATCGATATGAGGCAACGGGAAATCATCTTTAGGGCTCGCCCTATTCAAATCCCGATAATCGACGCACATTCGTACCTTACCGTCCTTCTTCGGTACAGACACTATGTTGGCGACCCACGGAGGGTAAGTGGTGACCGCTAAGAAGCCAGCATCGAGCTGTTTCTGTACTTCTTCTTTGATCTTAACGGCCATATCTGGTCTCGTCCTCCTAAGCTTCTGCTTAACGGGAGGGCAATCTTCTCGCAGCGGCAAGTGGTGGACCACGATGTCCGTGTCAAGTCCGTGCATATCTTCGTATGACCAAGAAAAGACATCACTATACTCTCTTAGCATCTCGACCAATCTCTGCTTGACATCATTCTGCAATGCGGCCCCTATCCTGACGTTTCTGACGAGCTCTTCAGAACCCAAATTCACGATCTCAATCTCCTCTTCATGAGGCAGAATAACTTTTTCCTCTTGTTTCAACAAGCGGGCCAACTCCTCAGGAAGGTCTTCGTCTTCATCAATCTCTTCTTTGGCTTGATAGATTGGGCAATCGAAGTCGAAGTGAGCCGTAGAAGGTCCAGAGTCAATGTCATCTGTTATGTGGATCCTGCAATAACAAGGGTTAAGCTTAAAACAAGGATATGCAGGTTAGCACAAACCCCATTGCCATTTTACTGTTTTTCAAAACAAATATAAAACAGGAATAACAGAGATCACAAAATTTGAATACGAAGAAAACGCCTTTGATTTATTAACAAAATGCATGTACATAATCCAACAAGGCCCTGACAATAAAACCGCTATGCCCCGGGTAGGACATAGGGTTGTACAATGATTGGAAAAAGTAAATCACTACTCTTCACTTGTCATATGGATGATATCCTTGATGGTCCAATTGTTGAGGCCCTCGCCCGGCTTGCTTGGCTGAATCCAAGAGTCGAGGTCACAATCGCTATCCCCGCTGTCTTCAGACGCCGCGTTGATGCTTTCGAAAATCACTCCGCCACTGGTAAATTGGATCGGCCCTTTACCTCGAGACGCACTGCTAGATGAAGAAGAAGAAGCTTCAGCTCCAGGAGAATATCCCAACCCAAACTTATCCTGCTTGTTGGGTATCTCCAAAATTCGCCCCCAGTCTGGGGTAGATCCGGCTTGGACGACGGCCCGAGCTTCTTTGAACGAGGAGAGATTCATCTCTGGCTTCTCTGTGACTACAGGAGCTACTTCTTTCACTTTGACAGCTTCGAACGCTTGGCAAAGAGTTTTATGGATTTCGCCATCCATTTCCACATACTTAAAGGATGACAAATGGCTCACCATTATGTCTTCCTCGCCGCACACGGTTACAATGCTTCCCCCGACAGCATATTTGAGCTTTTGGTGCAACGTGGAGGTCACGGCACCAGCAGCATGGATCCATGGCCAGCCCAAGAGACAACTGTAGGCAGGCATGATGTCCATAATATAGAAGACCGTGTCGAACGTTTCCGGACCGACTTGGATCGGCAGGGTCACCTCCCCGAAAACGTGGCGTTTAGTTCCGTCGAATGCCTTCACAACCAGATCACTGGGTGTGCAGAGCACTCCACGAGTGTCCAACTTCATTAATGCCTTCTTCGGAAGAACATTAAGCGATGAACCCGTGTCCACCAGCACGTGCGACATGATCGTGCCCCTACACTCTATCGAGATGTGCAGGGCATTATTGTGATTTCTCCCTTTTGGCGTCAGCTCTAAGTCTGTGAAACCTAGCCCATTGCCAGCATTTACATGGGCTACAACCTCTTCTAGCTGATTCACCGATATCTCTTGCGGTACGTAGGCGGCGTTCAATACCTTCAGTAGCGCGTTGCGGTGTACTTCAGAACACAGCAACAAGTTTAGAATGGAAATCTTCGAGGGCGTCTGATGGAGATGGTCTACAATCTTGTAGTCGCTCTTTTTGATCAACCGCATAAACTCCTCGGCCTCTTTGACAAGCAAGTCTTTTCCTACCCCACACGGGGCCTCTTCGACGACTTTGCTTTTACCCTTATCGGCCGTATCAGCTCTGACCGCTTTCTCTGCCACGACCTCCGGCGGTGCAAACACTCTTCCGCTATGAGTAATACCGCTGATTCCTGCGAGGTTCTCCACAGTCGACCCATACGGTTCCAGCTCCAACTTCTGTCCATTGCAATAGACTTCAGCCCCATAATGCCACGGAACGGCGTTAGTGCTCTCGAATGGTATCGGCCCAGCTTTGGTAATAGTAATTGTAGGCGGTCTGGGCGCAGAAATAGTTATTGGCCGGCGAGGGATGGTGATGGTGGCGACTTCATCGGCCTGCTTCAGCACTACCTCTCCTGATCCACCTTCAGCCCTCCGGCTAAACTGCAGAATCCCCTCAGTCATCAGACTTTGAATTCCTTCGACCAACTGCTCACATCCATCAGAATGCGTGGCACAGTCCATGCATAGTTCTCTGCACCCTGGAAAGAACCCTCTTTTCAGCAACTTAGCTTTAACGAAGCTAAGCGGCGTCTTTAGATCTTTGACATCAGTCAACAGATCTGCACTCTCTTCTTCGATAATGGTGTTCACTCCGCCTCCCCTATGATTCGGCATAGGATTCTTCGTGACATTGGGCACATTATCGGAGAAGTTAATGATCTTGGCGTCCACCAAATCCTGCACCTTGTGCTTGAAGGCTTTGCAGTTCTCGATTGTGTGGCCTGGTGCCCCTGAATGAAAATCGCAAGTGGCATTGGCGTCGTACCCTGGTGGAGGTGCCCCTGTCAAGGGAGCCATCATCCTCTTCTGGACCAATTGAAGCTGAAGCAAAGTCTGCAAGATTTGCGCGTACGACATGGGCGGTGCCTCGAAGTGACGGTTTGCCAAAGATACCCGATTCTGGTACTTTCTATATCCCTGTTGATTCGGTTGCTGCTGCTGCTACTACGGAGCTGCCGAGATATTTATACTGGCTACCTGCTGCTGAGGGCCCTTGCCCTTTCTTCGAGCGTTGGTCACAGCGCTCGCATCTCCTTCTCGCCTTTTACCAGCATAAGGTTTCTTTCCACCTCCTCCAACTGAGGATGACTCACCTTGGATTTTCCCGATCTTGATTCCATTCTCGACGTGCTCGCCCATGATAATGAGAGCTGAGAACGTCCCAGACATACCGCTGACTAACTTTTCATAGTAGACCCCTGGGAGGGTGGCTACAAACATCTGCACGAGCTCTCGTTCAACTATCGGCGGCTGAACCCGAGCTGCCAACTCACGCCACCGCTGGGTGTACTCCTTAAACCCTTCATTATTCCTTTGCGACAGGTTCTGCAGCTGGACTCGGTTCGGGGCCAAGTCGCTGTTGTACTGGTAATGGTGCACAAACGCTTCAGCGAGATCCTTCCATGTGCGCACGCTAGTGGGCTCCAGACCCATGTACCACTCGAGGGACGGCCCAGAAAGACTGTCTTGGAAGAAGTGCATCAGCAACTTCTCGTCTTCGGAATAAGCAGACATCTTCCTGTAGTACGATCTCAGGTGGACACGAGGGCAAGTGGTGCCCTTATATTTTTCAAATTCAGGTACCCTGAACTTAGGAGGTACCTTGAAATCAGCGATTAATCCCAGCTTGGACATATCAACACCCAAAGTATTCTGATTCTCGATATCTCTCATTTTATCTTCAAGTGCTTTGAATCTGAGCCGCGCTTCAGCATTCAGCTCCCCTTCAGCACCTCTTTGAGAGAACACATCATCCTGATGATCCTCAAGCCATGGTTGAGGCACCAACAGATTCCCGACGCCTGCATTGCCGTTGCCCGGCCCGATATTGACATTGGCTCCCAGACTCCCATTACCGACGCCCGCCGTATTGAGTCCGATGTTGGCCATCATGTTGCCATTAGCACTGTCGTTGCCCCCGGCCACGGGGACACCATTCTGTGGAGTATCAATTGGTGGAGGAGTAGGCACGGTCCCACCGTGGAGTATGCCGTTGCTATCAACCCTGGAGATCAAAGGCTGAACCAAAGTTCTGAGCTGATCTTGATCGTTGGCGACCACTTGCATGAGCTCCATGAAGCGATCCATCCTTTCGCGGAGCTCCTGAACATCAGTTTGCACTTGATCTATGATTCTGGTCTGATTAGCTCTAGTAGGATAACGGTGAATTAGTCTCTGATCAATCCTGGAACCACCGGAAACAGCCTGGGACAACCTGTAAACCTGAAAAACCTGTAAACACTAAAGGGTTAGGAAAAACAACAAAATGCTCGTCATGCAAATGCTTCATGCAAATGCATGCGTGTGTCTGTGTGTTTGGGAGATTTCCCCCGATCCTAGTGCCTGAGTGCCAGTGATGATAATAATAATAAGAAGAAGCCCGAGTCCAATCATGGAAACAACAATCTCATATATAAAGAAAGCCTATTAAGGCAGTACATAGCATCAGCGAGTACAAGATGAATCGACAGCGTGACCTCAGCCAACAAGCCTGGTGATGGTCAGCATACAACAATGATCAAAACGAAAGGAATACAAATAGTCAAGTACGGCCACGGGCGCGATACTCTTCTAACAACTCCTTCGTCTCTGGATGATCCGGCAGAGTGAGTAACCCCTCGACGAGTAATTCCCTCTGCACAATGGTATACTGAAGTCCTTTGATCGAACCTTCCCATGCTCCTTCGCCGAAGCAATCCTCTAATTTCCGCTTCTTGGACTCAAACGTCAGCTTGCGCTCCTTCAGGTTAGCGAGAGCTTTGTTGAGCTGGCCTTCGGCGGCGTATCTGCGGGCGGTTTCTTCGTCAAACCTCTGCTCACTGTCCTTCACCTGGGCTTCCAGCTTGGAGATCTGTAGCATCAGCTTATCCTCTCGCTCTTTCCTGGTGGCCAGGGAAGCCTTCCAGTGCTGGTTGAACTTGGATATCCTCCGATATGCCTCGTCCAAGTGCTGCTTCTTCGTAGCCAGTACGTCGTTGACAGCTTTGAAGTCTCGACCCCATGCGTTCACGCTCGACTATCTGCTTTGTCAGGTCTGTACCTAGCTGGTTCACCAACTCTGTCTGCCTTTTGAAAGAATGAACGGCTTCGTTCCTCTCGCTTCGGAGCTGAGCTAATTCCTTCTCCAGTTCTTCGTTCGCCCGCTTCAATTCATCCCGCTCAGCTAACACCTGATTATGCTACTGAATGAGCACAGTAGTAGGCTCTTCAATCATTGGAGGGCTTTCTGGCTTGGCGTGAGGGAACGGCATCCCTATAGCATCGGCCATGGCTCTGATCCAAGTCAAATACGGAGGGTAGGCTTGACTGTTGCTTTTTCCCAGCAAAGGATTTCCTCGCTTACTGATACCATTCCACGCGCGCTGAAGCTTGGACAACAGATCCCCCTCTAGAATACCAGTGAGGTACAGAGATTCCTGTACCTCTTCATCCTTCGGCGGAGTTCTCAAAGCATACGCGAACTGTCGAACCAGCAATGAGGGATTGTAGTTTATACATCCCTTCCTACCTATCAAAGGCACATTAGGAAACCCGCTGCAACTGAAGATCACCTCAGTACCCAACCTATCTCTGTCGAACCAGTCAATATCCTCTGCAGATAAACTCATCAGACGCTCAGGCCACTCAGCTGTGGCTGCAGACAAGACAAAAGGACCCCTCTTGGGCAGATGACTATCAAGCCATTTGTACAGCAAGGGTACGCAGCACGAGACATTCTTCCCCCTCCTGTTCTCGTTTTTGTAGTGGACTGAGTGATAGACATCTCCTATCAGGGTAGGGACTGGATTCCCTGAAGCAAAGATGTGAAACGCATCAAAGTCTACAAAATCGGGCATATTAGGGAACAAAATAATGCCATATATGCATAGAGCGAGGATGGCATTGAACGCGACCCAGCATCCGTCCTTGGCACACTGCTGAGCCTTACCTACTAGAAACTGCAAGGAGAACCCAAGAACCTTGTTCCAACTAGTCAATACTAACTCGGAGGCGTCCATGTGAAGTGAAGGAGCTAAACCAGCCAGATCAAGCTCAACATCCATATGAACAAAAGGCATCTGCCTTTTGATAGGCACCCCTAGCAAATCAGCATACTCTTCCAGCGTGGGCGCGAGACGAAGTCCTGAAAAGTGAAACATCTCAGTGGAGGGTTGTAGAACTGCAGCAGAGCGTGCAACCCATTCAAATCGAATGCAGAAGGTTTGTGAACCAAACTGAGCAACCGGCCGTAAGATTTCCTGAACTCATCCCTCACAGAATCATCTGCTAGAGCTATCAAACCAGTCAGCTTAACCACATCGGGGACAGGGAACTTGTAGGCCACGGTCTTCCTCAAAGAACCCATAATCATACAATAGGAGGCAAGAAATCCTGGATCGGGGAAAACGGTACCTGCAACACAGACACACGTTAATGAAATGCAAATGAATATGCAAACTAATGCAAAATGCAATCATGCAATAAGAGGCCAAGGCAACTGCTGCTGTGGAGATTCTGTATCAACAACCACTGATAAGAAGAAAACCCCGGTGTAGGACCACAAATCCGATCTGTCAAGAACAACCATCTGATAGGGCCATAAACATAGGATCATAATTCTACTCTGTCAAGAACAAATGTATGATACTAAGGACCTCAGATATAGGATCAAGAAATATCTGCTGATGAGCTCTTCAGACCCCAATCAAAAATCTGCTCTATCAAGAACAAACATACAGCTGCTGACGAGATCTTCAGATCCCGCTCAAAAATCTGCTCTATCAAGAACAAACAAATGATGATGCAAACTCTGCTCTATCTAGAACAAATACACATCTGATGATAAGATCCTCTGATCAAAACCTGCTCTATCAAGAACAGACATACATCTGACGACAAGATCCTCTGATCAAAACCTGCTCTATCAAGAACAAACATACATCTGATGATAAGATCCTCTGATCAAAACCTGCTCTATTAAGAACAGACAAATCTGCAACTGAGAAACCCTGGTACCAACAAAACTGATTCACTGTCAAGAAAACCAGGTAGTCTGAAGGTCAAGGTTTCCTGCAATAAACCCGACCCTGCTCACAGGTATGGACCTAAACTGACTCAAGTTCGGCATCCTATGCGTTCATCAGCGTCACAGACATTCAAGAGGGGTGATACGATACCCAGAAGGTGTGGCATCACCAGCTCATGAAGCGGCCTCACTCGGCTGAATCACAAATGATCGGTCCCTAGAGTCGACAATCCACCAAACCAACAACCGTCTCAACCCAAAGGGTTGAAAGAGAAGCCAACCGGATGAACCTCGTCTGAGCGTGGATTTCATGAGACACTAGTGCCTGCAAAGCAAGCACGCGCCCACTAATTTCCACAACTAATTCTATGGTGCACTCAAGTCTGGGTCTGGCTTCTCACTCATCAGAACTCCCATCCCACAACAGCACAGATAGTCATATTATACTGAATATAAAATGCAGGAAATAAAGTGCGAGAAGTAAAATGCGATAAATAAACGCAACCCAACAAGTAAACATACAAGCGTTAGGATTGACTCTTACAGGGAACCGTTGGATTCCCCAGCAGAGTCGCCAGCTGTCGCTTGCGCGAAAATAAGGTGCCGGCACAACAGAAGAGTCGCCACCTTTCGTTATTTATCCCTCAGAGCGGGAAAGGAACGATCGGAAAAACCTAACGAAAAAGGGTAAGACAAGGTCGTCGCAACCGTTGTCTGGATTCGTGAGTCGGTTACGCAAGGGGAAGGTATTAGCACCCCTCACGTCCGTCGTACTCGACAGGATCCACGCTTGTTGTGTTTACTTGGACGGGTTGGTTTTATCTATCTACCTATCAAGGCTAGCTTAAACAGAAAAGAAAAATGACTCGGCAAAGCGTCGCACTTTATGCCTACGTATTCTCATCAGAGAACGAGAAATCAGAGTCAACGTAGTTCGCCCTACGACGGGTTATGGGGGAAGGTAGCTCGCCAATACATCAGTATCGTGCCTACGTACTCTCAACAGGTATGAGAGATCAGAGCTCACGTAGTTCGGGAAACTACGGTTTATTTCCTGTCTTTTACGAAAGAAGTGTTTTTTATTGTGTTTGCAATTTCAATCGCACTAGAGACTATGACCTGAGAGTGAATGCGTCACATGTCACCCAAAGGGTACCATACTAAACATCCAGACTGTGGAAAAGAAACTCTCCCACAATCCTTTCTCAGATAGCTTAAGGCTCGTAACGTACGAAAGAAATCATTCATGATTACTGTATCTTAAACTGTTTTGAGATGAGAAGAGAACAGGCCCAACTAGGAGGGAGACTATCAAGTCCTACTGTTGTCATGCCATGGATTCATCCTATGGTTGAGGTTTGAACAGGGAACTCCTAGAAGTTGTCATGCATAGGTTTCAACCTAAAGTTCTATCATCAATTCCTCATCAAAGGAAATGAGAGTCCTAAGGGATCATGTCAATGATACACCAAAACAGACAAAGCATCAACTTAACAATAAAATGCATGCAATGCAAGTGAGGGAGGAAATGTGTGTGGGGCTTCAACCTCCACAAGCTCATCTCAACCTCAAGCCAGAATGGATAACAGTAATCATACTGAAATATAAAACATGCTGTCAAGCAATAATAGTAAACTGCAATCATACAGAAAAAATGAAATAAAATGCCATCAGGCCAACAAACCACATGGGCAAGGGAGCTGGGCTCTACCGAATACCCGCAAGCAAAGCCACACAGTGACAATACAAGCAGAGGGAGCAACTCAACCTCTAGTGCAATCATGCTCCTAGATTCTACCTATTCTAGATATGAACTTATTCTAATGCATCAAGCAAATCAAACAGAACACATCAATACAGAAAAGAAAAAGAAAGCAACTCCTCTTTCAACTTCAAGCTTCAGCTCCTCCAACAGCAACTCAGTCTTCAGACTTCCATCGCTCTTGACAAGTACCAATTTGCTTTTCCAGGTTTCAACCCTTCAACATAAGTTTCAACTTATCTTCTCCTTTAAGCTTCAGCTTCTTGATCAGCTCCACCTTCAGGCTTCACTATCAATCATAAGTATCAACTTGGCTCCTTCAGGATCCCCAGGTGTCAAAGCAAGTACCAACTTCCTTTGTCCTTCAAGCTTCAGCTCTTCAGAATCAATCTCAATCACTTAGAAGTGTCAACTTCATCCTTCAGTCTTTACTTCATCTTCAGGGGTCTTCAAGTATCAACTTGCTCTTATTGCTCTTCAAGCTTCATCTGGAATGGCAATGCTCAAGGATTCATCCTCTTCTACACTCTTCAATGAAGTCTTCATCTTCAAGCTCAAGCTCAACATCTCTCAAGATAATCAAACCAGAGGAAATCACTTACTGGATAAGCTGGGACATTGAACTGCTTACTGACCACCAAAGGTGACCTATAAGGGTTCAACATCAAAGGAATGGTTCCCTCAAAAGTTCTACTTCCTAGGTACTATCACTTATCCCTCCAAAGGAGAGAGGTGTATACCATGGAAGGACTTTGAATCATAGGGAGGAATGGAGGTGAAAGATACCATCCATGTTTAAGAAAGAAGTTAACTAAGTCTAAACTCTTCCTAATCCCTAACCCTAAAACAATCAACAAAACAAATAAGATCAAGCTCTCAAGCTCCTCAATGTTCCTACTATGCTCCTCCAAGCAATATCAAGCTCTCCAAGCCCACAAAGCAAAGCAAACAAAAATACAAGCCCACAAGGGCAACACAAACAATCATCCACTACAAAAATCATCTAAAAATAGTACACTACTATATTAAAACCTAATATAATTCCTAAGG
This sequence comes from Lathyrus sativus, assembly GCA_963859935.3. Classification (NCBI taxonomy): domain Eukaryota; kingdom Viridiplantae; phylum Streptophyta; class Magnoliopsida; order Fabales; family Fabaceae; genus Lathyrus; species Lathyrus sativus. The sequence continues at coordinate 476,051,074 of OZ012738.1, forward strand.
GATCCTACATACCTACCCTTAATACCCTTATATGCCCCAATACCTATCTTGACCTAGAAACCCAAAATTCTAATGTTATTGTGGACCTATGTTAAGGATTAACCTAGTTCTATACAACCTAAAATCATCTAAGCAAAACTAGTCTAAAATTCATCACAAAATTATGAAATAAATCCAGGGGGAAGCTAACGCTTATATATAACTATCCTAAAAAGAATGGCCTAAAAATGTTAAGGTAACTACCTAAACAAAATTCTACAAATTCACGTATCAACATAAAAGAAATAAAAGTAGAAAATATACAAAAAATATCAAAAATGCATGAAATGCAAATATTTTTATTTGATAATTTTTTAGACATTAATATGAAATGGGAGCAAAAATTCCCACTTAAAAATCATTATTTTTCATTTATTATGATTTTTTCAAAGTTTGAAATAAAATGGAGAAAATAAAATGGAGAAAATAAAATGAAAATATGAAACTGGGGTGCAGATAGTAATCAGATGCAGTTCATTTCATTAATGGGCTAAAAATGAGGGGTGCAGGTAGTAACGCGCTAAGCCCAATCATCATCAGAAAATCAATTAGAAAATGAAACGAAAATAGAAAATGAACGGTGCAGGAAGTAATGGTTTCCAGTTAATATTCACAATGGGCCAGGGTGGGTGGTGTGGTTAGCAAATCCTGACTTAAGCCCAAGAAGCCACCGTTTAATGAAACGGTGCGTTTCACTCGTTTTCTGAATTCCTCTCAAACTGAAATTAAACACGAGCCGTTGGATCAAACGAGGGTCAAGGGGTCAATCTAGATCTAATGGCTGGGAGGTTGTCTTCAACCTTCAGCTAGGGTTTGAAGCCATTCTCCATGGAAACAGAGTTCCACCTGCAAACTTCCATCCATTCGTGCTCTCCCATTTCTTGCTCAAAATTAACAATACAAAGCACTAACATACTCCATTTTTCATGCTGAACACAACCATAATCTTAAAATCAACTGAATCATCCTAAATCACTGAACCCGATCCAAGATAAAAAATGTGCTCAATTATCCATCTCAACAATTCTTGCAATTAACTACCTTAGATTAATCACCAACTCATACTGATTGATTCTTGATGTCTAGTTCATTCTATATCTCAATATAACTCGAGTTCTTGGTCATCAAAGAAATGGTGTCCATAATTCAATCTTCACCAATTGCTCTCTAACTCTCCAAAATCCATCACCTATGTGTCTCTAACCTTTCTACACTAACAAACTAACCTAATTATGCATAAATTATGGTGTAGTGAAGAATTTGCAAACTTGGTTATTCTTAATCAACAGATGGTGAAATCCTTCACTTCAAGCCTTGAAACTCTTCAGAAAGTTTCCTTGGATGCTAATCTTGCTACTGTTTGCAACCAATTTGATGGAGGAGGCTTCAATCTCAGAATTCGATTCTGACTTGCTACCTTGAAAGTTCAATCACCAACTCTTCAATTCACCATGGATTTGCTCTCAAGTTGATCTGCACAGCTTCAGAATCATCAATGGAGTGTGTTTGTATAGAAAGAATGAATGGAATTGAAGAAGAATGTAGAATTGAAACTTGACTTGCAATGGAAGCAACAAGATGGCACTCTCTCTCTCAAAACTATTTTCTCACCAACCTTGCATCTGAGCAAGCTCTAACCATTATATAGGACTTGTTAGAACTGTCCAGAACCTTCTGGAACAATCCAATGAGTATTTGAGCTTCTCATCTCATGATATTTTGATTTCACTTCTCACCATATGCTATCTCATGCCAAGCCTCTTGTAACCTTTGTAACTGACTTGAAATTCTCCCCATATGAGATTTATGATGTGTTGAAATGCATAACTAACTTGTACATTGAGTTTTCTTGAGTTTTGCTTTGGTGCCTTAAGATGCAAGTAAGCCATTTCCAAAGTATCCCTATGATCTAGGCCTCAAATCAAAATTGTGGCTGAACCATTGTTTTTAGAATGCCTTTTAGAGTCAAAATGACCTATTATATGACATGGTTTGGATGTGTAACTTGTGATTTCCAATTTCCAATTTCAACTTAATTAACTTATGCCTCCATTTTAGGCCATTTTTATCACTTTTTGATACAAGCCTTTTCAACATCTCAAGACCTCCCTACTAGCCTTAAAACATCATTATAAGCAAGTTTGGTGTTGAAGATTTTTTCATTTGAAGCTTGGAAATAGGAGATATGGCCTTATGCTTGAAATGACATATAACCTCCAAATGACCAAAATGCCTTTGACTTGTCAAAGCCATAAGTTGAGTTCTACAAATCCTATCAAGGACTTATAGTACTCTCTAGAAAGCTAAGAAGATGCTCTACAACATTCATGTTATGGGGAAGATGAGATGACAATCACATCTTGAGCTAAACTGCCTTGAAGATAGGGATCAAACTAGGGGATTTTACACTGTCAAGCCTTAGAAACCCTAGCTTAAAACTTCTCAAACTCCTCAATCATGATGAGTTAGTCTAGGAATCATCCTTATAGCATCTCAATTCATCAATCCATGATCACATGGCTCTTGGATTAGGTCTCAACCCTCTCCAAATCATCAGTTGACCTAGGATTGACCCAGTCAAACCCTAATTCCACCACTCATGGCTGAACCTTCTGAATTCTTGTGCAATGACCTCTCTAGGCTTCATGATGGCTTTCAAGACATCTTATAAGCTTTCTAAAAGCTTAAAGTCCATCCTCATAGTCTCAGAATCATCTGAGGAGCTCCCACAACTCTCAAGTTATGAGACACACAACCTTGGTTTCAACCAATCTCTCCGAGGATCTCTTGAGTTCTCTGACAAAGGTATCAACCTATGACCATTTGAATAACTTTCTTGGCTAGCTTCAAATCTCATATAACTCTTGCTGGGTAATCATACCTCCTGGATCTACTGCTCACATATCAATGAGAAGCAGATGATCATGCTAGTGAACACAAGCTTGGTAAATAAGTGTTGGTCAAATTTTGGGGTGCAACAAGGGGCGTGTTCACCAGACGAAGAGGATGATCAGACGAAAGCTCTACTCGAGTGCTCTTCGGAGGCTGAAGCCCTTAGTTACTTAGGTGGTGGTTATCTCTTCCCCTAACTTCCCTTTTCTCTTCTGTTTGTTTACTGACTCATCCCTTTCATTTTGCAGGGAATATGTCTTCTGTCGAAGAGAGGATGAAGAAGCTGGCTGCTGGTGCTGGGAAGACACGGTTTGCTCAGGTTTCTGAGAAAGTTGGTGTTGATCAGGGAGGCAAGTCTTCCTCTTTGTCTCCCCAGGGTAGCCAGTCGCCTACATCTCGGGGGGATGCAAAAAGGCCTAAGATTCAACGGGCAGCTGGTGTGGTCGACCTGACAATAGGGTCTTTCGAGGAGGGCTTCACTATCCCGCCTTGCCACCAACATCCTGGCTACTTCCATGGAGCCAGGTCACCTAATGTTCCTGTCGGGGAGGCGAAGGTAGTTCTTAGTTCGAGCAGGGCTGCTCGACGATAGGTTCTGGCGGAGGACCTGGCTTCCATGATGCGCGTTTTCACTACGGCGCTGGTCTTGAGCGACGAGAGCTGCTCTTCTACTGAGTTGTCTAAAGTGTAGGGCGACCTTGCCTTCACGCAGTCGAGGCTGGCCAAAGCGATCGAGGAGCTGGAGAAAAGCCAGGGAGAACGACCACACAGCGAAAAAGGGGGGGGGGGAGGACAGTGCCGAAGAGAAGCTGAAGGCCGCTGAAGCGGAGGCGGAGGCGCTAAAGGTTTGTGTAGGGGAGCTGAAGGCCTCGTTCCATCCTGACGAAGATGAGATGGACGAGGATATGCAGATGGTTACTCGTGCAGACTTGCTCGGAAAGATTCGGGAGCTAGAGAGCGACTGTCTGGAGGCAGTCAGGGTTGATTTTAATGGTGTCGTGGCGCAACTGTAGGTGGTCAACCCCGATGTTATCCTGGTCGTGGATGAAATCGGGCCTTTCCACCGGATTGTTGATGGACGGGCGGTCGACCCTAGTCTTGAGGTTGTTGATAATGCTTCCCCCTTGGACGAACCTGACGTGGATGGCGATGAGGATGTGTAGATTTGTCCCGGGCCTGCGCGCCAAATCTTTCGTGTTTTTTCTGCTAAGTGTTTCTGACGGGCTTGCGTGCCCTTTTTGTCATTGTAACCTGACTACCGGGTTGGTGCCCGCCTTTATAAGACGAAATTTTGTTTAAGTGTGCGCTCGTTTTGTTTCTGCATGATGATATGCCTGTTTTATTTGTGCACGTTGTATGCTTGAAATGTAAGTTAGTATGTTTGAAATGCGTGTTTATTATGGCTTTTGGTATGTCTGGTAGAAGTAGCTCGACGATAATTGTGCCCGATAGTGTGGAGAATTGGCCGGTTGACCGGTGTCGGTACCTGGTCGTGGTGGGGGTAGTTTGGTCCCCGTGGCGTGAACGTTCTTTCGCGAGCTTGGTGTTCTGCTTATTCTGGTACAACGGCAGGGAGCCTCGGTCGAGGGAATCTCTGTCGAGCAGAGCCTTATGCCTGCACACACAAAGGTAGGACTTGCTATTTCGTTGGTCTCGGGGAGACGCGAGGAGGCGCGATGGTACCATGTCGCCCCCTTGTGGCCGTGGCGTTTGTCACCATGGGCAGTGTTTTAACTGTAGTATTTTTTAAGCTTCTCAGCGTTCCATGGTTGAGCTAGTTGTTCCCCGTGGAGGTTTTCGAGGTAATAGGCCCCGTGCTCTGTCTTGTCTCGAACACGATAGGGGCCTTCCCAATTCGCGGCAAGTTTGCCCTCGTGTGAGTCCTTTTGGTTTCTTCGTAAGACCAGGTCGCCAATCTGGAATTCGCGCTTCAGGACTCTGCTGTTGTAGCGTAGGGCTATTTTTAATTTTAACCTGGCTTCGCGGTGATTCGCTCATGACCGGATCTCCTCGACTAGATCAAGCTCCTCCTGCAGAGCTTCGTCATTGGCTTCCTCTTCGAGGGGCGCCTCAGTCCTTCTGGATGGCTCCCTAATCTCGCCTGGGATCACGACCTCGGTTCCGTACGTGAGGCGGAACGGGGTTTTCCTGGTGGTCGAGTGAGGCATTGTTTAGTACGCCCAGAGCATGTTGTGGAGCTCCTCGACCCATCCTCTCTTGGCATCACCGAGTCTTCATTTTAATCCTCGGAGGAATACCCTGTTCGCGGCCTCGGCATGGCCGTTTGTCTGTGGATGTTCGACCGAGGTGAAGTGGTGTGTGGCCCCGAGTTTGGTGACAAAGTCCCGGAAGTTTCTGTCGGTGAATTATGTCCCGTTATCGGTGACTATGGCGAGTGGGATTCTGAACCTGGCGAGGATGTTCCTTTTGTAGAACCGGAGTATGTTGTGTGCCGTGATTTTGGCGAGGGCTTCGGCTTCGACCCACTTGGTGAAGTAGTCGACACCCACTATCAGGTACTTATTCTGATATGAGTCTAAGGTGAACGGGCCGAGGATATCCATCCCCACCAGGCGAACGGCCAAGGTGAGGAGAGGGATTTGAGCTCGCTCGGAGGAGCGAGGTGCATGTCCCCGTGCCGCTGGCACCTGTCGCACTTCTTGACGTGCTCTTTTATGTCTTCCTGCATCGTCGACCAGTAATACCCAGCTCGTAGGGCTTTCCTTGCCAAGGATCTTCCTCCGAGGTGTTGGGTGTTGATGCCTTCGTGGACCTCTTGTAAGATGTTCGAGGCTTGGGTTTGGTCGACACACTTGAGGAGTAGGATCGAGAAGCCTCTGCGGTAGAGCTTGTTGTCGAGCAGGACGTATGAGCAGGATCGTCGCTTGACAGAGGTGGCTTCCTTCGCATCGGCAGGGAGGCTTCCCCTGTCGAGGTAGGCGTGTATGGGAGTCATCCAACAATTGACGTCGAGCAACGCTTTTGCTCTCTCTGTGCTTGGTTGTGTGAGGATCTCCTGAATGACGGATTTGTGCTTGCCCTTCTTCTTGGTGCTTTCCAATTTCGACAGGATGTCGACTCGTGTGTTCTACTCGCGTGGAACGTGTTGGGCCTCTGCTGAATCGAAACTCTTCATCCGCTCTCTTATGAGGGATAAGTATTCGGCCAGGTTGTCGTTTTTCGCTTAGTATTCTCCCCGTACTTGCGAGGCGACCAGCTGGGAATCTGTGAAGATTTTTATATCCTTGGCTCCGAGATCTTCTGCTAGGCGGAGGCCGGCCAGGAAGGCCTCGTACTCTGCCTGGTTATTTTTCGTCGGGAAGGCCAGTGCCATGGAGACTTCCACGACAATGCCTTCTTCATTTTTAAGGATGATGCCCACGCTGCTTCCCGAGGAGCTCGAGGCGCCATCGACGAAGATGGTCCACTTCTGGGTATCCAGGATAGATCCTGGTGCGGGGGTCAACTCAGTGATAAAGTCGGCCAGGACTTGGGTTTTCAGGGCTTTTCTTCCTTCGTAGGTGATGTCGAACTCGGAAAGCTCCAACGACCATTTCAGTATGTGTCCCGCCATGTCGGGTCGGCCGAGCAACTGTTTAATAGGTTGCTCGGTTCTGACTACGATGGTGTGGGCCAGGAAATAGTGTCGGAGTTGTCTGGACGTGTTGGTGAGGGCTAAGGTGACTTTCTCGATCTGTTGGTACCTCATTTCTGGGTCGTGGAGGGCTTTGCTCGTGAAGTAGATTAGTTTCTACCCCTCGGGGTTTTCTCAGATCAGCATCTTAGCTTTTGAGTATGCTAAGAGGTTGCATGCGTTGGACGAAAAAACTCAAAGTCTTGGAAGTTAGAGATGTTGTTGGTCTCAATGCTTTCAGATATGTATCTGGTTTCCGAAGCAACATTTGGTGGTGTTGTGCAGAAGAATGACTTTGTTTGTGCACGATGACAAGTTGATGATCTACTGTTTTCAGGATAGTCTGATTGGGGCATCTCTGAGTTGGTATATGCAGTTGGAGAGTAATCAGATCCAATCATGGGTGAATTTAGCCAAAGCTTTTATGAAGCAGTACGAGTATAATCTTGATATGGCTCCCAGTCGTATACTGTTGCAAGAATTGTCTCAAGAGATCAATGAACCCTTCCGGAAGTATGATTAGAGATGGAGAGAATTTGCTTCCAGAGTGCAACCATCGCTTCTAGATCGAGAGTTAGCAGACATGTTTGTAAACTCCTTGCAGAGCCCGTACTTCGAAAAAATGCTTGGGATTGCACCAAATTTCTCTGAATTGGTAAGAGCAGGAGAACGTATTGAGTATGGAATTAAGACTGGAAGAATTCAGGATGTTTCAAGTGGTCAGGCCAGTGAAACTAAATCTCTCTATAGCTTTCAAGCTGAAGATGAAACTGTGGTCAATGCAGTCATGACAGATGTTGGTTATTCTCGAGATGAATCGGTGAAATCTTTTGGTTCTTCATCTTCTCAGTGGTCAGTATCTTCTGTGTCTCGTTATTCTAGACAGACAATTGTGCCTAGGGAACCATATCAGAAACTTCGGGTCGCTCCTCATGTAAATCACCAAGCCCATGGCCGAGGTTATCAGAATCAGCGTCAGAATCAGAACAAACCTCGTAACAATTTGGAACGAAGGAACGCTCCTTTTCATCCAGTTCCTGTGCCGTATAGCCAACTTCTGTCACACTTGGTTCAGAATTCTTTGGTGGAACCTAAAGCTCTTAATCCGGTTCCAGAACCTTACCCTCCAGGGTACGATCCCCATGCTCAATGTGGATATCATGGAGGATCTATAGGGCATTCAACCGAAGATTGCAAAGCTTTTCAGGAAAAAGTGCAGCAGTTAATCGACAAAGGTGCATTTCCTTTCCAGAAGGAGTTTTGGTTGTTCATGTCGACCTCTCAGCTGTCTGAGCTCGCAGATTCAGAGTTTTATTTCCAGAAGCCAGTGGTCCAGACAGGCAGACGTCCTCAGCATTGGCAGTCCTTAGACTTTTTATCATTTGCATTTGTAGTTTCTTTTATGTTAGTTTCTACTTGTTGTTAAACGTTGTGTTTTGAATGGTAATATTAATGAAGTGACTTTGCATTTTTCTGAACTAATCATGTCGGTTTCGCTCATTTATTGCACAACACGGACACTTGCAAATTTTATCCACTCCACTTTATCACTATGATTAGCAAGGAGGGAGGATGACGAAAACTGAATACCCATAACTAATGATCGTATGCTTTCAGATAAAACCCAGTTGATGATGTACATGCATTGTTTCAAATCCCCTAAACACTGGAGATATAAGGATTTAGTCCCTAGTTAACCACTTCGAGGCAAGAAGTAGGAGTTTCTTTTGGACTTTTCAACCCGCAGATCTTAACCTGGGGCAGGGTAGTTGTCAGTTAGCCTGACCGAGCATTCAAATCTTATAGAGGAGTGTTTCCTTTCGAAGATCAATCACACCTTATCCTTATCAAAAGGTCGTACCTCATCAGCCGCAATGGTTAAACCTCACTAGCCAGGAGTGAGACAGTTATAATCCCTTTGGATAAATCAAGACAGCCAGTGTCACACGACTTGTTCAAAAAAAAAAGAAAAAAAAGAAAAAAGAAAAAGAAAAAAGCCCGCTAAGTAAAAAGAAAAGAAAAGCTGGAAAGCAAACACTTAGGCAAAAATCAGGGCATCCCGCTGGACTTCAAAATCGACGAGAGCTCAAAAGAGTCAGTCCAGGAAAAATTAGGGAATAAAAAAAATGAAAATGAAAGGATCTCAAAAGAAAAATCCTCAAACAAAGGCAAAGTCGTGTGGATACAGACACCGAAGACGAACAAGAGTAACTGTCACTCCGGAAACCTTGTGAGTTTTGTAACCACCACTCCTACCATTCATTAAACCTTTCAAAGGTGAGCGCTTGTGCCGAGTTAACTGAACTTAGGATTGTAGATCACTACGTAGAAGGGGTGGGTACAAATCATACTTTGAGCCTAATATCCTTTGTTTCACGAACCGTGAACCCGACCACGATATAACCCTTGAAAGACCTAATTGAGGCAGGGTTTATTTTGAAAGCGAATTACGATAAGGTTGAGTAACCTGACTCCTACATGATTTGCTAATCATATCCTTGCCGTATTTTGCACTAATCAAATCAGCATTACGTTTGAACTTTTGGTTCATTCGTCACTCACTATCACGACACTTGATAAGTGACATTTCTTTCAAAATCTGCATGAACGCCGCATTAAAATTACCATTTGTGAGCAAACAATTTTAATTGCAGGTCAGTAGCTGACATGGAGGAAATTCCAGCAGGGAATAATCGAACAGGGCTAGATCATTCAGCAGTCTGGATCAGAATTGTGCATACTTTGAAAACCTGTGAATCTGGGGCATTGATATCCAGTGAGTTTGGAATCAGTCAATCTGAGGACAAGTCCCGAAGCGTCGGTTGATTATGGGGCAGAATGTTCAAGAAGCAGTTGATCAGAAGTGAATCTTCCTGAGACCCAATCAGGGGCAATCATCCAGAGTATCTGCAAAGTTGAGGGCGGATCCCTCTAGTACTCAATCAGATCAAGTTAAGTGGCTTCAACGCTCATTCAGGGGCAAGCCATTTCAAGAGTATATTAAAACCCACTGTGCTGAGAGTTGGTCAACTAATGATGAATCCTTCCGTGATACAGATTCTGGGGCACGCCATCTCGAGGTCGTCTCATGGCAAGCTACTTTCTGATCGAAGTGAACTTTCCCAAAGAATCGTACTGGGGCAAGTTGAACTGCACTAAGGCAAGTTGTTCAAGCTAGTTTTCTCTCCCCAGCAAGAGCTGAGTGTCAGGGACTTGTGTCATTACCCTCATCAAATAGCCTTAACCTTCCGAAAAAGCCTTGATGTCATTGGATCGTTATCCTACAGCCTAAACTTGTTACCTACCACATAACCAAAGTCATTTCCAAAGCCCAGTCCTCGTCTGGCAAACCTCCAAAGCCCAGTTCTTGTCTGGAAAACCGGTAACCAGTTCTCGTCTGGTCCACCTTTCTTAGAATACCAGTTCTCGTCTGGTCCACCTTTCCTTAACCACCAGTTCTCGCCTGGTGCATGTCAGCTTTTAAACTAGTTCCCGTCTGGTCACCTTTTCCTCGACCCACTGTTTAACCAGTTCTAGTCTGGCTAACGTAGTTTTAAAGTCCAGTTTCGTCTGGAAAGCCAGAAATCAGTTCCCGTCTGATACCAAAACCCAAAAGTCAGTTCTCGTCTGACAACTTAACCTGTACCACCAGTTCTCGTCTGGTAGTCTACCCTCGAATGCTAGTTCTCGTCTAGTATTTCCCCTTCAAATCCATTTTATTGATAACCAGAAATAAACCTATCACTATAAACCTAGCCCTAAACCAGAAAAAGCCTAATATGCCTAGCACGACAATTCCCAATGGTTCACATGTGCTATCATGTTCCCTGACACGAGGATCGATTGATCTCAGTTCTCCATGATTGGTGTTCTGTATTCCCTTAGGGGGTGGTGTTGTTAAATCAGGAAGATTTCTTTAGCAGAGATGTCCAGTTAAGATTGGTTCTCCTCAGCAGTTTGAGATTGCATCAAGTTGAGATGGCACTTATCTTTATCAGAGCAAGATCAAGATTATCCTCAGCAGGTCGAGATTGATATCCCTGACAGAGTGTAGCCATCCTGGCAAATTGGTTGTGTATTCCCAGCGGGTTGGGATTGAAGTTTTCCCTGACAAAGCAGATTTGGGTTTATTTCCCCAGCAGTGGGACGAGCGCAGTGTTGTATCCCCACAGAGCCCAAGTGTTTGGATCCTTTCTCTTCCGAGTCTAGGTCATTGACTCATTCCCTAATCAGAGGTGGATATTGAAGAATTTAATTCCCCTAGCAGAGGTAGATTATTCCCCAGCTGAGTATCCCTGATAGGTTGGATTTTGATTCTTCCCTAGTGAAGTTGTCACTTGCAGATGAGTATTTTGTACCCTAGAAGGATTTTGGTATCTTAGGAGTCCGTTCAGGGTTATTTTCCTCGGTGAAGCGAGGTTCAATTTCAGTGGTTGACGGTTATCCCCTGCAGAGTTGTTAATTCCTGATGCATCCGCAAGTGCACGAAAATATCGAAGTAATATAAAAGATTTTCGAACCCACAGAGACCAATGTCAATCTACCGTTATCTATTATTACGGCGTAAAGCTAAGGCTAATGGAATTAGGAAAGTTGAATGCGAATGAAATTAAATGCAAAGGAAATAAAGATAATTGGTTTAAAGAAAAAACGGTAAAGGGATATCGGTATGAAAGGACTTAGTTATCGGGGATTCGACAGGTCACCGGTGCTTTCTACTCTTTGCAAACACTTTTAAGAAGAAAATAACGGTTTAAAGACCTTTGTCTCACGATGGTTGTTGACGCTAGTCACAACTCTAAGGCGGAACGTATGCTGTCGCTATCCCGTTTCGGGGTTAAAATTACTTTTTGAAAACCATTAAGTTCGAATCCCTTTTAAAGCGCTGTCGCTGTTTTTAAAACGAATGCCTAGTTTTTACTATTCGGTCTTAGCTGCAGCTGTCACTTGTTGGTTCGTACCTTTATGAATTTCCCACTGTCGTGGCAAAACTACTTTTAAATAAGTTCTCGCTGTCGCGACGAACGTGTATTTAGAAATTAAGATTAAAAACTACGGCCAGAAAGGTTGTTTGTAAAAAGGGAAGGTACCGGTTACTATCGAATCCTATCCTACTAATTCGGTTACATACCGAAAAAACTAATTTAGCTAGACATCATAATTAATGAAAACGAAAATAGACATAAACAACTGAATAATAAAGCATGCATTATGACAGAAATAAAGTAGTAATTCAATTAATAAAAACATGTAAATTATACTGATATCAAATCCTTGGGTAGTCCCCCACAATGTCGGCAGGATTCTACTTTGGCAAGAAGTAAAAGGAACATGAACAAATAAAACCATACAAATGGGAATAAAAGGAAAAGGAAACGGGAAAATAATGCAAGAACGTAAATTCAGCTTTAATTGGTAATTTCGGCAGCACTTCGATACGTCGAAGGCCCCCCCCCCCCGGAAACTCAGAATCTAAGGCCTATTTATAGGAGATAATTCATTCTTCAACTTTCAGAGATTATGGGTGAGTTATGGAGGGAGTGGGAGTAACTTCCAGTAGTGGGCAGTGAGTGGAGAAAGTGTAGGAAGAAATTGAGTTAAGAGTGATCGTGACTACTTCTGATTTGAACGTACTGATATTTTGTCTCCGTGATGCTCGTCATGAAATATGACGGTCGTAATACGCATGACGGTCGTAAGGGTCATGTGACGACCGTCATATCAGCAAAATCCGCATCTGCTGTTTTTCATTTGTTTTCCTTCCATTTCTTCTTCTTTTCTTTCTTTAGTCCAAATTCTCCCCAATCTGCTAAACAAAGTAAATTAATCATATAACAGAATATAAATCAAGATAAATTAATAATAGTCACAAATAAATGCATGTAAATCAAGCCAAATAAACGATATGATTTCCCGTTATCAAACACCCCCACGCTTAAACCATTGCTTGTCCTCAAGCAATCAACCAACACGGCGAAAAAGAAATAAGCATAATTTGAAACAAGGACACAGTAAGACTCTAATCATACGTGGCTGTTAGGCTAATGTTATATCGTCAAGTACTAAATATCACTACCAAGGATACCATAATGACACAATTTCAAAAACTCCCTACTTATGCAAACTAACCTGAGTCATGCCATTATAACTCAACCTATACCTCATGCTCTCTTTCACCCCATTTCATTCTAATGCAATCACATTAAGCCCGTTATCCATACACATTCATGGTAAGTAAACTTGTTAGTGACTATGATCTCATTTATATTTCATTCTTCTTTGCAAATATGCTTAAGCATCAATTGAACTTAAAAGGTTTGTACCGTTGGGCTAAGTGATCGGGTGAGGAGCACCTAACTTAGAAGGGACAAGTCTTTTTCTTCTTGATTTTTCTTCTTATTTTAAACTAGAGGTCATACACTTATTTGCATCGGTTTCTTACTTAGTGTGGTTGGGATGGTGTTGATTGCTTAAATAAACTACTTAGGGATTACTAAAAGAACTGGAGCTTTAAGGTCTCGACGTAATGGGTACTCTAGTTGATTTTGCATATTTATGGGGTTAAGGGTGTCAAGATGATATCAATTTTATCAAAACTTTCCCAAGTTTTTTCTAACATAGCCTAAACAGCCTATATTCTTTCAGAGTACCATGTCATGAATCAAAAAGTTTTTGTTGGAGGTTAGAAATTTGGAATTTTGAATTTTTGGGGAAGTTTGAATAATAGTCGAAAACCACGCATAAAGACTCGACAGCACATGCACAGACTTTGACGTATTAGAAACAACAGTAAATCAAGCTAAAAAGCAATAAAATGAAAGAGGTAGAGTTCCTCCCCCACACTTAAACCAAACATTGTCCTCAATGTTTTAATAAAAGGTGGAAAATGGAAAGATAGAACCTGTATGAATGCTACTGCGTGCTAAATCCTCTATGGTCTTGCTCTTGATGTCCATGTCTTTCTTGATCACTTCTACTTCGGCGACGAGCATTTTGAGATGCCTTCGTTTGTGTAATTCTTGCACCAACTCATCATATTACCTACTTCTAGAGGAAGTACTCATCACCAGTGTCACCACCAGCAGCGACACTCGTAGGAATGTCTGTGGGCACAACTCATCGTCATGTAGAGAGTTTTCGCCTAGATATAGCTAAAGCGTAACAAGCCATACATTTCTTTATTTTCTGCAAATGTAAAACAACAAATTAAAATAAAAGCCTTGTGGGTTGCCTCCCACACAGCGCTTTGTTTAACATCGATAGCTCGACGGCTAAGGAGTGCAAGTACTCATAGTGGTTCTTTCGAGAATGGTTCCTCGATCGAACTTTGAATAGTCTTCGGTTTCCATGGCCACTTATCAAGCCATCACTCATATCCCTCACCTTTTTGTTTCTTTCTTCTGTAGGGTGGTTCCTTGTTTTGAATGCATGGTGGTGGTTCTGGATCTATCCTGTGTATCAGCTTTTCAAATTTGGGCTTAGTTATTTCATCCACCACCTCAAAAATTAATCTTACCCTTTTAACAGTAATGATGACCCTAGTTTCACGGTCCTCGAATTTTTTTTTCCTATGATGGACCTTAGGCAAAGGTGCATTGGTGTGGGTATTTTCCAGTACCTCTACATATGTTTTGGATTGGGAGTTTACCTTAGCTTCCACAACCAATTGTCAGAAAGAATTAGGTGGGGTTTAGGGAAGAGGAGCAACAATGGGTGCTTCTTTCTCTATCTCTTCGACAACCTCCCTTTCGGATGGTGTCGGTGGATTTTTCTCAATAATTATGCTTGTCTCACCAAAACTCTCCTCAGACTCATTATCACTCTCCTTAGCATCTTCTATTTGTTCTTCATTACTAGTGGTTACAACATTCACATGGCTCTCAAGGAAGGGTCCTAGAGATGTTTGTGTAAGCAAAGAGGTTTGAGTTTCCAAAGCCTTGCTGTGAGTCGCGAGGGAATCGACTATAATGCTCATCTGCTTAAGGTCTTCATCAATTTGGAGATGTTGTTTTCTAAAATCTTCATTTTGGAGAGTTTGTGTCTCCACAAAGCGCTCCATCATAGATTCTATCCTAGAGTGAGTAAACGTCTCTTCGAATTTTTCTAGTAATAGTTCAAGCTTGGATGTATCGAAATATTGTGTTTCCTCAAAACATTGGGAGTCGTCGTCGTAGAGGGAATTTCGGTGAGAATGCGTCGTATTGAAATCTTCTAATAATATTTCGAGGTCCGATTTAAACGGATCTTGTGGTTCCTCGAAATATTGGGGGTGGTAGTTATAATGGAAATATGGGTTATACATAATGATTTAGATAAGAGTGCCTTAGTCTATACTATGCAACAACGGAATCACAATATTGACTGTTGGTCCCCGGCAACGGCGCCAAAAACTTGATGCATCCGCAAGTGCACAGAAATATCGAAGTAATATAAAAGATTGTCGAACCCACAAAGACCAATGTCAATCTATCGTTATCTATTATTATGGCGTAAAGTTGAGGCTAATGGAATTAGGAAAGTTGAATGCGAATGAAATTAAATGCAAAGGAAATAAAGATAATTGGTTTAAAGAAAAAGCGGTAAAGGGATATCGGTATGCAAGGATTTAGTTATCGGGGATTCGACAGGTCACCGGTGCTTTCTACTCTTTGCAAACACTTTTAAGAAGAAAATAACGGTTTAAAGACCTTTGTCTCACGATGGTTGTTGACGCTAGTCGCAACTCTAAGGCGGAACATATGTTGTCGCTATCCGGTTCGGGGTTAAAATTACTTTTTGAGAACCATTAAGTTCTAATCCCTTTTAAAGCGTTGTCGCTGTTTTTAAAATGAATGCCTAGTTTTTACTATTTGGTCTTAGCCGCAGTTGTCGCATGTTGGTTCGTACCTTTATGAATTTCCCACCGTCGTGGAAAAACTACTTTTAAATAAGTTCTCGCTGTCGCGACGAACGTTTATTTAGAAATTAAGATTAAAAACTACGGCCAGAAAGATTGTTTGTAAAAAGGGAAGGTACCGGTTACTATCGAATCCTATCCTACTAATTCAGTTACATACCGATAAAACTAATTTAGCTAGACATCATAATTAATGCAAACGAAAATAGACATAAACAACTGAATAATAAAGCATGCATTATGACAGAAATAAAGTAGTAATTCAATTAATAAAAACCTGTAAATTATACTAATCTCAAATCCTTGGGTAGTCCTTCACAATGTCGGCAGGATTCTACTTTGGCAAGAAGTAAAAGGTACAGGAACAAATAAAACCATACAAATGGGAATAAAAGGAAAAGGAAACGGGAAAATAATGCAAGAACGTAAATTCAGCTTCAATTGGTAATTTCGGCAGCACTTCGATACGTCGAAGGCCCCCCTTGAAACTCTGAATCTAAGGCCTATTTATAGGAGATAATTCATTCTTCAACTTTCAGAGATCATGGGTGAGTTATGGAGGGAGTGGGAGTAACTTCCAGTAGTGGGCAGTGAGTGGAGAAAGTGTAGGAAGAAATTAAGTTGAGAGTGATCGTGACTACTTCTGATTTGAACGTACTGATATTTTGTCTGCGTGACGCTCGTCATGAAATGTGACGGTCGTAATACGCATGACGGTCGTAAGGGTCATGTGACGACCGTTATATCAGCAAAATCCGCATCTGCTGTTTTTCATTTGTTTTCCTTCCATTTCTTCTTCTTTTCTTTCTTTAGTCCAAATTCTCCCCAATCTGCTAAACAAAGTAAATTAATCATATAACAGAACATAAATCAAGATAAATTAATAATAGTCACAAATAAATGCATGTAAATCAAGCCAAATAAACAATATGATTTCGCGTTATCAAACACCCCCACACTTAAACCATTGCTTTTCCTCAAGCAATCAACCAACACGGCGAAAAAGAAATAAGCATAATTTGAAACAAGGACACGGTGAGACTCTAATCATACGTGGCTGTTAGGCTAATGTTATATCGTCAGGTACTAAATATCACTACCAAGGATACCATAATGACACAATTTCAAAAACTCCCTACTTATGCAAACTAACCTGATTCATGCTATTATAACTCAACCTATACCTCATGCTCTCTTTCACCCCATTTCATTCTAATGCAATCACATTAAGCCCGTTATCCATACACATTCATGGTAAGTAAACTTGTTAGTGACTATGATCTCATTGATATTTCATTCTTCTTTGCAAATATGCTTAAGCATCAATTGAACTTAAAAGGTTTGTACCGTTGGGCTAAGTGATCGGGTGAGGAGTACCTAACTTAGAAGGAACAAGTCTTTTTCTTCATGATTTTTCTTCTTATTTTAAACTAGAGATCATACACTTATTTGCATCGGTTTCTTACTTAGTGTGGTTGGGATGGTGTTGACTGCTTAAATAAACTACTTAGGGACTACTAAAAGAACTGGAGCTTTAAGGTCTCGACGTAATCGGTACTCAAGTTGATTTTGCATATTTAGGGGGTTAAGGGTGTCAGGATGATATCAATTTTATCAAAACTTTCCCAAGTTTTTTCTAACATAGCCTAAACAGCCTATATACTTTTGGAGTACCATGTCATGAATCAAAAAGTTTTTGTTGGAGGTTAGAATTTTAAAATTTTGAAATTTTGGGGAAGTTTGAATAATAGGCGAAAACCACGCATAAAGACTCGACAGCACATGCACAGACTTTGACATATTAGAAACAACAGTAAATCAAGCTAAAAAGCAATAAAATGAAAGTTGTAGAGTTCCTCTCCCACACTTAAACCAAACATTGTCCTCAATATTTTAATAAAAGGTGGAAAAAGGAAAGATAGAACCTGTATGAATGCTACTGCGTGTTAAATCTTCTATGGTCTTGCTCTTGATGTGCATGTCTTTGTTGATCACTTCTACTTCGGCGACGAGCATTTTGAGATGCCTTCGTTTGTGTAATTCTTGCACCAACTCATCATATTACTTACTTCCAGAGGAAGTACTCATCATAAGTGTCACCATCAGCAGCGACACTCGTAGGAATGTCTGTGGGCACAACTCATCGTCATGTAGAGAGTTTTCGCCTAGATATAGCTAAAGCGTAACAAGCGATACATTTCTTTATTTTCTGCAAATGTAAAAAAACAAATTAAAATAAAAGCCTTGTGGGTTGCCTCCCACACAGCGCTTTGTTTAACGTCGATAGCTCGACGGCTAAGGAGTGCAAGTACTCATGGTGGTTCTTTCGAGAATGGTTCCTCGATCGAACTTTGAATAGTCTTCGGTTTCCATGGCCACTTATCAAGCCATCGCTCATATCCCTCACCTTTTCGTTTCTTTCTTCTGTAGGGTGGTTCCTTGTTTTGAATGCGTGGTGGTGGTTCTGGATCTATCCAGCGTATCAGCTTTTCAAATTTGGGCTTAGTTATTTCATCCACCACCTCAAAAATTAATCTTACCCTTTTAACAGTAATGATGACCCTAGTTTCATGGTCCTCGAATTTTTTTTCCTATGAGGGACCTTAGACAAAGGTGCATTGGTGTGGGTATTTTCCAATACCTTTACATATGTTTTGGATTGGGAGTTTACCTTAGCTTCCACAACCAATTGTCAGAAAGAATTAGGTGGGGTATAGGGAAGAGGAGCAACAATGGGTGCTTCTTTCTCTATCTCTTCGACAACCTCCCTTTCGGATGGTGTCGGTGGATTTTTCTCAATAATTATGCTTGTCTCACCAAAACTCTCCTCAGACTCATTATCACTCTCCTTAGGATCTTCTATTTGTTCTTCATTACTAGTGGTTACAACATTCACATGGCTCTCAAGGAAGGGTCCTAGAGATGTTTGTGTAAGCAAAGAGGTTTGAGTTTCCAAAGCCTTGCTGTGAGTCGCGAGGGAATCGACTATAATGCTCATCTGCTTAAGGTCTTCATCAATTTGGAGATGTTGTTTTCTAAAATCTTCATTTTGGATAGTTTGTGTCTCCACAAAGCGCTCCATCATAGATTCTATCCTAGAGTGAGTAAAAGTCTCTTCGAATTCTTCTAGTAATAGTTCAAGGTTGGATGTATTGAAATCTTGCGTTTCCTCAAATAATTGGGAGTCGTCACCATAGAGGGAATTTGGGTGAGAATGCGTCGTATTGAAATCTTCTAATAATATTTCGAGGTCCGATTTAAACGGATCTTGTGGTTCCTCGAAATATTGGGGTGGTAGTTATAAGGGAAATATGGGTTATACATAATGATTTAGATAAGAGTGCCTTAGTCTATACTATGCAACAACGGAATCACAATATTAACTGTTGGTCCCCGACAACGGCGCCAAAAACTTGATGCGTCCGCTAGTGCACGGAAATATCAAAGTAATATAAAAGATTGTCGAACCCACAGAGACCAATGTCAATCTACCGTTATCTATTATTACGGTTTAAAGCTAAGGCTAATGGAATTAGGAAAGTTGAATGCGAATGAAATTAAATGCAAAGGAAATAAAGATAATTGGTTTAAAGAAAAAGCGGTAAAGGGATATCGGTATGCAAGGACTTAGTTATCGAGGATTCGACAGGTCACCGGTGCTTTCTACTTTTTGCAAACACTTTTAAGAAGAAAATAACGGTTTAAAGACCTTTGTCTCACGATGGTTGTTGACGGTAGTCGCAACTCTAAGGCGGAACGTATGTTGTCGCTATCCCGTTCGGGGTTAAAATTACTTTTTGAAAACCATTAAGTTCTAATCCCTTTTAAAGCGTTGTCGCTGTGTTTAAAATGAAAGCCTAGTGTTTACTATTTGGTCTTAGCCGTAGCTGTCGCTTGTTGGTTCATACCTTTAAGAATTTCCCACTGTCGTGGCAAAACTAATTTTAAATAAGTTCTCGCTGTCGCGACGAACGTTTATTTAGAAATTAAGATTAAAAACTACGGCCAGAAAGGTTGTTTGTAAAAAGGGAAGGTACCGGTTACTATCGAATCCTATCCTACTAATTCGGTTACATACCGATAAAACTAATTTAGCTAGACATCATAATTAATGCAAACGAAAATAGACATAAACAACTGAATAATAAAGCATGCATTATGACAGAAATAAAGTAGTAATTCAATTAATAAAAACCTGTAAATTGTACTGATCTCAAATCCTTGGGTAGTCCCCCACAATGTCGGCTGGATTCTACTTTGGCAAGAAGTATAAGGTTCAGGAACAAATAAAACCATACAAATGGGAATAAAAGGAAAAGGAAACGGGAAAATAATGCAAGAGCGTAAATTCAGCTTCAATTGGTAATTTCGGCAGCACTTCGATACGTCGAAGGCCCCCCTAGAAACTCTGAATCTAAGGCCTATTTACAGGAGATAATTCATTCTTCAACTTTCAGAGATCATGGGTGAGTTATGGAGGGAGTGGGAGTAACTTCCAGTAGTGGGCAGTGAGTGGAGAAAGTGTAGGAAGAAATTAAGTTGAGAGTGATCGTGACTACTTCTGATTTGAACGTACTGATGTTTTGTCTGCGTGACGCTCGTCATGAAATGTGACGGTAGTAATACGCATGACGCTCGTAAGTGTCATGTGACGACCGTCATATCAGCAAAATCCGCATCTGCTGTTTTTCATTTGTTTTCCTTCCATTTCTTCTTCTTTTCTTTCTTTAGTCCAAATTCTCCCCAATCTGCTAAACGAAGTAAATTAATCATATAACAAAACATAAATCAAGATAAATTAATAATAGTCACAAATAAATGCATGTAAATCAAGCCAAATAAACGATATGATTTCGCCTTATCAAACACCCCCACACTTAAACCATTGCTTGTCCTCAAGCAATCAACCAACACAGTGAAAAAGAAATAAGCATAATTTGAAACAAGGACACGGTGAGACTCTAATCATACGTGGCTGTTAGGCTAATGTTATATCATCAGGTACTAAATATCACTACCAAGGATACCATAATGACACAATTTCAAAAAACTCCCTACTTATGCAAACTACCCTGAGTCATGCCATTATAAATCAACCTATACCTCATGCTCTCTTTCACCCCATTTCATTCTAATGCAATCACATTAAGCCTGTTATCCATACACGTTCATGGTAAGTAAACTTGTTAGTGTCTATGATCTCATTGATATTTCGTTCTTCTTTGCAAATATGCTTAAGCATCAATTGACCTTAAAAGGTTTGTACCGTTGGGCTAAGTGATCGGGTGAGGAGCACCTAACTTAGAAGGAACAAGTCTTTTTCTTCATGATTTTTCTTCTTATTTTAAACTAGAGATCATACACTTATTTGCATCGGTTTCTTACTTAGTGTGGTTGGGATGGTGCTGACTGCTTAAATAAACTACTTAGGGATTACTAAAAGAACTGGAGCTTTAAGGTCTCGACGTAATGGGTACTCAAGTTGATTCTGCATATTTAGGGGGTTAAGGGTGTCAGGATGATATCAATTTTATCAAAACTTTCCCAAGTTTTTTCTAACATAGCCTAAACATCCTATATACTTTTAGAGTACCATGTCATGAATCAAAAAGTTTTTGTTGGAGGTTAGAAATTTGAAATTTTGAAATTTTGGGGAAGTTTATATAATAGGCGAAAACCACGCATAAAGACTCGACAGCACATGCACAGACCTTGACATATTAGAAACAACAGTAAATCAAGCTAAAAAGCAATAAAATGAAAGAGGTAGAGTTCCTCCCCCACACTTAAACCAAACATTATCCTCAATGTTTTAATAAAAGGTGGAAAAAGGAAAGATAGAACCTGTATGAATGCTACTGCGTGCTAAATCCTCTATGGTCTTGCTCTTGATGTCCATGTCTTTGTTGATCACTTCTACTTCGGCGACGAGCATTTTGAGATGCCTTCTTTTGTGTAATTCTTGCACCAACTCATCATATTACTTACTTCCAGAGGAAGTACTCATCACCAGTGTCACCACCAGCAGCGACACTCGTAGGAATGTCTGTGGGCACAGCTCATCGTCATGTAGAGAGTTTTCGCCTAGATATAGCTAAAGCGTAACAAGCGATACATTTCTTTGTTTTCTACAAATGTAAAAAAACAAATTAAAATAAAAGCCTTGTGGGTTGCCTCCCACACAACGCTTTGTTTAACGTTGATAGCTCGACGGCTAAGGAGTGCAAGTACTCATGGTGGTTCTTTCGAGAATGGTTCCTCGATCGAACTTTGAATAGTCTTCGGTTTAAATGGCCACTTATCAAGCCATCGCTCATATCCCTCACCTTTTCGTTTCTTTCTTCTGTAGGGTGGTTCCTTGTTTTGAATGCTTGGTGGTGGTTCTGGATCTATCCTGCGTACCAGCTTTTCAAATTTGGGCTTAGTTATTTCATCCACCACCTCAAAAATTAATCTTACCCTTTTAACAGTAATGATGACCCTAGTTTCACGGTCCTCGAATTTTTTTTCCTATGAGGGACCTTAGACAAAGGTGCATTGGTGTGGGTATTTTCCAGTACCTCTACATATGTTTTGGATTGGGAGTTTACCTTAGCTTCCACAACCAATTGTCAGAAAGAATTAGGTGGGGTATAGGGAAGAGGAGCAACAATGGGTGCTTCTTTCTCTATCTCTTCGACAACCTCCCTTTCAGATGGTGTCGGTGGATTTTTCTCAATAATTATGCTTGTCTCACCAAAACTCTCCTAAGACTCATTATCACTCTCCTTAGGATCTTCTGTTTGTTCTTCATTACTAGTGGTTACAACATTCACATGGCTCTCAAGGAAGGGTCCTATAGATGTTTGTGTAAGCAAAGAGGTTTGAGTTTCCAAAGCCTTGCTGTGAGTCACGAGGGAATCGACTATAATGCTCATCTGCTTAAGGTCTTCATCAATTTGGAGATGTTGTTTTCTAAAATCTTCATTTTGGAGAGTTTGTGTCTCCACAAAGCGCTCCATCATAGATTCTATCCTAGAGTGAGTAAAAGTCTCTTCGAATTCTTCTAGTAATAGTTCAAGGTTGGATGTATCGAAATCTTGCGTTTCCTCAAATAATTGGGAGTCGTCATCGTAGAGGGAATTTGGGTGAGAATGCGTCGTATTGAAATCTTCTAATAATATTTCGAGGTCCGATTTAAACGGATCTTGTGGTTCCTCGAAATATTGGGGGTGGTAGTTATAAGGGAAATATGGGTTATACATAATGATTTAGATAAGAGTGCCTTAGTCTATACTATGCAACAACGGAATCACAATATTGACTGTTGGTCCCCGGAAATGGCGCCAAAAACTTGATGCGTCCGCAAGTGCACGGAAATATCGATGTAATATAAAAGATTGTCGAACCCACAGAGACCAATGTCAGTCTACCGTTATCTATTATTACGGCGTAAAGCTAAGGCTAATGGAATTAGGAAAGTTGAATGCGAATGAAATTAAATGCAAAGGAAATAAAGATAATTGGTTTAAAGAAAAAGCAGTAAAGGGATATCGGTATGCAAGGACTTAGTTATCGGGGATTCGACAGGTCACCGGTGCTTTCTACTATTTGCAAACACTTTTAAGAAGAAAATAACGGTTTAAAGACCTTTGTCTCACGATGGTTGTTGACGCTAGTCGCAACTCTAAGGCGGAACGTATGTTGCCGCTATCTCGTTCGGGGTTAAAATTACTTTTTGAAAACCATTAAGTTCTAATCCCTTTTAAAGCGCTGTCGCTGTTTTTAAAATGAATGCCTAGTTTTTAATATTTGGTCTTAGCCGCAGCTGTCGCTTGTTGGTTCATACCTTTATGAATTTCCCACTGTCGTGGCAAAACTACTTTTAAATAAGTTCTCGCTGTCGCGACGAACGTTTATTTAGAAATTAAGATCAAAAACTACGGCCAGAAAGGTTGTTTGTAAAAAGGGAAGGTACCGGTTACTATCGAATCCTATCCTACTAATTCGGTTACATACCGATAAAACTAATTTAGCTAGACATCATAATTAATGCAAACGAAAATAGACATAAACAACTGAATAATAAAGCATGCATTATGACAGAAATAAAGTAGTAATTCAATTAATAAAAACCTGTAAATTGTACTGATCTCAAATCCTTGGGTAGTCCCCCACAATGTCGGCAGGATTCTACTTTGGCAAGAAGTATAAGGTTCAGGAACAAATAAAACCATACAAATGGGAATAGAAGGAAAAGGAAACGGGAAAATAATGCAAGAATGTAAATTCAGCTTCAATTGGTAATTTCGGCAGCACTTCGATACGTCGAAGGCCCCCCTAGAAACTCTGAATCTAAGGCCTATTTATAGGAGATAATTCATTCTTCAACTTTCAGAGATCATGGGTGAGTTATGGAGGGAGTGGGAGTAACTTCCAGTAGTGGGCAGTGAGTGGAGAAAGTGTAGGAAGAAATTAAGTTGAGAGTGATCGTGACTACTTCTGATTTGAACGTACTGATATTTTATCTGCGTGACGCTCGTCATGAAATGTGACGGTCGTAATACGCATGACGGTCGTAAGTGTCATGTGACGACCGTCATATCCGCAAAATCCGCATCTGCTGTTTTTCATTTGTTTTCCTTCCATTTCTTCTTCTTTTCTTTCTTTAGTCCAAATTCTCCCCAATCTGCTAAACGAAGTAAATTAATCATATAACAGAACATAAATCAAGATAAATTAATAATAGTCACAAATAAATGCATGTAAATCAAGCCAAATAAACGATATGATTTCGCGTTATCAAACACCCCCACACTTAAACCATTGCTTGTCCTCAAGCAATCAACCAACACAGTGAAAAAGAAATAAGCATAATTTGAAACAAGGACACGGTGAGACTCTAATCATACGTGGCTGTTAGGCTAATGTTATATCATCAGGTACTAAATATCACTACCAAGGATACCATAATGACACAATTTCAAAAAACTCCCTACTTATGCAAACTAACCTGAGTCATGCCATTATAACTCAACTTATACCTCATGCTCTCTTTCACCCCATTTCATTCTAATGCAATCACATTAAGCCCGTTATCCATACACATTCATGGTAAGTAAACTTGTTAGTGACTATGATCTCATTGATATTTCATTCTTCTTTGCAAATATGCTTAAGCATCAATTGACCTTAAAAGGTTTGTACCGTTGGGCTAAGTGATCGGGTGAGGAGCACCTAACTTAGAAGGAACAAGTCTTTTTCTTCATGATTTTTCTTCTTATTTTAAACTAGAGATCATACACTTATTTGCATCGGTTTCTTACTTAGTGTGGTTGGGATGGTGCTGACTGCTTAAATAAACTACTTAGGGATTACTAAAAGAACTTGAGCTTTAAGGTCTCGACGTAATGGGTACTTAAGTTGATTTTGCATATTTAGGGGGTTAAGGGTGTCAGGATGATATCAATTTTATCAAAACTTTCCCAAGTTTTTTATAACATAGCCTAAACAACCTATATACTTTCAGAGTACCATGTCATGAATCAAAAAGTTTTTGTTGGAGGTTAGAAATTTGAAAATTTGAAAATTTGGGGAAGTTTGTATAATAGGCGAAAACCACGCATAAAGACTCGACAACACATGCACATACTTTGACATATTAGAAACAACAGTAAATCAAGCTAAAAAGCAATAAAATGAAAGAGGTAGAGTTCCTCCCCCACACTTAAACCAAACATTGTCCTCAATATTTTAATAAAAGGTGGAAAAAGGAAAGATAGAACCTGCATGAATGCTACTGCGTGCTAAATCCTCTATGGTCTTGCTCTTGATGTCCATGTCTTTGTTGATCACTTCTACTTCGGCGACGAGCATTTTGAGATGCCTTCGTTTGTGTAATTCTTGCACCAACTCATCATATTACTTACTTCCAGAGGAAGTACTCATCACCAGTGTCACCACCAGCAGCGACACTCGTAGGAATGTCTGTGGGCACAACTCATCGTCATGTAGAGAGTTTTCGCCTAGATATAGCTAAAGCGTAACAAGCAATACATTTCTTTGTTTTCTGCAACTGTAAAAAAACAAATTAAAATAAAAGCCTTGTGGGTTGCCTCCCACACAGCGCTTTGTTTAACGTTGATAGCTCGACGGCTAAGGAGTGCAAGTACTCATGGTGGTTCTTTCGAGAATGGTTCCTCGATCGAACTTTGAATAGTCTTCGGTTTCCATGGCCACTTATCAAGCCATCGCTCATATCCCTCACCTTTTCGTTTCTTTCTTCTGTAGGGTGGTTCCTTGTTTTGAATGCTTAGTGGTGGTTCTGGATCTATCCTGCGTATCAGCTTTTCAAGTATGGGCTTAGTTATTTCATCCACCACCTCAAAAATTAATCTTACCCTTTTAACAGTAATGATGACCCTAGTTTCACGGTCCTCGAATTTTTTTTTCCTATGAGGGACCTTAGACAAAGGTGCATTGGTGTGGGTATTTTCCAGTACCTCTACATATGTTTTGGATTGGGAGTTTACCTTAGCTTCCACAACCAATTGTCAGAAAGAATTAGGTGGGGTATAGGGAAGAGGAGCAACAATGGGTGCTTCTTTCTCTATCTCTTCGACAACCTCCCTTTCGGATGGTGTCGGTGGATTTTTCTCAATAATTATGCTTGTCTCACCAAAACTCTCCTAAGACTCATTATCACTCTCCTTAGGATCTTCTGTTTGTTCTTCATTACTAGTGGTTACAACATTCACATGGCTCTCAAGGAAGGGTCCTAGAGATGTTTGTGTAAGCAAAGAGGTTTGAGTTTCCAAAGCCTTACTGTGAGTCGCGAGGGAATCGACTATAATGCTCATCTGCTTAAGGTCTTCATCAATTTGGAGATGTTGTTTTCTAAAATCTTCATTTTGGAGAGTTTGTGTCTCCACAAAGCGCTCCATCATAGATTCTATCCTAGAGTGAGTAAAAGTCTCTTCGAATTCTTCTAGTAATAGTTCAAGGTTGGATGTATCGAAATCTTGTGTTTCCTCAAATAATTGGGAGTCGTCATCGTAGAGGGAATTTGGGTGAGAATGCGTCGTATTGAAATCTTCTAATAATATTTCGAGGTCCGATTTAAACGGATCTTGTGGTTCCTCGAAATATTGGGGGTGGTAGTTATAAGGGAAATATGGGTTATACATAATGATTTAGATAAGAGTGCCTTAGTCTATACTATGCAACAACGGAATCACAATATTGACTATTGGTCCCCGACAGCGGCGCCAAAAACTTGATGCGTCCACAAGTGCACGGAAATATCGAAGTAATATAAAAGATTGTCGAACCCACAGAGATCAATGTCAATCTACCGTTATCTATTATTACGGCGTAAAGCTAAGGCTAATGGAATTAGGAAAGTTGAATGCGAATGAAATTAAATGCAAAGGAAATAAAGATAATTGGTTTAAAGAAAAAGCGGTAAAGGGATATCGGTATGCAAGGACTTAGTTATCGGGGATTCGACAGGTCACCAGTGCTTTCTACTCTTTGCAAACACTTTTAAGAAGAAAATAACGGTTTAAAGACCTTTGTCTCACGATGGTTGTTGACGCTAGTCGCAACTCTAAGGCGGAACGTTTGTTGTCGCTATCCTGTTCATGGTTAAAATTACTTTTTGAAAACCATTAAGTTCTAATCCCTTTTAAAGCGCTGTCGCTGTTTTTAAAATGAATTCCTAGTTTTTACTATTTGGTCTTAGCCGCAGTTGTCGCTTGTTGGTTCGTACCTTTATGAATTTCCCACTGTCGTGGCAAAACTACTTTTAAATAAGTTCTTGCTGTCGCGACGAACGTTTATTTAGAAATTAAGATCAAAAACTACGGCCAGAAAGGTTGTTTGTAAAAAGGGAAGGTACGGGTTACTATCAAATCCTATCCTACTAATTCGGTTACATACCAATAAAACTAATTTAGCTAGACATCATAATTAATGCAAATGAAAATAGACATAAACAACTGAATAATAAAGCATGCATTATGACAGAAATAAAGTCGTAATTCAATTAATAAAAACCTGTAAATTGTACTGATCTCAAATCCTTGGGTAGTCCCCCACAATGTCGGCAGGATTCTACTTTGGCAAGAAGTAAAAGGTACATGAACAAATAAAACCATACAAATGGGAATAAATGGAAAAGGAAACGGGAAAATAATGCAAGAACGTAAATTCAGCTTCAATTGGTAATTTCGGCAGCACTTCGATACGTCGAAGGCCCCCCTAGAAACTCTGAATCTAAGGCCTATTTATAGGAGATAATTCATTCTTCAACTTTCAGAGATCATGGGTGAGTTATGGAGGGAGTGGGAGTAACTTCCAGTAGTGGGCAGTGAGTGGAGAAAGTGTAGGAAGAAATTAAGTTGAGGGTGATCGTGACTACTTCTGATTTGAACGTACTGATATTTTGTCTGCGTGACGCTCGTCATGAAATGTGACGGTCGTAATACGCATGACGGTCGTAAGGGTCATGTGACGACCGTCATATCAGCAAAATCCGCATCTGCTGTTTTTCATTTGTTTTCCTTCCATTTCTTCTTCTTTTCTTTCTTTAGTCCAAATTCTCCCCAATCTGTTAAACGAAGTAAATTAATCATATAACAGAACATAAATCAAGATAAATTAATAATAGTCACAAATAAATGCATGTAAAATCAAGCCAAATAAACGATATGATTTCGCGTTATCAAACACCCCCACACTTAAACCATTGCTTGTCCTCAAGCAATCAACCATCACGGTGAAAAAGAAATAAGCATAATTTGAAACAAGGACACGGTGAGACTCTAATCATACGTGGCTGTTAGGCTAATGTTATATCGTCAGGTACTAAATATCACTACCAAGGATACCATAATGACACAATTTCAAAAACTCCCTACTTATGCAAACTAACCTGAGTCATGCCATTATAACTAAACCTATACCTCATGCTCTCTTTCACCCCATTTCATTCTAATGCAATCACATTAAGCCCGTTATCCATACACATTCATGGTAAGTAAACTTGTTAGTGACTATGATCTCATTGATATTTCATTCCTCTTTGCAAATATGCTTAAGCATCAATTGAACTTAAAAGGTTTGTACCGTTGGGCTAAGTGATCGGGTGGGAGCACATAACTTAGAAGGAACAAGTCTTTTTCTTCATGATTTTTCTTCTTATTTTAAACTAGAGATCATACACTTATTTGCATCGGTTTCTTACTTAGTGTGGTTGGATGGTGCTGACTGCTTAAATAAACTACTTAGGGATTACTAAAAGAACTGGAGCTTTAAGGTCTCGACGTAATAGGTACTCAAGTTGATTTTGCATATTTAGGGGGTTAAGGGTGTCAGGATGATATCAATTTTATCAAAACTTTCCCAAGTTTTTTCTAACATAGCCTAAACAGCCTATATACTTTCAGAGTACCATGTCATGAATCAAAATGTTTTTGTTGGAGGTTAGAAATTTGAAATTTTGAAATTTTGGGGAAGTTTGAATAATAGGCGAAAACCACGCATAAAGACTCGACAGCACATGCACAGACTTTGACATATTAGAAACAACAGTAAATCAAGCTAAAAAGCAATAAAATGAAAGAGGTAGAGTTCCTCCCCCACACTTAAACCAAACATTGTCCTCAATGTTTTAATAAAAGGTGGAAAAAGGAAATATAGAACCTGTATGAATGCTATTGCGTGCTAAATCCTCTATGGTCTTGCTCTTGATGTCCACGTCTTTGTTGATCACTTCTACTTCGGCGACGAGCATTTTGAGATGCCTTCGTTTGTGTAATTCTTGCACCAACTCATCATATTACTTACTTCCAGAGGAAGTAATCATCACCAGTGTCACCACCAGCAGCGACACTCGTAGGAATGTCTGTGGGCACAACTCATCGTCATGTAGAGAGTTTTCGCCTAGATATAGCTAAAGCGTAACAAGCGATACATTTCTTTATTTTCTGCAAATGTAAAAAAACAAATTAAAATAAAAGCCTTGTGGGTTGCCTCCCACACAGTGCTTTGTTTAAGGTCGATAGCTCGACGGCTAAGGAGTGCAAGTACTCATGGTGGTTCTTTCGAGAATAGTTCCTCGATCGAACTTTGAATAGTCTTCGGTTTCCATGGCCACTTATCAAGCCATCGCTCATATCCCTCACCTTTTCGTTTCTTTCTTCTGTAGGGTGGTTCCTTGTTTTGAATGCATGGTGGTGGTTCTGGATCTATCCTGCGTATCAGCTTTTCAAATTTGGGCTTAGTTATTTCATCCACCATCTCAAAAATTAATCTTACCCTTTTAACAGTAATGATGACCCTAGTTTCACGGTCCTCGACTTTTTTTTCCTATGAGGGACCTTAGACAAAGGTGCATTGGTGTGGGTATTTTCCAATACCTTTACATATGTTTTGGATTGGGAGTTTACCTTAGCTTCCACAACCAATTGTCAGAAAGAATTAGGTGGGGTATAGGGAAGAGGAGCAACAATGTCTGCTTCTTTCTCTATCTCTTCGACAACCTCCCTTTCGGATGGTGTCGATGGATTTTTCTCAATAATTATGCTTGTCTCACCAAAACTCTCCTCAGACTCATTATCACTCTCCTTAGGATCTTCTATTTGTTCTTCATTACTAGTGGTTACAACATTCACATGGCTCTCAAGGAAGGGTCCTAGAGATGTTTGTGTAAGCAAAGAGGTTTGAGTTTCCAAAGCTTTGTTGTGAGTCGCGAGGGAATCGACTATAATGCTCATTTGCTTAAGGTCTTCATCAATTTGGAGATGTTGTTTTCTAAAATCTTCATTTTGGAGAGTTTGTGTCTCCACAAAGCGCTCCATCATAGATTCTATCCTAGAGTGAGTAAATGTCTCTTCGAATTCTTCTAGTAATAGTTCAAGGTGGATGTATCGAAATCTTGCGTTTCCTCAAAACATTGGGAGTCATCATCGTAGAGGGAATTTGGGTGAGAATGTGTCGTATTGAAATCTTCTAATAATATTTCGAGGTCCGATTTAAACGGATCTTGTGGTTCCTCGAAATATTGGGGGTGGTAGTTGTCGCTTCCGCGAAAATAAGGTGCCGGCAAAACAGAAGAGTTGCCACCTTTCGTTATTTATCCCTCAGAACGGGAAAGGAAACGATCGGAAAAACCTGACGAAAAAGGTATAAGGCAAGGTCATCGCAACCATTGTCTGGGTTCGGGAGTCGGTTACGCAAGGGGAAGGTATTAGCACCCCTCACGTCCATCGTACTCGATGGGATCCACGCTTGTTGTGTTTATCTGACGGGTTGATTTTGCTATCTACCTATCAAGGCTGGCTTGAAAAAGAAAAGAAAATGACTCGGCAAAACGTCGCGCTTTATTCCTACATATTCTCATCAGAGAATGAGAAATCAGAGTCAACGTAGTTCGGCTAACTACGGGTTACGGGGAAGGTGGCTCGCCAATACATCAGTATTGTGCCTACATACTCTCAACAGGTATGAGAGATCAGAGCTTACGTAGTTCAGGATAATACAGATTACGGGAATTCAGATTCATCTGCTTTATCGAGTAGGGTTAACAAACAGTTCCAGCAGTTTTGCGTACGCAACTCGACCCTCAGAGACTTAGGCGTTACCGTTTGCGGTAGAAATAAGAGTTAACGACACTCTTTTCTTCAGAAAACCTTCCTTTGAATTACGGGCCCACGGGGCAAAAAGGTTTGAAGTTTGTTTTCTGTCTTTTACGGAAGAATTGTTTTTTATGGCCGTTTGCAACCAATATCGCACTAGAGACTAGGATCTGAGAGTGAATGCGTCGCATGTCACCCAAAGGGTGCCATACTAAACATCCAGACTGTTGAAAAGAAACTCTCCAACAATCCTTTCTCAGATAGCTTAAGGCTCGTAACGTACGACGTCACTTAACCTTTATTACTGTATTTTAATTTGTTTGTAGATAAGAAGAGAGAACGAACAGGTTCAACTAATGGGAGACTATCAAGTCCTAATGTTGTCATGCCAAGGATTCATCCTATGGTTGAGGTTTGAAATAGGAAACTCCTAGAAGTTATCATGCATAGGTTTCAACCTAAAGTTCTAATCATCACTTTCTTATCAAAGGAAGTGAGATTCCTAGGGGATCATGTCAATGATAAACAACAACAGATAAAGCATCAGCTTGAACAGTAAACAGTAAACGACTGTAAAATGCATGCAATGCAAGTGAGGGAGGAAATGTGTGTGGGACAGCAGCCTCCACAAGCTCATCTCAACCTCAAGCCAGATATGAATAACTGTAATCATACAGAAGAAATAACATGCTATCAAACAAATCAATAACTGCAATCATACAGAGGAAATAAAATGCCATCAAGCAAATCACAAACCACATAGGCAAGGGAGCAGGGCTCTACCGAATACCCGCAAGCAAAGCCATACATTAAAAATACAAGCAGAGGGAGACCCACTCAACCTCTAATGCAATCACGCTCCTAGATTAACACAATCTAAACATGAACTTATTCTAATGCATCAAGCAAATCAAACAAGTCACACCAATACAGTTGCACAGAAAGCAAACAGACAGGAAAGAAAGCAAATCAACAGTTCCACAGCTCCACAGCAAAGCAATCCTCTGACAACAGCTTAGTCTTCAGTCTGCAACTGCTCTTCAAAGCTCTCTCCTTCAAGAGCAAATGTCAACTTGCTTCTTCAAGCTTCCCATACATCAAACATAAGTATCAACTTATTTTTTCTTCTTCAAGCCTCAGCTCCAAAGTAGACTCCACCTTCAGACTTCAATCCCAATTGCAAGTATCAACTTGTTCCTTCAGGCTCTCAATGCATCAAACACACAAGTATCAACTTGTTCTCCAACTTCAAGCTTCAGCTCTTCATTCAATCTCAATTTGATCTCCTTCACAAGTGTCAACTTGTTCTTCTTGGTCTTCAAGCTTCAGCTCCAATGGCAGTCTTCAGACAAAGGGAAGTGCAACTCCTAACATCTTCAATCTTCTAGCAAGGAACTCCATCCTCTAGCAAGGGAGAAAGATTCATCTAACAAGAGCAGGGTTTAGGATGATGGATAGCAGAATGAAGACCAAGGGTCACCACTGAGCACTCAATTATCAGAGAAAGGAACCCTCAAAGGTTCTACCAACTTGTGAAGAGCCACACATCCTACCAAAGGAGGGATGAGGTCTTTACAAGGGGACCTTACATCATAGGGAGGAATGGAAGTGATCAACACCTACCATGTTTATGAAGGAAGAGAATCTATCTAGAAACTCTACCTACAAACCCTAACCTTAACACCTAAACAAAACTACACCAAAGGAGGGGAGATCTTCACATCCAAGCTTCTTCAAGCACTCCATAGTAGCCCCAAGGTTGTCTTCAACATCATCCCAGAGAAAAGAAAAGCAAAACCCTAATCTAAGGGAACTAAAGAAATCAATCTATTTGAAATAGCAAGTTAGGATCACCTAAAACTTAGTACTAAAGTTAATCCTAACTAAAATACTAAAACCAATTGTAAAATCCTACAAAAATAACTATGGGTCCCTAATTCAATCATGAATCTACCATATTAATTCCAGAGGTTTAATCACCCACCAAGTTCTAGAAATAAAACCTAAATCATAAGGTACTAAGCTTAAACCCTAAAACTAGAACACCTAAAGTTTCAGCTTAAAACTAACCCTAAACTTCTTCACAAAAATGTGATAAAAATACTAGGGGAACATGCATATCTATGCTAGCTACACACAAAAAATCAAGGCAAGAATCATCATCAAATGCTCACACAAAAATCATCAAAACAAGGTATCAACCATGGCCATTTTAATACCAATTAATATTCAAAAAATGCAAATAAAATCACAAATGCATGAATTCCTAATATTTTTAATCTACAAAATTCTAGATTCATCATGAATCAAGGGAAAAATGTTTGGATTTAATTGAGTTAATTTCCTATTTTTTATGCATTTATTTCTAAGTCATATGAAATAATAAAAAATGAAAGAAATTAAATGGAAATTGGTAAACACGCGTGCTGAATAGCAATCCAATGCAGTTCATTTCAAAGAATTGGGCCAAAGGGGGGTGTAGATATCACTATGAGTCCTAAGCCCAAAACCATTCAATTAATGAAACGGTGCATTTCATTGGGAAATCTCTCTTCAGAATTGAGAAGCGATCATGGCCTTCCATTGCTCGCCTGAGTCCAAGGTCAAACCATCATCCAATGGCCCATGTTCATCGTCCCCATTTGAACTCAGCTTGGGGGTAAAATACAGACGGTGGCCTGAACAGTGGCGCCACCGTCTTCTCTGGTGAGACAACCTCCACAGTTCATCAAAACTCATAAAACAAATCATCATTTCACTCCAAATTTGATGCTGATCCAGAATCCAACCTTAGAATTATCTAATTCCATCTCTAACTCAAAACACGATGACATTTTCAGAATTCATCCAAATCTTGAATCTCACCATTCTTCAAATTAAAGGTCTCAATTTAATCCTCACTCTTCACTGATCAATTTCCACTATCCCATTGTGATTAATCCTTCAAGAATCTTGAGATATCAACCTCAACAGAAAATGATCACACACCTACTTTGTCTCTAATTCACCAATTTCTGATCCTAAATCCAACTACATGTTGCAAGGATCCTAACCACATATAAATTTCTAAGCATCTCCTCCTAAATCATGCATAAGAGTGAAATGTACAAACCTGGTTTCAGAGAGGTAACAGAGATGGTTTTTGGTCACTTCAACTTCCAAGATGATGCAGACACACTCCAAATTCACTCACAAAGCCTTTGCACACCTTGATTTGGCTTGATTCTCCCTTGAATTGAAAACCCGATTTCAACTTGCACCTCCAAAATTTCAATGGCTCTTTCTGCAACCAGCTTCAATTCCTTCCAAAAAAAATGGCTGAGTTCACTCAATGACTTATATAAAATTGATTGGGATTGTCTAGAAACTTCTGGATTCATCCAAATGAGATTTTGGATTTTCAAAATCTCTTCAAAATCTCATCCATGGCAATCACCATTCTGACTTCCTTTGGGCATGACTATGCTTGTAATCAAATTCTCATGAGATTTTGAATGAGTTTGGTAAGTTATCTTTCTTGTTTGCAAGCCAAAGGTATGAATTGGATATGTTGCTTCATCATGAAGAAATGAAATGGAATGTTATGCAAATGATCTCAAATCAAAATTCTAACATTGCCATTGTTTCTAAAATCATTTTTCCAATCAATTTGACCTATAATTTTGTTTCATTTGGTCACAAAATGAATTATTTGAATTTTTGGCCATTAAATCCTTTTAATTCTTTCTTTTTTCAAACTTTCTTGAACCAAGTCTCTCCTTGAGCCATTTCAATGCCTCCTTGAAGCATGTTCAAGGTTGAAACCCCATTTTGAGCAACTTTCTAGTTGAACAAAATTCCATTTGAGGCCTCTAAGTTGGTGAAAATAGCCTATGATCACAAATGACCTATAATCACCAAATGTCCAAAATACCCTTGACTTGTCCAAGCCATAAGTTGAGTTATAAAAATCCTATCAAGGACTTATAGTACTCTCTAGAAAGCTAAGAGAATAAGGAATAACATTCATATTGACAAAAAGTTCATGGGAATCATCCCTCTAGGGCAAAAGTTTCATGCAAGTTGGGTAACTTTCAAGCTCCACATTCACATACCTCAGATGACTTGTAACTTGTCAAAGCCATAACTTGAGTTCTACAAATCCTATCAAAGACTTCTAGCACTCAAATTAAAGATAAGATCATGCTCTACAACAATCATTTTATGGGTAAGATGAGATAACAATCACATCTTGAGCTACATTGCCTTGAAGATAGGGGTCAAACTAGGGGATTTTACACTGTCAAGTCTTAGAAACCCTAGCTTGAAATTTCTCAAACTCTTCAATCATGATGAGTTAACCTTGGAATCATCCTTATAACATCTCAATATATCAATCCATGATCACATGGCTCTTGAATTAGGTCTCAACCTTCTTCAAATCATCAGTTGACTTAGGGTTGACCTAGTCAAACCCTAGCTGCACCACTCATGGCTGAGCCTTCTTAATCTTGCACAATGACCTATATAGGCCTCAAAGTGATCTTCAACACTTCTCATGAGCTCTTTCAAGACCTCAAGTCCATCTCCATGACCTCAGAATCATCTGATGGCTTCCCACAACTCTCAAGTTAGGAGACCTACACACTTGGCTTCAATCACTCTCTCTGAGGATCTTTTAACTTCTCTGACAAGGATATCAACCCTTGAACACTTGAATAACCTTCTTAGCTAGCTTCGTAGTCTTGTGTAGCTCTTGATTGGTAATCATACATCTTGATCTCCTGCATACATGTCAATGAAATGCAAACGATAATGCTAATGTGAATGAAATGAAACATAAGCTAGGTAAAGAAAAGATGGGCAAATTTTGGGGTGCAACAGCTGCCCCTATTCAAACGGCTTGGACCTGACTGGGTGAGAAGCGGGCGGCTCTCAACCAATCAAGGTAAAAGACGGTTGAATACCAACAAACCAGGAAAGTTTCCAACTGCCCGAGTACACGATACTCTGATGGGGACAAATCTTCGGCAACTGAAATAATAGTTGCACGGCAACTAGCTGGAGAATTGGTCACACGGTAACTAGTGAAATGTCTAATCTCAAATCTCCGTCAGGATGATCATCTGATTTTGCTGTAGATCTTCATCCTCAAGTCATTAAGAGGCCGCGGGTCATTCGGCAACCGGCGATACATAGCGGATATTGCCGTCAGGCATTCTGCGGCACTGCTGCAAAAGAATTCCTCGGGATTCATCAGGTCATTAGGAACTTTTTAACAATCAAGTTAATCATGCCGTCAGGCGTTCAAGGGAATTTTCGGGCGTCAGCCGGGCTTCGTCAGTAAGTCAGAGATAGAATCCTTGGTCAATCATGAACCAAACAGGGATATCCAAACTTCTGCCATCAGGCATTCCGCATCAGCTGAGGGAACTGCTTTGACCTCGCGGTTAGACTTCATCAGTAGGTCTGGGGTTTCGGCACCGCTGCCGGACTTCAATCATCAAGTCTTCAAGGGAAACTTCAGCTTCTCTGCTCAACCACCTGCTAGGGCTGACACATCTCCACTGGGGGATTCTGGAGAACTATCAAGTAACTCTGCTTCGGGGGATCCAGAAATCATTCCGAATGAATCAACTCTGCTGAGGACTTCAAGAATCATCTTGGACGAATAAACCCATCGGGAACTTCAAGAATTATCCTGAACCAATAACTCTGCTGGAGATTTCAGGAATCGTCCTGAGCAAACACTCTGTCGGGGACTCTAAGCATCAACTTGAACAGCCCTCTCTGGTGACCTCACCGGGGATTTTAAGAATCATCTTAAGCAAACCACTTCGCTGGAGAATTCAAGAATCATCTTGGGCAAACTACTTTGCTGGGGAATTCAAGAATCATCTTGGGCCAAACAACTCTACTGAGATCTCAGGAATCATCCTGAGCAAACACCCTGTCGGGGAACACTTGCAAAACAAGAACGGTAACGACCTAGCTCATGCTTCATATGCATATGTTTGACAATGGCGCAATTCTCCACACGGTGGAAATGCTACGCGTATTTAGGGAGAATGTTATGCAATCATGCAAAATGCTACGACCCCATCAGCAAAATAAATGCTGAAGGGAAGATCCCCCTGTCAAGGAGGAAGAACCACTCTGGTGGAGGAAGGAATCATCCTGCCGAGGAGAAGAAGTAACACCAATCTCAATTGGATTCCGCCTGGGGAACTGAACTTCCGTTGACTGTTGCGGGGGAATAAAGCTCTCCGAGAACTTAAACCCACTCAGTTGGATATGCAAACCACAAACTGCCGAGGGAACGATATCAATCGCAGCAAAACTTTCCTGGAGATAACGACTCCCATGGGGAAATATAGCATCAGCTATTCAACACTCTACTGGAGAAAACCACTCATGGCCTCAACGGCTTTCCAAGGACTCGGCTCTCTTGGGGATTTTCAGCTCGGTTGTGGTAGAAGGAATCGTCCTGCTTGCCGGGGAAAGTACAACTCTGTGGGGAATTTCAATTCTGCTGAAGACTTCAGTCTGTACTATCGAGTGTTGCACACTTCAGTATATGACTCAGCTGGGGAGACGACGATCCTTCAGGATACATCTGGCTGGGGAGGGAATCCTCTCTGGTTGGGGAGACATATCAATGCTTACGATCTCATGTTCAGACTCCACGGGGAGGTGCTGCTGAACTTACTGGGGAAGAAGGAGTCATCCTGCTTGAGGAAACATACGACATATCGCCTGGAATATGCTATACCTGCAACAACACAAACAAACAGACAAGATACCCTTCTCAAAGGGACCTATCGAGGTTATCATCTTGTGACAATGTTCAAGTAATTCATTGTTTCAACAATCAATGGCCTAGGCCAGTAAGTTTATGTGTGCGCATTTTATCAAAAACATCGACGTTCTTTTTCGCAAACAAAGCAGATAAATGCTAAACAGGCAAACATAATTGCTGAATAGTATATATTTTATTGATGATGAACCCCTAAATGGGTAAAAATGTTTTACAACAGATGCAAGCTCCTGGAATGAGGAAGCTGCGCAAATATAAAAACATAAATATACATCAGTATATACACAAATGTTGACAATGCGGCGTAGACGGGCACCATGAGTTGATCCCTCTATGACCCACTCGACTTCGATACTTCTCCGATGCTTCAGCTTCAGAAGAGATTGATTCGGATAAACGGCCATCAGGTCTTCCAAACCACTAAACAATGAAAGTCCACACGCGGAACGCAGTCATTTGCTTTTTCAAATCCCTAACTTTTGCCTGAATCGCCCTTTCGGGTTTTCGATTCACCGGGATACCCTTTTTTGCCAAAGTCGCCCTTCCAGGTTTTCGACTTTGCGGGTGTACATTTTTTCTTTTATATCCCTAATTTTTGCCCGAACCTTTTTCCATTTTTATGGTTCGCCGGGATGCCCCATTTTTGCCTGGACTCTCTTTTTATTGTCCAGCGGGTCATTCTTTAAGCAAAGTATTTTTTAACTGCGTCCGCGTTCACCAGGGATGCAAAATCTTCACCATCCATCGTGGATAACAGCAAGGCTCCTCCCGAGAAGACCTTGCTGACGACGTACGAGCCTTCGTAATTAGGATTCCACTTGCCTCGGTGATCGGAGTGTGGAGGAAGAATCTTCTTTAGGACGAGATCACCCGTCTGAAAGCTTCTAGGACGTACCTTCTTATCATAAGCTTTCTTCATTCGGCTTTGGTACAGACGACCATATGCAATCGATGCTAACCTCTTCTCGTCCATCAGGCTGAGTTGGTTTAGTCGGTTCTTAATCCATTCTGCCTCATCGAGTTTCACATCAACCAAAACTCGTAAAGAAGGAATCTCAACTTCTAACGGTAGGACAGCTTCCATACCGTACACCAGTGAGAAAGGAGTTGCCCCGGTTGATGTACGCACCGTTGTACGATAAACATGGAGTGCAAATGGCAACATCTCATGCCAATCCTTGTAGGTCACAACCACCTTCTGCACAATCTTCTTGATGTTTTTATTGGCCGCTTCAACGGTGTCATTCATCTTCGGCCGGTAAGGGGATGAGTTGTGGTGTTCAATCTTGAAACCTTGGCACAGCTCCTTCATCATCTTGTTATTCAAATTCGAACCATTATCAGTAATGATCCGCTCGGGAATTCCGTAACGACAGATGATGTCCCTCTTTATGAATTTAGCCACCACCTGCTTGGTCACATTAGCATATGAGGCTGCCTCCATCCACTTGGTGAAGTAGTCGATAGCTAATAGAATGAAGCGATGACCGTTAGATGCAGTGGGCTCGATCTTGCCTATCATGTTGATGCCCCACATGGAGAACGGCCACGGGGAGGACATGACATTCAACGGGCACGGCGACACATGAATCTTATCAGCATAAATCTGGCATTTATGACATCTCTTCGCGAATTTGAAGCAATCCGACTCCATTGTCAGCCAGTAATGTCCTGCTCTCAGGATCTTTCTTGTCATATCATGCCCGCCGGCGTGCGTACCAAATGTGCCTTCATGGACTTCCTCCATGAGCATACTCGCTTCTTTCTCATCTACACATCTGAGTAGCACGAGATCGTGGTTTCTTTTATACAAAACCCCATCAGGATTGAGATAAAAGTTTCCAGACAGCCTCCTCAGAGTCTTCTTATCCAGGGTTGACGCTCTCGCGGGATACTCCTTAGTCATAAGGAAGGTCTGGATATCATGGAACCATGGCTTGCCATCGGCGGCTTCCTCGATCGCAAAGACGAATGCAGGTCTATCAAGACGAGAAAGGACAATTATTGGAGCTTCATTCCAAAAATTGACTTTATACATTGAAGCCAACGTGGCTAGGGCATCAGCCATCTGATTTTCAGCCCTGGGCACATGATGGAGTTCCACTCGATCAAAGAACGGAAGCAGCCTTCTGGCATAATTCATGTACGGCACCAAATTCGATTGACGAGTCTCCCACTCCCCTTTAATCTGGTTAATCACAAGCGCCGAGTCACCATATACATCCAGGTTCTTGATTCTCAAATCAATTGCCTCTTCTAGACCCATGATGCATGCTTCGTACTCCGCTTCGTTATTGGTGACCGGAAACGTCAGTCTCGCAGTGAACGGGATGTGGGGTCCATGGGGAGTTGTGATGATCGCCCCAATGCCACTTCCATAAGAATTAACTGCCCCTTCAAATATCAATTTCCATTGGGATTTCCTGTCTGGCCCCTCGTCGGGCAACGGTTCATCGTAATCTTTCGCTTTAAGAAACATGATATCCTCATCAGGGGATTCAAATTTCATCGGCTGATAATCTTCGATCGGATGTTCGGCAAGGTATTCAGACAATACGCTTCCCTTGATGGCCTTCTGGGAAACGTACTGAATGTCATATTCCGTCAACACCATTTGCCATCTGGCAATCCTGTCCGAAAGCGCTTGCTTCTCGAAGACGTACTTGATCGGATCCATCTTCGAAATTAGCATGGTCGTGTGATTGAGCATGTACTGTCGTAAACGTTTGGCAGCCCAGGCTAGTGCACAACACGTCTTCTCCAGCATCGAGTAACGAGATTCACATTCTGTGAACTTTTTACTCAAATAGTAAATGGCATGCTCCTTTCTGCCCGTCTCGTCGTGCTGACCGAGAACACACCCCATACTATTCTCCAGAACTGTCAAGTACATGATTAAGGGTCGTCCGGCCATTGGGGGTATCAAGATCGGAGGTTCCTGTAGATACTGTTTTATCTTATCAAATGCCTTCTGGCAATCCTCATTCCAGATAATTGCCTGATCTTTCTTTAACAGCTTTAACATCGATTCACACGTGGCCGTTGTCGCTTCCGCGAAAATAAGGTGCCGGCAGAACAGAAGAGTCGCCACCTTTCATTATTTATCTCTCGGAGCGGGAAAGGAAACGATCGGAAAAGCCTGACAAAAAGGTATAAGACAAGGTCATCGCAACCGTTGTCTGGGTTCGGGAGTCGGTTACGCAAGGGGAAGGTATTAGCACCCCTCACGTCCGTCGTACTCGACGGGATCCACGCTTGTTGTGTTTACTGGACGAGTTGGTTTATCTATCTACCTATCAAGGCTGGCTTAAACAGAAAAGAAAATGACTCGGCAAAGCGTCTCGCTTTATGCCTACGTATTCTCATCAGAGAATGAGAAATCAGAGTCAACGTAGTTCGACCTACTACGGGTTACGGGGAAGGTGGCTCGCCAATACATCAGTATTGTGCCTACGTACTCTCAACAGGGATGAGACATCAGAGCTTACGTAGTTCGGGCTACTACGAATTACGGGAATTCAGATTCATCTGTTTTATCGAGTAGGGTTAAACATCAGTTCCAGCAGTTAGGGACAAAGCCTGTTTGCGTTGGCGCTGAAGTTTAACGACACTCTTTTCTTCAGAAAAGCTTCCTTTGAACTATGGGCCCACGGGGCAAAAAGGTTTGAAGTTTGTTTTCTGTCTTTTACAGAAGAAGTGTTTTTTATAGTGTTTGCAATCTCAATCGCACTAAAGACTATGACCTGAGAGTGAATGCGTCGCATGTCACCCAAAGGGTGCCATACTAAACATCCATACTGTTGAAAAGAAGCTCTCTAACAATCCTTTCTCAGATAGCTTAAGGCTCGTAACGTACGAAAGAAATCATTCATGATTATTGTATCTTAAGTTGTTTTGAGATGAGAAGAGAACCGGCTCAACTACGGGGAGATTATCAAGTCCTACTGTTGTCATGCCAAGGATTCATCCTATGGTTGAGGTTTGAAACAGGGAACTCCTAGAAGTTTTCATGCATAGGTTTCAACCTAAAGTTCTATCATCATTTCCTTATCAAAGGAAATGAGAGTCCTAAGGGATCATGTCAGTGATACACAGAAACAGATAAAGCATCAGCTTAAACGGTAAACAGTAAACGACTGTAAAATGCATGCAATGCAAGTGAGGGAGGAAATGTGTGTGGGGTATCAGCCTCCTCAAGCTCATCTCAACCTCAAGCCAGATATGAATAACTGCAATCATACAGAGGAAATAAAGTGCTATCAAGCAAGATATAAATGATTGTAATCATACAGAAGAAAATGGAATGCTAACAAGCAAAATAAACCACATGGGCAAGGGAGCAAGGCTCTACCGAATACCCGCAAGCAAATCCATACAGTAACAATACAAGCAGAGCGAGCAACTCAACCTCTAGTGCAATCATGCTCCTAATTAAAGTCAGTCTAATCATGGACTTATTCTAATGCATCAAGCAAGTCAAACAAGGCACATCAGCAATACAGAAAAGAAAACAGACAAGAAAGAAATAGATCA
Organism: Lathyrus sativus; assembly: GCA_963859935.3. Taxonomy (NCBI): domain Eukaryota; kingdom Viridiplantae; phylum Streptophyta; class Magnoliopsida; order Fabales; family Fabaceae; genus Lathyrus; species Lathyrus sativus. The sequence goes on from OZ012738.1 coordinate 476,093,481, forward strand.
ACAACTTCCTACTTCCATTCCAAGCTTCAGCTCTTCTAACATCAATCCAGTCTTCAGACTTCAACCACCCTTCAAGGATATCAGCTTCACTGGCAAGTATCAACTTGCTTCCCCAAGGTTTCAACCCATCAACATAAGTTTCAACTTATCCTCCTTCTTCAAGCTTCAGCTCCTTATTCAATTCCACCTTCAGGCTTCACTCTTAATTACAAGTATCAACTTGATTCCTTCAGGTTCTCCAAGCATCAATGTACAAGTATCAACTTGTCCTTTATTCCTCAAGCCTCAACTCTACTGTCAATCTCAATTGAATCCTCTTCATAAGTATCCACTTAGTTCTCAAGCTTCAGCTCTCCTTTCTTTGCCAGTCTCAACTTGGTCTTCTCCTCTTACAAGCTTCAGCTTCTCAAAGTAGTCTTTAATCACATGGGAGTGTCAACTTCATCCTTCAATTCTTTAAGCCTCAGCTCTTCATTCAATCTCCATTGGGTTTTCAAGTATCAACTTGTTATTCTTGCTCTTCAAGCTTCAGCTGCAATGGCAATGCTCAAGGAATCATCCTCTTCCACACTCTTCAATGAAGTTTTCATCTTCAACCTCAAGTCTAACATCATTCAAGATACTCAAACCAGAAGACAATTGATTTAACAAGATGAGGGGAAATGATAAACAGCTTACTGACAACCAAAGGAAGCCTGTAAGGGTTCATCATTATGAGAGACTGGTTCCCTCAAAGTTCTACTTCCCAGATAAAGCCACCCATCCCTCCAAAGGAGGGATGTGAACATCTTGGAAGGACTTTTGGTCATTGGGAGGAATGGAAGCACAAGATGCTTTCCATGTTTGAGAAAGAAATCATTCTAACTATAAGTCTCTCCCTATGTCCTCCTAACTCCTAAACCTTCATCAGACACCTCCAGGCACAAGCAACTCCTAGCTCCAAGCAACTTCAAGCAACTCCAAGCATCCTCACCTTGTCTTCAATCTCAACCAAAGGCAAACCAAGCACAAACCCTAATCTAAGGGGATTAAGGAAGTTAAACTAGTTGAATTAGTAAATTAGGATCACCTAAAACCTAGTACTAAAGTTAGTCCTAACTAAAATACTAAAACCAATTATAAAATCCTACAAAAATTACTATGGTAACCTATGTCAATCATGACTCTACCACATTAATTTCAGAGAACAAATCATCAAATTAGACCTAGAACTAAAATCTACATTACAAGGTGTCAAACCTAAACCCTAAAAGGAAGCATCTAAATATCAATCTAGAAAGCACACCTATTTTCATCACAAAAATGTGATAAAAATTATATGGGAGCATACATGTCTAACCTAATCACATACAAAAAATTAGGCTCAAAATCATCACCAAGTGGTCACACTAAATTCCACAAAATTATGCATCAAACATAACCATTTTAATATCAATTAAAATGTAAAATTCCCATTAAATCAGAAAATGCATTAAATGAAAATATTTTTTTTCTAAAAAATATTAGACTCAATCATAAGTAAAATGCAAAAATAATGGGGTTAATTGGATTAATTTTCAATTTATTATGAATTTTTCAAGAATCATGAATAAAATGAAAAAAAATAAGGAAAATCCAAATAAAAGAATAAGCGCACGGTGTGGATAGCAACGAAACACAGTTCAAAAAATGGGTTGGGCCTTCAGGGGGGTGTGGATATCACTTAATTCATTAAGCCCAGAATTGTTGAATAAATGAAACGGTGCGTTTCATGCCTTCAGATCCTTCACAACTTCAAATTAAAACGTGTCCATTGGATTGCTTCCTCAGTCAAAGTCCAACCAAGATCCAAGGGTCCTGAGGTCGTCTTCTACCTTTTGAACACCTGAGCTTCGCGCCCAGCTCCGGCCACCACCGGTGGAGCTCCGGTCACCATCCCCAACCCTAGTTCTCTCTACAAGCCTCCATTGCAAATGGTCAAAACATGAAACTCATCCCAAATCTTGTCACGAATTCAACCATACCCTTAACTTCCTCTGAAACCTCAAGATTCACCATATCTAGATCTCAACTGAAAATGGTAATTCACCTATTTTGTCACTAATTCTCCAATTAACTATCTGAAATCAATCCTACACCATTCTACAATGAATCTAACACCTTAATTCACCTTAATTCTACCTAAATCATGCTATAGGAAGAAAGTTACCAACCTGAAAATCTTGGATGAACAGATGCACTAAACCTCCAATTCAAGCTCTACAATCTTGCAGACACGATCAATGAACCTTCTTCTTGCTTCTGTATGCAAAAGAACCAGTTGAAAGTGCTTGAATCTTGAAACCCGATGGTGAGTTGCAGGTGGGAAATTCTGACTTCAAGAGCACCAATTAGCCACAAATTCTTCTTGATAATGATCTGGAATCACTCCTTGACATCCATGGAAGAAGTTTCAATCAAGAAAATGGATGGAAAGTGAGGAATTTGGTGAAACCGATTGCACTTGCAAGCTATGAAATTTCAATCTCACTCTATGCTCTCTCCTTCAATCATCACCAACCTCTTCAATGGATCAACTCTATTCAATATATAGATGATGTTTGGATGATCTAGAACCCTCTAGATCCTTCCAATGAGAGTTTCCACTTCTCATGTCATGAGATTTTCAACCATGTATCATGATATGCACAAACCTTGCAAACAGCTTGGAATTCATCTCATTCACTTTCAATTTCTCCCCTAGTGACATTTTGAAAGAGTTTAGCTTGCAAAGGACCTTGCTCATGCCTTGATTTTGTGTTTTGCAAATGTTACTTAATATGCAAGTAAGTACTTTCCAAAGCAAGTCCACAAATTGAATCTCAACTCAAAAATGTGGCTAAACCAATGTTCTTAAAATGTTTTCTAGAGTCAAAATGATATATTACATGCCATGGTTTGGATGTGTAGGTTGAAAATATCAATTTCCAACTTTGGTTTATTTAACTTATGCCCTTATTTTAGGTCATTTTTGCAACTTTGAGCTACAAGCCTTTCCAACATCTCATGACCTCCTTACTAGCCTTAAAACATCATTTTGAACAATTTTGATGTTGAAGATTTTTCCATTTGAAGCTTGGAAATAAGAGTTATGGCCTTATGGTTGAAATGACCTATAATCTCCAAATGACCAAAATGCCCTTGACTTGTCAAAGCCATAACTTGAGTTCTACAAATTCTATCAAGGACTTCTAGTACTCTCTAGAAATCTAAGAAGATAAGGAACAACATTCATGTTGACCAAAAGTTTGATGCAAGTTGGGAAACTTTCAAGGCCCCAGATTCACATACCTCAGATGACCTGTAACTTGTCAAAGTCATAACTTGAGCTCTACAAATCCTATCAAGGACTTCTAGTACTCAAATTAAAGCTAAGAACACGCTCTACAACATTCATGTCGGGGGCAAGATGAGATGACAATCACATCTTGATCTAAACTGCCTTGAAGATAGGGGTCAAACTAGGGGATTTTACACTGTAAAGCCTTAGAAACCCTAGCTTGAAACTTCTCAAACTCTTCAATCATGATGAGTTGACCTTGGAATCATCCTTATAACATCTCAATGTGTCAATCCATGATCACATGGCCCTTGAATTAGGTCTCAACCTTCTCCAAATCATCAGTTGACCTAGGGTTGACCCAGTCAAACCCTAATTGCACCACTCATGGCTGAGTCTTCTTAATCTTGCACAATGACCTATCTAGGCTTTATGATGGATTTCAACACTTCTCACGAGCTCTCTCAAGATCTCAAGTCGAACTTCATGGCTTCAGAATCATCTGAGGAGCTCCCACAACTCTCAAGCTAGGAGGCACACCCTCTTGGTTTCAACCACTCTCTCTGAGGATCTTTTAACTTCTCTGACAAAGATATCAACCCTTGAGCTCTTGAATAAGCTTCTTAGCCAGCTTCAAGGTCTTGTGTAGATCTTGATTGGTAATCATACCTCTTGATCTCCTGCATACATGTCAATGAAATGAAAATGATGAGGCTAATGTGAATGAAATGAAACATAGGCTAGGTAAAGAAATGTTGGTCAAATTTTGGGGTGCAACAGCCGTGAGCTGAGAGATAAACCTTGCAATGTAGTTTATTCTGCCCAGGAAACCACAAACTTCTTTTTCTGCTTTTGGCGCTGGCATTTCTTGTATTGCTTTTATCTTGGCAGGTTCGACCTCGATGCCTCTTTCACTCACGATAAACCCCAGTAGTTTTCCGGACCGTACTCCGAAGGTACACTTGTTAGGATTCAGCCTCAACCTGAACTTCCTAAGCCTCTCAAAAAGCTTCAGCAAATTGACCAGATGCCCCTCCTCCGTTTGGGACTTCGCAATCATGTCATCAACATAGACTTCAATCTCATGATGAATCATATCATGAAACAAAGTAACCATTGCTCGTTGGTAAGTGGCCCCTGCGTTCTTCAGACCGAAAGGCATTACCTTGTAGCAAAATGTTCCCCAAGGTGTAATAAACGTAGTTTTCTCCATGTCCTCCGGCGCCATCTTGATCTGGTTGTAACCGGAGAAGCCATCCATGAACGAAAATACGGAGAACTGAGCTGTATTGTCGACCAACACATCAATATGAGGGAGCGGGAAATCATCTTTAGGGCTCGCCCTATTCAAATCCCGATAATCGACGCACATTCACACCTTACCGTCCTTCTTCGGTACAGGCACTATGTTGGCGACCCACGGAGGGTAAGTGGTGACCGCTAAGAAGCCAGCATCAAGTTGTTTTTGCACTTCTTCTTTGATCTTAACTGCCATATCTGGTCGCGTCCTCCTAAGCTTCTGCTTAACGGGAGGACAATCTTCTCGCAGCGGCTAGTGATGGACCACGATGTCAGTATCAAGGCCGGGCATATATTCGTATGACCAAGCAAAGATGTCACTATACTCTCTTAGCATCTCGACCAATCTTTGCTTGACGTCACTCTGAAATGCTGCCCCTACCCTGACGTTCATGACCAATTCCTCAGAACCCAGATTCACAATCTCAATCTCTTCCTCGTGAGGCAGAATAACTTTCTCTTCTTGTTTCAATAAGCGGGCCAACTATTCGGGAAGGTCTTCGTCTTCATCAATCTCTTCTTCGGCTTGATAGATCGGGCAATCGAAGTCGAAGTGAGTCGTAGAAGGTCCAGAGTCGATGTTATCTGCTATGTGGATCCTGCAATAACAAGGGTTAAACTTAAAACAAGGATATGCAGGCTAGCACAAACCCTAATGCCATTTTATTGTTTTTCAAAACAAATATAGAACAGGAATAACAGAGATCTCAATATTTGAATGCGAAGAAAAACGCCTTTTGATTTATTGATAAAATGCATGTACATAATCAAACAGGGCCCTAACAATAAAACCACTATGCCCCAGGTAGGACATATGGTTGTACAATGATTGGAGAAAGTAAATCATTACTATTTGCCTGTCACTTGGATGGTATCCCTGATGGACCAGTTGTTGAGGCTCTGGTCTGGTTTGCTTGGCTGGATCCAAGAGTCTAGGTCGCAATCACTGTCTTCGTCGTCTTCAGACACTGCGTTGACATTCAAATATCACCCTACCGCTGGTAAACTGGATCGGCCCTTTACCTCACGACACACTGCGGGAAGAGGAGGCTTCAGCCGCAGGAGAGTATCCTAACCCAAACTTGTCCTGTTTGTTAGGTATTTCTAGAACCTGCCCCCAGCCTGGGGTAGATCCAGCTTGAACAACGGCCCGTGCTTCCTTGAAGGAAGAGAGAGTCATCTCTGGTTTCTCAGTCATTACAGGAGCCACGTTCTTGACTTTAACCGCTTCGAGCACCTGACATAGGGTTTCGTGGATTTCCCCATCCATCTCAACGTACTTGAAGGACGACAAATGGCTCACCATTATGTCTTCCTCGCCACATATAGTCACGATGCTGCCTCCGACAGCATACTTGAGCTTCTGGTGCAACGTGGAGGTCACGGCACCAGCAGAATGGATCCATGGCCGGCCTAAGAGACAGCTGTAGGCTGGCATGATTTCCATAATGTAGAAGACTGCGTCGAAGGTCTCCGGCCCGAATTGGATTGGCAACGTTACCTCTCCAAAGACATGACGTTTGGTTCGATCAAAAGCCTTCACAACCAGGTCACTGGGTGTGCAAATCAATCCACGAGTATCTAACTTCATCAACACCTTCTTTGGAAGAACATTGAGTGATGACCCAGTGTCCAACAACACATGAGCCATAACTGTTCCCCTACACTCTATCGAGATGTGCAGGGCACTGTTGTGGTTTCTTCCCTTCGGCGTCAGCTCTAGGTCAGTGAACCCTAACCCGCTTCCAGCATTCACGTGGGCTACGACCCCTTCCAACTGGTTGACCGATATTTCCTGTGGTACATACGCGGTATTCAAAACCTTTAACAGCGCGTTGCGATGTGACTCCGAACACAGCAACAAATTCAGGATGGAAATTTTCGAGGGTGTTTGATGGAGGTGATCCACGATCTTGTAATCACTCTTCTTGATCAACCTCATGAACTCTTCAGCGTCCTTTACAAGTAAGTCTTTCTCTACCCTACGAGGGGTTTCCTCAATGACCTTACTCTTTCCCTTATCGGTTACATCAGCTTTGTTGGCCTTGTCCGCCGCAATCTCAGGTTGAGCAAATACTCTTCCACTGCGCGTGATTCCGCCAACTCCCACTAGGTTATCCACAGACCGCCCAAATGGTTCTAGGTCCAACTTCTGTCCGTTGCAGTAGACGTCTGCCCCATAATGCCATGGGACAGCATTGGTGCTTTCAAACGGTATCGGCCCAGCCTTGGTGATGGTAATTGTGGGCGGCCTGGGTGCAGAAATGGTTATCATCTGGCGAGGGATGGTGATAGTGGCAACCTTATCATCTTGCTTCAGCATTACCTCTCCAGATCCACATTCGGCCCTTCGGCTAAACTGCAAGATTCCTTCGGTCATCAGACTCTGAACCCCCTCTATCAACTGTTCACATCCATCAGGCCGAGTCGCACAGCCCATACACAGTTCTCCACAGCCCGGAAAGAAGCCTTTCTTCATCAGCTTGGCTTTGACGAAGCTAAGTGGTGTCTTCAAATCCCTGACATCAGTCAACACATCTAAGTTCTCGTCTTCACTAATGGCGTTCACCCCACCTCCCTTATGATTCAGCATAGGGTTCTTCGTGACATTTGGCACATTATCTGAGAAATTGATGATCTTAGCGTCCACCATGTCCTGCACCTTGTGCTTGAAGGCTTTGCAACTTTCTATCGTGTGGTCGGGTGCCCCCGAGTGAAACTCACAAGTTGCATTCGCATCATAACCTGGCGGAGGTGCCCCTGTCAAGGGAGCCAGGGTTCTCTTCTGGATTAGTTGTAACTGAAGCAGAGTCTGTAACAGTTGAGCATAAGACATGGGCGGTGTTTCAAGGTGACGACTTGATAGAGGTGCCCTGTTCTGATACTTTCTGTACCCTTGCTGATTCGGCTGCTGCTGTGGCTGGGGTTGTTGGACTGCAGGGATGGTTATGCTAGCCACCTGCTGGCGAGGGCCTTTACCTTTCTTTCGAGGGTTGGACACGGCGCTCGTCTCTCCTTCCCGCCTTTTGCCACCATACAGTTTTTTCCCTCCTCCAGCTGAGGATAGATCACCTTGAATTTTCCCCAGTTTGATCCCATTTTCAACGTGCTCGCCGGTGATGATGAAATCTGAGAAACTACCAAACATACCGCTGACCAATTTCTCGTAATAAACCCTTGGGAGGGTGGCTACAAACATTTCAACAAGCTCCCGTTCAACCATCGTCGATTGAACCCTAGCTGCCAATTCACGCCACCGCTGGGCGTACTCTTTGAACCCTTCGTTGTTCCTTTGCGACAAGTTCTGCAGTTGAACTCGGTTCGGAGTCAAGTCACTGTTATACTGGTAATGGTGCACGAATGCCTCGGCAAGTTCCTTCCACGTGCGCACACTGGTAGGCTCCAGACTCATGTACCACTCCAAGGATGGCCCGGACAAGCTATCCTAAAAGAAGTGCATCAGCAACTTCTCGTCTTCAGAGTGAGCGGACATTTTCCGGTAGTATGACCTCAGGTGGACGCGAGGGCAGGTGGTGCCCTTGTACTTATCAAAATCAGATACCTTGAATTTAGGAGGCACCTTGAAATCAGTAATCAATCCTAATTTGGACATGTCGACCCCCATAGTGTTCAGGTTCTCAAAATTCCTCATCTTGTCCTCGAGCGCCTTAAACCTCAGACGTGCTTCAGCAGTCAGCTCTCCTTCAGCACCCTTCTGTGAGAATAAATCTTCTTGACGGTCTTCTAACCATGGCTGAGCCCCATACAGATTTCCAACACCTACGTTGCCGTTGCCCAGCCCAACATTGACATTAGCTTCAAAATTCCCATTACCGACGCCGGTCGTATTACCATTGAGCCCCATGTTAGCAATCACATTGTCGTTACCACTACCGTTCCCCCCGGTCACGGGGACGCCGTTCTGAGGAGTTTCAACAGGTGGAGGGGTTGGAACATTCCCACCATGGAGTACACCATTGCTGTCAACCCTTGAGATCAGAGGTTGGACCAATGTTCTGAGCTGGTCTTGGCCGTTGGCAACCACTTGCATGAGCTCCATGAAGCGGTCCATCCTCTCTCGGAGCTCCTGAACGTCAGTCTGCACTTGTTCCATTGCTTTAGATTGATTTGCTCTGGTCGGATAGTGGTGGAATGGTCTTTGATCAATCCTGGAACAACCTGAAATAACCTGTATACACAAAAGGGTTAGAAAAACGACAAAGTGCTCGTTATGCAAATGCTTCGTGCACATGCAAACGTGTGTCTGTGCGTTAGGGAGATTTCCCCCCGATCCTAGTGCCTGAGTGCCAGTGCTGATAAGAAGTCCGAGTTCAGACATGGAAATAACATCTCATATATATAAAGAAAGCCCATCAAGGCGGTGCACAACGTCACTGAATACGAGCATAATCAATAGCATGACCTCGACCAACAAGCCTGGTGATGGTCAGCATACAACAATGATCAAAACAAAAGGATTACAAATATAGTCAAGCACAACCACGGGCTCGAAACTCTTCTAACAGATCCCTCGTTTCTGGATGATCAGGCTGAGTGAGCAACCCTTCGACGAGTAACTCCCTCTGCATAATAGTGTATTGAAGACCTTCAACTGAGTCTTCCCATGCTCCTTCGCCGAAACAATCTTCTAACTTCCGCTTCTTGGATTCAAACGTCAGTTTGCGCTCCTTCAGGTTAGCAAGAGCCTTGTTGAGCAGGCTTTCAGCGGCATATCTGCGAGCGGTTTCTTCGTCAAACCTCTTCTCACTAGCCTTCACCTGGCCTTTCAACTTGGAGATCTGCTGCTTCAGTTTATCCTCCCATTCCTTGCCGTTGGCTAGGATGGCCCTCCAATACTGATTAAACTTGGATATTCTCCGGTACGCTTCCTCCAAGTGCTGCTTCTTAGTGGCCAGTATGTCATTGACGACTTTGAAGTCCCGACCCAAACGCTCGCGCTCAGCCATCTGCTTAGTCAAATCCATCCCTAACTGGTTCACCAGCTTTGTCTTCCTCTTGAAGGAATGGACGACTTCGCTTCTCTCGCTTCTGAGTTGAGCCAATTCTTTCTCCAGTTCTACATTTTCCTTCTTCAACTCATTTCTCTCAGTTAACACCTGATTGTGCTGCTGAATAGGCACGGTGGTAGGCTCTTCAATCACTGGAGGGCTTTCTAGCTTGGAAGGTGGAAATGGCATCCCTATGACATCTGCCCTGGCTCTGATCCAGGTCATATACGGAGCGTAGGCTTGGCTATTACTTTTCCCCAGCAACGGCTTTCCCCGCTTACAGACACCATTCCAAGCATGCTGAAGCTTAGATAACATATCCCCTTCTAGAAGACCAGTGAGGTACAGAGATTCCTGCACCTCTTCATCCTTCGGCGGAGCTCTCAAAGCATAAGCAAACTGTCGGACCAGCAGAGATGGATTATAGTTGATACAGCCCTTCCTTCCTATCAAAGGCACATTCGGAAACCCGCTGCAGCTGAAGATAATCTCAGTACCCAACCTATCTCTATCAAACCAGGCAATGTCCACCGCTGATAGACTCATCAAACGCTCAGACCACTCAGTTGTGGCTGCAGACGAAGCAAAGGGGCCCTTCTTGGGTAGGTGACTATCAAGCCATCTATAGAGCAAGGGCACACAGCACGAGACGTTCTTACACCTTCTGTTCTCGTTTTTGTAGTGGACGGAATGGTAGACATCTCCTATCAAGGTAGGGACTGGATTCCCTGATGCAAAGATGTTAAAGGCATCGAAGTCTACAAAGTCAGGCATATTGGGGAACAAAATGATGCCGTATATGCAAAGAGCAAGAATAGCGTTGAACACGATCCAACAACCGTCTTTGGCACACTACTGGGCCTTTCCCACTAAGAACTGCAAGGAGAAACCGGGAACCCTGTTCCAACTAGACAAGACCAACTCGGAGGCATCCAGATGAAGTGAAGGGGCTAGACTAGCCAGATTAGGCTCAGCATCCATATGAACAAAGGGCATCTGACTCTTGATAGGCACACCTAACAAATCAGCATACTCCTCTAGTGTAGGTGCGAGAATAAAGTCTGGGAAGGTAAAGCATCTCAAAAGAGGATCGTAGAACTGCAGCAAGGCGTGCAGCCCATTCAGCTCAAACACAGAGGGTTTACGAACCAAGCTGAGCAGTTTCCCATAAGACTTTCTGAATTCACCTCTCACAGAATCATCTGCCAAAGCTATAAAATCAGTCAGCTGAACAACATCAGGAGCGGGGAGCTTGTAGGCCACAGTCTTCCTCAGAGAACCCATGGCAGCACAATGGAAGGCAAGAAAACCTGAATCGGGGGAAACGGTACCTACAACACAGACACACGTTAATGAAATGCTAATGAGTATGCAAAACAATGCAAAATGCAATCATGCAGCAGGAGATCAAGACGACTGTGCTGTTGCGGAGATGAAGGTGAAAATTTTGTATCAACAAAACCCCAATGCTGCTTCTCATACCCCAAATTTGTCCTACCTTTTTTCAAAATTCTCATTTTCCCGACTTTGTTTTTAATTTACCTCGCTTATACAGCGTAGCGTATTTTTCAGCAAAAACAGGCATTTTCGCTTTTTAGCCCAATAAGAGCATGCCACGTAGCATCTTTTTATTTGTTATTATTTTTTTATTTTATATATATATATATATATATATATATATATATATATATATATATATTTTATTTTAAGATAATGTAATATTTTTTTTAATTAGGTTAGATTTTTATTTCAAAATTTAGAATTTAAATTATATTTAGATTAGTTTTTTTATTTTATTTTAATTTTTTAAATTAGAATAGATTATTAATTAATTAGATTAGAATTGTTTAATTAAGATAAAATTAAAATAAGATTAGAATTAATTAGTTAGATTATTAGTTAGTTAATTAAATAGAAATTAAAAGAAAAATAGAAAAAGAAATTGAATAAGAGACACGGTTAATTGGGAAATTAGGGTTTAGAAGTAGTGTATAAAGGGTCAGCTACTGTTCACATACCCTAGAGAGAATTGGAGGGGCATTACTGTTCATCGAGCCCTAAATTGGGCCGCCCCCTTTTCTGGAACCCTAATTTAGGAGGAAATGTTCATCCTCCAACAAGAAACCCTAAAACGGCCGCCCCAAAATCAAAAAAACCCTAAAAATCTTGACTTCTTCCTCTTCTCTTCCCCATCCGCCATCAATATCACCTTCTCTTTCAAAAGCCAGTCGCCAAAACCCCTCAACCTCTTCTCTTCAAATCCACACACCCACACGCGTAAACCCATTCTGCCGCTGACACCATCGAGATGTTCTTTATCCTCACCTTCTTGATTTTAATTTGATGTTTCTGTTAGGTTCTGTTCCAGGTACAAACACAGCAAGACCACCGATGGGAATGGTTCGACGCGAATAACAATAGCATTGACAATAGAAACTACACCAATGACGAATCACTCGCGGTTTAGATTGTTGCCATTTCCGCTCCGATTTGTGGATTTCGGCACAATGACCAAGCATCAAACCCAGCCATCTGAGTCGTTTGCAAGGGATTCCTCTCTGTGGTAGAATTGATGTTACTCTTCAAAGTTTTGTTTCCTTTTTTTTGTTGTGTGTTTCTGGTGTTAATCACTCCATAAAGAAGACATCGACGAAGCCAACAAGAAGCTTCCACCGCTCGCCTCATTACGACAACAGCAGCGAGTGAATGACACAACAAACACCAGCCGTTGAGGCTCGTTTTCAGCAACAACATTGGTTCTGTTTCTCTCCTACTTACTACGCCGACTCCGACATGAAGGTTTTGATAGCACGTCTCGCTTGAGATATCAGGTTGAATCAATCCCTATTATTTGTGCCGTAACTAAATTCAATATGCAGGTTATTGATGTTTTCGTTGGTTTGTTCTTGTTTTGACACAAAGTTATGATTATGCTATTGTTATCAGTCACAACCCTGATAATGATACCTCTAGGATCAAACATTTTTTGGTGCCAAGAAGTTTGTATCAAGTGATTGCAGGGCTATGATTGAGGTTTGGTAATGCATACCACTAGTTTAGAGTTAAGAGGAGCTGCAGGCCTAAGGTTTGCGGTGTCGCAATGAATCCAGTTGAGCATCCCCATGGAGGAGGTAACCACCGGCATATTGGTCATGCAAGTACTGTCAGAAGTGATGCACCTCCTAGGACAGAAGGTTGGTCTCATTGCTTCCAAGAGGATTGGTAGGCTCAGGGGTCAAGCTGCTGCTAGCGCTGCAAAGGCTGACAAATCAGAAGTTTAGATTGTTTGAATCATATTTGCCTGTGTTACAATTTTGTTTCTTGTCAAACTATTTCTGTTTTTGTTTTGAGAACTATTTCCTAGAAGTTATGGAGCTTTTGTTAGACATCTTGTTATGGTTGCATCTTTATTCTCTATGGATTAATTATATGGTTTTGATGGCATCAGTTAAGGTTGATTTTGAGGTTGGACATGATGGGGTTGCTGTTATCACCATGTGTAATCCACCTGTTAATGCTTTAGCTCTTCCAATTATTAGGGTGTTGAAATATAAATTCGATGAAGTCGCGAGGAGGAATGATGTAAAAGCTATCGTTTTTACTGGAAAAGGTGGGAGATTTTCTGGAGGGTTAGACATCAGTGTTATGCAGAGAGTTCACCAAACCGGTGATATTACACTTGTTCCCGATGTATCTGTGGAGCTAGTTGTCAACTCAATTGAAGATTCGAAGAAGCCTATAGTTGCAGCAGAGTTCTCTGTTTGGCTTTGTCTCAATTAGGAAGCTGGTTTCGGTTATCCTGATGCATTCATAACCTGTTGAATCCAACTTAGGGATGAGATACAATGGCACTTAGAAACTGCCTTGGTCATGAGATGAAGCAAAAATGTTGCTTATAAAAAACATTGGAAACATATCTAATTCTGTTCGATAGTCTTGCATTTTTAGTGTTAATTTTGTTTTGATTCATGGTTGTCTTACACTTGTGAGTTTCAGGTCCACAATTCGCAAGAAATTCGGTGTTTGAAAATAGTGACTTGCAGGATCAAAGTTATACTAGTTCAGTTCGTGCAAGCTCAACACCCAATGTTGATGCCGCATTTTGTTACAGTTAGCTGCAGGTCGCATACCCAAACGGAATACTGAAGATAACGCGTCGGTTCAATGCATTGATGCTGCCACTGTCATAAAGAACTTGTCACACGATTACGGCATTGGTATTAATATCAGCTTTGTAGTTACTAATTTATTTATGGTGATAAACTCAAGTTGTAGCGATAGTCGGTGTCACGACGGTTTCGATCTGTTTCTTTTCTGCTATAAATTTTGAAGGTGTTTCAGTATCGCGTATATGTTTCTGTGTTGCTGTTGTGATGACTCCCTGATCCAGTGATTTAAGTGCTGAGACATGTAGGCTGTTTCGAGGATTTACCGGCGTTTCTGATAAAGTTAACGATAATAAACTCACTGCATAGCCTTTTAATTTGGGATTCGTATTGATTCGGTGATGTTTTTGTTTTCATTTTTTTTAGAGAAAAAACCAATTTTGCTTGTTGTCTTGTATTGGTGTTGAATTTGAAAATACATAACAGTACTATGTTGAATCTTGAATTTGTTTTTAACATTGAAGTCTATTGTGCCATTCCTAAGTAGCACATGTTGTGGTCTTACTAATAACAGCTTTCGGTTTGATTGATTACCGCATATGGGTTGTTTAAGTTTGGTCATTTCAAGGTATCATTGGATTTTTATAAAGAATCATTCTATAGTGAGTATCCAAATATTGTGAATAATATTATAATGTTCCATTTCTTTTTTAACATTAAACTTTAGGTTCTAACATTGCTAAATATGATAAATAATGTTAGTTGTTAGTTTCTCATAGTTATTGTAGTATAATAAGTGAGTTCTAGGCATGCTGCATTTTATTATCATTTTGTTCATCTTAAAATGTATTTCAATTCTATGGCTAACATGATCACAAAAAATAAACATGTTCATTTTTCAAATACTACTTATCTACACATGTTGTCTTCTTGATGAAAATTGTAATATTGTAAATATGTAAAATATTCTGGTTGTTACTATTGCTTATTGCGTTACGAATTCGGAGTTAAAATTTAATTTAACCTCCGAAACTTGTATGGACGTATAAATTGTGTTGCCTAATTATTTATAAAATGGTTTCCACGTGAATGCAATCCAAATAAGCAAACTTTGGTTCTAATTTAAGTGAACTTTTAAAACTTGACTAAGTAATTCTCACTACGAGTAACCAAATTTTTTATTTAGATAAATAACGAAAGTAGTGGACTTTTGGGGTCTAGCATCCCTTGAGTCCTTGAACAACCACTCTCGAGGCGCACGCCCTTGAGTTGTGGTTGTTCCGTCTTTTGGTTTTCAAATTGTTTTTCACTTAGCTTAATTGAAATTTCTTAAAGATATTTTTAATTACTATTAGATATTTTGATAAGAAATTCAAATTATTCTTTCTTTTAAAAAAATATAAATCTCATCAATTATTACCAAATAAATATTTTAAACTTTTAGAAAATTATACTTTATTAATAAAGTTAAAATATTTTTTCTAAGATATTAAATTTTTTTTCAAAACAATTAAATATGACTAGCTTTTCTCAAAATCTTTTTATAAACAATTTATTAATTTATTCTTATATATGAAAATTAAAATTAGTTTTCTTAATTAAATTAAACTTTTTTTTCTTAAGTAAATTTCAAAACAATTGAATTCTTGGATCTCGCCTTCCTTGAATTTTTAAGCAACCGCTCTCGAGGTGCACACCTCGAGTTGTGACCCTTTCGATCTTATTTTCTAGAATACATAGCGCGCCTAGTCCGAGTACGCTAATATTTTCAAATTATTTTCATAATCAAATCACGAAATAATCGAATTCCTGGAGTCGCGCGTTCCTCGAATTCGAGAGTGACTACTATTGAGGCGTACGCCTCGAATGGTGTCGTTCGCATTTTCGTTTCTAAAATACCTCCTTTAATTATTTGGACAAGTACTTTCACTGTCCAACAAACATATTTTATAATTAATGGAATGAAAAAGATGTCGTTGGGATCTAGCATTCCAACGATATCCCGATTGATTTGATTACGAGGCCGACGTCTCGCTTACCGAATAGTCATCATTCCTCCCAAATTTTCAACCCGCATAACCTCGTTTCTCACCCTCGTGTGATTGAATATAAATCTCTTTCAATTCAAACTCTTTCGCGTCTAAACTATCCATCAAACATATTTCGAATGAAAAAGGTATCGTTGGGATCTAGCATTCCAATGATGTCCCGATTGATTTGATTACGAGGCCGACGTCTCATTTATCGAGTAGTCGTCATTCCTCCTAATTTTTCAAACCATCTAATCTCGTTCCTCACCTTCATACGATCGAGTATAAACCCTAGTAAGATTCTAAACTGTACGTCAAATCTAAACTATTTTCTTGATTAAAAATTGCGAAAGAATTGAGTTCTTGGAGTCTCGCGCTTCTTGAATTCTTGAGTAACCATTCTTGGGGCGTACGCTTTAGGTTGTGGATTACTCGACCTTTCGTCTATAAAACACGTGCCCTAACTATTTGGACAAATATCGTCATTGTCCATCCAAATACAATTTCATAATTAATTGAATGAAAAAGGTGTGGTTGGAATTTAACATTCCAATAATACCCCGATTAATTGATTGCGAGGCCGACGTCTCGTTTATCGAGTAGTCGTCATTCTCTCTTCAAATATTCAATCCAACTCTCTTCTCTCGCCCTCGTGCGATTGAAACTTTCTCAAACATATTTCGTAATTTTTCGAATGAAAAAGTTGTTGTTGGAATCTAGCATTCCAATGATACCCCGATTAATTGATTACGAGGCTGACGTCTCGTTTATCGAATAGTCGTCATTCTCTATCAAATTACCTAACCAAACTCCTATTTCTCGCCCCCGTGTGATCGAAACCTTAAACATATTCAAATATATCCTCTTTCCCAAACCGAAACATCCAATACGATAAACCTAATTCATCGCCCTCGTGCGATTTCCAACCAAAACACCTTTTACCAAAGAACATTGTTTATTCCTTTCTTCCGCGCATATGAACTCGTGCTTCAGCCTCCCCTAGCGAGCAGTCAAGCCAATGTTTAGCAGTTAGAATGCGACCTAAACTCTCGTTTATTCCAAACATAAACCTTTTACCGTAGTTAGCCGAACTACGGCTGCTCTGATTCTTCATTCTCTTTCGAATGTAAGATACGTAGGCACAAGATTGCGATGATCTTGGCGAGCACAATCCCTTCTTTTTCCCATAGTCCCACGAACTACGAATGCTCTGATTTTCCACTTCTTACAAGTGAAGATACATAGGCACAAGGGCCCCAATCCTTGGCGAGCACCCTATCTTAAAACCACCCATTCCCCCATAGGAGAAACCTTAGAAGAAAACAAATAAGCGTAGTTAACTTTACTCTCGAATCGATCAAGAGGTTCCCGTTGAGTACAACGGACGTAGAGGGTGCTAATACCTTCCCTCTGCATAACCGACTCCCGAACCTAGAATATTGGTTGCGATGACCATGTTCTTATCTCCTTTAAGGTTTTATCGATATTTTCCTATTCCAGCCTTGGAATGAATAAAGTTCGGTGGCGACTCTGTTTCGAACAGTATTTTCCGCGGTCATCGCGAGGATCGTATTTTTCGAGGTACGACACTGCTCTGTCAAGAAAAACCGTATCACTGATGAGAAGAAAACCCTGACATCGGACCATAAATCTGCTCTGCCAAGAACACACATATATCTGATGATGAGGAGAAACCCCTGATGTCAGACTATAACCTGCTCTGTCAAGAACAATCATACAGCTGATGATGAGAACCTCTGATATAGGACCACAAATCTGCTCTGTCAAGAACAAATACACATCTGATGATGAGATCCTCTGATCCCAACCATAAACCTGCTCTGTCAAGAACAAATACACATCTGATGATGATATCCTCTGATACCAACAAAACTGATTCACTATTAAGAAAACCAGGTAGTCTGAAGGTTAAGGTTTCCTGCAACAAACCCGACCGTGCTCACAGGTATGGACCTAAACTGACACAAGTTCGGCATCCTATGTGGTCATCAGCGTCACAGACATTCAAGAGAGATGATACGATACCCAGAAGGTGTGGCATCACCATCTCCTGAAGCGGCCTCACTCAGCTGAATTCCAAATGATCGGTCCCCAGAGTCGACAATCCTCCAACCGGAAAAAAGGTCAACCGGGAGAACCTCGTCTGAGCGTGGATTTCATGAGACACTAGTGCCTGCAAAGCAAGCACGCGCCCACTAATTTCCATAACTAAAGCTAAGTACACTCAAGCCTGGGTTTGGCTTCTCACTCATCAGAATGCCCCTCCCACAACAGCACAGATAATCATATCATACTAAAAATAAAGTGCGGGAAATAAAGTGCGATAAATAAACACAACCCAACAAGTAATCATACAAGCGCTAGGATTGACTCTCGCAGGGGACGTTGGATCCCCAAACTGACTCGCATAAGGGACATTGGATCCCAAGGAAACTATCAAGTCCCCAGCAGAGTCGCCAGCTGTCGCTTCCGCGAAAATAAGGTGCCGGGAAAACATAAAAGTCGCCATCTTTCGTTATTTATCCCTCAGAACGGGAAAGGAAATGATCGGAAAAACCTGACGAAAAAGGTATAAGGCAAGGTCATCGCAACCATTGTCTGGGTTCGGGAGTCGGTTACGCAAGGGGAAGGTATTAGCACCCCTCACGTCCATCGTACTCGATGGGATCCACGCTTGTTGTGTTTATCTGACGGGTTGATTTTGCTATCTACCTATCAAGGCTGGCTTGAAAAAGAAAAGAAAATGACTCGGCAAAGCGTTGCATTTTATGCCTACGTATTCTCATCAGAGAATGAGAAATCAGAGTCAACGTAGTTCGGCTAACTACGAGTTACGGGGAAGGTGGCTCGCCAATACATCAGTATTATGCCTACGTACTCTCAACAGGTATGAGAGATCAGAGCTTACGTAGTTCAGGATAATACGGATTACGGGAATTCAGATTCATCTGCTTTATCGAGTAGGGTTAACAAACAGTTCCAGCAGTTTGGCGTATGCAGCTCGACCCTCAGAGACTTAGGCATTACCGTTTGCGGTAGAACTGAGAGTTAACGACACTCTTTTCTTCAGAAAAGCTTCCTTTGAATTACGGGCCCACGGGGCAAAATGGTTTGAAGTTTGTTTTCTGTCTTTAACGGAAGAACTATTTTTTATGGCCGTTTGCAACCAATATCGCACTAGAGACTAGGATCTGAGAGTGAATGCGTCGCATGTCACCCAAAGGGTGCCATACTAAACATCAATACTGTTGAAAAGAAACTCTCCAACAATCCTTTCTCAGATAGCTTAAGGCTCGTAACGTACAACGTCAGTTAACCTTTATTACTGTATTTTAATTTGTTTGTAGATAAGAAGAGAGAACGAACAAGTTCAACTAAGGGGAGACTATCAAGTCCTAATGTTGTCATGCCAAGGATTCATCCTATGGTTGAGGTTTGAAACAGGGAACTCCTAGAAGTTATCATGCATAGGTTTCAACCTAAAGTTCTAATCATCACTTTCTTATCAAAGGAAGTGAGATTCCTAGGGGATCATGTCAATGATAAACAGCAACAGATAAAGCATCAGCTTGAACAATAAACAGTAAACGACTGTAAAATGCATGCAATGCAAGTGAGGGAGGAAATGTGTGTGGGACAGCAGCCTCCACAAGCTCATCTCAACCTCAAGCCAAATATGAATAACTGTAATCATACAGAAGAAATAACATGCTATCAAACAAATCAATAACTGCAATCATACAGAGGAAATAAAATGCCATCAAGCAAATCACAAACCACATAGGCAAGGGAGCAGGGCTCTACCGAATACCCGCAAGCAAAGCCATACAGTAAAAATACAAGCAGAGGGAGACCCACTCAACCTCTAATGCAATCATGCTCCTAGCTTAACACAATCTAAACATGAACTTATTCTAATGCATCAAGCAAATCAAACAAGTCACACCAATACAGTTGCACAGAAAGCAAACAGACAGGAAAGAAAGTAAATCATCAGTTCCACAGCTCCACAGCAAAGCAATCCTCTGACAACAGCTTAGTCTTCAGTCTGCAACTGCTCTTCAAAGCTCTCTCCTTCAAGAGCAAATGTCAACTTGCTTCTTCAAGCTTCCCATACATCAAACATAAGTATCAACTTATTTTTTCTTCTTCAAGCCTCAGCTCCAAAGTAGACTCCACCTTCAGGCTTCAATCCCAATTGCAAGTATCAACTTGTTCCTTCAGGCTCTCAATGCATCAAACACACAAGTATCAACTTGTTCTCCAACTTCAAGCTTCATCTCTTCATTCAATCTCAATTTGATCTCCTTCACAAGTGTCAACTTGTTCTTCTTGGTCTTCAAGCTTCAGCTCCAATGGCAGTCTTCAGACAAAGGGAAGTGCAACTCCTAACATCTTCAATCTTCTAGCAAGGAAATCCATCCTCTATCAAGGGAGAAAGATTCATCTAACAAGAGCAGGGTTTGGGATGATGGACAGCAGAATGAAGACCAAGGGTCACCACTGAGCACTCCATTATCAGAGAAAGGAACCCTCAAAGGTTCTACCAACTTATGAAGAGCCACACATCCTACCAAAGGAGGGATGAGGTCTTTACAAGGGGACCTTACATCATAGGGAGGAATGGAAGTGATCAACACATTCCATGTTTATGAAGGAAGAGAATCTATCTAGAAGCTCTACCTACAAACCCTAACCTTAACACCTAAACAAAACTACACCAAAGGAGGGGAGATCTTCACATCCAAGCTTCTTCAAGCACTCCATAGTATCCCCAAGGTTGTCTTCAACATCATCCCAGAGCAAAGAAAGCAAAACCCTAATCTAAGGGAACTAAAGAAATCAATCTATTTGAAATAACAAGTTAGGATCACCTAAAACTTAGTACTAAAGTTAATCCTAACTAAAATACTAAAACCAATTTTAAAATCCTACAAAAATAACTATGGGTCCCTAATTCAATCATGAATCTACCATATTAATTCCAGAGGTTTAATCATCACCAAGTTCTAGAAATAAAACCTAAATCATAAGGTACTAAGCTTAAACCCTAAAACTAGAGCACCTAAAGTTTCAGCTTAAAACTAACCCTAAACTTCTTCACAAAAATGTGAGAGAATTACTAGGGGAACATGCATATCTATGCTAGCTACACACAAAAAATCAAGGCAAGAATCATCATCAAATGCTCACACAAAAATCATCAAAACAAGGTATCAACCATGGCCATTTTAATACCAATTAATATTCAAAAAATGCAAATAAAATCACAAATGCATGAATTCCTAATATTTTTAATCTACAAAATTCTAGATTCAATCATGAATCAAGGGAAAAATGTTTGGATTTAATTGAGTTAATTTCCTATTTTTTATGCATTTATTTCTAAGTCATATGAAATAATAAAAAATGAAAGAAATTAAATGGAAATTGGTAAACACGCGTGCTGAATAGCAATCCAATGCAGTTCATTTCAAAGAATTGGGCCAAAGGGGGGTGTGGATATCACTCTGAGTCCTAAGCCCAAAACCATTCAATTAATGAAACAGTGTGTTTCATTGGGAAATCTCTCTTCAGAATTGAGAAGCGATCGTGGCCTTCCATTGCTCGCCTGAGTCCAAGGTCAAACCATCATCCAATGGCCCATGTTCATCGTCCCCATTTGAACTCAGCTTGGGGGGAAAATACAAACGGTGGCCTAAGCAGTGGCGCCACCGTCTTCTCCGGTGAGACAACCTCCACAGTTCATCAAAACTCATAAAACAAATCATCATTTCACTCCAAATTTGATGCTGATCCAGAATCCAACCTTAGAATTATCTAATTCCATCTCTAACTCAAAACACGATGACATTTTCAGAATTCATCCAAATCTTGAATCTCACCATTCTTCAAATTAAAGGTCTCAATTTAATCCTCACTCTTCACTGATCAATTTCCACTATCCCATTGTGATTAATCCTTCAAGAATCTTGAGATATCAACCTCAACAGAAAATGATCACACACCTACTTTGTCTCTAATTCACCAATTTCTGATCCTAAATCCAACTACATGTTGCAAGGATCCTAAATCCAACTGCATGTTGCAAGGATCCTAACCACATATAAATTTCTAAGCATCTCCTCCTAAATCATGCATAAGAGTGAAATGTACAAACCTGGTTTCAGAGAGGTAACAGAGATGGTTTTTGGTCACTTCAACTTCCAAGATGATGCAGACACACTCCAAATTCATTCCCAAAGCCTTTGCACACCTTGATTTGGCTTGATTCTCCCTTGAATTGAAAACCCGATTTCAACTTGCACCTCCAAAATTTCAATGGCTCTTTCTGCAACCAACTTCAATTCCTTCCAAAGAAATGGCTAAGTTCACTCAATGACTTATATAGAATTGATTGGGATTGTCTAGAAACTTCTGGATTCATCCAAATGAGATTTTGGATTTTCAAAATCTCTTCAAAATCTCATCCATGGCAATCACCATTCTGACTTCCTTTGGGCATGGCTATGCTTGTAATCAAATTCTCATGAGATTTTTAATGAGTTTGATAAGTTATCTTCCTTGTTTGCAAGCCAAAGGTATGAATTGGATATGTTGCTTCATCATGAAGAAATGAAATAGAATGTTATGCAAATGATCTCAATTCAAAATTCTAACATTGCCATTGGTTCTAAAATCATTTTTCCAATCAATTTGACCTATAATTTTGTTTCATTTGGTCACAAAATGAATTATTTGAATTTTTGGCCATTAAATCCTTTTAATTCTTTCTTTTTTCAAACTTTCTTGAACCAAGTCTCTCCTTGAGCCATTTCAATGCCTCCTTGATGCATGGTCAAGGTTAAAAACCCATTTTGAGAAACTTTCTAGTTGAACAAAATTCCATTTGAGGCCTCTAAGTTGGTGAAAATAGCCTATGATCACAAATGACCTATAATCACCAAATGTCCAAAATACCCTTGACTTGTCCAAGCCATAAGTTGAGTTCTACAAATCCTATCAAGTACTTCTAGTACTCTCTAGAAATCTAAGAGAATAAGGAACAACATTCATGTTGACCAAAAGTTCATGGGAATCATCCCTCTAGGGCAAAAGTTTCATGCAAGTTGGATAACTTTCAAGCTCCACATTCATATACCTCAGATGACTTGTAACTTGTCAAAGCCATAACTTGAGTTCTACAAATCCTATCAAAGACTTATAGCACTCAAATTAAAGATAATATCATGCTCTACAACAATCATGTTGGGGGTAAGATGAGATAACAATCACATCTTGAGCTACATTGCCTTGAAGATAGGGGTCAAACTAGGGGATTTTACACTGTCAAGTCTTAGAAACCCTAGCCTGAAATTTCTCAAACTCTTCAATCATGATGAGTTAACCTTGGAATCATCCTTAGAACATCTCAATGTATCAATCCATGATCACATGGCTCTTGAATTAGGTCTCAACCTTCTTCAAATCATCAGTTGACTTAGGGTTGACCCAGTCAAACCCTAGCTGCACCACTCATGGCTGAGCCTTCTTAATCTTGCACAATGACCTTTATAGGCCTCAAAGTGATCTTCAAAACTTCTCATGAGCTCTCTCAAGACCTCAAGTCCATCTCCATGACCTCAGAATCATCTGATGGCTTCCCACAACTCTCAAGTTAGGAGACCTACACACTTGGCTTCAATCACTCTCTTTGAGGATCTTTTAACTTCTCTGACAAGGATATCAACCCTTGAACACTTGAATAACCTTCTTAGATAGCATCATAGTCTTGTGTAGCTCTTGATTGGTAATTATACCTCTTGATCTCCTGCATACATGTCAATGAAATGCAAATGATAATGCTAATGTGAATGAAATGAAACATAAGCTAGGTAAAGAAAAGATGGGCAAATTTTGGGGTGCAACAGTAGTTATAAGGGAAATATGGGTTATACATAATGATTTAGATAAGAGTGCCTTAGTCTATACTATGCAACAACGGAATCACAATATTGACTGTTGGTCCCCGACAACAGCGCCAAAAACTTGATGCGTCCGCAAGTGCATGGAAATATCGAAGTAATATAAAAGATTGTCGAACCCAAAGAGACCAATGTCAATCTACCGTTATCTATTATTACGGCGTAAAGATAAGGCTAATGGAATTAGAAAAGTTGAATGCGAATGAAATTAAATGCGAATGAAATTAAATGCAAAGGAAATAAAGATAATTGGTTTAAAGAAAAAGCGGTAAAGGGATATCGGTATGCAAGGACTTAGTTATCGGGGATTAGACAGGTCATCGGTGCTTTCTACTCTTTGCAAACACTTTTGAGAAGAAAATAACGGTTTAAAGACCTTTGTCTCACGATGGTTATTGACGCTAGTCGCAACTCTAAGGCGGAACGTATGTTGTCGCTATCCCGTTCGGGGTTAAAATTACTTTTTGAAAACCATTAAGTTCTAATCCCTTTTAAAGCGTTGTCGTTGTTTTTAAAACGAATGCCTAGTTTTTACTATTTGGTCTTAGCCGCAGCTGTCGCTTATTGGTTCGTACCTTTATGAATTTCCCACTGTCGTGGCAAAACTACTTTTAAATAAGTTCTCGCTGTCGCGACGAGCGTTTATTTAGAAATTAAGATTAAAAACTACGCCCAGAAAGGTTGTTTGTAAAAAGGGAAGGTACTGGTTACTATCGAATCCTATCCTACTAATTCGGTTACATACCGATAAAACGTATTTAGCTAGACATGATAATTAATGCAAACGGAAATAGACATAAACAACTGAATAATAAAGCATGCATTATGACAGAAATAAAGTAGTAATTCAATTAATAAAAACCTGTAAATTGTATTGATCTCAAATCCTTAGGTAGTCCCCCACAATGTCGGCAGGATTCTACTTTGGCAAGAAGTAAAAGGTAGAGGAACAAATAAAACCATACAAATGGGAATAAAAGGAAAAGGAAATGGGAAAGTAATGCAAGAACGTAAATTCAGCTTCAATTGGTAATTTCGGCAGCACTTCGATACGTCGAAGGCCCCCCCAGAAACTCTGAATCTAAGGCCTATTTATAGGAGATAATTCATTCTTCAACTTTCAGAGATCATGGGTGAGTTATGGAGGGAGTGGGAGTAACTTCCAGTAATGGGCAGTGAGTGGAGAAAGTGTAGGAAGAAATTAAGTTGAGAGTGATCGTGACTACTTCTGATTTGAACGTACTGATATTTTTTGTGCGTGACGCTCGTCATGAAATGTGACGGTCGTAATACGCATGACGGTCGTAAGGGTCATGTGACGACCGTCATATCAGCAAAATCCATATCTGTTGTTTTTCATCTGTTTTTCATTTGTTTTCCTTCCATTTCTTCTTCTTTTCTTTCTTTAGTCCAAATTATCCCCAATCTGCTAAATGAAGTAAATTAATCATATAACAGAACATAAATCAAGATAAATTAATAATAGTCATAAATAAATGCATTTAAATCAAGCCAAATAAACGATATGATTTCGCGTTATCAATTCCCCAGTAGAGTGGGAATGTTTCCTCCAGCTGAGACGCTTGTTTCCCAGAAGATCTGTATTCTGGTGTGCCATCCAGGGCATTTTCCTCAACAGGGTTTTGATTGGATCCCCGGTGGGGTTGGCTTTCTTCTCTCCAGCATTTATTTTGCTGGATCGGTTCCCTTGTATTTTGCATCGTGCATAGCATCTACCTAAACGCGTAGCGTTTCCATCTCGCATGGAGCATTACACCATTCTCAAACATATGCATTTGAAACATAGGCCAGGTGGTTACCACTATGTTCTCAGATTTGTTTTCAGCAGATGGTTGAATTATGTTGCCCGTATGGTATTCGGACCTAGCAAATTTCGGTTGATATTTGTGCCTATATGGTATCCAGACCATTGCAAGTTGAAGAATGGTATTCAGACCATCATACTTTCTTTTAGCCCGCGTGGTATCCAGACCCTGACTTACGTTTCCCCCCAACAGCGTCGTCGAACTTCGGTTGATGATTTTGTTTCTAGCCCTATATGGTATCCAGACCATGGAAAATTGATATGTTCCCGTTAGCCTGTGTGGTATCCAGACCCGGCTTTTTATTTTCTCTGGCAGTTAGTCATCTTTGCCTGTGTGGTATCCAGACCATGGTAGTTACTGATCTATTTCGTCCGTTGAGGTCGGTTGGGTATCCAGACCCTGATGAATTTTGTTTATGCTTTCTCCGTTAAGTATCCAGACTCCGGTAAAGTCAGTTGGGTAGCCAGACCCTAATGGTTTTTATGCTTTCTCCGTTGAGTATCTAGACTCTGGTAAAGCTAGTTGGGTATCCAGACCCTGATGAATCTTATTTATACCTGCTCCGTCGAGTATCTAGATTCCAGTAAAGGCAGTTATGGTATCCAGACCATGTTAGTTTATTTGATGCTCCGTGATATCCAGATCACAATAATTGTTATTATCTTCGGCCGCCATGTGGTATCCAGACCTCGACATTTAATGTTTTTCTCACTCCATGTGATATCCATACCACAACTCATATTGTTTCCCAGCAATGTCGTTTGACTTGAACTTGTAGGATATCCAGATTCTTATGAATATATTCCTTTTGCATCGAGCATTCAGGCTCGATTATTGAGTATCCATACTCATTTTTATTAACCGAGTACCCAGACTCAGGTTATTTGCATAGAGCATCCAGGCTCAGATTGCATCGAGCATCCAGGCTCAAGTTATTGAGTATCCAGACTCAGATTTAACCGAGTATCCAGACTCAGGTTATTTGCATTGAGCATCCAGGCTCAGAAGTGCATTGAGCATACAGGCTCCATTTATTGAGTATCCAGACTCAGATTATTATCGAGTATCCAGACTCCAGTATATCGCATAGAGCATCCAGGCTCAAAAGTGCATTGAGCAGTCAGGCTCCGATTTTTGAGTATCCAGACTCAGGTATATCTGCTTTGAGTATCCAGGTTCTGATCACCTTGAGCATCCAGGCTCCGATTTCTCTCGAGTATCCAGACTTTGACAACGTGAATGTTACCTTTTGACCAAAATGGTATCTAGACCATGGCGCAACATCATCTTATTATGTATTACCCAACGAAGTTACTTGGTTAAGTTTCTATCGTTTTCTCCCTGCCAAATTTGTTTGGTTAAGCCTCTCTTTCCCAGCAAAGTATTTTTGTGATCAGTTCAGCTATCTTCTGGAGATCTTTGTTCCAATTTATCATAGTTCGCAGTTCTGTTTTTGCGGTTGGCAAATTTCCGGGTTCTTTGGTATTCAACCGTCTTTTACCTTTGAATGTTTGAAAGTCGTTCGCTTTTCAACCCTTCAGGTCCAAGTCGTTTGAATAGGGGCAGCTGTTGCACCCCAAAATTTGACCAACCGTTTCTCGTTTATGGCTTATGTTTCGATTCATTTGCATTTGCATTCACATATCGCATACTGTGCATTTTTTTGTAGCCGGATTGATTTAATCGGAATTACAACCCTTTTCCTCGTGTTTCAGACGTTTCAAACCGTTTCAGATACTGAGATTTATTTTGGAATTGGCGTCCTGCCTGGTGATTCAGTCTACGCTGTTGGTTTCGGTGGTATTTCGGTATCAGGTTTTTCTTACCGTTTATTTTTTGGCATTCTCGCATTTTTGTTTGTCGATTTGTTTTTTCTAGATTTAATTTCCTATTTTTGGCATAGTTTTTATATTTTTAAATAGGTTTATTTTTATTTTCTAGAAGTTTTTTAGAATTTATTAGAATATTAGAAGTTTTATATAGATTTTAAATATTTTTTCCTAGAATTTATTTATTTTTAGAATATTTTAGTTTTATTCTTTTATTTTTATTTTATTAGTTTTTTATTAATCTAGAATTTAATATTAGGATTTTAATTGGATTTATTTTAGTTAATTATTTTTAGTTTTCTAATCCAGCTTTATTTGTTTATTATTTCGTTTTCAGCTTTATTAATTCACTTTCAGCATTTTGTTAATTACTTCAGCTTTATTCAATTATGTTTTTAATTGTCAGTTTTAATTAATTGTCTGTCAGCTAATCACTTTTCACCAGGCCTTGTGTCATCAGCAGAGGTATAAATAGCACAATGTTCATTAAATGTTGGCTGACGCGTTTCCCGAGACAAATGCCGGAATCCTCACCGGCAAAATCAAAATGGACCAAACCTCGCCAGAACCTGTCACCGGAAAACTCGTGAACTTCACCGGAATGTCGATAATTTCTAGTTTTGTTCATATGTCGATAATTTCTAGTTTTGTTTGAAAGCTCATTCCTTTTTGCTAATGACAAAGGGGGAGAAGAGCTTTGGCTTTCTAATGTCTATGTGTGCAGAATTTTTTGTCTGTTCTTAGCCTCTGCTTTTAGAAAGGGGGATTTCATGGACATAGGGGGAGAAACAAGACCAGAACCAAAAATCGTCAAAAGCACTGCACAAGACTCAATTGGTTGTAAGTGGTTGTCATCATCAAAAAGGGGGAGATTGTAGAAGCATGCTTCATCTCAAGGTTTCAAGGTTTTGATGACAACAACAACATGACTCAAGATCATTTCATCTGTGCAAAAAGTCAAAAGCTTTCAAAAGACCAAGATCAAAGTATTATGGAAGTTATCAACATTCAAGCTTCATGTACATTTGCTCGATCATCTTTCAAGACTTGGACACAAGCTATGGTATATCAAATTCTCTAATTTAATTGATATACAAGTGTTCAAAACTATAAAATATTTTTGCATAATGCATTAACATGTTTTAAAATCATTTGGAATTGGTATAACACTTTTAAATTAATTATTTTTCAAAGTTTTTACAGTGTTAACCGATTAACCATATAGGTTAATCGATTAACGCCCTAAAATTTTAAATTCTTTGGGCCAACGTTACAGTGTTAACCGATTAACCTATATGGTTAACCGATTAACACTGAACATTTTTTGAAAAATTGTTTGATTTCAATTTCAAAAATTATTTGAATGTTATACCTTTCCGTGTGTTAACTCATACTCAAATATACCCTTTTGAAAAGGTGTTTTGGATGATATAAATTCTGATAATTCCAAATTAACAAAAACCTCCAAAAAATTTCAAAAAACCATAATTGAATCAAATTCACTCTATTCAAATATTCTCAAATATTTTTCAAAAAGGGTTCATCTTGTTCATACTATTTCATATCCAGAAATTTGAACACTTGTATTGACATTAAAGAAGTGAATTCTGATTAAAGGAGAAGATCAATCTGTGTATTGATACTATTACTCATTTCTCTCAAAACAAATATTACAGTATTATCTGTGTTGTGACTTGTGATCCAGGATTGTTGGACACAAGGGTAAGTGTCTGCAGGAGGATTGTTCTTGCACACTTGTGATTGTATAGTTGTTAGAAAGTAGGCCTCACCGGTTGATGGTGTGATAGGTTGTACAATTCTAAAACTATAGTAAATTCTCTTTCATGTTGAAAGGGGAGTGGAGTACTCTCGGATTGTGAGGGGAACCACTATAATTCTCAGTGTCTTTTTACTTTCTGCATTTACTGCTTTCATCACCAACCATCATAACCAAGTAAAATTCAAGAATACCGAAAAACCGGAAAAAGTTCCTAAAAGCCTAATTCACCCCCTCTTAGGCATACTCTGATCTTACAATTGGCATCAGAGCAGGTTAAGGTAACCTGTTCCTAACGATTCAGTATGGCTTCCGCAAGTACCAACCCGGTTTTCAAAGATGGTGGAAGTAGTAACAAGCCACCACTCTTTTCTGGAGAATATTTCGATTTTTGGAAAATCCGTATGAAGGCACATCTTGAGGCTCAAGGAGACGGTATATGGGAAACCGTAGAAACTGGTCCACATGTTCCTACAAGTGTGGTAAATGGTGTTGGAACCCCAAAGATAAAATCCTCATATGATGAAGATGATAAGAAGAGAATTTTGAATGAGAAGAAAGCAATCAACATACTTCAAAGTGCTCTCAGTATGGACGAATTCTTTCGTATATCACAGTGCAAATCAGCAAAGGAGATTTGGGACACCTTGGTAGAAACGCATGAAGGGATAGCCGAAGTAAAAAGATCAAGACTTAACACTTTAAGTCAAGAATATGAAATGTTCCGTATGTAGCCTGGTGAGTCCATTGTTGCCTTACAAAAGAGATTTGTTCATCTAACAAATCATTTGATTGATCTCGGGAAGACCTTCACCAATGATGATCTCAACTTGAAAGTCCTAAGATCCTTAACAAGAGAATGGCAACCGAAGGTGACCGCTATTTCGGAAAAGAAGAGTCTTTCAACGATGACATCCGCCTCCTTATTTGGCAAACTTCAAGAGCATGAACTGGAACTTGGAAGGCTTGAGAAGCATGAAAGTCAAGACAAGAAGTCCAAAGGAATTGCCTTGAAGATTGACACAAAGGATGACAAAAATGACGAATCTTCCGAAGACGAAAATTTCATGCTTCTAGTAAAGAAGCTTGGTAAGTTTTTTAATAATAATAAAAATTCCTCTTTTTCTAAAAAGAATAGACATTTCAGGAAAAAGGAAGTATCCACATCAAATCAAGAAGTTACATGTTACGAATGTGGGAAACAAGGTCACATAAAGCCGGATTGCCCGAAACTCGCAAATAAAGGGAAATTCAAAGGCAAAAAGGACTTCAAGAACAAAAAGGCTTATGTTACGTGGGACGATAACGAGATAAGTTCATCATCGGAATCGGAAAGCGATGAATGTGAAAATATGGCTTTAATGGCTTCACACCACTCCGATGAAGAAAATGAGGTTAGTAGCAATTTTTCTGTTTATGATAATGATGCACAATAAGTTATAGATGAACTTCTAAAAGAATGCAAGACTTTGTATAAAAACATCTCAGCACAAAAGAAAAGAATTTCTTTTTTAGAAGAAAAAAATTCTATTTTTATGAAAAATATTGGAAATGAAAAACAAAAATTAATAAATGAAAAATAAAGTCTTGTATGTAAGAATTGTGAATCTCTATCTTTTCAAATTGTGCAACTTAAAAGAGTTTTAGAAAGATACGAAAAAGGTCAAATTGCCTTGGAAGAAATTCTTAAACATCAAAGATATCCTAATGATAAAAGTGGATTAGGATATTCTAAATTTTCAAAACCAAGTACCTATGAGACCATTTTTGTAAAAGCAAGTGGACAAGTTGCTAAAGAAAAGAGAAGCAATTCTAAAAATCAACATCAAAATCATAACAAGATAAAAGTTGCGAAGAAAAAGAATTATGTTCCTAGATATAGAAGTCACTTTCAACCTACATGTTCTTATTGTGGAATTAAAGGCCATACACCTAATGCTTGCTATGTGCGCAATATTGGTATTGCTAAAGGGCATTATGTGTGGGTTGAAAAAGGTACTAACTATCAAGGACCCAAAGCAATTTGGGTACCTAACACTACTTAATTTTGTGTTGTAGGTATGCTTCAAGACAACTTCTAATCAATGGTATCTTGATAGCGGTTGCTCGAAGCATATGACGGGAGACATAAACAAATTTTCAAGTCTATCATTAAAGGCCAAAGGATACGTCACTTACGGTGATGATAATAAGGGAAAATTGTTGGAGTTGGAACCATTGGTGCACCTCCATGTACAATCATCGAAGACGTTCTTTATGTGGAAGGCCTTAAACACAACCTACTTAGCATAAGTCAATTGTATGACAAAGGGTTCCGAATCAACTTCACAAAGGAGGAATGCTTGATAGAACACGAAGTCACTCATGACATTTTGCTAAAAGGTAAAAGATATAATAACATTTTTATGATTTCTTTTGATGACTCTTCCTTGAAGGTAAAGTGTCTTATGGCAAACAACAACGAGGCATGGCTTTGGCATAAAAGATTTGCTCACATCCACATGGAGCACCTAAACAAATTGATAAAGCATGATCTAGTTGTTGGACTCCCAAAAATAAAATTCATCAAGGATAAATTATGCGATGCATGTCAAAAGGGAAAACAGACCAAGACAACTTTCAAATCGAAGCAAGTGGTTTCTACATCAAGGCCACTTCAATTGTTGCATATGGATCTTTTTGGTCCGTCAAGAACAAAAAGCTTCAGAGGTAATTTTTATGCTTTAGTTATTGTTGATGATTTCTATCGATACACATGGACATTGTTTGTAGTGCAGAAAAATGATGCTTTCAAAGCATTCAAAAAGTATGCGAAGCAAATTCAGAATGAGAAATCACTCACCATAGCCTCTATAAGAAGCGATCACGGTGGAGAATTCCAAAATTCAGACTTTGAAGATTTTTGCGAAGAGCATGGAATTTCTCATAATTTTTCAGCACCAAGAACACCTCAACAAAACGGTGTCGTAGAACGGAAGAATAGATCACTGGTGGAACTTGCAAGGACAATGCTCAGCGACGCAAACCTTCCTAAATATTTTTGGGCAGATGCAGTCAGTACAACATGCTTTGTAAGCAACCGTGTCAATATTCGACCACTTCTCCAAAAGACTCCGTATGAGTTGTTCAACGGTAGAAAACCAAATATAGCATTCTTCCACATATTCGGATGCAAATGCTTTATTCTCAACAACAATAAGGATAATCTCAGTAAGTTTGATGAGAAATCCGACGAAGGTATATTTCTTGGTTACTCTCTTTATAGTAGAGCTTTTAGAATTTTTAATAAGAGAACACTTACTATTGAAGAATCCATTCATGTTTCGTTTGATGAGACTAACCCCTCGAAAGAGGATAATATTATTATGGATGATGATGATGATATAGTAGGTTCCTCACAACAATAAGAAGAGACTTCAAAGAATCAGGAAACACCACAAGAAGATGTCACTCAAATCATTGAAGAACATCAAGATCTTCCGAAGGAATGGAGAACGCATAGAGATCACCCGATAGATAAAGTTATTGGTGATATTAGCCAAGGCGTTGCAACTCGACTTAATCTAAAGGATGCTTGTCTCAACATGGCTTTTGTGTCTCAAATTGAACCAACCAAGATTGATGAAGCCTTAGGCGACGACCAATGGATTGTAGCAATGCAAGAAGAACTCAATCAATTCGAAAGGAATCAAGTTTGGAGTCTTGTACCAAGACCAGACCATAAGCACATCATAGGAACAAGATGGGTGTTCAAGAACAAACTTGACGAGAATGGGATCATAGTTCGTAACAAAGCAAGATTGGTCGCACAAGGCTACAACCAGGAGGAAGGAATTGATTTTGATGAAACGTTCGCTCCGGTAGCAAGGTTAGAAGCAATTATATTACTACTTGCTTACGCTTGTTCTATGAATTTTCAATTGTTCCAGATGGATGTCAAAAGCGCTTTCCTGAATGGCTACATCAATGAGGAAGTCTACATCAAACAACCTACGGGTTTTGAAGACTTCAAAAATCCCTCGCATGTTTACAAACTAAAAAAGGCACTCTATAGACTAAAACAAGAACCAAGAGCATGGTATGACCTCCTTAGCAATTTCTTATGTGAGAAGGGATTTACAAAAGGAAAGGTTGACAAGACATTGTTCATAAAGAAGATCAAAGGAAACACTTTATTGGTTCAAGTCTATGTCAACGACATCATCTTCAGATCAACAAACAAAGAGCTTTGCGAAGAATTTTCACTTATGATGCAAGGAGAATTCGAGATGTCCATGATGGGAAAATTGAATTATTTTCTGGGACTACAAATCAAGCAAACAAAGGATGGCATCTTCCTCAACCAATCCAAGTATTGCAAGGAATTGTTGAAGAAATTCGATATGGATAGTTGCAAGGTGATGTCCACTCCTATGGGATCCGGAACGTACGTTGATCAAGATGAATCCGGTACTCCAATTGATATTACAAAATATCGAGGTATGATCGGTTTATTACTATATTTGACGGCAAGCCGTCCTGACATTATGTTTAGCGTTTGTTTGTGTGCACGCTTTCAAGCAAGTCTGAAGGAATCGCATCTCACACCCGTAAAGAGAATCATAAAGTATCTCAAAGGGACAATGAACGTCGAATTATGGTATCCTAAAGGTAGTACTTGTTCTTTAGTTGGTTACTCTGACGCTGACTATGCAGGATGTAAGACCGATAGAAAAAGCACAAGTGGTACGTGTCACATTCTCGGGAATGCACTAGTGTCATGGGCCTGTAAGAAGCAAGCATGTGTGGCTCTCAGTACAGCCGAGGCGGAATATATTGCAGCAGGAAGTTGCTGTGCTCAAATTTTGTGGCTCAAGCAACAACTCCTCGATTACGGTGTAGATCTCGGTTGCATTCCTCTTCGATGTGATAATACAAGTTCCATCAACATTACAAAGAATCCGGTCATGCATTCAAGAATAAAACATATAGATATCCGACATCACTTCCTTCGAGATCACGTATTGAATGGAGATGTAGATGTTACTTTCATCGACACACACAATCAACTCGCCGACATCTACACCATATTTTTGGCAAAAGAACCATTCTACAAAATTCGGCGAGAACTTGGGATTCTTGATGAAGGTGACATCTGACCTTTTCTCTAATATGTGTATGCATTATTTGTGTTGTGTTTCCATGTGTATGCATTCTGTTTTTAAGTATTTTTCAAAAATTCGCGTGTGTTAATCGATTAACCATATGGGTTAACCGATTAACACTGTAAGTTTTTCTGTAATAATTAAATTTTTAATATGTTAATCGATTAACCTATATGGTTAACCGATTAACACTGTTAAATTTTCAATTCTGATTCAATTTTTTTAATGTGTTAACCGATTAACCTATATGGTTAACCGATTAACACTGTTAAATTTTCTAAAAATCAGAAACGAAAATTAATTAAAATTTTTGAAATAGTATATCTGATAAATGCATTTTTTATGTGGTCAATACTCTCTTAAGTGTCCAAATTCATATCCTTAAAACTCTTCCTCTTCTTTGACTCATATTTGGAACTTCCCTCTTCAAACCCTAAGTTTGAAAAACCCACTATCTCTCTCCCAGTATCTAAGTTGGATAACTCCTCATAACCATCCCCACAACTTCTCAAACCCTAACTTCCTCAGAACCCACAAATCCTATAAATTCAGCAAACCCCATTCACTCAACATCTCTCAAACTTCCATCCATGGCATCCTCAAACAAGGGCAAGGGAAAACTTCCTGAATATGCTTCTGCTTCTGAAGACGACAACATTCCCATGGAGTCTACCAAGATGAGGCGAATGGACTTCAAGGTTCGTGTCCGACAACTTCTGCCGGTAAAGTATGTGAATCTTAAAGCATTTCCAGCATCTTGATTTGATTTCCCTGCACTGCTTGAGTATCAACGCATAAATAAGTTTGTTTCAGACTCTGGTATCATTTATCCAGACTTGGTTAAAGCTTTTTTGAATAAATTGGCTATATATCTGGATATTGATGAAAATCATATGATCAGTTCTGTGGTTAGAGAACATGAGTTTACTGAGAAACTGTCCACCATTGCTAGACACCTCAAAATACTTTCAAAAGGTTGTTTCTTAAGGAAGGGTGTCAACCATGTTGATGGGTTATGGGCAAACTATGACAAAATGGAGTACTATTATCAGAACTGCCGGTTCCCCAAAGAGACGATCATAGCAAACTCTCGGACCGCACACATGCTGTGTTATGCGAAAAACCTGACGGTTTCCGATAGAATGCTGCACTATGTGATCTGTTATGTTCTGATACCCAAAGATTCAAATCATTCACAAAATAATGACTTGGAGATACAACTGATGTATGCAATCAAGAACAGAATTAGGGTGAACTGGATTTTGACTATCATGTACCATCTTCAGCAACAACTTCATTGCATAACAAGGCTGCCGTATGCACGGTTGATTTCAAGGATTCTGGAATTGACCGAATTGGACCTCAACAGAGAACCGTCCACCAAGATGAAACCTACCACAAATGAAATCAACGAGATCAACATTGTTAAGAATACGGGTATCATCAAGGAAGCTAACGGAACATACCGATATGCAGATGACAGTCTTGCTAATCAAGCCTATCCTATTCCCAAAGGAGGACTAACCAGTGAATTTATCTATACTACCATTATGAACCAGCATAGGGAATCCATGAATATGCACCGCGAAACCTCCAGAGCTATTGCCTCTCTCCGCAACCTTGTTCTTAATCCTCAACATTCAACCACCAGGGTGGTGGAAGATGAGATTGAAGAAGCAGATGATAGTGAGGAAGAAGAAGAAAACGAGGAGGATATGGCTGATGAGGACATTTAGAGAATATGTTGTTGTTGCTGTCTTTTACTGCTTTCTAGTTATTAAGTTTTTAAGTTTATGTTCTTAACTTTGTTTCATTTGTGTTGTACTCGTACACTACTTTGGTTGCACTCTGTTGCATGTTTAATTCTATTTTCGTATGTTTTGCTTACCTACGTGATTGTTCTTTTGATTGCTTTCATAATTGTCGATAATTTCTAGTTTGTTTGAAAGCTCCTTCCTTTTTGCTAATGACAAAGGGGGAGAAGAGCTTTGGCTTTCTAATGTCTATGTGTGCAGAATTTTTTGTCTGTTCTTAGCCTCTGCTTTTAGAAAGGGGGAGTTCATGGACATAGGGGGAGAAACAAGACCAGAACCAAAAATCGTCAAAAGCACTGCACAAGACTCAATTGGTTGTAAGTGGTTGTCATCATCAAAAAGGGGGAGATTGTAGAAGCATGCTTCATCTCAAGGTTTCAAGGTTTTGATGACAACAACAACATGACTCAAGATCATTTCATCTGTGCAAAAAGTCAAAAGCTTTCAAAAGACCAAGATCAAAGTATTATGGAAGTGATCAACATTCAAGCTTCATGTACATTTGCTCGATCATCTTTCAAGACTTGGACACAAGCTATGGTATACCAAATTCTCTAATTTAATTGATATACAAGTGTTCAAAACTATAAAATATTTTTGCATAATGCATTAACATGTTTTAAAATCATTTGGAATTGGTATAACACTTTTAAATTAATTATTTTTCAAAGTTTTTACAGTGTTAACCGATTAACCATATAGGTTAATCGATTAACACCCTAAAATTTTAAATTCTTTGGGCCAACGTTACAGTGTTAACCGACTAACCTATATGGTTAACCGATTAACACTGAACGTTTTTTGAAAAATTGTTTGATTTCAATTTCAAAAATTATTTGAATGTTATACCTTTCCATGTGTTAACTCATACTCAAATATACCATTTTGAAAAGATGTTTTGGATGATATAAATTCTGATAATTCCAAATTAACAAAGACCTCCAAAAAATTTCAAAAAACCATCATTGAATCAAATTCACTCTATTCAAATATTCTCAAATATTTTTCAAAAAGTGTTCATCTTGTTCATACTATTTCATATCCAGAAATTTGAACACTTGTATTGACATTAAAGAAGTGGATTCTGATTAAAGGAGAAGATCAATCTGTGTATTGATACTATTACTCATTTCTCTCAAAACAAATATTACAGTATTATCTGTGTTGTGACTTGTGATCCAGGATTGTTGGACACAAGGGTAAGTGTCTGCAGGAGGATTGTTCTTGCACACTTGTGATTGTATAGTTGTTAGAAAGTAGGCCTCACCGATTGATGGTGTGATAGGTTGTACAATTCTAAAACTATAGTAAATTCTCTTTCATGTTGAAAAGGGAGTGGAGTACTCTCGAATTGTGAGGGGAACCACTATAATTCTCAGTGTCTTTTTACTTTCTGCATTTACTGCTTTCATCACCAACCATCATAACCAAGTAAAATTCAAGAATACCGAAAAACCGGAAAAAGTTCTTAAAAGCCTAATTCACCCCCCTCTTAGGCATACTCTGATCTTACAAACTTATTCTCAGAACCTCATCTGTGTTCATGTTCTTCATCAATAATTCCCAGAAATTTCATCACCTTCATAGATTTTTCCAGATCATCATCCAAATCTCATTCGAACTTCACCTCAACATCATTAAACACCAGATCTATGATCTACAACAAAAACCACAACAAAACTTCAGATCTGTCACAATACTCCCTCGGTCTCAACCACCTTCGTGAATCTTACCCAGATCTCCGTTTTGAACTCAGATCTGAGTCATCTTCCACTTTCCAACTTCTTCAATAATCATCATAAAGACTCGTTTAGATGTTTGGCGAACCTCTACGAACCTCCAAGCGGCTTCAATCACCTCCGTAAACTCCAATGGAGAATCACAAAACAAAACACTCTGTTGAGCTCACACCTCCAGATTTTCGTTCATCTACGACATGCAAACCCTCAGGAACTCGCAAATCTCCCACGATCAACAAACTTCAGATCTGGATCTACAAACTTCACTACAGATTTTGGACTCTTCATACAAATCATCCAAGTTCTCCGTGAATTTCGTCATCATACAGAGCGACAACAGTGAATCTTCATCTTCGTCATTGAATGAAGATCTAAGCTCCGAGTCCACTTTCCTCGCACACCTTTTCACAACGTTCAACAGGAAGAAAAGATTATCGGGTTATGGATTTTGCTTATTTGTTTTTGTCTGGTTTTGATCTTAACAGAAAGAGAGGGGGAGCGCGACGAGAGAGATGAGGATTGCAGTTGACGGCGAGGTATGAAAGGCAAAGCTAGGGTTTCATTTGACAAATTATTAAGACAGTGGTAAAGTGTCGGGTTTGTATTATCGTCTCCACAGGGAATATAAGATTTTGCCGCCGTTCGACAGTTGTTAAATTTGTAGTTTTATAATATCAAAGGGGTTTGGTTTTTAAAGTCAGTATCTTGCATGAAAAGTTATAAACAACGATAAAAATTAGGGTTTGTTGGTTTGAATAAAGATTGCCAAAGTTAGGTTTCGATAATCAATTTGCATGCATAATTCCAATCAACATTCTATAAACTCTTTTTAATGATTAACACATTCACAATATCCTCTTAATATGATTATCTCTAACTCATATTGTGATGTTTACCATTTTGATCCATTGTTGATCTCTCACACAATCTATCAAAATGACAACTTTAAAACTTAACATTTTAAGTGAACAGAACCATCCAAGACTATCTCTAGCTCAAGAAAAGAAAAGGATGAAAACCTAGGTCAAGAGTTGGGAAATATTTCTCAATCATTAACCAACACAAAAGATTGTAAATGAAAACAAGGTTTTCAACATATATTAATCATCCAAGAGTTTACAAATGAAGATCATCCATACACATACAAAGTTAGATGATTACCTACATCTAACCTTGACAACAAGATGAACTTAGCTACTCATTTTCATGGTAGCTTGAAGTAGAAGAAAATGGAGAAGATGAAGAACATCCACTTCGAAGAATCGATGAAGGATGTGATTCCACTTCTCCTTGATTGCACAAAATCAGTAGAAATGAAGAAGAACTAGTGTTTTTAGGGTTCTAGAGCTCTATTGTAATGTTACAAGATGATAATCAAAATAAAATGCCAAGTATGGGCTACATAAAGCAACTAACAAAGTACAAAAGATGTGCTGTCTGCGTACATTCGCCAGGCGAACCATGACCTTCTCCAGGCGAACCAAGAATAACTTGGCACTTCAAAGTGCCTCAGGTTAGCAAACCGCCCTCTGAGGTATCGTGTATTCGCCAGGAGAACATTCGCTGGCCTCACTCGCCAGGCGAACTTTGGGTGGTTTTGCTACTGGAATCTGCATGAGGAAAGCTACCACTTCTTCGCCAGCACCTTCGCCATGCGGAAGGTAGCGAAGCTTCGCTGGGACCTACGCTAGGCGAACTTCCTATCATTTAAGTCTGAGAGTTATTCTGAATTATTCGCTCCAGCTCGCCAACACTCGCCAGGCGAATATTCGCTGGCACTCGCTGAGCTTCGCCAGGCGAATGCCTTGATTTTTCAACATTCTCCAAGCTGCTTTGTCTTGATCCCAAGGTGCTCTTATTAGTGTCAATCCTGCACACTAACAGCAACATTACACACACCATTCACTTGGATCATGGTGTGATCACATCAAAATGAAAGTAAACAAGTTTGACCACTAAATCAAATACTATTAGATAAAAATGATTACAAATACTACTGAAAAGAAGTCAAATAACTAATCTAATTGGGATCTAACAACTCTCCCCAACTACTTATTTGCATGTCCTCAAGCAAAGTATGCCTCTCAAAACAAAAAGGAGGATTTGCTCAAGACCAATTCAATCCAAGTGAAAATATTCGGCTCAAAAAACACAACATGTGCAACAAGGCAAACAATTACACAATTCCACAATAGATAATGTTCAAGAACTAAATTCTAAGAACAATTTACACAATGCTTCAAGCAACAACTAAGTCTCATGACATGTCATTCTAACACTCCACTTCGAAAAAGGATTGAAGCAAAAGCACGCAAGCAAGCGTGGGACAAAGATTCACTCAAATGACGAATAATGCAATACTATATAATTCATACAATATCTAAATGTTAGCAACAAAATTATGGAAGCTCAAGATCACATAGGACTTAAAGGGTTGTAGCTTGGTCTGGTTAACAAACAAGGGATATATCTAAAGCCATTGAAACGAAATTTTCGATGCACAAGAGACATTCACTATACAAATATTTACACACCTTCAACTTTATTTCACAAGTTCCTCATTTGAATCCTTCACAACTCACTTTGTTTTTCAATATTTCTCTACCAAGCAAGCATTTGTTTTCATTTCATTTTTTTTATTACACCGTATTCACAAAAACGAGTGTTTCTCTTTTTCATATTTTCTTTTCAATGCTTACTTAGCTTTTCAAGAGTTGTGACAAATTACCACTTTACAAATTTGTTCTCCCCAACTTGTCTCTTCTTGTCCCCTAAGTGAATGCTCTTACTTTTTACGGTAAAAGATCCATTGATCAAAATCTCTAAGGTTTCAAAAACAAGATTTTTGAACTCTCGCTTTATTTTAGGCAAGGATTCAACTGTTTAGGCTCAAAAATGGGTTACGAATACTCTCTGCTGACAGGTATATTTGTATTTGGAAATGGTTGTGCTCAAAAGAAACAAGTGCCTTGATCTTCTCTAGAACCTCCACAAAATTATAATAAACAAAAGACAAAACATGAATTATACGCATACACAAAATTCATCATCCATCCAAAGCATATGTACACATAACAGGAGGATTCTCACATTTGTGGTATAGGACCTAAATGACATATCAATCAAAAGAGTTGCAGACGAACCAAAGGTACAAAATTTTTTTCTAGCATAACAAGTTCTACAACATTTTAAATTCTAGAACAAAGTAACTAAGTACCTTGTCAAAAAATTTTGTGATAACGATAATATCATCGCCATCCCACTTGAAAGAACACTTGCACAACTACAACAAAAACTAAACATCGACAATAGGGTGTTAACATATTTACAACCACCCTTGAATAAAACTTCACATAAAACTTACTAAAATAAAATATAAAAAAACTTTAAACCCAAAAATAAACAATTAAAAACTCAAACAAATAACTAAAAATGCTGAATTATAAAATGGTGCCTAGCACCAAAAATGTCAAAAGTACCATGAAAGGTACGAATACAAAAACTTCAAACCAATCCAAGGTACATCACAAAATAACCAAATGAACTACAAGAAAAAGAAAAACTTCACTTTGTAGCACAAAGCGAACAACAGAATAAACAAGAAATCACTCCTCCTCAGACAAGTCATCATCATCTTCACCGCCATCATCATCATCAACATCGTCATCATCATTATCATTATCATCAGCATCATCCTCAGCAACATCATCATCCCCCCTACCGAAACTGGGCCTGTCCACAGGCCATGCAACATGCTCAAGGAATTGCTCCCTTGTCATCATCGGGTGGTTCCCAGCAGGATCACGAATTTGCAGCTGCAACAGCTGCATCGAGTCATGGAGATCACAAGTGGCTCGCTGCTGAGCAGCCATCCAATCCCAGTTATATTCACAAATTTGCTGCTGAAAGGGGTCAAAAATAGGAGGAGCTTGACCAGAACCAGAAGAACCATGGCCACTCCCGCCGACAGCAGTACCTGCACCAGAAGTCCCACCAACTGCAGGCTTAGCTCTACAAAATTTCTCCACATACCTGTCGTCTATCGCAGTCGGGATAGTGACCTGTCGTGTCTGAGGAATATCAACCCCAGCATGAGCACATAGAGACATAATCAGGCAAGGAAAGGTCATCGGGGCATTTTTGTGAGCCGTTATCCCGCCACGTCCACTGAGTACAACAGCACGCATCTCATCTGCAATGATGCGGGCAATGTCTAT
This sequence comes from Lathyrus sativus, assembly GCA_963859935.3. Classification (NCBI taxonomy): domain Eukaryota; kingdom Viridiplantae; phylum Streptophyta; class Magnoliopsida; order Fabales; family Fabaceae; genus Lathyrus; species Lathyrus sativus. The sequence goes on from OZ012738.1 coordinate 476,135,554, forward strand.
CTGGACATTCAACAGTATGGAGTGGATCAGATGTGCAATCGGCAAGGGTACAGAGCTGTGGTGGGACCTGGGTACAACATTTGTCAGCACAAATAACAGGATTACTTGTACCAGGGGTTTCATGTCAGCGCGGAGGTACCGAATCACTACCCCAGAAGAATTCCGCACTGCATCGCGGCCTTCCAAACATAAATCTCTGGTCATAGCATCCTGATCACGATGCTTATTCAGATCCCGGTGGTAGTCGTCAATTTGGCTACCTGTCAAAGCGAGAGGAGTACCCAAAACATGATTAATGGACCTCCTATCAAACCGTACCATAACTCCTCGGACCATTGAGGTCCAACTGAACACTTCGCCATCGTCGGGGAGGGCGTTCGCATAAAATTCCTGCACTATTTCAGCGTTGTAGCCGTCAAGTGGAGTCATCAGACAGTCCCACCTTTTTGCCACAAAGAGAGCATCAATAGTGCGGTATTCTCCTGTGTCACTCAGATTGAACCTTTTCTCGGGCACAATGTTCCGCCTCTCAAGGGCTTCGTAGCGAGCATGGTGAATAGCGCCTCGGAAGCGGTCTTGGTCAAAACGGATTGGTACTGTTCGAGAAGTGGTGGCCTTCCTCTTGTGAGGTTTAATCATTCTTGGTCCCATTCTGCGAACACAAACATAAACAAACACAAGAACAGCACCAAACAGGTTAGATGGAACTACAACACAACAAAGCAAGAAAAGAAAAGAAAATATGCAGCATTCGCCTAGGTTCGCCGGGCGAATCCTGGCGAATGCTCGCTACCATTCGCCTGGCGAATGCCAGCGAAGGTGCGAAAATGCACGAAAACAGAACCTCTGCAATTGTGTTAGATGCAAACAAATGGTGTTCTACCCCCATCCTCATTACCAGATGCAATTTTGACATGCATTCCCTAATTTACACAGAAAAACAAAAGGGGGTTTCTTAACCTAATCACCATTGCAGAAGTTCTTAACCTAATCATAAATCGATCCACAAACATATTTGTACAGGAGTAAAAGAACACAACAGTAACAATGCACAAAATGAAAGGGAAAAGCAAGAGAACATACCTTTGGATTGGAATTGATGAAATTGAGCAAGAAAAGACAAGAGAGCAAATTGGGAGGGAGTTGTGAATGTGAGACAATGACAAGAGGCAGAGGGAGGGCGTTAGGGTTTCTGATGAGAGAAAAAGAAAAAACGGTTTATGGGCCCAGATGGCCCATCTCAAATGCCTTTATTTTATTTTTTAATGATGTCGCATATTCGCCGGGCGAAATCCAGCGAATGCTCGCTGAGGCTCGCCAGGCGAACACTCGCCTCCATTCGCCAGGAGAATGCTAGCGAACATGACTGGTTTTTTTTTTAGAATCTGCTGCATTGCTCACATCACGAGTCCACTTCCAATGCTTTCTCAAAAATGCACAAAATGACATAAAAACGTGTAAATACTTACAATGTTGAGGTGCCTCTCAACAAGCGCTTGTTTAACGTCGGATAAGCTCGACGGTCCATGATGCTCACACTGGAACATCAAGAAGAAATGCACAGCTTTCTCGGTCCACATGACCACCGAGATAAATCTTTAAGCGCTGACCATTTACAGTCCAGCTGTCTTTCTTTTCCAAATCCTCGATTACCACTGCTCCAAAAGTTTTCACTTCTTTGACTCGGAACGGTCCGGACCACTTAGATTTTAATTTTCTAGGGAAGAGCCTCAACCTGGAATTAAACAACAGCACAAGCTACCCGGATACAAATTCTTTCTTGCGGAGCTTTTTGTCGTGGTACTCCTTCACTTTCTCCTTGTACAACCAACTTGAGTGGTATGCGGCATTGCGCATCTCTTCCAACTCAAGAAGTTGCACCTTCCTCTTATCACCGGCCAACTCTTGGTCAAAATTTAAAAATTTTAAAGCCCATAAGGCCTTGTGCTCCATTCAACCGGTAAATGGCAAGTTTTACCAAAAACCAATTGGAATGGAGTTAGCCCAATTGGAGCTTTATAGGCCGTGCGATACGCCCACAGAGCTTCATCCAATTTTTGTGACCAATCCTTCCTAGAGTTAGACACGGTTTTTTCCAAAATTCTTTTGATCTCTCTATTCGAGACCTCAGCTTGACCATTTGCCTGCGGGTGATACGGAGTTGTCACCTTATGCGTTACACCGTAATGTTGTAAGACTTTTTCTAACTGTGCATTGCAAAAGTGTGACCCTCCGTCACTTATCAACACTCGAGGGGTTCCAAAACGGGAAAAAATATTTCTTTTTAAAAAGCTTATTACCGTTTTATAATCTGCTCTTGGTGAGGCAATCGCCTCAACCCACTTCGACACATAGTCAACTGCTACCAATAAGTATTCGTTTCCGAAAGACGGTGGGAATGGTCCGACAAAGTCAATGCCCCAACAATCAAATAATTCTACCTCTTGAATATTTTGAAGAGGCATTTCGTCTCTCTTTCCTATCCCACCAATCCTTTGACAACTGTCACAATTTTGAGCATGGGCATTTGCGTCTTTAAAAATAGAAGGCCAATAAAATCCCGATTGAAGGACTTTATTCGCCGTTCTAGCCCCGTTAAAATGACCGCCATAAGGCGAGTTGTGACAGTGCCATAGAATGCTTTGGGCCTCATCACCCGTAACACACCTTCTCAACAAATTATCACCTCCCAGCTTAAACAAGTAAGGGTCATCCCACACATAGTACTTGGCATCCGAGAGGAATTTCCTCTTTTGATTAGGAGTTAAATCGAGCGACACAAAACCACTCGCCTTGTGGTTTGCAAAATCCGCAAACCACGGTCTCACTTGCACTTTAAAGAGTTTTTCATCAGGAAACTCTTCTCGGATGTTCTTTTCTAAGGTAGTCACCTCATCATTGATAAGACGAGACAAATGATCTGCTACCACATTTTCGGATCCTTTTTTGTCTTTAATTTCAACATCAAATTCTTGCAACAAAAGGATCCACCGGATAAGCCTTTTCTTAGAGTCCGACTTGGTTAGCAGATATTTTATCGCCGCATGGTCGGTGTAAACAATAACCTTTGAGCCAATGAGATATGAACGAAATTTCTCAAGAGTATACACTATTGCTAGCAATTCTTTTTCCGTAGTGGCATAATTTACTTGGGCCTCATTAAGCACTTTGCTAGCATAGTGTACGGTATGAAAATTTTTGTCTTTCCGTTGGCCTAGCACCGCTCCAATAGCATAGTCACTAGTATCACACATTAATTCAAAATTTAAGTTCCAATTCGGAGCAACTATGATTGGAGCGGTGACCAATTTCTCTTTCAAAATATCTAAAGCTTTTAAACATTCATCAGTTAGGAGAAATACCTGGTCTTTGGCAAGCAAATTACTCAAAGGTCTAGCCACCTTTGAGAAGTATTTGATGAATCGTCGGTAGAAACCGGCATGCCCTAGAAAGCTTCTGATTCCCTTCAAGTTAGCCGGAGGAGGCAACTTTTCTATCACATCTACCTTAGCACGATCCACTTCGAGTCCTTTTGATGAGACCTTATGGCCGAGAACAATCCCCTCCGTAACCATAAAGTGGCATTTCTCCCAATTTAGCACCAAATTGGTCTTCACACACCTTTCAAGCACAGTTTTCAAATTTTCCAAACATAAACCGAAGGATCTCCCAAACACCGAAAAGTCATCCATAAAAACCTCCACCGTCTTCTCTATAAGATCAGCAAAAATGGCTTGCATGCATCTTTGGAAGGTTGCCGGCGCATTACACAACCCAAAGGGCATTTTGCGGTAAGCAAAGATTCCAAATGGACACGTGAAAGCCGTCTTTTCGTGATCGGCCGGGTCAACCTCAATTTGGTTGTACCCGGAATAGCCATCAAGAAAACAATAGAATTCTTGTCCCGAGAGTCTCTCTAACATTTGGTCCATGAACGGAAGTGGGAAGTGGTCTTTCTGAGTTGCGGTGTTTAACCGCCTATAGTCTATGCACATCCTCCACCCCGTTGCTACCTTTGTAGTGATCAACTCATCTTTCTCGTTGCGAATAACGGTAATGCCCCCCTTCTTAGGAACCACATGCACCGGACTCACCCAAGGGCTATCCGAGATAGGATAGATCATCCCCGCATCCAAAAGCTTTACAACTTCTTTCCTAACAACCTCTTTCATTGTAGGATTCAAGCGGCGTTGCGGTTGAGCCACTGGCTTGAAATCCTCCTCCATTAAAATTTTATGCATACAATAAGAAGGACTAATTCCCTTAAGATCGGAAAGAGTCCATCCCATCGCTTCTTTGTTATTTTTTAACACATCAATTAAAAGGGATTCTTCATTCTTTGACAAGAGGTTGCTAATGATAACCGGTTTCTCTTTGGTTTCATCTAGAAATGCATACTTCAAATTGTTTGGTAACTCCTTCAATTCAATTATTGACTTTTCATCTGTGACTTCCTTTTTCAAGATTTCTTCCTCTACTTCCCATGGTTGTAACTCCGTAAGACTATCGAGTTCTCTTAAACATTCATCAAGAGCTTCTTCTTCCTCTAGAGTGAAAACTTCGAAGGAGTCATTAAGGGCTAGCTCCATGGGGGTTATGTCATGAACATGTTTTTCAACTTCAAAGGAGGCCTCTTCAATTACATCAATCCGGAAACTATCACGCTTGTCATTTGAGTGCTTCATTGCTTCAAAAAGGTCAAAAGTGACCTCTTCGTTTTGTACTCTCACCTTCATTAAACCGTCGTCTACATCAATCATCATCCGAGCGGTTTTCATGAAAGGTCTTCCAAGAATTAGAGGTGCATCATCGTCCTCCTCCATGTCAATAACAATAAAATCCACCGGGAAGAAAAACTTGTCCACTTTTACCAACACATCTTGAGCTACTCCATGAGGATGAGTAGTATACTTATCGGCTAATTGTAACGTCATTCAGATGACTTTAATCTTAATGTTACCAAGCTTTTTCACTATAGACAAAGGGATAAGATTGATGCTTGACCCCAAATCGATTAATCCCTTTCCAACATAAACGTCACCAATGGTGACCGGCAATGTAACTCTCCCCGGGTCAACTTCCTTTCTTGGTAGAGTACGTTAGATGATAGCGCTACAACTTGCATCAAGCACTATTGTTTCTGGCTTCGTATACCTCCGCTTCTTTGTAAGTATGTCCTTCATGAATTTGGCATACTTCGGCATTTGTTCCAAAGCTTCGGCGAACGGAATATTGATTTGCAATCGTTTAAAAATGTCCATGAACCGGGCGTAATGCCATTCATTTTCTCTCCTGGATGGAGCATGAGGATAAGGTAAATTTTGAACCAGAGTAGTTCTCACTACCTCCTTCCCTCTAGATGCTCTAGTGTTTCTTTCTCTTTTCTTCTTCACTTCATCCACCTTCACTTTTTCACTTTCATTATTTTCAACTACACCATTTGTTTTGTTTTCAACTTCTACCACTTTTTCTTTTTCAACTTCACCATTTTTTTCATTATTTTCTACTTCCTCCTCACTCCATTCACCAACTTCACCATCAAGTTTTTCATCAATGTTTTTCTCTACCTCTCTTTTTTCACTCTCGTCAACCAACTCCTTCCCACTTCTCGTTGTAATCGCCTTACAATGTTCCTTCGGATTTGTTTGCATGTTTGTCGAGAAAGATGGTCCGGCTTGTTGTTCCTCTAATTGCTTAGCGAGTTGACCAACTTGAGTGTCAAGATTTTTTATCGCCGCGTCATTGCTTTTTTGATTTGCCATAGACATTTGCATGAATTGCGTTAATGTATCTTATAGCTTAGAAGTTGCAACAGGCGGTTGTTGAGGTATATACGGATTTTGACGGTTAGAGTTACTACCCCCATAACCTTGGTTATTGTGGTAGTTACCTCTAGGTTGGTACCCTTGGTTTCCTTGATAGTTTTGTTGTTGTTGTTGTTGATGAGGATGTTGGTATGGTTGTTGTTGTGGTTGCCTTTGTTGATAATCTCGTTGATTAGCCATGTAGTTAACTTCTTCAAATCCGGGAGGTGGACAAAATCCAGTGTCATGTTCACCCTTACAAAGCTCGCAACAAGCTATTTGTTTAGCTTTTGACGGTTCCTTTAACTCTTTGATTTGTTGAGTTAGAAGTTCCACTTGTTGTGAGATAAGCTTGTTTTGGGCAAGAATTGCATCATTCGTCCCTAACTCAAGCACACCCGGCTTTCTTTGAGCTACCCCTCGATTATGGTTCCCTTGATGATTATTAAGTGCCATCTTATCAATTATTGCGGTAGCATCATCCGCACTTTTTAACATCAAAGAACCTCCCGCCGTAGCATCCAATAAGGTCTTGTGAATCGGAAGGAGTCCATTGTGGAAAATATGAACTTGAGTTAGCTCATCGAAATCGTGTCCTTTGCATTTTCTTAACATAGATTTGTAACGCTCCCAAGCTTCATTGAGTGATTCGCTAGCTCCTTGAGAGAATACCGCAATCGCAGTTTTAGCTTCCATGAACCGGTTATGTGGAAAGAACCATTCAAGAAACTTCTCTTCTAAAAGATTCCAATCCGTCATGATATTCGTCGATTGATCAAGATACCACTCGTTCGCTTTCCCAATTAAGGAATGAGGGAATAGTCTCCTAAACAACGACTCTTCATCAGCCTCGGTAGCTCCAATTGTGCCCGCAATCTCATAAAATTTTGTAAGATGAGTGAACGGATCCTCATGGTCTAATTCCGTGAAAGGATTTTGATAGACTAGAGCTAGGATTCCCGTTTTCATCTCATCTTGCCTTCCATTTTGAAGATCCGCGCAAACTGAGCCGTATGTCTTGGACTGTTCGTGCATGGAGTAGAAACTGGTGGTGGAGGTGGTGGTGCTGCCATAATTGGTGTGAAATGATGTGGTGGTGTTGTAGTAGAAGAACTTCCTTCTTGTCCTTGTCTTTGTTTAGCAAGTTTCCTCCTCCGTCGTGTTTTGCTATTCAATCTTCTCGCGGTCTTTTCAATTTCGGGATCAAAAAGGAGTTGGTCCTCGGGAATCTGTCCTCGCATAAACAGAAGCGGAAGCTGCACACTAAACCACACAAATTAACAAGCACAAGTAGAAGATTCAAAACTAAAAATTCAGCAACTATTGTGATGCGTGCAATATCAATTTATACTCCCCGGCAACGGCGCCATTTTGTTAAGACAGTGATAAAGTGTCGGGTTTGTATTATCGTCTCCACAGGGAATATAAGATTTTGCCGCCGTTCGACAGTTGTTAAATTCGTAGTTTTATAATATCAAAGGGGTTTGGTTTTTAAAGTCGGTATCTTGCATGAAAAGTTATAAACAACGGTAAAAATTAGGGTTTGTTGGTTTGAATAAAGATTGCCAAAGTTAGGTTTCGATAATCAATTTGCATGCATAATTCCAATTAACATTCTATAAACTCTTTTTAATGATTAACACGTTCACAATATCCTCTTAATATGATTATCTCTAACTCATATTGTGATGTTTACCATTTTGATCCATTGTTGATCTCTCACACAATCTATCAAAATGACAACTTTAAAACTTAACATTTTAAGTGAACAAAACCATCCAAGACTATCTCTAGCTCAAGAAAAGAAAAGGATGAAAACCCAGGTCAAGAGTTGGGAAATATTTCTCAATCATTAACCAACACAAAAGATTGTAAATGAAAACAAGGTTTTCAACATATATTAATCATCCAAGAGTTTACAAATGAAGATCATCCATACACATACAAAGTTAGATGATTACCTACATCTAACCTTGACAACAAGATGAACTTAGCTACTCATTTTCATGGTAGCTTGAAGTAGAAGAAAATGGAGAAGATGAAGAACATCCACTTCGAAGAATCGATGAAGGATGTGATTCCACTTCTCCTTGATTGCACAAAATCAGTAGAAATGAAGAAGAACTAGTGTTTTTAGGGTTCTAGAGCTCTATTGTAATGTTACAAGATGATAATCAAAATAAAATGCCAAGTATGGGCTACATAAAGCAACTAACAAAGTACAAAAGATGTGCTGTCTGCGTACATTCGCCAGACGAACCATGACCTTCTCCAGGAGAACCAAGAATAACTTGGCACTTCAAAGTGCCTCAGGTTAGCAAATCGCCCTCTGAGGTATCGTGTATTCGCCAGGAGAACATTCGCTGGCCTCACTCGCCAGGCGAACTTTGGGTGGTTTTGCTACTGGAATCTGCATGAGGAAAGCTACCACTTCTTCGCCAGCACCTTCGCCATGCGGAAGGTAGCGAAGCTTCGCTGGGACCTACGCCAGGCGAACTTCCTATCATTTAAGTCTGAGAGTTATTCTGAATTATTCGCTCCAGCTCGCCAACACTCGCCAGGCGAATATTCGCTGGCACTCGCTGAGCTTCGCCAGGCGAATGCCTTGATTTTTCAACATTCTCCAAGCTGCTTTGTCTTGATCCCAAGGTGCTCTTATTAGTGTCAATCCTGCACACTAACAGCAACATTACACACACCATTCACTTGGATCATGGTGTGATCACATCAAAATGAAAGTAAACAAGTTTGACCACTAAATCAAATACTATTAGATAAAAATGATTACAAATACTACTGAAAAGAAGTCAAATAACTAATCTAATTGGGATCTAACAACTCTCCCCAACTACTTATTTGCATGCCCTCAAGCAAAGTATGCCTCTCAAAACAAAAAGGAGGATTTGCTCAAGACCAATTCAATCCAAGTGAAAATATTCGGCTCAAAAAACACAACATGTGCAACAAGGAAAACAATTACACAATTCCACAATAGATAATGTTCAAGAACTAAATTCTAAGAACAATTTACACAATGCTTCAAGCAACAACTAAGTCTCATGACATGTCATTCTAACACTCCACTTCGAAAAAGGATTGAAGCAAAAGCACGCAAGCAAGCGTGGGACAAAGATTCACTCAAATGACGAATAATGCAATACTATATAATTCATACAATATCTAAATGTTAGCAACAAAATTATGGAAGCTCAAGATCACATAGGACTTAAAGGGTTGTAGCTTGGTCTGGTTAACAAACAAGGGATATATCTAAAGCCATTGAAACGAAATTTTCGATGCACAAGAGACATTCACTATACAAATATTTACACACCTTCAACTTTATTTCACAAGTTCCTCATTTGAATCCTTCACAACTCACTTTGTTTTTCAATATTTCTCTACCAAGCAAGCATTTGTTTTCATTTCATTTTTTTTTATTACACCGTATTTACAAAAACGAGTGTTTCTCTTTTTCATATTTTCTTTTCAATGCTTACTTAGCTTTTCAAGAGTTGTGACAAATTACCACTTTACAAATTTGTTCTCCCCAACTTGTCTCTTCTTGTCCCCTAAGTGAATGCTCTTACTTTTTACGGCAAAAGATCCATTGATCAAAATCTCTAAGGTTTCAAAAACAAGATTTTTGAACTCTCGCTTTATTTTAGGCAAGGATTCAACTGTTTAGGCTCAAAAATGGGTTACGAATACTCTCTGCTCACAGGTATATTTGTATTTGGAAATGGTTGTGCTCAAAAGAAACAAGTGCCTTGATCTTCTCTAGAACCTCCACAAAATTATAATAAACAAAAGACAAAACATGAATTACACGCATACACAAAATTCATCATCCATCCAAAGCATATGTACACATAACAGGAGGATTCTCATATTTGTGGTATAGGACCTAAATGACATATCAATCAAAAGAGTTGCAGACGAACCAAAGGTACAAAATTTTTTTCTAGCATAACAAGTTCTACAACATTTTAAATTCTAGAACAAAGTAACTAAGTACCTTGTCAAACAATTTTGTGATAACGATAATATCATCGCCATCCCACTTGAAAGAACACTTGCACAACTACAACAAAAACTAAACATCGACAATAGGGTGTTAACATATTTACAACCACCCTTGAATAAAACTTCACATAAAACTTACTAAAATAAAATATAAAAAAACTTTAAACCCAAAAATAAACAATTAAAAACTCAAACAAATAACTAAAAATGCTGAATTATAAAATGGTGCCTAGCACCAAAAATGTCAAAAGTACCATGAAATGTACGAATACAAAAACTTCAAACCAATCCAAGGTACATCACAAAATAACCAAATGAACTACAAGAAAAAGAAAAACTTCACTTTGTAGCACAAAGCGAACAACAGAACAAACAAGAAATCACTCCTCCTCAGACAAGTCATCATCATCTTCACCGCCATCATCATCATCAACATCGTCATCATCATTATCATTATCATCAGCATCATCCTCAGCAGCATCATCATCCCCCTACCAAAACTGGGCCTGTCCACAGGCCATGCAGCATGCTCAAGGAATTGCTCCCTTGTCATCATCGGGTGGTTCCCAGCAGGATCACGAATTTGCAGCTGCAACAGCTGCATCGAGTCATGGAGATCACAAGTGGCTCGCTGCTGAGCAGCCATCCAATCCCAGTTATATTCACAAATTTGCTGCTGAAAGGGGTCAAAAACATGATTAATGGACCTCCTATCAAACCGTACCATAACTCCTCGGACCATTGAGGTCCAACTGAACACTTCGCCATCGTCGGGGAGGGCGTTCGCATAAAATTCCTGCACTATTTCAGCGTTGTAGCCGTCAAGTGGAGTCATCAGACAGTCCCACCTTTTTGCCACAAAGAGAGCATCAATAGTGCGGTATTCTCCTGTGTCACTCAGATTGAACCTTTTCTCGGGCACAATGTTCCGCCTCTCAAGGGCTTCGTAGCGAGCATGGTGAATAGCGCCTCGGAAGCGGTGTTGGTCAAAACGGATTGGTACTGTTCGAGAAATGGTGGCCTTCCTCTTGTGAGGTTTAATCATTCTTGGTCCCATTCTGCGAACACAGACATAAACAAACACAAGAACAGCACCAAACAGGTTAGATGGAACTACAACACAACAAAGCAAGAAAAGAAAAGCAAATATGCAGCATTCGCCTAGGTTCGCCGGGCGAATCCTGGCGAATGCTCGCTACCATTCGCCTGGCGAATGCCAGCGAAGGTGCGAAAATGCACGAAAATAGAACCTCTGCAATTGTGTTAGATGCAAACAAATGGTGTTCTACCCCCATCCTCATTACCAGATGCAATTTTGACATGCATTCACTAATTTACACAGAAAAACAAAAGGGGGTTTCTTAACCTAATCACCATTGCAGAAGTTCTTAACCTAATCATAAATCGATCCACAAACATATTTGTACAGGAGTAAAAGAACACAACAGTAACAATGCACAAAATGAAAGGGAAAAGCAAGAGAACATACCTTTGGATTGGAATTGATGAAATTGAGCAAGAAAAGACAAGAGAGCAAATTGGGAGGGAGTTGTGAATGTGAGACAATGACAAGAGGCAGAGGGAGGGCGTTAGGGTTTCTGATGAGAGAAAAAGAAAAAACGGTTTATGGGCCCAGATGGCCCATCTCAAATGCCTTTATTTTATTTTTTACTGATGTCGCATATTCGCCGGGCGAAATCCAGCGAATGCTCGCTGAGGCTCGCCAGGCGAACACTCGCCTCCATTCGCCAAGAGAATGCTAGCGAACATGACAGGTTTTTTTTTTTTAGAATCTGCTGCATTGCTCACATCACGAGTCCACTTCCAATGCTTTCTCAAAAATGCACAAAATGACATAAAAACGTGTAAATACTTACAATGTTGAGGTGCCTCTCAACAAGCGCTTGTTTAACGTCGGATAAGCTCGACGGTCCATGATGCTCACACTGGAACATCAAGAAGAAATGCACAGCTTTCTCGGTCCACATGACCACCGAGATAAATCTTTAAGCGCTGACCATTTACAGTCCAGCTGTCTTTCTTTTCCAAATCCTCGATTACCACTGCTCCAAAAGTTTTCACTTCTTTGACTCGGAACGGTCCGGACCACTTAGATTTTAATTTTCCAGGGAAGAGCCTCAACCTGGAATTAAACAACAGCACAAGCTACCCGGATACAAATTCTTTCTTGCGGAGCTTTTTGTCGTGGTACTCCTTCACTTTCTCCTTGTACAACCAACTTGAGTGGTATGCGGCATTGCGCATCTCTTCCAACTCAAGAAGTTGCACCTTCCTCTTATCACCGGCCAACTCTTGGTCAAAATTTAAAAATTTTAAAGCCCATAAGGCCTTGTGCTCCATTCAACCGGTAAATGGCAAGTTTTACCAAAAACCAATTGGAATGGAGTTAGCCCAATTGGAGCTTTATAGGCCGTGCGATACGCCCACAGAGCTTCATCCAATTTTTGTGACCAATCCTTCCTAGAGTTAGACACGGTTTTTTCCAAAATTCTTTTGATCTCTCTATTCGAGACCTCAGCTTGACCATTTGCCTGCGGGTGATACGGAGTTGTCACCTTATGCGTTACACCGTAATGTTGTAAGACTTTTTCTAACTGTGCATTGCAAAAGTGTGACCCTCCGTCACTTATCAACACTCGAGGGGTTCCAAAACGGGAAAAAATATTTCTTTTTAAAAAGCTTATTACCGTTTTAGAATCTGCTCTTGGTGAGGCAATCGCCTCAACCCACTTCGACACATAGTCAACTGCTACCAATAAGTATTCGTTTCCGAAAGACGGTGGGAATGGTCCGACAAAGTCAATGCCCCAACAATCAAATAATTCTACCTCTTGAATATTTTGAAGAGGCATTTCGTCTCTCTTTCCTATCCCACCAATCCTTTGACAACTGTCACAATTTTGAGCATGGGCATTTGCGTCTTTAAAAATAGAAGGCCAATAAAATCCCGATTGAAGGACTTTATTCGCCGTTCTAGCCCCGTTAAAATGACCGCCATAAGGCGAGTTGTGATAGTGCCATAGAATGCTTTGGGCCTCATCACCCGTAACACACCTTCTCAACAAATTATCACCTCTCAGCTTAAACAAGTAAGGGTCATCCCACACATAGTACTTGGCATCCGAGAGGAATTTCCTCTTTTGATTAGGAGTTAAATCGAGCGACACAAAACCACTCGCCTTGTGGTTTGCAAAATCCGCAAACCACGGTCTCACTTGCACTTTAAAGAGTTTTTCATCAGGAAACTCTTCTCGGATGTCCTTTTCTAAGGTAGTCACCTCATCATTGATAAGACGAGACAAATGATCTGCTACCACATTTTCGGATCCTTTTTTGTCTTTAATTTCAACATCAAATTCTTGCAACAAAAGGATCCACCGGATAAGCCTTTTCTTAGAGTCCGGCTTGGTTAGCAGATATTTTATCGCCGCATGGTCGGTGTAAACAATAACTTTTGAGCCAATGAGATATGACCGAAATTTCTCAAGAGTATACACTATTGCTAGCAATTCTTTTTCCGTAGTGGCATAATTTACTTGGGCCTCATTAAGCACTTTGCTAGCATAGTGTACGGTATGAAAATTTTTGTCTTTCCGTTGGCCTAGCACCGCTCCAATAGCATAGTCACTAGTATCACACATTAATTCAAAATTTAAGTTCCAATTCGGAGCAACTATGATTGGAGCGGTGACCAATTTCTCTTTCAAAATCTCTAAAGCTTTTAAACATTCATCAGTTAGGAGAAATACCTGGTCTTTGGCAAGCAAATTACTCAAAGGTCTAGCCACCTTTGAGAAGTATTTGATGAATCGTCGGTAGAAACCGGCATGCCCTAGAAAGCTTCTGATTCCCTTCAAGTTAGCCGGAGGAGGCAACTTTTCTATCACATCTACCTTAGCACGATCCACTTCGAGTCCTTTTGATGAGACCTTATGGCCGAGAACAATCCCTTCCGTAACCATAAAGTGGCATTTCTCCCAATTTAGCACCAAATTGGTCTTCACACACCTTTCAAGCACAGTTTTCAAATTTTCCAAACATAAACCGAAGGATCTCCCAAACACCGAAAAGTCATCCATAAAAACCTCCATCGTCTTCTCTATAAGATCGGCAAAAATGGCTTGCATGCATCTTTGGAAGGTTGCCGGCGCATTACACAACCCAAAGGGCATTTTGCGGTAAGCAAAGATTCCAAATGGACACGTGAAAGCCGTCTTTTCGTGATCGGCTGGGTCAACCGCAATTTGGTTGTACCCGGAATAGCCATCAAGAAAACAATAGAATTCTTGTCCCGAGAGTCTCTCTAACATTTGGTCCATGAACGGAAGTGGGAAGTGGTCTTTCTGAGTTGCGGTGTTTAACCGCCTATAGTCTATGCACATCCTCCACCCCGTTGCTACCTTTGTAGTGATCAACTCATCTTTCTCGTTGCAAATAACGGTAATGCCCCCCTTCTTAGGAACCACATGCACCAGACTCACCCAAGGGCTATCCGAGATAGGATAGATCATCCCCGCATCCAAAAGCTTTACAACTTCTTTCCTAACAACCTCTTTCATTGTAGGATTCAAGCGGCGTTGTGGTTGAGCCACTGGCTTGAAATCCTCCTCCATTAAAATTTTATGCATACAATAAGAAGGACTAATTCCCTTAAGATCGGAAAGAGTCCATCCCATCGCTTCTTTGTTATTTTTTAACACATCAATTAAAAGGGATTCTTCATTCTTTGACAAAAGGTTGCTAATGATAACCGGTTTCTCTTTGGTTTCATCTAGAAATGCATACTTTAAATTGTTTGGTAACTCCTTCAATTCAATTATTGACTTTTCATCTGTGACTTCCTTTTTCAAGATTTCTTCCTCTACTTCCCATGGTTGTAACTCCGTAAGACTATCGAGTTCTCTTAAACATTCATCAAGAGCTTCTTCTTCCTCTAGAGTGAAAACTTCGAAGGAGTCATTAAGGGCTAGCTCCATGGGGGTTATGTCATGAACATGTTTTGCAACTTCAAAGGAGGCCTCTTCAATTACATCAATCCGGAAACTATCACGCTTGTCATTTGAGTGCTTCATTGCTTCAAAAAGGTCAAAAGTGACCTCTTCGTTTTGTACTCTCACCTTCATTAAACTGTCGTCTACATCAATCATCATCCGAGCGGTTTTCATGAAAGGTCTTCCAAGAATTAGAGGTGCATCATCGTCCTCCTCCATGTCAATAACAATAAAATCCACCGGGAAGAAAAACTTGTCCACTTTTACCAACACATCTTGAGCTACTCCATGAGGATGAGTAGTATACTTATCGGCTAATTGTAACGTCATTCGGATGACTTTAATCTTAATGTTACCAAGCTTTTTCACTATAGACAAAGGGATAAGATTGTTGCTTGACCCCAAATCGATTAATCCCTTTCCAACATAAACGTCACCAATGGTGACCGGCAATGTAACTCTCCCCGGGTCAACTTCCTTTCTTGGTAGAGTACGTTAGATGATAGCGCTACAACTTGCATCAAGCACTATTGTTTCTGGCTCCGTATACCTCCGCTTCTTTGTAAGTATGTCCTTCATGAATTTGGCATACTTCGGCATTTGTTCCAAAGCTTCGGCGAACGGAATATTGATTTGCAATCGTTTAAAAATGTCCATGAACCGGGCGTAATGCCATTCATTTTCTCTCCTGGATGGAGCATGAGGATAAGGTAAATTTTAAACCGGAGTAGTTCTCACTACCTCCTTCCCTCTAGATGCTCTAGTGTTTCTTTCTCTTTTCTTCTTCACTTCATCCACCTTCACTTTTTCACTTTCATTATTTTCAACTACACCATTTGTTTTGTTTTCAACTTCTACCACTTTTTCTTTTTCAACTTCACCATTTTTTTCATTATTTTCTACTTCCTCCTCACTCCATTCACCAACTTCACCATCAAGTTTTTCATCAATGTTTTTCTCTACCTCTCTTTTTTCACTCTCGTCAACCAACTCCTTCCCACTTCTCGTTGTAATCGCCTTACAATGTTCCTTCGGATTTGTTTGCATGTTTGCCGAGAAAGATGGTCCGGCTTGTTGTTCTGCTAATTGCTTAGCGAGTTGACCAACTTGAGTCTCAAGATTTTTTATCGCCGCGTCATTGCTCTTTTGATTTGCCTTAGACATTTGCATGAATTGCGTTAATGTATCTTCTAGCTTAGAAGTTGCAACAGGCGGTTGTTGAGGTATATACGGATTTTGACGGTTAGAGTTACTACCCCCATAACCTTGGTTATTGTGGTAGTTACCTCTAGGTTGGTACCCTTGGTTTCCTTGATAGTTTTGTTGTTGTTGTTGTTGATGAGGATGTTGGTATGGTTGTTGTTGTGGTTGCCTTTGTTGATAATCTCGTTGATTAGCCATGTAGTTAACTTCTTCAAATCCGGGAGGCGGACAAAATCCAGTGTCATGTTCACCCTTACAAGGCTCGCAACAAGTTATTTGTTTAGCTTTTGACGGTTCCTTTAACTCTTTGATTTGTTGAGTTAGAAGTTCCACTTGTTGTGAGATAAGCTTGTTTTGGGCAAGAATTGCATCATTCGTCCCTAACTCAAGCACACCCGGCTTTCTTTGAGCTACCCCTCGATTATGGTTCCCTTGATGATCATTAAGTGCCATCTTATCAATTATTGCGGTAGCATCATCCGCACTTTTTAACATCAAAGAACCTCCCGCCGTAGCATCCAATAAGGTCTTGTGAATCGGAAGGAGTCCATTGTGGAAAATATGAACTTGAGTTAGCTCATCGAAATCGTGTCCTTTGCATTTTCTTAACATAGATTTGTAACGCTCCCAAGCTTCATTGAGTGATTCGCTAGCTCCTTGAGAGAATACCGCAATCGCAGTTTTAGCTTCCATGAACCGGTTATGTGGAAAGAACCGTTCAAGAAACTTCTCTTCTAAAAGATTCCAATCTGTCATGATATTCGTCGATTGATCAAGATACCACTCCTTCGCTTTCCCAATTAAGGAATGAGGGAATAGTCTCCTAAACAACGACTCTTCATCAGCCTCGGTAGCTCCAGTTGTGCCCGCAATCTCATAAAATTTTGTAAGATGAGTGAACGGATCCTCATGGTCTAATTCCGTGAAAGGATTTTGATAGACTAGAGCTAGGATTCCCGTTTTCATCTCATCTTGCCTTCCATTTTGAAGATTCCGCGCAAACTGAGCCGTATGTCTTGGATTGTTCGTGCATGGAGTAGAAACTGGTGGTGGAGGTGGTGGTGCTGCCATAATTGGTGTGAAATAATGTGGTGGTGTTGTAGTAGAAGAACTTCCTTCTTGTTCTTGTCTTTGTTTAGCAAGTTTCCTCCTCCGTCGTGTTTTGCTATTCAATCTTCTCGCGGTCTTTTCAATTTCGAGATCGAAAAGGAGTTGGTCCTCGGGAATCTGTCCTCGCATAAATAGAAGCGGAAGCTGCACACTAAACCACACAAATTAACAAGCACAAGTAGAAGATTCAAAACTAAAAATTCAGCAACTATTGCGATGCGTGCAATATCAATTTATACTCCCCGGCAACGGCGCCATTTTGTTAAGACAGTGATAAAGTGTCGGGTTTGTATTATCGTCTCCACAGGGAATATAAGATTTTGCCGCTGTTCGACAGTTGTTAAATTCGTAGTTTTATAATATCAAAGGGGTTTGGTTTTTAAAGTCGGTATCTTGCATGAAAAGTTATAAACAACGGTAAAAATTAGGGTTTGTTGGTTTGAATAAAGATTGCCAAAGTTAGGTTTCGATAATCAATTTGCATGCATAATTCCAATCAACATTCTATAAACTCTTTTTAATGATTAACACATTCACAATATCCTCTTAATATGATTATCTCTAACTCATATTGTGATGTTTACCATTTTGATCCATTGTTGATCTCTCACACAATCTATCAAAATGACAACTTTAAAGCTTAACATTTTAAGTGAACAAAACTATCCAAGACTATCTCTAGCTCAAGAAAAGAAAAGGATGAAAACCTAGGTCAAGAGTTGGGAAATATTTCTCAATCATTAACCAACACAAAAGATTGTAAATGAAAGCAAGGTTTTCAACATATATTAATCATCCAAGAGTTTACAAATGAAGATCATCCATACACATACAAAGTTAGATGATTACCTAGATCTAACCTTGACAACAAGATGAACTTAGCTACTCATTTTCATGGTAGCTTGAAGTAGAAGAAAATGGAGAAGATGAAGAACATCCACTTCGAAGAATCGATGAAGGATGTGATTCCACTTCTCCTTGATTGCACAAAATCAGTAGAAATGAAGAAGAACTAGTGTTTTTAGGGTTCTAGAGCTCTATTGTAATGTTACAAGATGATAATCAAAATAAAATTCCAAGTATGGGCTACATTAAGCAACTAACAAAGTACAAAAGATGTGCTGTTTGCGTACATTCTCCAGGCGAACCATGACCTTCGCCAGGCGAACCAAGAATAACTTGGCACTTCAAAGTGCCTCAGGTTCACAAACCGCCCTCTGAGGTATCGTGTATTCTACAGGAGAACATTCGCTGGCCTCACTCGCCAGGAGAACATTCGCTGGCCTCACTCGCCAGGCGAACTTTGGGTGGTTTTGCTACTGGAATCTGCATGAGGAAAGCTACCACTTCTTCGCCAGCACCTTCGCCAGGAGGAAGGTAGTGAAGCTTCGCTGGGACCTTCTCCAGGCGAACTTCCTATCATTTAAGTCTGGGAGTTATTCTGAATTATTCGCTCCAGCTCGCCAACACTCGCCAGGCGAATATTCATTGGCACTCGCTGAGCTTCGCCAGGCGAATGCCTTGATTTTTCAACATTCTCCAAGCTGCTTTGTCTTGATCCCAAGGTGCTCTTATTAGTGTCAATCCTGCACACTAACAACAACAATACACACACCATTCACTTGGATCATGGTGTGATCACATCAAAATGAAAGTAAACAAGTTTGACCACTAAATCAAATACTATTAGATGCAAATGATTGCAAATACTACTAAAAAGAAGTCAAATAACTAATCTAATTGGGATCTAACACAAATCAAGCGAAGAAGATGAAGAATCCTGGGATGGTTAGTGGGCTTTGGCCCATTTCGTTATTTTGGACTACACCCCCGTATTCATGATACCCCCCCCCCCCCCCCCCCGTTTCTTTTTTTTTGCTTTTTGCTGGCTGCGTGTGATGTTGGGCTCAAGGCCCAACCGGTTTACTTCCTGCCTCCCTTATCCAAGCGCCCCCCCCCCCCCCCCTCTGTGTGACTGTTTGGTTGCTGATTGTGGGCCTTTTTTGGCTGTACCCCCTGTACTTTATTTTTGGATTTTTATTTTGATTGTAATATATGTTAATAATATTTTATTTTGGATATTTGTTTTAAAATTCTATCTTGTATATATTATTATAGTATTTTCTCTTAGAATATTATAGTTTTATTTTACTTAGAATATTATTGTATATATTTTAAATATTAGTTTTATATTATATATATAGTTTTTATATTCTATTTGCTTCTCATTTCCTTTTATTTTCTTTAGGAATTTATTAGGAGTTTTATTTTCTATTTAAAAATTTGAATTCTTATTTCCATTTTGTTATTGGATTTTTCTCACCGTGTTTGTTTTGTAGGTCGATGACGAGACCTCCGTAAACCATTATAAATCAACTTGTTGATGGATGATGTAGGATCCAAGACCGTTTTTTCTCTCCTCATCTTTTCTTTTTCTTCTGATTTTATTTTGCTTTTCTGTTGTGTTGTCCGTGTGATATGATTCAATTGGAGAATGATTCTCAATATCATTTCTCTATCTTGTCTTTGACACGGATATCAATATGCTACCTTTTGGGGTTTGACTTCTTTTATAAGTCGAATTATGACGGTTCGTCGTCACATTGGTTCTGATTTGAAGCATCGTCATCAAGGATAAAAGAGTAGAGCTTGGAAAGGAGCTGGCTCGCAAAAGTCAAGGGTCAACGGAACCACTCCGTTCGGTAACATTGTTTTTATTTCACTTCTTTCATCTCTTTCTTTTCAACCCTCGAGCGTTGTGAGCCGTAAGCTTTAGATACGTGGGAAATGATAAGTGGGTGGCTGCCTCTCACTCGTCTAGAGTGTGTAGCATATGTCCTTTGGATAATATGCGACGCATTCACTCCTATGTCTTAGGACTTGGCTTGTGCGTCCCGTTCCGAACCTTTTCTCTCGCATCCTGGCGATTGAGACTTCCCCTTTTCTCTCGCGTTCTGGCGATTGAGTTCCCTTCTCTTGCCCCCGTGCAATCGAGCCCGTTTTCCGTAGTTGGCCGAACTACGGCTGCTCTGATCTCTCATATCTGTTGAGAGTACGTAGGCATAGGATTGCGATAATCCTAGCGAGCACTCTTCCCCCTTTCCTGTAGTTAGTCGAACTACGGCTGCTCTGATCTCTCATATCTGTTGAGAGTACGTAGGCATAGGATTGCGATAATCCTAGCGAGCACTTTTCCTTCTTTTCTGTAGTTAGCTGAACTACAGCTGCTCTGATTTCTCGTACCAGATGAGAATATGTAGGCATAGGATGCGATATCCTAGCGAGCACACTAACAACTAACTTCTCTGTTCTCTTGCTTCTGTGCGATCGAGACTTTCCCGCTGGCGACTAATTTTTCCCTTTCTCTTGCCCTAGCGCAATTGAGACAAGATCGTAGTTCTAGTTCCCGTAGGTTCCCGTACCTTTAAACCCCGACATACTACGTCCGTTTTACCGCAAATAGGTAACGCCTAAGTTTCCAATGGTCGAGCGGCATACACCTAACTGCTAGAATGCGTACGCTAGTATCGTCAATCTTTCCTCTCACCCCTGTGTGATCGAGAACACCCTGTTTTCCTGTAGTTAGCCTGAACTACGTTTTGCTCTGATTTCTCATGCCATATGAGAATACGTAGGCATAAGACGCAACGTCTTGGCGAGCGAATCCCCCCGTAGTTTCCCGAACTACGTTGACTCTGACTTTCCTATTGCACGGGGGAGTACGTAGGCATAGAGCGACGATGCTCTATCGAGTCAGTTCTTTCCGTTTAGCTTTAGCAGTCGTAGATAGATTGTTTTTCACCCATAGACTAGACAACACAAGCGTGGATCCCGTCGAGTACGAAGGACGTGAGGGGTGCTCATACCTTCCCCTTGCGTAACCGACTCCCGAATCCAGACATGGTTGCGATGACCTTGTCTTTCCCTTTTTCTTTAGGTTTTTGCGATTGTTTCCTTTCCCTCTCTTTGGGATAAATAACGAAAGTGGCGACTCTTCTCTTTTTTCCGCCGGTTGTTTTTCGTAGTAGTGAAAACATGTGGCTTTTCCATCCCGTGGAGGATGGGAGCTGCCATGATCTCCCGAGACAAGGGGGTCCGGTAGTCGTCCTCGTCGCTGAGAATCGGGGATGGAGGGGGTGAAGGCCCGTGTCATGGATGAGGTTGATTTCGTACCCTCAATTGCCTAACCGGGGGTTCCGCCCCCGTCATCCTTGGCTCTTGGGCTCGCGTCTCTTTCCTGGTCGGCGACCTTGCTCGCTCCTTGGAGACGACTGGTTAGGGCCTCTCCAACTGCGATCGGCGATTTCGTGGACGAGGTGATGGACTCCTCGAGTTCCCGTACCGCTCTTCCCGCAGAGGGGAGCGGGACGGGGCTTCGTGTTCGAGCGCGCCAATGCGTTGATTCTGCTGGAACAACATCTGATTTGTCTGGTTGATGGTTGCAAAGAGGGCGACCATCGTCGGGTCCACACCGGCCGGAGTATGGATAGGCTGGAACACTGCCGGGCTTCGTGCCCAAGGAACTTCGTGGTGCGGGGTGCCTTCGGGGGAAGGAGAGGCAGTCTGGCCGTCCCTGGCGTCGGTCTCACGTGATTGAGATGTCCCAATGTGGCCGTTGCCATTGGCGGGCGGAATGACGGAGGAGTTGTGAACGACGTCATCATGGCACGGGCTAGTCATGATTCAGAAGGGTTGAGAGTTGAAACTTTGGTTCTTTGCTCGGAGGAACGGGGAAGTTTATGTTCCCACAGACGACGCCACTGATATGACCTGATCATAAGGGAATCAATGGACCTCCACGCGTCTTTGATCTGCTGCCTGTTCACCGGTGGTAAGAAGGAGGAGGGGGTGTACCTGCAAGACACTCCGATGCCAAAGTAAGGAATTAGACAGAGTGAGAGTGAATGCAGAAAGTATGTTGAGAACTGAATACCTGACCCTCTTGTGAAATAGGGTATTTATAGAGAGACCCTAGTGCAGGGCCAACGGTCATTTGAGTTGGGCTGGATGGCCAGACCCAACCCAAGTGACTGCTAGGGCTTACATGGCGTAGTGAAGACCAGAACGTGGTCTTCGCCCTAGTTTAACTGCTCTGTGAACTCCGGAGAGTGGGTTGACCTGCTCTTTTGGAGGTGGGCAGTTGGTTGATCACGTGTTCCCGCGGAGGGGAGAACGTGTGAGGCGCACGTCTTTCTGCCCGACGGGGGAAGCGTCCTGCCCGACGGGGCAATGCCTGGTCGACGGGAGCCTCGTGCTCGACACAGATGATGAGGACTCATTTGGGCCTTTCACCAAGTATAAGTGGGTTGGGCCTTCTTGGTCAAGCGGGGGCCCAGGCCGGAACAATATTAATTGATGCATCTAGTAGATGGTCGTGTATATGTTTATTGCCAAGTCTTGATATGGTATTTGTAAAATTTCTTGCACAAATGATTAAGCTAAGGGCTCAATTTCCTGATTACACTATAATGAAAATTAGACTTGACAGTGCTGGTGAGTTTACATCTAAATCATTTAATAATTATTGCATGTCAATTGGAATTACCGTTGAACATCCTGTTCCATATGTGCATACACAAAATGGTTTAGTCGAGTCTTTAATCGAACGTCTTCAAGATGTTTCTAGACCATTAATTATGAAAACTAAACTACTAGTTACTGTTTAAGGTCATGCAATTTTACATGCTACAACACTCATCCGTCTAAGGTCAAAGTGTTAATCATAAACATACCCCTTATCAACTTGCAATTGGTAAGGAGCTAAATATTTCTCATTTAAAGATATTTGGTTGTGCAGTATATATCCCAATATCTCTACCACATAGAACAAATATGGGACCTCAAAGGAGGTTGGGGATATATGTGGGGTATGAATCACATTCTATTATTATATATCTTGAACCTTTAACAGGTCATGTTTTTCAGGAAAGATTTGTTGATTGTCATTTTGATGAAATAAAATTTCCAACACTAGGGGGATAAAATAAAATACTAGACAATAATATAACATGGTATGTACCCCATTTATTACATTTGGACCCATATAATAAATCATGGTAAGAAAATGTAAAGAAAATAGTGCACTTACAAGATTTAGCCAATCAATTGTCAGATTCTTTTGCTGATTTGAAAAGAGTGACAAAGTCACACATACTAGCTATAAATGTCCCATCTCGGATTGAAATTTCAAATCTAAATGATATAGCTAGTACATTTAAGGTGCACTTGAAGTGTGGCCGGCCTATGGGATCCAAAGACAAAAATCTCTAAAAACGAAAAAGAATAGAAAAAGTGAATATGATTGAAAGTGATCTTGAAAAGACACTAGATAATAATAAGTCCACGATTGAAAAACGTGCTCTCGAAGAAGTACAAGAAGATGATAATGAGATCATTGATAATGAAAATGAAAACAAGAATGGTCTTGAAATTTCAATTAATTATGTTGATACGAAAACTTTGTGGAACCGAAAAGGTATAAATATAGATGAAATATTTTCATTTTCCATTGCGTGTGAAATTATGAATGAAAATGATGATCCCAAACGAAGAGTTATGCTTGAATGTCAAAATAGACATGATTGGAAAAATTGGAAGGATGTAATAGATACTGATTAAATTCTCTTAAAAATCAAAAAGTAATTGGTCCCATTACGACTATACCGAAATATGTGAAACTGGTTAGGTATAAGTGGGTATTTGTAAGAAAACAAAATGAGAAAAATGAGATTTTCAAATACAAGACTCGTCTTGTCGCACAAGGATTTTTCCAAAGACTAGGAAGTGGTTATGAAGTAACTTATTCTCCTGTTATGGATGCCATTACTTTTCATTATTTAATTGGTTTATCAATATTTAACAATCTTGATAAAAAGTAAAAATTATTAAGGATAAAAAACTGTACATTATTCTTTGCAGGTTTTATAAAAAGTAACCGAAGAAAATATATGAAAAGATATATATATATATATATATATATATATATATATATATATATATATATATATATATATATATATATATATATATATATATATATATATATATATATATATATATATATATATATATATATATATATATATATATATATATATATATATATATATATATATATATATATATATATATATATATATATATATATATATATATATATATATATATATATATATATATATATGAAAATTCCAGAAGGATTTAAAATGCTCGAGACATCAAAACTTAGAGAAATGTATGCAATTAAGTTGCAAAGATCATTAAATGGATTAAAACAATCTGGACGTATGTGGTATAATAGGCTACTTAAAGAAGGCTATGAAAATAATCCTATTTGCCCTTGTGTTTTATAAGAAAAACAACATCCTGTTTTGTAATAATTGATGTCTAATGTTGATTATTTAAATATCATTGAAACAAATGGAGAAATTAAGGAAGCAAGAGATTACTTAAAGAAAGAATTTGAAATGAAAGATTTGGGAAAAACCAAGTTCTTCCTTATTTACAAATTGAGTATACTAAAAATGGTATATTGGTACATCAACCGAATTATATATAAAGGATATTGAAAAGGTTTAACATGGACAAAGAAAACCCTTTAAATACTTCAATGATGGATAGAACACTTAATATTAAAAATTATCCATTTAGACCTAAGGAAGGTAATGAAGAAGATCTTGGCTCTGAAGTACCATACCTCAGTATCATTGGATCACTCATGTACCTTGCTAACTATACAAGACCGAATATACCTTTTTGCAGTAAATTTACTAGCAAGATTCAGTTCATGTCCTACAAAAAGATATTGAAAAGGAATAAAACATGTATTATGATATCTTTGAGGTACATCTGAACTTAATTTGTTTTATTCTAACAATACAAGACCAATTTTTCTTGGTTATGTAGATGCAGAATATTTGTCAGATCCACATAGTGCTAAATCATAGACGAGATATATATATTTACATATGGTAACACTGCAATATCATGGAGATCAGAAAATCAAACACTTGTAGCAACTTCTTCAAATCATACTGAAGTAATTGCCCTTCATGAAGCAAACAAAGAGTGTAGATAGCTATGATCTGTAACTCAACATAACCAAGGAGCGTTTGGTTTACCAATTGATAATAATCCAATAATTTTGTACGATTTTTTTTTTGTTGCATTTGTTACCCATTTGAAATAAAGTTACATCAAAAGTGACAGAACCAAGCATATCCCTCCAAAGTTCTTCTAATTCACACAAGAACTTAAAAGAAACAAAGAGGTTAATATTCAATGACACTTCCTACATTAATTTTCTAGAAGCGTGTGCAACATATTGGAATGCGTCAACTTTGAGATCTTAAAGAAGAACTAAATATGCTCTGTTGAGGGAGAGCACCATGTTGTACTTTTTTTTTCTTATTAAGGTTTTTATCCCAATGGGTTTTCCTAATAAATTTTTTAACGAAGCAATATATGTTTCCATAAGTTTCTCCTTGACAAGACTTTGATGGAGTACCGTAATAGATGTTCAAAGGGGAAGTGTTATAATATTATTATTATTATTAAATTATTAGTTAGAAATATATATCTTAATAGTACTGACTAGTTATTGTAGATACATAACTTCTCAAAATTAAAATAGTAAGTTCAATTATTACATTAATGTAATAGTTGTATTTCAGGTAGTATAAATATTACCTTTACCTAATGTAAAAACACACCAATTTTACTTTGAAAAACATAAGTAAAGTATTCTACTCTCTCCAATCATTTCCATCTAAATTTGATATTTACAACTAGATTAGTAACTTATATCATTATATTAATTCATAAATATTATCAAAAAAATATTCAAAATCAATTTTTCTCAACTATATATATATATATATATATATATATATATATATATATATATATATATATATATATATGTGTGTGTGTGTGTGCACGCGCGCGCGTGTATACACACACACGCATGCACGCACGCGCGTGCACACGCGCGCGCGCACACACACACATATACATATATGGCATTAATGCATGGGATCTTTTTTTTTGGTAATACCACATTTTATAAAATGCAGTATGGTAGTTGAAGTTTCGCCTCATTTTTAAATATATGTATTATTTAGAAATGTGATTACACGACATTTATGTGGTGAATTTAATGTAACACTCCATATATAAATGGCGAGAATAGTACATATATGACATTAACTTTTGGTATTGAAACTCAAATCTCAAGTGTCTACATGATATCAAATTCAAATACAATACAAAATATAATTACAGTACATGAAAAACAACTAATATCTCAAAAAAAATACTACAAGGTCTAAAAATACAGCAGAAACTATAACATATGAAACATTATCAAATCCTTGCTCATTCCATCTTACCCTTGCCTTTTTCCTGCTTCGAAGTACCTGAAACAACAACATGAGTAGGATGAGGTTTCTAAATCTTAGTGAGTACTTGACTACACCATTGAATTCGCTCGGCTCTACATGATGCACTAGCTCCATTGATACAATGGTCTGAACAATATCGCATACCACATAGGCATAAGAGTGTTGATTATGAATTCAACACGATTGATCTCAAGCATAATCACCGCCTACTGGACTTATACTATGCTTTGGTTACCTTGAGAGTCTTATAGTAATGTGAATGTCTTTACCTAGCCAATCCTTATCATTCGAGTGGGATTCGGGTCACAGAGCATTCACGAATAGAGGCGAAATCTTTCTTTAACCAATACTCATCACTTAAGTGGGATTCAGGTCACAAATTTCCCTCATAAAGTGAAAAGTTTTTTCCCGGCCAATAACTCCACATTCTAGTTAGGATTCGAGTCAGAGACTCACTTCACGAAATATATTATCTTTCTTTGGACAATACTTGTCAATTGAGTGGAGTTCGGGTCACAGACACACTTCCTCGCACTAGAATATCTTTCCCCAACCAATACTCATCAGTTTAGTGGAATTCGAGTCACATTATTCTAATAAGCTATTCATAACGACTTTACCTATATAATACTTATCTCTTGAGTGGGATTCGGGTCACGGTAGTTTACTAGCCACAATCAGATATTCTCAGTCACAACTATCTATAGCTTGAACTCAGGTTTCAGACATTATTCGACTTCCTACACACGGTAATCACTCATAGGCATTAGTCCGACCACCTCCCACTAATAGCCTAACTAGTTCCTTTTGGAATGTAACATTCCTTTTGCACAACAATCAGGGTGTGTCATTGTACTCGAATGTTATGATACTCGATAATTCAATTCACCTAAGTTTTTCCTCACGATAGGGTCTCATTACTCAATTAATCTTCTAGGAGGAGCTTTATTTTTATTACTTAATTATCGTTCCATAAGCATTTTGTACTATGCCTTCCGATAAATTCCAAATGTGTATTTTGTTGCACAACACATTTGTACATGATCTCTATATGTGTACTAGGGGTTTAGATGTGAAATGGGATCCATTAGGGGTTTGGAATGGCATATGGTGGTGCCAAGTTAGGAGTGAAACACAACCTGGTCGTGTCAGGCGACAAGGCCTGTATTGGCATGCCCCAATTCCCCTGCATCTTGGGTGTAATTGTTGGAAATTCACCTCACACCCTATGAAGAATTCCCTTCAATCTTGACCTCAAGATTGATGACTAAACCCACAATATGATAGTAATGGTAATAACAAGTAATTATCAAGAAAAATAAAAGAAAAGAAGAACAAACAAGAAAGAGAAGAATGAGAGAAGAAATATTTGGAGAGAATGTGTTAGCCACAACTGTGGGATTTCTTATTGCTTATAGAAATTTCACTTGCTAAACACTGCAACTGTGAAATCTGTTCTATGTTGTGATTGAATCCAAAGCAAGGCACCCTATTTATAGTTTTAGGTTTACAAAAGCCCAAAACATAAAAGGCCGAAAATATTCAAATCAAATCTAATCATATCAAATCAAATCAAAACAATGAATTACATTTAACACACCACCTAATTCATTGTGTCTAAACTCTCTACATTCATCATGGCTCTTAGTCTTCTGAAGGCTTCGACCTGCACTCCCTTCGTCATGATATTTGCAATCTGATTCTCAGTTCTGCAGTGTTCCAACTTCATCTTCCCTTATGCTACCTGCTCTCGAAGATAATGGAACCTCATTTCGATATGCTTGCTTCGACCATGAGCTATTAGATTCTTCTCCTTGTTTCACAAACTCGGATGGTTGTGCAACATAAACTTCTTCGTCTAAGGGGCCATTAAGGAATGCACATTTTACGTCCATCTGACATGTGTTCCAGTTGTTCATATTTGCAAGACCAACAACCAACCTGATTGTTTCGATTCTAGAAACAGGTGCGAATACTTCATCGAAGTCGATTCCTTCCTTCTGAAGAAATCCTTTCTCCACAAGTCTCGCCTTGTGTCGAGTTACTTCTCTTTTAGGTTTTACCTTCACCTTGTAAACCCACTTCACATCAATTGCCTTTTTGCCTTGCGGCAATTCGACAAGTGACCAGGTATCATTGACTTCGATGGACTCCATCTCTTTAGTCATTGCTTTCACCCACTTCGAGTCTTTCAATACCTCAGCTGCATTGACTGGTTCGACATCTACGTAGAAAGCATAATGTACCAGCTCACCCTATTCATCGACTACATCATTTGATGTAATTACACATTCTTGCAACCTTGCAGGCATGTGTCTTATTCGTCGAGGTCTGCTTGAACCTGCTTCATCTGCAACTGGTTCCTGTCGAACTTCTATTTCGACTTCAGTGGCTGGTTCTTCACAAGAGATTCTCACTGAATCCTGCTTGGCATTCTCAGTCCAATCCCATTCTTTAAGCTCATCTATGATCACGTCCCTGCTGATCACTACCTGCTTATTCACTGGGTCGAATAGCTTGTAACCTCCTGTCGAATGATATCCAATCAAGATCATCTTATTTGACTTATCATCAAGCTTCCTTCTCAACTGATCTGGCACATGTCTATGTGCTATAGATCCAAACACCTTCAATTAACTGAGACTAGGCTTGACGCCAGACCAACATTCTTCTGGTGTGATTCCTTCAAGCTTCTTCGTCGGACATATGTTCAATATATATGTTGCTGTCGAAACTGCTTCTCCCCATAATTCTTTAGGTAGATGCTTTCCATTCAACATACTTCTCACCATATTCATGATGGTTCTATTCTTGCGTTCTGCAATCCCATTTTGCTGTGGAGTGTAAGGTGGCACCACCTCATGCACAATCCCTTCTTTTACACATACTGTATCGAACTCTTTCGACACATACTCTCCACCACCATCAGTCCTCAGAATTTTCAGCTTTTGGCCACTCTGTCTTTCGACCATTGAATTGAATCTGGAAAATACCTCAATCACATCACTTTTCTTCTTAATGAGGTAAGTCCACTGCTTTCGAATGTAATCATCTATAAACGTGACAAAGTATCTATTGCCACCAATAGAATCCACCTGGATTGGACCATATACATCAGAGTATATGACTTCAAGTATTGCCTTCGACTTCCTTCCTGCATCCTTGCTGAAGCTATTCTTGTGTTGTTTCGACTGAACACACTCCTTACAGACTTCACTTGGAATGTCGATTTCTGGTAGTCCTGAAACCACATTTCTTCTCTTCAGTTCTATGATGTCATTAAAGTTGAGATGACCTAGTCGAAAATGCCATAACCACTCATCTCTGCTGGCTGCAGTTGCTAGATACTTGTGCTCCATCACATTGAGTCCAATCTTGAAGGTCCTATTCTGAGACATTGGAGCCTTCAAGATTAATTTACCACCTGCGTCAAGAACTCTCATCATCTTGTCTTTGACAACTACCTTGTAGTTCTTTTCGATAAGTTGCCCTATACTGAGCAAATTACTCTTCATTCCTGGTATGTACAACATATTGAAAATTGTTGACCTTTTGCCATCTTTCCTCATAATCAGAACATCACCAACACCTTCGGCTACTAGAGTGTTGTCATTTGCAAACTTCACTGTGTTCTTCGACGAGGGCTTCATGTTGACAAACCAATCTTTCCTTCCAGTCATGTGTGATGAGCATCCTGAGTCCAAGTACCACTAATCTTGGAATCTTTCTTTATCTTTTGTTTTGACCATTAGCAACATTTCTTCTTCTTCATGTTTCGCCAGCTTTGCATCAGTCTCTTGATTTCTCTTCCTTTCTGGACAATCACTAGCATAATGACCATACTTCTGGCAATTGAAACACTGAATGTGGCTTTTGTCTAGCTTTTGACCACCACCTCTTCCTTTACCTGCAGCACCACCTCTTTGGTTTCCTTGGTTCCAAGGTTTCTTCTGATTTGACTGGTTTCCTCCTTTTTTGCCATTCTAGTTACCTTTTCCTTTTCTTTCCTTTTCTGGCTGTGCCTGCAAAGCCATATCTTTCGACTTTCCTGCAGCTCTCTCAGCCATCCTCTGTTCATGAGACTCAAGAGTCCCTTGAAGCTCTTCCTTCGTCAATACTGACAGATCTTTCGAATCTTCTATGGCAACTACCACGTGGTCAAATTTTGGAGCCAACGATCTCAAAATCTTTAAGACGACTGCTTTCATTGTCAGCGCTTCTCCACATACTTTGATTTGATTCACCAACTTTGTAACTCTGGTGAAGAAATTTGTAATGCTTTCATTGTCTTCCATCTGAAGCAACTCATAGGTTCTCTTGTGAGTTTGTAACCTCGCCTCTTTCACCTTCTCTGCGCCTCCAAACGACTTTTCAAGAATCTCCCATGCTTCTTTTGCTGAATCAACATCACTAACCTTTTCAAAGTTATCAGGATCGACACACTGATGAATTATAAAGAGTGCTTTATAATCCTTCTTCTTCAATTATTTATGCGCAACCTTTTCCGCCTCCGTTGCGTTCTCCCCAAGCGATGTTACTCCATCCTTCACAAGATCCCAAAGATCTTGATAACAGAAAATCACCTTAATCTGCTTGTACCAACTCTCATAATTGTCTTTCTTGAGAATTGACAGGGTCTCCGAAAAGTTGTCGTTCGGATATTTCATCGCCATCACTATCTTCCTTCCTTGAATCTCTCAACCGGAGCTCTAGATACTAGATGTTGGAAATTCACCTCACACCCTATGAAGAATTCCCTTCAATCTTGACCTCAAGATTGATGACTAAACCCACAATATGATAGTAATGGTAATAACAAGTAATTATCAAGAACAACAAAAGAAAAGAAGAACAAACAAGAAAGAGAAGAATGAGAGAAGAAATATCTGGAGAGAATGTGTTACCCACAACTGTGGGATTTCTTATTGCTTATAAAACTTTCACTTGCTAAACACTGCAACTGTGAAATCTGTTCTATGTTGTGATTGAATACAAAGCAAGGCAACCTATTTATAGTTTTAGGTTTACAAAAGCCCAAAACATAAAAGGCCCAAAATATTCAAAGCAAATATAATCATATCAAATCAAATCAAAACAATGAATTACATTTAACAGTAACATGGTCCAGCCATGTCAGGCAACACGGCCATGGTTGTGCCCATCAATACGGACATTTTGCTTTGTTATTTTTTCACACCCTTGGCCCCAATGTAATGCATCAAACCTCAAAAAAACCAGTTCACGGCCAATAATTTCATGTTAAGACAATTATAATGAAATCAAATCCACAAGATTTCACACAACAATTGATTAACTTTATTGTTCTTTTACCCCAACATTCATACATGCTCTACATAGTTCTTTTGCATCACAATAAGAGAGCTCACAATGGTTAACATAAACAATTATGTAGCTAGTGACCCAACATACATCAAAGTTCATGGCTCATTATATAATCAAGTATCAAGAAGTAAAACCCACATATTTATTCAATAAGCAACATTACCACACAAGAGTGCATCATGGATTGATCATGAAGCAAACCCCAAAACCCCCATGCATCATCTTAAAGGCTAATTTCCCAAATTAATAACCTAAACTAGAACTCACCTTTAGCTTGAATATTATGAAATGAGCTTGGAATAGTAGAAATGATGATGGTCAAGGTTTGTAAGATGCTACTTCTTCAAGAATTCCTCAACTTAACTCACATGCAAGCTTAATGATGCACTTGGACTCCAAACTCTCCTCCTCCTCTCAATTTCCGTGGTCCCTCTCTTTCTCTCCAAAGCTTCTTTAATTTTATGATTTTTTTAAAGTACGAATAGTGGAAGAAAAAAGAATGGAGTGAAACTCTCTTATATAATGGCTTTGCAAAAATACCATTTTGCCCTCGATCAAATAAGTCCAATTACTACCTTGCCACTTTTGCATAAGAAGGGCATTAGCTTTCTAATATTATCTAACAATCACACTAATACATCATTAGTATGATATTTATATTGTGTTTACATTTGGAATTTATATAAGGGTCTCCCCACATTTATTGTTAAATAAGGTGCAAATTTGATACGGGAACCACATTTTTTGGTAAATTCAGTATGTATGTATGTAGGAATATATATACACATTTTTATAAATGTAGTATATTGTATTTTAAGAATAAATACGATATTGTAAATCTTTTTAATGTTTTTAAAGTAATAATTTAATTTAATTGTTTAACATTTCACTGTACATTTTCAATTAGGATGAGATGTGACAACAACTGTATTGTTCACTGATTGGGTGATAGGCTTGTCACACCTCAGTTGATTTAGATGTATATGGAAAAGGTCCTAGAGTGTCGCTACTGCGAAAATCAGCGCCGGCTGACAGAAGAGTCGCCACCGTGCGTTATTTATCCCAACTGAGGGAAAGGAAACGCTCGAAGTAAACCTCGTAAAAAACGGGAAAGGTATGGTCGTCGCAACCAAAACCTGGGTTCGGGAGTCGGTTACGCAAGGGGAAGGTATTAGCACCCCTCACGTCCATCGTACTTGATGGGATCCACGCTTTCTTGGTTTGTCTAAAGGATGCAAAACAATCTATCTACGGCTGCTAAATCTAAACAGAAGGGAACTGACTCGATAGAGAGTCGCACTCTATGCCTACGTATTCTCAAGAGAGAAAGTCAGAGTCAACGTAGTTCGGGACTACGGGGAAATTGGCTCGCCAAGACTTCGCGTCTTGTGCCTACGTACTTCTACACTGCATGGAAGATCAGAGCTTACGTAGTTCAGGCTAACTACGGCTAGGCTGGGTGTTCTCACACAGCAGTGAGAAATTAAACTGGTTTTACAGGTATGGGAACCTATGGGAAAAACTACGGTCTGGTCTCAAATGCACTCGGGCAAGAGAAAAGGATAACATCAGTCGTCAGCGGGAAAGTCTCGATCGCACAGCAGCGAGAGAACAAAAGAGTTAGTTGTTAGTGTGTTCGCTAGGATATCGCATCCTATGCCTACATATTCTCGTCTGGTACGAGAAATCAGAGCAGCTGTAGTTCAACTACTTCGGGACCACAGCTCAAATCTCGTTTTATTAATATTCTGAAAAATGGTTACAATGATTGAGAACTGAAAAATAAACTCCTAGAAATTATCCAACTATCCTATCCATCTATAATGGAAAATCAAATGGAAAATAGTCCCCTAACAAGTGGACTTCTAAAACTACCTCTAAAAAGGTAAAATAAACTCTAAGAAAAATTGTATCCTAAAAGAATTGAAGTGAGGCTGAATATTTTTTCTTCTTTTTCTCAATATTTCTTTTCTCTTTTCTTTTTCAAAATATTTTTTTCTCAATCCTTTTCTTTTTCACACTTTCTTTTTCACTATTCTTTTTCAAATATTCTTTTATTCATTTCTTTTTTCAATATTCTTTTTCCAATATTTTTTTCAATATTCTTTTCTTGAATCTTCTCTTTTTTCTCTCTTTTCTTCAATATTCTTTTTATTACATATTTTTTCCTTTAAAACTAAACAAAGAAAAATACAAGGAAAATAAAGGACAGCACAAAGGGGGGTGCAGAGCTGTAGCAGGAGGTACAACAAAAATAATGCTGAAAAGAAATGGGCCCAGCCCATAAGCAATTCAAAAAATAAAAACAAGGAAAAAGGGGGGGGGAGAACTGAGGAAAACGGAGGTGTAAGCCAGCACGCACGTTGGGCTTGGCCCATGTTCAGCAAAGAAAAAAAACAGAAACGGAGGGTGTACGTCCAAAAACGGGGGGTGAATCAGAAAAATGATTGGGCCTGGCCCAATCCTCACACGGCCCCTTCTCCCTCTTCTCCTTCCGTCCTCTGAAACCCTAATTTCCTCTTCCCTTTTCTCCCTTCCACTGTTCACAGAACGACGCCCTCCATCTTCCTCTGAACTCTCTCTCTCACCTTCACCAATCTTTCGTTTCCTCTTCCTTCTCAACGTTTTCCTCTCACGCTCAAACTCCAGTCCGTTTTACAAACCTCAAAGCAAAAGAAAAAAACAATAAAACAACCACATCGCGATTCTGGGAACAAATCAATCTGGGGATCGACGCTCTTGAAGACCTTCGAAGAAGTTCTTGAGGTTCGTTGGATGTATGATGAACTGTGTTATGAAGATCTTGAAGGATCTTGAGTCGGGAAACTGAATGAACACTTGAATCTTGATGCATGTTGGTATGATTTTCTGGAAAACGACGAGTGCGGACGGTTGAAGATCTGGAGAATTTGGATGATGAACCAGATGGATAGAACTTGAGGATTTCTGGAAAAGTCTGATGTTGATCTTGGCTGTTCTTGAAACCTGGATGAAGACTCTCATTGCCTTATGGGAAAACTAAGGGAGAAGATGAAGAACGATGAACACGTGATAAACAAGGATGAATAATGCTGAGCGCCATTGAAGATCTGAGAAAATTTGTTGTAGCTGAAGCTTAGATCGTGAGATGTGAGAATCTTGTTCGTGGTTTGAAGACACGATAAAGAGTCTTGACGATAAATCTGGAGAATTCGTCATCTGATGATTCTTGGATGAATGTTCATCATCTCAGATGAACTTCTGGGAACCTGGACGGAGATCCTGATGAATGTCACGTTGAAGACGGTGACGAACTTGGAGATCCATTGGAGAAAACTCGCGACGAATCTTGGAAGAGTGGATGGACGTTCTTGCTGAAGACTGTTGCAGCTTGATGCTTTTCTGGAAAACGCTTGAACATCGATGGAGATTGGATGAAGATCTTGAAGCATATTCATGGCGGAACCGATGAATGATGAACAAATACGTTGATGAGGATCTGGAGTTTCTGGGGAGTTTTCTGGTGATGATGGATTTTCCGGTGAAATCTCCGGCGAGGGCATGAACATTGTGGGTGAGGAAGATGAAGATTGGTGAGAATTCTGGAAAACAGATTTCCGGCGAAGTTGGTTACGACAGAGGGAGTTGGTTAGGGGTGGCCGGAAGAAGTTGAGGACGGTGGTTGCATGGCCGCCGACCATGCAACCGGTGAGACTCAGGCGAAGACGCGTGTCATGGTCGGGTGGCAGAGGGATAATGCATGATGGCCACGTGTGGGTGGTAGTGGAGACATGGAGGACGCGTGGAAGACTCTGAGTGTTGGTGGAATTATGAAGTGGCCATCTTCATGATGATACGCGTGGCCTCCTATATAAGACACCTGGCATTTCTGGACTGAGAAATGGACTAAAATGATTTTGGGCCTCCAAAAACCTCTTCTGGGCCCATGAAAATGATGCACACCAAGGACAAAACAATGGATTAACTGAATGAATTAAAACTAATGACTAATTAGTAGACCATATTAAAATGAATTACAATCTGAATAAAACCCAATTAGGACTATTTAATTACCCCTACTCAATTAATAAAACCTGTAAGCTCTAAAAAGGATTAAATCTAAAATAAACCCTAATATTATTCTAACAATTAATACTAAAAAAACTTTAATATCTATTAAAAATAAAAGAAAAACTCTATTAATTTCTATTTAAAATTCTATTAAATTTCTATAGAAAAAAAACTATATTAAAACTATAAAACTAATATCTATTAATATCTATATATAAAAAAACTATTAACCTATATTAAACCTAATAAAAGAAATTAATATCTAACAAAAGATTAAATCTATATTAAAAATAAACTCTATTTATTCTATTATCTAAAAAACATGACTTAATATCTAAAAAGAAATTTATTCTAAAATCTATTAAAAAACAATTTATAAAATTCTAAAAAAGATTTAAAACTATTAAAAATATTAAAAAAATCTATTCAAATTCTAAAAAATCTATAAAGCCTATTAAAAATATAAAAAATCTATTTAAATTCTAGAAAAATTTAAAAAGCCTATCTAAAATCCACAAAAGGCTATTAAATCCTAAAAAAATGCAGACAAATGCAAACAACCAACATAAAAGAGAGCGCGAGACCAGATCGAAGCAAAACAGTAACCCGAACACCAAGAATCTCAAAAATCACTGCGAACTGAAAACACCCAAGAAGCGCGCGACTTCCCAAAATAACCTCCGATTATCCGAACCGGTCTGAGATACCCGAAAAGCGACAGCAGGGCTGTGATCCCGATAAAATCACCATGATTGAAGAAATGCACTATATGCAGTATGCAAATGCGAATGCGAACATGTGTCGAAGCATAAACCGAAAGTGGCACCGGTTGGTCAAATTTTAGGGTGCAACAGCTACCCCTATTCAAGCGACTTGGACCTGAAGGGTTGAAGAGCGTGCAGCCTTCAAACATTCAGAGGTACGAGACGGTTGAATACCAATAAACCTGAAAATTTGCCAACCATGAGAATATACTGTAAAACTGCTTGGGGAATAAAATCCAGAAACGAACCCAGTCGTCACGGCAACAAACTGATCAATCATCTGATAGAGAAACTCTTGATTTTAACGCCCGTTACCCGCGTGATACCACAGATAACAAACCCGAGGGTTGCAACAAAACACCTGATCCTCTCGCATCGTCTACTGATAGACAGGAAGAGAAATATACTCACATCATCCAAGGATAGACGGAAAGACACCCATCCCGAAGGAAAAATTCAATACTCACATCGTCTAAGGATAGACGGAAAGACACCCGGATCCATACTCACATCGTCTAAGGATAGACGGAAAGACACCCTTAATCCATACTCACATCGTCTAATGATAGACGGAAAGACACCCTTAATCCATACTCACATCGTCTAATGATAGACGGAAAGACACCCATCCCGAAGGAAGAATTCAATACTCACATCGTCTAAGGATAGACAGAAAGACACCCATCCCGAAGGAAGAATTCGATACTCACATCGTCTAAGGATAGACGGAAAGACACCCAAAATCCATACTCACATCGTCTAAGGATAGACGGAAAGACACCTAATCCATACTTACATCGTCTAAGGATAGACGGAAAGACACCCAAAATCCAAGGAAAAAATCAATACTCACATCGTCTAAGGATAGACGGAAAGACATCCAAACTCCATACTCACATCGTCTAAGGATAGACGGAAAGACACCCAAAATCCATACTCACATCGTCTAAGGATAGACGGAAAGACACCCAAAATCCATACTCACATCGTCTAAGGATAGACGGAAAGACACCCAATCCATACTCACATCGTCTAAGGATAGACGGAAAGACACCCAAAATCCAAGGAAAAAATCAATACTCACATCGTCTAAGGATAGACGGAAAGACACCCAAACTCCATAGTCACATCGTCTAAGGATAGACGGAAATGTAAGAACAGAGTATGCCTAAGAGGGGGGGTGAATTAGGACTTTTGAAATTTTTCCGGTTTTTATATGGTTCTTGGAAATATACTGGATGGTGTTCTTGGTTATGAAAAGCAGTAAATCAACAGAAAGAAAGAAAGACACAGGATTTATAGTGGTTCCCCTCACAATCCGAGAGTACTCCACTCCCCTTTCAACATGAAAGAGAATTTTCACTATTATTTAAAACAGTACAACCTATCACACCATCAACCGGTGAGGCCTACTATCAAACAATAAAATTCACAAGTGTACAAGAACAATCCTCTTGTAAACACTCACCCTTGTGTCCAACAATCCTGGATCACAAGTCAAAAATAAAATAATTGTAATGAATTTGGTTTGAGTATAACTGTCAAAGTGATCTTCTTCAATGAATCAAAATTCACTCTTTGTAATTTTTCAATACAAGTGTTCAATGAATGTGAAATTTTCAATGCAAGTATGAACACTTTTGAAAAATGAATTTGATTCTAAGACAAATTTAAAAATGAGTATTGGTTTTTTGTTGGTGTGTTTTTCAAAATGAAAAACTCAGAATTTATATCAGTAAAATAACCTTTCACAAAAGGTATGATTTTAAAAGATTCAAACCATGAAAAGGTATGATTTTAAAATAATTTTTGAACTCAAAACAAAGCAATTTTTCACTGCACGTTCAGTGTTAATCGGTTAACCCATATGGTTAATCGGTTAATACTGGTACGTTAGCCCAGAAAATTCAAAATTCAAAATGGTTAACCGGTTAACCCATATGGTTAATCGGTTAACACTGCTAATTTTCAGAAAAATGCTTTTTAAAATTAATGTTATACCATTTAAAAGGTTCAAAAAACATGCTTATGTATTATGCACAAAAGATTGATGTTTTTGAACACTTGTATATCAAATTAGAAAGGTGGATTTGATATACCAGTAATGCAGGCAAGTCTGGAAGAATCAGTTCCATATGTAGCTTGACTTGAAAGATAGCTTGATGACTTTATCTTGATGACTTTGAACGGCTTGTCTTTTTGCAATCAAGAGATGACTTTGAGTAGCATTGACATCATCAAAACTTTAGACTGAAGCAAGCTTCTACATTCTCCCCCTTTTTGATGATGGCAATCAAAAATGTGGTGCGGTATCTCTTGGTTCTTGATCTGGTTCTCCCCCTATGTCTAGCAACTCCCCCTATCTTAACAGAGGAAAAAAAACTGCACACAGAGAGACATTAACAGAACCAAGCTCTTCTCCCCCTTTGACATCAGCAAAAAGGAAGAGCTTTCAAAGAAATCACAAGATAGCAGTATATATAGTAATAAGCACATGCAAAGTCAAGTAAACACAAAGCACAAACATAGTACATATAAAATGCAGCAAATAGAAATTGTACTTGTTACAATAAAACATAGTTCAAATGAAAGCATAAAAACTTAAAACTAGAAAGCAAAGCAATAAAAACAACAGCAGCAGCATATTCTCTAAACATCCTCATCCGCCATATCCTCCTCCTCTTCTTCTTCATCATTTTCTTCATCAGATACAACAGGGCTGTCAGGGTTGGTATGGTGAGAAGAAAGGACAAGGTTCCGGAGGGAAGCAATGGCCCGGGAGGTTTCTCTATGCTAAGTCATGATAGTTTGGTAAAGGAACTCGTTGGTGATGCCTCCTGCAGGTACGGGAAAGGCCTGGTTAGCATTGGCTCCTTCTTCTGAGTACTTGTAAGTACCGTCATTATCCTTACAAATTCCAGTATTCTTGACAATTGTAATCTCGTTGATCTCATTGGTGGTTGATTTCATCTTGATGGTTGGTTCACGGTTGAGATCCAAAGTAGTCAATTCCAAAATTCTTGATATCAGCCGTGCATAAGGAAGACGGGTCGACAGAGATAGTTGTTGTTGAAGGTGATACATGATGGTCAGAATCCAATTGACACGAATCTTGTTCTTGATGGCGAAAAGAAGTTGCATTTCCAGATCATTAATTTGTGCATGATTCGAATCCTTGGGAATCAGCACATAGCAGATTATGTAGTGAAGCATCCGATCAGAGACGGTAAGGTTCTTTGCATAGCACAATAGACGAGCAGTACGTTGGTTGGCGATAATCATCTCCTTTGGAAATCTGCAGATCTGATAATAGAACTCCATCTTGTCGTAGTTGGACCACCGTCCTTTCACGTGGTTAACTCCCTTTCTCAGAAAATACCCAGATGATGGTATGTTCAGCATTGCAGCAACATCAGACAGATTTTCTTCAACAACACAGTCTCTAACAATTGTTTTCATAATATGCTCATCATTTGCATTTAGAAACACAGACAGTTTATGCAAAAAGGATTTGACAAGATCCGGGTAGCAGTTTCCAGAATCAGACACAAATTTATCGATCCTCTGATATTTGAGCAAAGCAGGAAAATCAAAAGATGATGCAGGAAAAGCCTTAAGATTCACATACTTTACCAGAAGGATAGACCGAACTCGGACTTTGAAATCCATTCTGCGCTTCTTGGTTGTTTCCATAGGAATATCTTCATCAGATGCAGAGTGATGTTCTGGAAGTTTCCCCTTGCCGCGGTTTGATGCTGAAGCCATGGATGGAGGTTTGAGAGGTTGTGGGTTCTGAGGAAGTTAGGGTTTGAGAAGTTGTGGGGAGTTTTTCCAACTTTTAAGAGTGGGAGAGAGAAGTTAGGATTTAAGAGGGAATGTGGATTTTGGATATGGATGTGGATATTTTAAAGAATATGAGCCACACAAAATATATAAAGAAAAATATAAAACTTTCAAAAATTAATTTAATTTTTCGTTTCTGATTTTTTGAAAAATTAACAGTGTTAATCGGTTAACCATATAGGTTAATCGGTTAACACATTAAAAAATTTAATCAGAATTGAAAATTTAACAGTGTTAATCGGTTAACCCATATGGTTAATCGATTAACACGCTCGAATTTTTGAAAAATACATAAAAACAGAATGCATACACATGAAAACATATCACAATTAATGCATACATATAATAGAGACAAGGATCAGATGTCACCTTCATCAAGAATCCCAAGTTCTCTCCGAATTTTGTAGAATGATTCTTTTCCCAAAGGCTTGGTGAAGATGTCGGCGAGTTGGTTGTGTGTGTCGACAAAAGTAACATCAACATCTCTGTTTAATACGTGATCTCGAAGGAAATGATGCCGGATATCGATGTGCTTTGTTCTGGAATGCATAACCGAATTCTTTGTGATATTTATGGCACTAGTATTGTCACATCGTAGAGGAATGCAACCGAGGTCAACACCATAATCCAGAAGTTGTTGTTTCAGCCATAAAATCTGTGCACAGCAACTTCCTGCGGCGATGTATTCTGCTTCGGCGGTGCTGAGTGCTACACAAGCTTGCTTCTTGCAGGCCCATGATACTAGAGCATTTCCAAGAATATGACATGTACCACTTGTACTTTTTCTATCGGTTTTGCATCCTGCATAGTCAGCGTCAGAATAACCAACTAAAGAACAAATACTACCTTTAGGATACCATAATCCGACGTTGGTCGTTCCTTTGAGATACTTGATAATTCTCTTCACAGCAGTGAGATGCGATTCCTTCGGATTTTCTTGGAAGCGCGCACACAAACAAACACTAAACATGATGTCAGGACGGCTTGCCGTCAAATATAGTAATGAACCAATCATACCTCGATATTTAGTAATATCAATTGGAGTACCAGATTCATCTTGATCAACATACGTTCCGGTTCCCATAGGAGTAGACATCATCTTGCAACTATCCATATCGAATTTCTTTATTAATTCCTTACAGTACTTGGATTGGTTGAGGAAGATTCCATCCTTGGTTTGCTTGATTTGTAGTCCAAGAAAATAATTTAACTTTCCCATCATGGACATCTCGAATTCTTCTCGCATCATGAGTGAGAATTCTTCGCAGAGTTCTTTGTTTGTTGATCCAAATATGATGTCGTCGACGTAGACTTGTACTAACAAGGTGTTACCCTTGATCTTCTTTATAAACAGCGTCTTGTCAACCTTTCCTTTTGTAAATCCTTTCTCACATAAGAAGTTGCTAAGGCGATCATACCATGCTCGTGGTGCTTGTTTTAAACCGTAGAGAGCCTTCTTCAGTTTGAAAACATGTGAGGGATTTTTGAAGTCTTCAAAACCCGGAGGTTGTTTGACGTAGACTTCCTCATTAATGTACCCATTCAGGAAAGCGCTTTTGACATCCATCTGGAATAACTGAAAATTCATAGAACATGCGTAAGCAAGAAGTAATCTAATTGCTTCTAACCTTGCTACCGGAGTGAATGTTTCATCAAAATCAATTCCTTCCTCCTGGTTGTAGCCTTGTGCGACCAATCTTGCCTTGTTACGAACTATAATCCCGTTCTCGTCAAGTTTGTTCTTGAACACCCATCTGGTTCCTATAATATGCTTATTGTCCGGTCTTGGTACAAGGGTCCAAACTTGATTTCTTTCGAACTGATTAAGTTCTTCTTGCATTGCTATAATCCATTGGTCGTCGCCTAAAGCTTCATCGATCTTTGATGGTTCAATTTGAGATACAAATGCCATGTTGAGACACGCATCCTTTAAGTTAAGTCGAGTTGCCACGCCTTGACTAATATCACCAATAACTTTATCAATTGGGTGATCTCTGTGTGTTCTCCATTCTTTCGGAAGATCTTGATTTTCTTGAGTAACATCTTCTTGTAATATTGTTTGATCTTTTGAAACAATTTCTTCATTTTGTGAAGCATCTACAAAATCATCATCATCATCCAAAACAATATTATCCTCTTTCGAGGGGTTAGTCTCATCAAATGAAACATGAATGGACTCTTCAATGGTAAGAGTTCTTTTATTAAAAATTTTAAAAGCTTTACTAGAAGAAGAGTAACCAAGAAATATACCTTCGTCGGACTTCTCATCAAACTTACCGAGATTGTCCTTATTGTTGTTGAGAACGAAGCATTTGCAGCCAAATATGTGGAAGAATGATATATTCGGTTTCCTTCCCTTGAACAACTCATACGGAGTCTTTTTGAGTAGCGGTCGAATATTCAAGCGGTTGCTTACAAAGCATGTCGTGCTTACTGCTTCTGCCCAGAAATATTTTGGAAGATTTGTGTCGCTGAGCATTGTTCTAGCAAGTTCAACTAGTGAACGATTCTTCCGTTCTACGACGCCGTTTTGTTGAG
Organism: Lathyrus sativus; assembly: GCA_963859935.3. Taxonomy (NCBI): domain Eukaryota; kingdom Viridiplantae; phylum Streptophyta; class Magnoliopsida; order Fabales; family Fabaceae; genus Lathyrus; species Lathyrus sativus. The sequence continues at coordinate 476,178,648 of OZ012738.1, forward strand.
GAGTTCTTGGTGCCGAAAAATTATGAGAAATTCCATGTTCTTCGCAAAATTCTTCAAAGTCTGAATTTTGAAATTCTCCACCGTGGTTGCTTCTTATGGAGGCTATAGTGAGTGACTTCTCGTTTTGAATTTGTTTTGCATACTTTTTGAATGCTTTAAACGCATCATTTTTCTGCACTAAAAACATTGTCCAGGTATATCGAGAAAAATCATCAACAATAACTAAAGCATAAATACTACCTCCAAAGCTCTTCGTTCTTGATGGACCAAAAAGATCCATGTGCAACAATTGAAGTGGTCTTGATGTAGAAACCACTTGCTTGGATTTGAAAGTTGTCTTGGTCTGTTTTCCCTTTTGACATGCATCGCATAATTTATCCTTGATGAATTTTATCTTTGGAAGCCCAACAACCAGATCATGCTTGATTAATTTGTTTAAATGCTCCATGTGAATGTGAGCAAATCTCTTATGCCAAAGCCATGCCTCGTTGTTGTTTGCCATAAGACACTTTACCTTCAAGGAAGAGTCATCAAAAGAGATCATAAAAATATTATTATATCTTTTACCTTTTAACAGAATCTCATGAGTGACTTCGTGTTCGATCAAGCATTCCTCTTTTGTGAAGTTGATTTTGAACCCTTTGTCACACAATTGACTGATGCTAAGCAGGTTATGCTTAAGGCCTTCAAAAAAAAGAACGTCTTCGATGATTGTACATGGAGGTGCACCAATGGTTCCAACTCCAAGAATTTTTCCTTTATTATCATCACCGTAAGTGACGTATCCTTTGGCCTTTAATGATAGACTTGAAAATTTGTTTATATCTCCCGTCATATGCTTCGAGCAGCCACTATCAAGATACCATTGATTTGTGGTTGTCTTCAAGCATACCTACAAAACAAAATTAGGTAGTGTTAGGTACCCAAGTTGCTTTGGTTCCTTGATAGTTAGTACCTTTTTCCACCCACACATAATGCCCCTTTGCAATACAAATATTACGTACATAGCAGGCATTAGGTGTGTGTCTTTTAATACCACAATAAAAACATGTAGGTTGAAAATGACTTATGTATCTAGGAATATAGTCCTTTTTCTTGTTATGATTTTGATGCTGAGTCTTAGAAGTGCTTGTCTCTTTCTTCACAATTTGTTCACTTGCTCTTACAAAAATGGTCTTATTGGTGCTTGGTTTTGAAAATTTAGAATATCCTAATCCACTTTTATCATTAGGATACCTTTGATGTTTAAGAATCTCTTCCAAGCCAATTTGACCTTTTTCGTATCTTTCTAAAACTCTTTTAAGTTGAACAATTTGAAAAGACAAAGACTCACAATTCTTACATACAAGACTTTCTTTTTCATCCATCACTTTTTGTTTTTCATCTTCAATATTTTTCAAGAAATCAGAATTTTGTTTTTCCAAAAGTAAAATTCTTTTCTTTTGTGATGAGATGTCTTTATACAAAGTCTTGCACTCTTTTAGAAGTTCATCTATAACTTCTTGTGCATCATTATCATAGACAGAAAAATTACTACTAACCTCATTTTCGTCATCAGAATGGTGAGAGGCCATTAAGGCAATATTTGCACATTCATCGCTATCTGATTCCGATGATGAACTTATTTCGTTGTCGTCCCGTGCGACATAAGCCTTCTTTGTTTTGAAATCCTTCTTGCCCTTGAATTTTCCTTTATTTGCGAGTTTTGGGCAGTCTGGCTTTATGTGACCTTGTTTTCCACATTTATAACATGTAATTTCTTGGTTTGATGTGGATGCCTCCTTTTTCCTGAAATGTCTATTCTTTTTAGAAAAAGAAGAAGTTTTATTATTATTGAAAAACTTACCGAGCTTCTTTACTAGAAGCATGAAATTTTCGTCTTCGGAGGATTCGTCAATTTTGTCATCCTTTGTGTCAGTCTTCAAGGCAATTCCTTTGGACTTCTTGTCTTGACTCTCATGTTTGTCAAGCCTTCCAAGTTCCAGTTCATGCTCTTGAAGTTTCCCGAATAATGAAGCGGATGTCATTGTTGAAAGACTTTTCTTTTCCGAAATGGCGGTTACCTTTGGTTGCCATTCTCTTGTCAAGGATCTTAGAACTTTTAAGTTGAGATCATCGTTGGTGAAGGTCTTCCCAAGAGCAATCAGGTGATTTGTTAGATGAACGAACCTCTTTTGCAAGGCAACAATAGATTCACCGGGCTGCATACGGAACATCTCATATTCTTGACTTAACGTGTTAAGTCTTGATCTTTTTACTTCTGCTGTTCCTTCATGCGTTTCTACCAAGGTATCCCAAATCTGTTTTGCCGATTTACACTGTGATATGCGAAAGAATTCATCCATACTGAGGGCACTTTGAAGTATGTTGATTGCTTTCTTCTCATTCAAGATTCTCTTCTTGTCATCTTCATCATATGAGGATTTGATCTTTGGGGTTCCAACACCATTTACCACACTTGTAGGAACGTGTGGACCAGTTTCAACGGTTTCCCATATACCATCTCCTTGAGCCTCAAGATGTGCCTTCATACGGATTTTCCAAAAATCAAAATATTCTCCAGAAAAGAGTGGTGGTTTGTTACTACTTCCACCATCTTTGAAAACCGGGTTGGTACTTGCGGAAGCCATATTGAATCGTTAGGAACAGGTTACCTTAACCTGCTCTGATGCCAATTGTAAGAACAGAGTATGCCTAAGAGGGGGGGTGAATTAGGACTTTTGAAATTTTTCCGGTTTTTATATGGTTCTTGGAAATATACTGGATGGTGTTCTTGGTTATGAAAAGCAGTAAATCAACAGAAAGAAAGAAAGACACAGGATTTATAGTGGTTCCCCTCACAATCCGAGAGTACTCCACTCCCCTTTCAACATGAAAGAGAATTTTCACTATTGTTTAAAACAGTACAACCTATCACACCATCAACCGGTGAGGCCTACTATCAAACAATAAAATTCACAAGTGTACAAGAACAATCCTCTTGTAAACACTCACCCTTGTGTCCAACAATCCTGGATCACAAGTCAAAAATAAAATAATTGTAATGAATTTGGTTTGAGTATAACTGTCAAAGTGATCTTCTTCAATGAATCAAAATTCACTCTTTGTAATTTTTCAATACAAGTGTTCAATGAATGTGAAATTTTCAATGCAAGTATGAACACTTTTGAAAAATGAATTTGATTCTAAGACAAATTTAAAAATGAGTATTGGTTTTTTGTTGGTGTGTTTTTCAAAATGAAAAACTCAGAATTTATATCAGTAAAATAACCTTTCACAAAAGGTATGATTTTAAAAGATTCAAACCATGAAAAGGTATGATTTTAAAATAATTTTTGAACTCAAAACAAAGCAATTTTTCACTGCACGTTCAGTGTTAATCGGTTAACCCATATGGTTAATCGGTTAACACTGGTACGTTAGCCCAGAAAATTCAAAATTCAAAATGGTTAACCGGTTAACCCATATGGTTAATCGGTTAACACTGCTAATTTTCAGAAAAATGCTTTTTAAAATTAATGTTATACCATTTAAAAGGTTCAAAAAACATGCTTATGTATTATGCACAAAAGATTGATGTTTTTGAACACTTGTATATCAAATTAGAAAGGTGGATTTGATATACCAGTAATGCAGGCAAGTCTGGAAGAATCAGTTCCATATGTAGCTTGACTTGAAAGATAGCTTGATGACTTTGAACGGCTTGTCTTTTTGCAATCAAGAGATGACTTTGAGTATCATTGACATCATCAAAACTTTAGACTGAAGCAAGCTTCTACAGGAAAGACACCCAATCCATACTCACGTCGTCTAAGGATAGACGAAAAGACACCCAAAATCCAACGAAAAAATCGATACTCACATCGTCTAAGGATAGACGGAAAGACACCCAAACTCCATACTCACATCGTCTAAGGATAGACGGAAAGACACCCAAAATCCATACTCACATCGTCTAAGGATAGACGGAAAGACACCCAAAATCCATACTCACATCGTCTAAGGATAGACGGAAAGACACCCGTCCCGAAGGAAAAATTCAATACTCACATCGTCTAAGGATAGACGGAAAGACGCCCTGATCCATACTCACATCGTCTAAGGATAGACGGAAAGACACCCAAATCCGAAGAAAAACTTCAATACTTACATCGCCTAAGGATAGACGGAAAGACACCCATCCCGAAGGAAAAATTCAATACTCACATCATCTAAGGATAGACGGAAAGACACCCAAAATCCATACTCACATCGTCTAAGGATAGACGGAAAGACACCCTGATCCATACTCACATCGTCTAAGGATAGACGGAAAGACACCCATACGCACTTCAACACCATCCCTCAAATTTCAGAATCCTTTCGTCTACGGGAACTGATGGAAAGAACAATATCCTTAAAGGGACCACATCATCAATAAGGACCGACGGGAAGAAAACCACCTTCAAAGAGCCATGTCGTCAATAAGAATCGACAATCAGGAAAACCGAACATTCTTCAAAGAGCCTCGACGTCAATAAGAATTGACGGTCAGAAAATCCCTCTTGAAATGTCATCTCATCCAATAAACAGAAAGAAAACCACTATCCGAAAGATCGCTTTGAAACCCCTCAACATCTAAAGATAGCCGGAGAAGACTCGCTGGGGAAACACACCATCCGTATGAACTGACGATAAGAAACCCGCTGAAAAATCACCTGAAAATTCACATCGTCTACTGATAGACGGAAAGAACACCACTTGCTAGAGAAACCCCATCTTGAAACCCCACTGGAAAATCACCTGAAACTTCACATCGTCTAATGATAGACGGGAAGGAAACCACTTGCCAGAGAAACCCCGTCTTGAAACCCCACTGAAAAAAATTACCCGGAACTTCACATCGTCTACTGATAGACGGGAAGAAAACCAATTGCTATAGAAACCCCGTCTTGAGACCCCACTGAAGAAAATCACCCGAAACTTCACATCGTCTAATGATAGACGGAAAGAAAGCCATATTCGAACTCAAGACGTCTAATGATAGACGGAGAAATCCACTTATTAGAGGAACACATCGTCAATATGAATTGACGGGAAGAAAAATCTGTCGATACCAGATGACTGATTGATCAAAGCATAACCGTTGCATGATACGAATAAACTGCTGAATTGCCTGAACACTGCTGCTGGATGAATGCCCCTGAACTGATCACAGAGTAATTCACGCGTCATACGAGGCTGATAGAAAACCTGGCTTATGCTTCATATGCATATGCATATGTTTGAATCTTTCTAGGGCGTAATGCTCCACTTAGGATGGAAATGCTACGCATTTTGAAAATGAAATGCAATTATGATGCAAATATGATGATATATGCAATATGCTAATGCAGGCTCGGGTTGGTGGAGGAAGTTGGGTACAGAAAACCACTTCAGCAAAATAAATGCTGAAGACGAAGCCAACTCCGCTGGGGATAAACCGGATATCACAGAATTATTCCAGCAAAATAAATGCTGGAAGAGTGAAATCAACTCCGCTGGGGAATGACATATGTGCCAAGCATGATTGGACTCCCCTGGGGATAGCTTACCCGTGCCAATGAAAAATTGGACTTTTGCTGGGGAAAATAGACGGAGTCTTCCTGCGTACTGATGAAGATTGGATTTGGAAACTGATGCGCCAACACGGATGGGCCTCACAGTGACCGCCAACATGGATTTGGGCTCTTAAGCTATCTGTGATGGGTCAGGTACAACTGACGCTGGAAAACAATATGTCTGGATACACAGTTTTCTGGTTGAAGAGTCAAGGGATAGTAACACGACTTCCCGACATTCGTCTCGCACTCGAAAATTGGTTGATTCCGCTTGAATAGCTCTGAATAACTCTGATGATACGGAGAAGAACAATCCCTTCGCTTCTGATATGCCCCAACCTGCGGGACCTCTGTGGTGATGCTCCTCAAAAGGAAATCTGCAAATCTGTACCCTGATGGTCTGATATGAAATGCCCCAGCATTCTGAACTTCGGAGAGATACTTCACATCAAATGCTTCTCGAATAAAGAATAACTCTTGCGCTCTTAAGATGGCCTGCCCCTTACTGCAATGACTTTGCCCCTGATTATCTGATTCAGAGTTGTGCCCCTGACTACGAGATATTTGCCGAATCTCAACCTGATTGCCCCAGGATAACTGACTTCGAAAGGCTGACCTGACTGGGGATCACCGGATGTAGCTTGCCCCGGCTTGCGAAGCATTCGGGCGTTCTGTATTCTATCCTGACCATACCTTCCATTGTAGAAAACTTTCCGGCTGTCAAGCGCTTACTCGCAAGTAAAACAGGTTGTTCTGCGTAAAAGACATATTAATGCAACGCATATGATAGTTTTGACATCCAATCTGTTCACTGGGAAAAGGAAAAAACAGTTTATGGCATATAATGCACAAAACATTTATCAAGAATATCAACATCAGTACCAACATGGCAAGAGGAACCCTTTTAGGAGTCAGTTTCGACGCAATCTTTACCTAAGTATGCTTTCGAAACAACCTGCTTCAATTAGGACTTTTGAAGGTTATAACGTGGTCAGGTTCACGGTTTTGAAGGAAAGGAAACAACCATGATGGGTCAGGTTTAACCCACCCATTCTCCTTGATGTTCTCCCATCCTACGTTCAGCTAATCCGACCTTAGCGCTCACCTCTCAGAGGCTGAAAGATAGGAGTGATAGTTCGAGAAACCATGAGTTTTGGAGTGACAATTACTCACTCTTCGTCTTTGACACTTAGGGTCACACGACTCATATTTGTCCGAGGATTTTTCTTTTGTCATCCTTTCATCTTTTTTCTTTTCATATCCCTAACTTTTGCCTGGACTGACTCTTTGGAGTTTCTTTTGATTTTTTAAGTCCAGCGGGATGCCCTCATTTTTGCCTAAGTCATTTGTTTTGAAGCTTTGACTTAGCGGGCTTTTGATTCTTTTTGCTCTCTTTTTCCGAACAAGTCGTGTGACACTGGTTGTCTGACTCATTGGAGAATGATGTGACTGTCTCACTCTTGATTTAACCATTGTGGTTTTTTAGGCACGACCTCTAGAGGTGTGATTGATCCTCGAACGGACACTCCTTTTGCAACTTGAACGCTCGACCAAATTAGCTAACACCTACCCTGCCCCAGGTTAAAGATGGAGGGTTTTTCGTTTTCAGAAAGAACTCCTACTACTAGGCTCAAAGGGGTTGGCAAGGAATTATCTTCCTTATATCACCGGTGTTTAGGGATTTGAAACAATGTCTGTACATCATCAGCAGGTTTTATTTCAAAAGCATACCATATCGGAAGTTGCATGTCGTCCATTTTCGTCATCCTCCTCAGATCCTTCTTAACCAAGCATTGGACATTTGTAAAAACAATTAGTGAACACGACTGGATTTAATCAAAACGTGCATATTTATTTCATTATCATCAATTGAATGAAAACAACCAGTTTTACGAACAAGATTGCAATTTAAACAGGAAAGAAACTACAAACGTAAAGAAATGACAAGATGAAACAAAGAAAAATGCCAGCTTCCAAGAACCGGGCTTTCACATCTGTCCTGCTGCTGAACCAGCCATCTTCATAATCAGTTATTAGAGGCAACTCGATGCTGTCCTGATCTGCTTTCAGCGACCCAACCAAATTATAGAGCCCCTCCTCCTCATTCAGATGATTTTGGGCCCTCCCTGCCCGAAGTTGATAGTTGTACTATCAAGTAGGTCCTGCACCTTGTGCTTGAAGGCCATACAATCTTCAATATTGTGCCCAGGTGCTCCTGAATGGAAATCACAGTGCTCATTGATATCATACCCTGCTGGAGGCGTACCTGTCAGCGGGGCTAACTTCCTCTTCTCAACCAACTGTAATCGTAGCAACACCTGAAGAAGTTCGGCATATGGCATCGGAGGCACCTTAAATACCCTCACCGGCCTCTGATTTTGAGCTCTTCGCTGATTGGGATGTTGTTGCCTTGGCTGCTGTTGAGATCGTTGCTGTCGTCGCTGGTACCGGGTTGACTGTTGAACAATCTTCGTAGCAAATACAACATCGGTTCCTTGATTTCCACCGTACTGATTAAGGCACTCCTTATGCTTAGCCATTTTCTTTCTCAGATCTGCCCCAGGAATAGGCAACGGTTGTGGGCATGAAGATTCTGACACCATGGAGTCCAGGATACGTTTCTGACCTACTGCAGCTTTAGAAGCATCCATCATCTTAGCATCAACTGGGATAGGAGCAATACGTACAGCTACACCGCTTGGCGTGAATTCAATATCTTGTGAGTCAATCAGGTCTTGAACATTGTGCTTGAAAGCATGACAACTCACGATGTCGTGTCCGAGTGCCCTAGAATGAAATTCACATTGCTTACTGGCATCGTACCCATAAGGCGGTATCGTTCCCTTGGGCGGTTCCATTGTTCTTTTTTCAACCATTTTAAACCTCAATAAAGTCTGAAAGAGCTCAGCATACGTTGAAGGTGGCGCCTCAAATACTCTCTTTGGCCTCCCCTCCTGAATCCTCTGTTGAGCCGGATGTACCCTTTGTTGTTGTTGTTCATGTCTGTCAACACGTTCGTTAAGCTCAGGTTCCCCAGGCACAGGTGGCACGAGCTCCTTCACTGCGGCTTCAAATAGTTGATCATCCTCTTTCCTAAGCACATTCTTGACTACTTCCATGATCAAGCTCATTTGGGTCTTCAGCTGACTATTTTCCTCTTTGAGGATCTTCTGCTCCAGACGCATCTCTTGCATGGCTCTCATCATCTGCCCCAGCTGGCTTCGGACTTCAATCAATTCCACCTGATTCTGTTCCATATCTCTGAAGGAACTCCTGCAACAAACTAGACGATGAGGAAATAAGACCCACGGTTCTGATGTACCTGTTAAATGATAATGCAATGCAGAAAGCAAACACATATTCATGACAAGACAAAGAGAAACTCAATCTATAAGCACCCAGAAGAACACTGTTGCACCCTAAAATTTGCCTAACCTTATTCACTTGGTTCATGTTTCATTATCATTAGCATTTGCATATAGAGTTATGTACATAGACTAACCATCTGCATAGCATAAGCATAGAAAGCCATTCAACAGGGGACCAATCATTATTTTCATCTCTAGAGGCCTATCAAGAGGTTATTATCCCAATTCAATATCATTCAAGTCATCAGGAAAGAATTTGAAAGCAAAGAGTTCAGCAGATCAAGCCTTGAGTCCATCTCCTAGCTGAGGGTACAAGAGGATCAACAAGAGGGTTGTGAGCTGTGAAGTGAAAGCATGGAGAGCATCTAGACATCTTGAGAGACTTATAAAGTCATTTGGAGAAGGAAATAAGCCATTGATGAGAGCACAAGAGCTACAGTTGAAGACAGTCAACTAGGGTTTCATCTGGGTCAACCCTAGGTCAACCCTAGGTCAATTGACTGACTTAAGAGGGCATTCAAGTCTATTGGAGAAATGTGGGGATCAACATTGGACATATGAAGAAGGATATGGAGATATGACAAGAAGAATTCAAGAGAAATCAAGGAGAAGAGGAGTTACTAAATTAGGGTTTCTCTGTAAAATCCCCTAGTTTAGGTCAAAGTTCCAAGCAAGATAAGTCAAAATGCTAGCTTCAAATGGCTTCTTGGCCAACATGAAACTTGTAGAGGATCTCAAGACCTTTAATTTGAGTGGTGGAAGACCTCAAGGAGATTTATAGAACTCAAGTTATGGTCCTTACAAGTTACAGGTCATCTGAGGTGTCTGAATTTTTGTCTGTGAAAGTGACTTGACTTCCAAGCTAGTTTTGCCCCTCAAGGAGATTTCAAATGAATTCTTGGTCAACATAAGAATTGTTCCTAATTGTCTTAGCTTTCTATAATGGTATGGAATGCCTTCATATGATGTGGAGAACTCAACTTATGGTCTTGACAAGCAAAGGGTATTTTGGGCATTTGTGAATTACAGGTCATTTTAACCTATGTCCAAAACTCATACAAGGAGGCCTCAAATGGAAAAACTTCCAACATCAAAGTTGCTCCAAATGGGATTTTAAGTCTAGAAAAAAGGTCACAAATTATGGGAGAAGCTCATAGCATGGAATTGTATAATTGGTCAAAATATGAACTAAAATGGCTTATAAAGTGAATAAATTCAAGATGGAAAATGGTTTGGGAGATTTACAAGTCCAAATGGAGACTTCCAATATATGATTTTGAATGGAATAACAATTCTAAGAACAATGGTTCAAACACTTTTTTGAGTTTAGAAGGAAAAAATGAAGTTATCTTTGGTTACTTGTAATTGAAGAAACATGACCAAAATGGATCAAAGTTGGAAAACAAGGGAATGTGCAAGATGGATCTAGAATGTTCATTTGGGGTCTATATATTCATGAAATGAGAATTTTGCAAGGGTTGGCTTCATTTGCACCAAGAATTCCATAAAATTTCTCATTCCTTTTCATAAAAGTTTCATTGCAATTCTCTCAAAACCTTCACAAAATCATCATCAAAATCAATTCAATCTTACTCCATCATCATCATAGATCATCATCTAATCAAGGATCAAGTGATTATCATCCATTTTCGAGCATCTTTTTCATCACCATCAAAATCACAAGTTCAAGTGGACAGCATAATTCAAGCAAGGAATCTCCAAAATTTTGCATACAGAATTGAGTACTGAGTTTGTGGATCAAGATCCAAGTCTCAGAAGCCTCAGATCTTCAATCTCCATAGCTGTTTGCAATGTTTCACATCAGGTATGTTTTCACTCAGATTGCTCGATTCAGTTAGTTAGACATGTTGTTGTTAGTGTAGATTTGATCTAGGTGGTTAGGAGATTAGTTTAGATGAATTTGGAACGATTTGGTGATGGTTGTTAACAGGTGCAACAAACTGTTAGGGTGAAGAACTCTTAGGTTAAGCCATTAGAATGTTAGCTTGATGGATCAGATTAATAACCATTAGTTGTAGATTAGTTTAGGTTAAGTTTGGGGAAGAATTGAGTTGGTGCATATCAGTGTAATTTCATGGTGGCCAGATGTTGATTCGATCGGGGGTGTTGTTGTGATGAGTTTCAAGGTGAATTAATGCCATAGACGTGTAGAGGGAGAGTTATGGAGTAACTTTCATGTTCACATCGTGTGGATTGGTTGCCTGTGGAGGGAGAACAGCTTGGTGTAAACCTGCTCGTGCATGGAGGTGTAATGGTGATTGAAACCCTAGTTGCAGGTCAATTGGGGAAGAAATAATCGTGGCCGTTCATTATGTCTTGGACTTTTGACTTAGGGGAAGATCGTATGGCTGTTATTCAATCTGATTTGTGGAGGGAAAGAAGCTGGCCAAAACGCGCCGTTTCATTAATTGAAACGGGCGGGCCTGAATCTTTGATGCTAATCCCACCCCCAGCAATTAGGCCCAATGCAGTTTTAACGTGGTTTTGCTACTTTTCTCACCCCCCAGCGCGTTTTATTATTTCATTGATTCTGAGTGTAACTCTGGGCCTTGGTAAAGGCGCTATCTGCACCCCCTGTCTGAGGGCCCATCCTGGATATAATTGGAGCGAATTTCTATTCTGACCCCCCTCCCTCATTTTAATTCATTTAATTTTCTTAATTCCATTTTAATTTTTACCAATTTCATCAATTCATAACTAATTCATAAAAAATGCATTTTAATCCATTCTTTTTACCATATTTTCTTTAGGATGTGTAGAATATTATAGAAAAATAAAATTGCATTTTTATTTTTATTCCATATTTTTTTCATATTTTCTAAATAAATGTCATATTAAATAGTTTCATTTCATGCATCATTTTAATGATTTTTGTTCTCTTACATGCATTAATATTTTTTGGTCATTCTTTTTATATTGTTTAGATGGGATATTCAACTTGTAGAAATAGTTTAGTTCCCATTTTTAGAGATTAATTTTAGGTGATTAATAAATGCTTGAACATCATGAACAAAACTAGGGTTTTAGGTAACAACTTGAGAAGTTTGGTTTCATTTCCCTTAGGACTTAGGATTTAACTAGATTAGTTATGGGACTATAGGGGCTATGGGTAGCTATTAGATCCCTTAGAGAAAAGTTAGGATTCCCCTACTTCTATTAATACTGTCTGTATATTTGATTGTCTGGTGTGGTGTGCCCTCTGGGGATTGTTGCTTGTTTGTTTGGGTATTGGGTTTGTCTGGGGCCCTGGGGAAGCTGAAGATTTGTGAAGATGAAGGCCATTGGAGATTCAAAGACTGAAGATCAACTGCCAGAGTTGGAGAGGATGTTCTTGCTAGCAGCTGCTGAGGAGACTAGGGTTTAGGAGCTAGGCAGAGCTCTAGGTTAGAAAGTTTGTTTCTCAAACATGGATTGCCTTGTCTGCATCCATTCTTCTCTGTGATTCAGAGTCTCTCTAAGACATTCACCCCCTTCCTTTGGAAGGCTTGGTGATAGGGTCTATGAGATAGAACTCTTGAGAGAAAATGTCTCTTGTGTTAGAAGCAGTCTGTTCACCACCTTTGGTAGTCAACTGATTGCTTAACACCCAATTCACTCTTGTGACTGATCCCTCATCCTGGAGGTTTGAACTTGAAGAAAAGCCATTGCAGATAGAAGACTGATGATCAAAGCCCTTGCCTGAAGGTCATGAAGATGGAGATTGATGCTTGTTGAAGCCTGTAGCTGATTGGAGATTACTTGAAGCCAGATCTTGATTCAGAGCTGCTGATGCTGTTTCTTCTGCTGATGTATTTCATTTGTTGATGTATTGATTGGTTTTCTGAACTGTATTGTTTGCTGTTTACCCTGCTGGGTTGAAAGTGAAGCCTGTTCACTTTTGCCTATTGTTTTCTAGGTTCGAGGTTGAGTGGGACTCCCTTGCCTCGCTTGTGCTGCTGCATCCATGCATTTTACTGTTTTACTGTATATATCTGTTATTGTTTCTGTTTCTGCCTATCCCGTAGGATCTCTGTTTCTCTCTGTGCAAGAGAGGAGCATGATAGACACTAGGTCTTAACCCATGCATGATAACATTAGGTTAGTTTGTTTCCCTTCGCAACCGTAGGTTAGAGTTCTGTCTCTTCTTTCTCAAAACAAACAGAAAAACACCATAAAGATTTCAAACACAATAAAAGACACTTCTTTCGTAAAAGAATGCGAACTCATCAAAACGTCATTTTTGTCCGCTTGGACTGGTAATCAGAAAAACCCTTTTTCAGAAGGAATAAAAACAATCAAGACAAGCTTGTGTCGTACGTGGCCCGAACTACGTTTGCTCTGATCTTCCATGCTGTGTGGAAGTACGTAGGCATAGGATGCGATATCCTAGCGAGCAACCTTCCCTTCCTTCCCCGTAGGTAGGCGAACTACGTTGACTCTGATTTCTCGTTCCAGACGGGAATACGTAGGCATAAAGTGCGATACTTTGCCGAGTCATTTTTATTTTCATTTTATTTTCTTTTTAACCCTTGACCTATAGTTTAGATAGAATAACAATCCATACCCGAAGACAAGCGTGGATCCCGTCGAGTACGACGGACGTGAGGGGTGCTAATACCTTCCCCTTGCGTAACCGACTCCCGAACCCAGGTTTTGGTTGCGATGACCATACCTTTCCCGTGTTGTGCGAGGTTTACTCTGAGCGTTTCCTTTCCCTCCCGTGGGATAAATAACGCACGGTGGCGACTCTTCTGTTCAGCCGGCGCCGATTTTCGCAGTAGCGACAGCTGGCGACTCTGCTGGGGATCCAACGTTCCCTGGCTGCTAAGGACTGCGATGGTTCTTATGCGTTTGGGATCCAACGTCCCTTGAGAGAGTCAATCCTAGCGCTTGTTTTCCCGTCGAGGATTTTGTATGGAGTTATTTTATAACCTTGTATTTTCAGCTTTATATATTGATTGTTATTGCTGTATCTTGGGGTGTGACGGGTGTTCTGATATTGAGAGATAAGCCGGACCTGGGCTTGAGTGCACCTAGAATTAGAGTAGAAATTAGTGGGTGCCCGCTTGCTTTGCTTGCTTTGGTGTCCCATGAAATCTACACTCAGACGAGGTTCCTCTGGTTGGCCTCCTGCCCCTTCCTTTGGTTGGCGTGGGTTGCTGGTTAGTTGGATTGTCGACTCTGGGGACCGATCATTTGGAAGTTGGCTAAGTGAGGCCTCTTTAGGAATTGATGATGCCACTCCTTCTGGGAATCGTATCATCAACCTTGAAAGTCTGTGACGCCAACGACCGCATAGGATGCCGTACCTGGTGCCAGTTATAGGGCCACCCACCTGTGAGGGGATTCAGGGTTATGCAGGTAACCAGACCTTCAGATACCGGTTATTTCTTTATCAGAGATCCTGGTTATTTATGGAGAGTTATGAGGTCTGTCAGAGACCATTTGGAGATGTATTCTGAGGTCTGTCAGAGACCATTTGGAGATGTATTCTGAGGTCTGTCAGAGACCATGGGGAGATGTATTCTGAGGTCTGTCAGAGACCATGGGGAGATGTGTTCTGAGGTCTGTCAGAGACCAATTAGAGATGTGATTTGAGGTCTATCAGAGACCAGTTGGAGTTATGGTTTGAGGTCTGTCAGAGACCAGTGTTGGAGTTTTATTTTAGGTCTATCTGAGACCAGGGTTTGATGACTTCTGGACGGTCTATCTGAGACCTTTCTTGATTGGGTTTAGGCTATTCAGCTGCAGCTTTGGTCCCTGTTGAATGTTACTTGCATTGCATTGCTTGCATATCCATTACCATTTGCATTTCACTAACGTGTGTCTGTGCTGCAGGTGCATTTGCATTTCCCTAGTTCTAGTGCCCAGACTTCTGAGTGTTTGATCATGACTAGCTTAAGGAGAACAGTTGCTTACAAATTGCCTACGCCTGATATTGTTCCTGTACTGGGGTTGATCTCTCTTGCTGATGAGGGTGTTCGAAGGAGTTTCCGGATGAGCTATGGTAGATTACTGAGATTGGTGTGCAAACCTACAGAGGTAGAGTTAGATGGGCTGTATGCTTTGATGCAATTCTATGACCCTGCTTTGAGGTGTTTCACGTTCTCTGACTTTATTATGGGGCCAACCCTGGAGGAATACGCTGAGTATGTTGAGCTGCCCGTGCAGAACCAGGTTCCATTCATTCATCATGATGCCAAACCTAAGCCTGAGGAATTGGCAAAAGCCTTGCATGTTGATGCTTCTGAACTTGTGACTACTGTTTCCCGTGGAGTTCCAGGCTTCTCATTTCAGTTCTTAGTTGGTAAAGCCCAAGAGTACGCCAAGAATGGGTGCTGGGTTGCTTTCAATGCTGTGTTGGCTTTGTGCATTTATGGCATAGTTTTGTTCCCCAATATACCGGATTTTGTGGACTTCGACGCTTTCTACTTGTTTGCCGCTGGTAATCCTGTACCTACCTTACTCGGAGATCTCTACCACTCGCTGCATTACAAGAATGAGAAGGGAAGAGGGAAGAATGTGCATCTGTGTGTGCCCTTGTTGAGTATGTGGTTTGAGAGTCACCTTCCTAAGAGAGGATCTGCTGCAGAGACTACAATTCCAGTTGGTTGGCCAGAACGCTTGATGAGGCTATCGTCGGAAGATATGGAGTGGTTTGATCGAGACCTGTTGGGATCTGAGCTCATCTTCAGTTGTTCTGGGTACCCTAATGTGTCGTTGATAGGAAGAAAAGGGTGTATCAATTACAACCCTTCTCTATTCATTCGCCAGTTCGGATACGCACTGAAGAACCCACCTCAGGAGGAAGAAGTACAGGAATCTCTGTACTTCACCGGAGACGTGAAGGGAGAATTATTAGCCAAGTTGCAACGTGCCTGGACGCGTATTAACCGCAAAGGGAAGCCGCTGTTAGGTAAGAATGACTGTCAGGCCTATGCACCTTATAGAGTTTGGATGCAGGAGAGGGCTAGTCAGTTGAGAATGCCGTTTCCAGATGCACCAATTCTTGTTCCCGTTCCGGTAGCAGAACCGACTACTGTTTCTAGAGAAGTCTATGAACAGGTGGTGAAGGAGAAAGAAGCCTTGATAAAGATTAATGAAGGGTTAGAGCAAGAGCTAGCCCAGGCACGCAGCGAGAAAAACAAGGCCGTATATGCTTTCCAACAACAGATTGAGCTGGTAAACAGGTTAGGAGCTGAGTTGACCGAGGAAAAGAAAAAGCGCGAACGTCTGGGGCAAGAGTTCAGAAGTTCCCATGACATGCTGGAAGCCAAGAAGAAAGCGCTCGACGCAGCACACCGAGAGATATCTTCTTGCAATAAGACTTGGAATGCCACACTCACCAACAACAAGAAGAGGGAAGATAAGCTGAAGCAGCAAATTTCCGACCTCGAGGAAAAGTTGAAGTCTAGCATCAAGAAGTGTGAGGAAGAAGTGATGAACCGGTATAGTGTCCAGCATGCACTGAATAAGGCAATCAAATCCAGAGATGAAGCAGTGTCTCAGAAGCGAAAGCTAGGAGATTGCTTCGGAGAAGCAACCTGGGAAGAAACTGCTGAAGACGTACGCCGTGTCCTTAAGAGGAGAAACCAGCTTGTTGAAGGGCTGCTTGATCGACCAAGCCATCCGGAGACCAAGAAGTTGATAGAGGAGTACCAGACTTTTGGGAGGACTTGATCATTTCATGTAGTATCTTGTATGCTTTATTTGCATAGTGCTGACCATCACCAGGATTGTTGGTTGAGGTCATGCCTTCTTTGTACTCTCAGTGATATTGTACCCTGGGGTTATTGATTCTCTCTGCAATATATGAGGCTTTCTATGATTCAGCTCCGATATTCCTATTGTCAACACTGTCACTGCACCGGCACCTTCGCACTAGAACTGGGGGAATGAACCTCCCTAATGCACAGACACATTGCATTGCATTCATATTCATATTGCATAACAGGTAATCTTTGAATGGTGTCTTATTTCCTGCTCTGTATCAGGTACTTAACAGGATTCCAGATCAACATCCGCACCGCTATTCTACACGCTCCAACTGTCGGAAAATCATGGACCAAATTCAGAACGAGATGCAGGACATACGCGAGAAGCTCGCCCTCTTCATGCAGACCATGGAAGCTATAGCAAAAGGGCAAGAGAATTTGCAGGCCATGGTCCAGCCTCTGTTGGCTCGCAACGCTGGTCATGGTAACGAAGATCATCAGTCTGTCCGGGTTGATACTGCTCATGGAGACGGCACTCCTACGCCAGTGGCTCCGCCTGTCGTCAATATGACTGCTGCTAATGTCAACAACGCTACCGCTGCTGTGAATGGTAACGTCGGAGTGGGGAATGAAACTGCTGTCCATAACGCTGGGCTGGGTGATGTCAATTTGGGAGATAATCTCGGAGGCAATGGCTTTGTCAATACTGGGTTCGGATTTAACGATCAGGGATTCGACAACACTGGCAAGTATGGCTTTAATGCTCAAGGCTTTGGGCAAGATGGTTATGGTATGGTCAATCAGGGTTACGGAGGCTTTGGAAACGGAAACGGTGCTGGTTTTATGGCTGGTGGTCCTACTGGAGGTGTTCAAGGGTACGGCAGCAGAGGCCGAGTTCCGGGGATGAATCAGGTCAGAGCTGGACGTAATAATGCGTACGATGGGTACGGGGCTGGAAACGGTATGTGGCAAGAGGATCAGCAGGAGGACGCCTTCTCTGGAGGAGGTTTTGAAGGGCCGATGGATGATTCTCAAAAGATTAGAATGCTGGAAGAGCAAATGAAGGGAGTCCTAAATCAGAGTGCTGTGGGATTGGACATGGCAACTATGGGCTTGGTACCTGGCTTGAGGGTGCCAATTAAATTCAAGGCGCCTGCGTTCGACAAGTACAAAGGAGACACATGTCCGAAGGTGCATGTACGAGCTTATTACAGAAAGATGTCTGCATACTCCACTGATGAAAGAATGCTCATGCATTTCTTTCAGGATAGTCTATCGGGTCCTTCCCTAGAGTGGTACATGGGGTTGGAGCCAACTGATATCAAGACATGGAAGCAATTGGCGGAGGCGTTCGTAGCCCATTACAAGTATAACAGCGACCTGGCACCCAATCGGGTCCAGTTGGCCGGGCTTTCGCAGAAGAAGGGGGAGAGTTTTAAGGAATACGCGCAAAGGTGGCGCGATATGGCTGCCAGGGTCCGTCCTCCTGTGGAAGATAAGGAAATGAACGATATGTTTGTTGGTACATTCACCGGGCTGTTTCATGATATGTTGTTTCATACGTCTCTGGCTAGTTTCTCAGACCTGATTCTGATGGGTGAAAAGATTGAGCGGAACATTAAGCAAGGAAAGTTCCAAGTCGATGAATCAACTGCATCTGGCAGTAATAAGAAAGCTTATGGTGGGCGCCGTCAGGGCGAAGCTAGCGCGGTATTTGGAGGCCGAGGCCGAGGCCGAGGCAGGGGAAGAGGTCAATATCGTCAGCCGCAGCAAGTGTCGAGTGTTACTATCCCATATCAGCAGCAGCCAATCCAGCAACAGCAACCGGTTCAGCAGCAACCAATGCCACAGCAGCAGCAGCCTCAGCAGGGGGCACAGCAAGCTCAGCGAAAATTCCAGGGTGGTAAGCCGAGAAGGGTGTTCGAGAAACCTCCCTCTACCTATGCTGATTTATTGCAGACATTGTTGGGATTGAATCTGGTGGAGAAAAGAACCTTGGCACCGATAACGGGAACTCCCCCGTTCGGCTATGATGCAAATAGACACTGTGAGTTTCATTCTGGGGCCCCGGGCCATGATATAGAAGGTTGTCATGCTTTTAAGCACGTTGTACAGGATCTTTTAGACAACAAGTCTATCAACTTCGGAACGGCAGTTCCGAATATAGTCCAGAAACCCATGCCTAATCATGGGGCGAACGCCGTGCTGACTGAGGAAGGTCTGAATCTAATTATGAATGTTAAGGATTTAAAGACGCCGCTGAGCGAAATAAAGAGCCGACTGTTGCAAGGAGGTGTTTACCCGGGTTGTAATGAGTACTGCTTAGATTGTTGGGCCCTAGCTGGGGGGTGTGAGGATTTGAAGAAAGGCATCCAGGCCTTGATTGATGAAGGTATATTGCAGTTTGATAGAACAGCAACTGATGAGCCTGCAGGGGCAGTAGTGGTTAATCGGAGTGATGTGGCCACAGTGACGATTCCGCGGAAGACGATCACCATTTCAGCACCAACTCAGCGACCACCGATTACCATAACTAAAGCCGGGCCAATCCCGTATGAGAACACGAAGGCGGTCCCATGGTCATATGGGCTGGAGGTGTATTGTGATGGGATTAAGATTGATGTTAACAAGCAGTCAGCGGAGATTGTGGATAATGTTGTTGGTTCAGGAGGCATGACGAAGAGCGGCAGGATCTTTATATCTCCTGAAGTGGAGGCTGAAAGGCTAGCGAAAGGAAAAGGGAAAGTGGTGGAGAATGTTCCGGTACAAGCAAATGAAAAAGAAGCAGCATCTAAGGATGTAGAAGAATTCATGCGCTTGATTCGGAAGAGTGATTATAAAATTGTGGAGCATCTGCAGCAAACACCGTCCAAAATATCTATCCTATCGTTGCTGTTGTGTTCGGAGGCTCACCGAAACGCTTTGTTGAAAGTCCTGGACACTTCTTTTGTACCCCAGGACGTCTCCGTAAATCAGTTAGAAGGAGTATTGGCACATGTAAATGCAGGCCACAGTCTGGGCTTTACTGATTTCGACTTGACTCCGAAAGGAAGGGATCATAATATGGCATTACATGTATCTGTTGAGTGCAGAGGGTCGACAATGTCGCACGTATTGGTTGACACCGGATCATCTTTGAACGTGCTGCCTAAGAAGGCTATGATGAAGCTGGATGTTCGAGGGATTTTGTGTACACCCAGCGATTTGGTAGTCAGAGCGTTTGACGGCACGCGGAGAACAGTCTTCGGATCGATTACCTTGCCTCTGCAAGTGGGGCCGGAAGTGTTTGCAACTGAGTTTTATATCATGGATATACAGCCTGCGTACAGCTGCTTGCTGGGAAGACCTTGGATTCACGGGGCAGGGGCAGTCACGTCTACCCTGCATCAGAAGTTAAAGTATATGGTCGGAGACAGCGTAGTCACCGTGTGCGGAGAAGAAGACATCCTGGTCAGCCATCTATCTTCATTTAAATATGTGGAAGTCGACGGAGAGATCCATGAGACACCATGCCAGGCATTCGAAGGTTTGCGCATAAAGGACAAGAGTCCCGGGCCAAGCAAAGTGCCAGAGATAGCTGTCTCATCGTATAAAGAAGCTCGAGCGCTAGTGGAAGCAGGAGAAGCCAAAGGCTGGGGCAAAGTATTGGACATTCCTGTGAAAATGGACCGGTTCGGACTGGGGTACCGACCGTCGTTATCAACTCCTTCCGTGGGGGCCCCTCATTTCAGAAAATCAATCACCATCTCTGCCAGTGGAGTATGCCATGAATCTGTCAATGCTGCTTCAGAGTCCGATGAAGGGGACAGCGACTGTGATATGGATGCCTGGATTCAGCCAAGCACGCCAGGACAAGGACTGTGCAATTGGTCTATTCAGGAGCTTGTTCCTGTGACTTTTAAACAGTAATGCTTTGCTTTATTAATTGTTGAATAATCTGATGTCTTGCCCGGGGCATCAGGATTTGCTTAGGGCTGTGTTGTTATAAACATTGCGCGTTAATCATTAAATAAATGGCGTTTTTCATGTGCAAATACCGTAATCCCTGTCTTTCTTGTTTTGTATTTTTCAATAAAATGGCAATGTGGTTATTCGCTTTATACGCATTTTGAAGCACTTAACCCTCTCTGTTGCAGGATAACATTTTCAGATGACATCCTTGAGCCACCTATGACTCGTCCCGACTTCGATCACCCGGTATTCCAGACCGAAGAAGAGGTTGTCGAAGATAGCGACGTTCCTGAGGAACTGTCTTGGTTGGTGAAGCAAGAGGAAAGAGCCATTCTGCCTCACGACGAGGTCATCGAAATTATCAATTTGGGGTCGGAAGGGGTTGAGAAGAATATTCGTATTGGAACCGCACTGCAGAGTGATATCAAGCGAAAACTGGTTGAAATGCTCCGAGAGTATAATGATGTATTCGCTTGGTCGTATCAAGATATGCCAGGGCTCGATACTGACATGGTTGTGCATCGCCTGCCACTGAAAGAAGATTGCCCGCCAGTAAAGCAAAAGCTTCGCAGAACTCGACCAGATATGGCAATGAAGATCAAAGAGGAGGTTCAGAAACAGTGGGACGCTGGTTTCCTGGCTGTGACAAAGTATCCCTCATGGGTTGCCAACATCGTACCAGTGCCAAAGAAAGATGGCAAGGTTCGAATGTGTGTGGATTATAGAGATTTGAATAAAGCAAGCCCAAAAGACGATTTTCCACTTCCTCACATTGACGTGTTAGTTGATAATACCGCTCAATACTCTGTATTCTCCTTCATGGATGGCTTTTCAGGCTATAATCAGATTAAAATGGCGCCAGAGGATATGGAGAAGACTACTTTCATAACGCCGTGGGGAACATTTTGCTACAAAGTGATGCCCTTTGGTTTGAAAAATGCTGGGGCAACATATCAGCGTGCGATGACGACTCTTTTCCATGATATGATGCACAAAGAGATCGAAGTTTATGTTGACGATATGATTGCCAAATCCCAGACGGAGGAAGAGCATCTGGTGAATCTGCTGAAGTTGTTTAAAAGACTTAGGAAGTTCAGGCTGAGGCTGAACCCTAATAAATGCACCTTCGGGGTGAGATCGGGTAAGCTCCTGGGGTTCATAGTAAGCGAAAGAGGAATAGAGGTCGATCCTGCTAAAATAAAAGCGATTCAAGAAATGCCGACGCCTAAAACAGAGAAAGAGGTGCGCGGGTTTTTAGGGAGATTGAACTACATTGCCCGGTTCATATCTCACCTAACGGCCACGTGTGAACCATTATTCAAGCTGTTGAAGAAAGATCAAGCTGTAACATGGAACGATAATTGTCAAAAGGCGTTCGATAAAATAAAGAAGTATCTGCAGGAGCCTCCTATTTTGATACCCCCAGTGGCAGGGAGACCCTTGATAATGTATTTGACGGTTCTTGAGGGAAGCATGGGTTGTGTTCTCGGTCAACACGACGAGACAGGGAGAAAAGAGCATGCGATTTATTATCTGAGTAAGAAATTTACAGATTGTGAATCTCGATACTCAATGCTGGAGAAAACTTGTTGCGCGCTAGCCTGGGCCGCCAAGCGTTTGAGGCAGTACATGCTAAATCATACAACCATGCTCATCTCGAAGATGGATCCAATCAAGTATATATTCGAAAAGCAGGCGTTGTCAGGTAGAATTGCCCGTTGGCAGATGGTCTTGACTGAATATGATATTCAATACGTCTCGCAAAAGGCGATAAAGGGGAGTGTGCTGTCTGAGTATCTGGCGGAGCAGCCTATTGAAGAGTACCAATCGATGAGGTTTGATTTTCCTGACGAGGATATCATGTATCTCAAGATGAAAGATTGCGAAGAGCCGTTGCCAGACGAGGGACCAGAGCCGGGGTCCCAGTGGAAGATGATATTTGACGGGGCTGTGAATGCTTACGGTAGCGGAATAGGGGCAATTATCACCACGCCACACGGGTCGCACATCCCGTTTACTGCCCGATTGACCTTTGCCGTCACCAACAACGAGGCCGAATACGAAGCTTGTATAATGGGGCTTGAAGAAGCCATTGATTTGCGAATCAAACATCTAGACGTATACGGAGACTCAGCTCTGGTGGTGAATCAGATCAAAGGGGAATGGGAGACACGGCAGCCTAGTTTGATACATTATATGAATTATGCAAGGAGATTGTTGCCTTTCTTCGACAAGGTTGAATTGCATCACGTACCGCGGGCAGAAAATCAAATGGCTGACGCCCTTGCCACCTTGTCCTCCATGTACAAGGTCAACTTCTGGAACGAAGCTCCCCAAATCACTATCTCTCGGTTGGACAGGCCAGCTTATGTATTTGCTATCGATGGAGCATCTGATGACAAACCGTGGTATTTCGATATCCTTAATTTCCTGAAGAATAAAGAGTATCCGGCTGGGGCATCCAGTCAAGATCAAAAGACGCTCAGGAGATTAGCGGGTAATTTCTACTTGAACCCGGATGGCGCCTTATACAGAAGAAACCACGATTTGGTGTTGTTGCGTTGCGTAGACGAGAAAGAGGCAAAACTTCTCATGGAGGAAATTCACGAAGGTGCCTTTGGCACGCATGCTGGTGGGCACGCTATGACGAGAAAATTGCTGCGGGCAGGTTACTTTTGGCTGACGATGGAAACTGATTGTTTCAAGTTCGCGAGGAAGTGCCACAAGTGCCAAATCTACGCTGACAAGATACATGTGCCTCCGAGCCCTCTAAATGTGATGTCATCTCCATGGCCATTCTCGATGTGGGGAATCGATATGATTGGAAAGATCGAGCCGACGGCTTCTAATGGGCATCGGTTCATCCTAGTAGCAATCGATTATTTCACCAAGTGGGTGGAAGCGGCGTCTTACGCAAATGTAACGAAGCAAGTGGTGGCTAGGTTCATCAAGAGAGATATCATTTGCCGATACGGAATCCCCGAGCGGATAATCACTGATAACGGTTCTAATCTGAACAACAAAATGATGAAGGAGCTCTGTCAGAATTTCAAGATCGAACATCACAACTCCTCCCCTTACCGACCCAAGATGAACGGCGCTGTCGAAGCGGCCAACAAGAATATCAAGAAGATCGTCCAGAAAATGGTGGTGACGTATAAAGATTGGCATGAAATGCTACCTTTCGCTTTGCACGGTTATCGTACGACGGTACGCACATCAACCGGGGCAACTCCGTTCTCGTTGGTATACGGAATGGAAGCGGTATTACCATTAGAGGTTGAGATCCCTTCTCTGAGGGTATTGCGAGATGTTCAGCTGGACGAGGCAGAATGGGTAACGAATAGATTGAACCAACTGAGTTTGATGGATGAGAAGAGGCTAGCTTCTCTGGCATACGGTCGTTTGTACCAAAGACGAATGAAGAAAGCGTACGACAAGAAGATAATTCCGCGAAGCTTTCAGACGGGCGACCTTGTGCTGAAAAGGATTCTCCCGCCGCAAGCAGATCACAGGGGCAAGTGGACCCCCAACTACGAAGGGCCATACATTGTTAGTAAAGTCTTCTCAGGAGGAGCGTTATTGTTGTCCACCATGGACGGAGAAGACTTTGCGTCACCTGTGAATTCGGACGCAGTTAAAAAATACTTTGCTTAAAATAGACCCGCTGGACAAAAAAGGAGAGTCCAGGCAAAAATGGGGCATCCTGGCGAACCAAAAACAGAATAAAAAGGTTCGGGCAAAAATTAGGGATAAAATGAAAAGATGTACACCCGCGAAGTTGAAAACCTACACTGGGCGGCTTCGGCAAAAAGGGGTATCCCGGTGAACTGAAAACCCGTAAAGGGCGGTTCACGCAAAAGTTAGGGGTGTGAAAAGCAAATGACTGCGGTCCGAATTTGATATTACAATGAGCATCAATGCGGGAGAATGCACTTGAGGAGTCAGTTATCGGATACAACCTCTTCAGAAGTGGGGATATCGGGAAAGCATTAGAGTCGGACGAGTCATGGGAGGATCAGTTCGTGGTGTTCATCTGCATCCAGTTGCCGACATGTGTACAAAATTTAATTTGTCAATATTTATGCTTCTTGTGCATACTTATGTATTTGCTTTGCGTAGCTTCCTCATTTCAGGAGTTACATCCGTGTACAAAAACTCCGCCCATTCAGGGGCCCAGTCAATGAAAATGTGTTATTCAGTACTTGATTCCTGTTCTTTACTGTTTTGCGCATGATAAAACGCCTAAGTTTGATGAAACTAGCACGAGTATAACGTCATTGGCCCTTGCCAACAATCATTAAAGCTTTGAACTAACTGAGTGTAACGTCACTAACCTGAATTGATTTGATTGCATAGGCTTGTCGCGTCTTGTTTGTGTTGTTGCAGGTTTCATAACCGTACGAAGAAGGTGATCAAAAGATTGCGATAACGAAAGACTTAGTCCCCCACGCAGGTCATGCATGTTCTTCCTGAAGAAGGATAGAATTCCCCAGCTAGCCGTAGCTTATCCAAAGGACGTGCTCCAGAGAAGTTACTCGTCCTCAGCAGAGTTTGGTGATTCCGAGATCGTAAGGCTGTATTCAGACAGGTTCATCTCCCCCCGCAGGGTCATGCATTTTCCCCCAGCGGAGTCAGTTAATTTTCCCCGAGAGAATCATCCCATCTCCAGCGGATTTCTCTTTGCAAGTATTTTCATTCCTTCCAGTGGAACTCGAAGATTAAGACTCTCCCAGGCAGAGTCGATGGTGGGTCCTGTCATTTATTTTGTCAGAGATACTGGTGATATCGGTTCACGTTCCAGCAGAAAGTCTGAGCATACTGTGCACATCTGCTATTCCCCAGCAGGGGGTTACTTCAACCAGACGTTTGGTTTGAGTTCCCAATTTCCCATCAGAGGTTGACTTCACCCTTCCAGCATTTATTTTGCTGGCACAATTCTGTAGCATCTGGCTATCCCCGGCGGAGTCGGCATTGCCCTTTCAGCATTTATTTTGCTGAAGCAGTTTCTGTATTCTAGCAGTTCCGGTGGAGAGAGCTCTCGCTCAGATGAACGATCAAACATTCAAGATCTCGGCAGGAGATATCCAATGTCAGTTTTGGCTGCATTCTCCACAGAGTCAGCATGATGAGAGTCTCTTCGTCTCTAGCAGAGTCATTTATGCAAATGTCCCTTATTTTCCCCAGCCAGAGTGGCCAGGATAAGTGTCTTCTTATCCCCAAGCAGAGTTTGTTTGTCATCAACGGGTCCCATGAATCAGAATTTTAGAGGCCACCGCCGGTTATCAGAGCAGGCGTCCGATAGTGGGTTTTCAGACATCCCCAGTAGAGTCCGTCTCAAAGTCGCTGTCACGTCAGTGCTAAGAAGTTTGTGGGTGAGGATCATTGAAGAACCAAGTCCTGACGTGGACAATTTATTCCTAGATTGACGGGTTTTCTTCAGAAGTGGGCATCCTAATGTGACCAGGTTTATTTCCTTGGATTGGTGAAGTGTGGTAGTCCTATCGTGGGCAGATTCGGTTTCTCGAAATTAGTGGAATGGGAGGTCATGACGTTGACGAAAGTGATTACTCTTTGTGTTGGTGTCCTGACGTGGACAAATTATTTCCCCAGTGAGTCAAAGGTGTGAGTCCTTACGTGGACAAGTCTTATTTCCTCAGCAGGCCGAAGACGCCTGAGTCCTAACGTGGACAAATCAAGACGAGATCAGTGTCCTGACGTGGACAAATCAAAGAAATTATCACCACTAATGTGGAGAAGCAGGTCCTGACGTGGACGATGTAGTCCTTACGCGGACATATCAACAGAAGTGATTCCTAACGTGGAAAGATGGAGATTCCTTACGCGGAAAAGATGTAGTCCTTACGCGGACATATCAGAATAGGTTTCCTTACGTGGAAAGAGATGATTCTTTACGTGGAAAAAGATAGTTTCCTTACGTGGAAAAATGAGTCCTGACGCGGACAAATCGAGAAAGAGTTGGTATTCCTTATGTGGAAAGATCAGAGTCCTTACGTGGGCGTATCAAGAGCTTTCCTTACGTGGAAGAAAAATGGTTTCCTTACGTGGAAAGACGAGTAGATTCCTTACGCGGAAAAGATTGAGTCCTCTCGCGGACATATCAAAGCTGATTCCTGACGTGGAAGAAGATTATTCCTGACGTGGAAGAAATTGAGGTCCTTACGTGGACAGATTCAAAATAGATTGATTCCTAACGTGGAAAGAAATGGTTTATTCCTGACGTGGAAGAGTTTAGTCCTGACGCGGACAGATCAAAGAAGATATTCCTAACGTGGAAGAAGAAGTTTATTCCTTACGCGGAGAAATCGGGGTCCTGACGTGGACAGGTTCAGAATCAAAGGTTGGATTCCTTACGTGGAAAGATCGGAGTCCTGACGCGGACATAGCAGGTGGTATTGGAGTCCTTACGTGGACAGATTGGTATAGTGTTCCTGACGCGGAAAGAAGGCTGTGTCCTGACGTGGAAAGATGAAAGGTTTAGTCCTAGCGTGTACAGATGCAGAAGAAATGATTCCTAACGTGGACGATGTTACTCCTAACGTGGAAGAGTGTTGTTCCTAACGTGGACGATTCAGTTTATGGAAATACAGACGAATTATCCCTAGCGGAGTTGCCGAGATCTTTCTGGATTAACAGTAAGTGGAGTCCTAACGTGGACAGGTTTTAGTTGAGATTTCTTCATATTGATGACAGACAGAGTCCTAACGTGGACAAGCAAGCAATCTGTTATGACAGAATCCTCTTCAGAACGATGAAGACAATCCCCAGCACGGTCGCACGAGATCAGTGGGTTGCCGTAACAGTCAGATTCAGCTGATGAATGTCGTTCCCCAAGCAGGACCGCAGTTTAGTGTTGTGGTTGGCAAATTTCGGGTTTCACTAGTATTCAACCGTCTCGTACCGCGAATGTCTGAAGGCTCCGAGCTCTTCATCCAGTCGGGTCCAAGTCGCTTGAATAGGGGCAGCTGTTGCACCCTAAAATTTGCCTAACCTTATTCACTTGGTTCATGTTTCATTATCATTAGCATTTGCATATAGAGTTATGTACATAGACTAACCATCTGCATAGCATAAGCATAGAAAGCCATTCAACAGGGGACCAATCATTATTTTCATCTCTAGAGGCCTATCAAGAGGTTATTATCCCAATTCAATATCATTCAAGTCATCAGGAAAGAATTTGAAAGCAAAGAGTTCAGCAGATCAAGCCTTGAGTCCATCTCCTAGCTGAGGGTACAAGAGGATCAACAAGAGGGTTGTGAGCTGTGAAGTGAAAGCATGGAGAGCATCTAGACATCTTGAGAGACTTATAAAGTCATTTGGAGAAGGAAATAAGCCATTGATGAGAGCACAAGAGCTACAGTTGAAGACAGTCAACTAGGGTTTCATCTGGGTCAACCCTAGGTCAACCCTAGGTCAATTGACTGACTTAAGAGGGCATTCAAGTCTATTGGAGAAATGTGGGGATCAACATTGGACATATGAAGAAGGATATGGAGATATGACAAGAAGAATTCAAGAGAAATCAAGGAGAAGAGGAGTTACTAAATTAGGGTTTCTCTGTAAAATCCCCTAGTTTAGGTCAAATTTCCAAGCAAGATAAGTCAAAATGCTAGCTTCAAATGGCTTCTTGGCCAACATGAAACTTGTAGAGGATCTCAAGACCTTTAATTTGAGTGGTGGAAGACCTCAAGGAGATTTATAGAACTCAAGTTATGGTCCTTACAAGTTACAGGTCATCTGAGGTGTCTGAATTTTTGTCTGTGAAAGTGACTTGACTTCCAAGCTAGTTTTGCCCCTCAAGGAGATTTCAAATGAATTCTTGGTCAACATAAGAATTGTTCCTCATTGTCTTAGCTTTCTATAATGGTATGGCATGCCTTCATATGATGTGGAGAACTCAACTTATGGTCTTGACAAGCAAAGGGTATTTTGGGCATTTGTGAATTACAGGTCATTTTAACCTATGTCCAAAACTCATACAAGGAGGCCTCAAATGGAAAAACTTCCAACATCAAACTTGCTCCAAATGGGATTTTAAGTCTAGAAAGAAGGTCACAAATTATGGGAGAAGCTCATAGCATGGAATTGTATAATTGGTCAAAATATGAACTAAAATGGCTTATAAAGTGAATAAATTCAAGATGGAAAATGGTTTGGGAGATTTACAAGTCCAAATGGAGACTTCCAATATATGATTTTGAATGGAATAACAATTCTAAGAACAATGGTTCAAACACTTTTTTGAGTTTAGAAGGAAAAAATGAAGTTATCTTTGGTTACTTGTAATTGAAGAAACATGACCAAAATGGATCAAAGTTGGAAAACAAGGGAATGTGCAAGATGGATCTAGAATGTTCATTTGGGGTCTATATATTCATGAAATGAGAATTTTGCAAGGGTTGGCTTCATTTGCACCAAGAATTCCATAAAATTTCTCATTCCTTTTCATAAAAGTTTCATTGCAATTCTCTCAAAACCTTCACAAAATCATCATCAAAATCAATTCAATCTTACTCCATCATCATCATAGATCATCATCTAATCAAGGATCAAGTGATTATCATCCATTTTCGAGCATCTTTTTCATCACCATCAAAATCACAAGTTCAAGTGGACAGCATAATTCAAGCAAGGAATCTCCAAAATTTTGCATACAGAATTGAGTACTGAGTTTGTGGATCAAGATCCAAGTCTCAGAAGCCTCAGATCTTCAATCTCCATAGCTGTTTGCAAGGTTTCACATCAGGTATGTTTTCACTCAGATTGCTCGATTCAGTTAGTTAGACATGTTGTTGTTAGTGTAGATTTGATCTAGGTGGTTAGGAGATTAGTTTAGATGAATTTGGAACGATTTGGTGATGGTTGTTAACAGGTGCAACAAACTGTTAGGGTGAAGAACTCTTAGGTTAAGCCATTAGAATGTTAGCTTGATGGATCAGATTAATAACCATTAGTTGTAGATTAGTTTAGGTTAAGTTTGGGGAAGAATTGAGTTGGTGCATATCAGTGTAATTTCATGGTGGCCAGATGTTGATTCGATCGGGGGTGTTGTTGTGATGAGTTTCAAGGTGAATTAATGCCATAGACGTGTAGAGGGAGAGTTATGGAGTAACTTTCATGTTCACATCGTGTGGATTGGTTGCCTGTGGAGGGAGAACAGCTTGGTGTAAACCTGCTCGTGCATGGAGGTGTAATGGTGATTGAAACCCTAGTTGCAGGTCAATTGGGGAAGAAATAATCGTGGCCGTTCATTATGTCTTGGACTTTTGACTTAGGGGAAGATCGTATGGCTGTTATTCAATCTGATTTGTGGAGGGAAAGAAGCTGGCCAAAACGCGCCGTTTCATTAATTGAAACGGGCGGGCCTGAATCTTTGATGCTAATCCCACCCCCAGCAATTAGGCCCAATGCAGTTTTAACGTGGTTTTGCTACTTTTCTCACCCCCCAGCGCGTTTTATTATTTCATTGATTCTGAGTGTAACTCTGGGCCTTGGTAAAGGCACTATCTGCACCCCCTGTCTGAGGGCCCATCCTGGATATAATTGGAGCGAATTTCTATTCTGACCCCCCTCCCTCATTTTAATTCATTTAATTTTCTTAATTCCATTTTAATTTTTACCAATTTCATCAATTCATAACTAATTCATAAAAAATGCATTTTAATCCATTCTTTTTACCATATTTTCTTTAGGATGTGTAGAATATTATAGAAAAATAAAATTGCATTTTTATTTTTATTCCATATTTTTTTCATATTTTCTAAATAAATGTCATATTAAATAGTTTCATTTCATGCATCATTTTAATGATTTTTGTTCTCTTACATGCATTAATATTTTTTGGTCATTCTTTTTATATTGTTTAGATGGGATATTCAACTTGTAGAAATAGTTTAGTTCCCATTTTTAGAGATTAATTTTAGGTGATTAATAAATGCTTGAACATCATGAACAAAACTAGGGTTTTAGGTAACAACTTGAGAAGTTTGGTTTCATTTCCCTTAGGACTTAGGATTTAACTAGATTAGTTATGGGACTATAGGGGCTATGGGTAGCTATTAGATCCCTTAGAGAAAAGTTAGGATTCCCCTACTTCTATTAATACTGTCTGTATATTTGATTGTCTGGTGTGGTGTGCCCTCTGGGGATTGTTGCTTGTTTGTTTGGGTATTGGGTTTGTCTGGGGCCCTGGGGAAGCTGAAGATTTGTGAAGATGAAGGCCATTGGAGATTCAAAGACTGAAGATCAACTGCCAGAGTTGGAGAGGATGTTCTTGCTAGCAGCTGCTGAGGAGACTAGGGTTTAGGAGCTAGGCAGAGCTCTAGGTTAGAAAGTTTGTTTCTCAAACATGGATTGCCTTGTCTGCATCCATTCTTCTCTGTGATTCAGAGTCTCTCTAAGACACTCACCCCCTTCCTTTGGAAGGCTTGGTGATAGGGTCTATGAGATAGAACTCTTGAGAGAAAATGTCTCTTGTGTTAGAAGCAGTCTGTTCACCACCTTTGGTAGTCAACTGATTGCTTAACACCCAATTCACTCTTGTGACTGATCCCTCATCCTGGAGGTTTGAACTTGAAGAAAAGCCATTGCAGATAGAAGACTGATGATCAAAGCCCTTGCCTGAAGGTCATGAAGATGGAGATTGATGCTTGTTGAAGCCTGTAGCTGATTGGAGATTACTTGAAGCCAGATCTTGATTCAGAGCTGCTGATGCTGTTTCTTCTGCTGATGTATTTCATTTGTTGATGTATTGATTGGTTTTCTGAACTGTATTGTTTGCTGTTTACCCTGCTGGGTTGAAAGTGAAGCCTGTTCACTTTTGCCTATTGTTTTCTAGGTTCGAGGTTGAGTGGGACTCCCTTGCCTCGCTTGTGCTGCTGCATCCATGCATTTTACTGTTTTACTGTATATATCTGTTATTGTTTCTGTTTCTGCCTATCCCGTAGGATCTCTGTTTCTCTCTGTGCAAGAGAGGAGCATGATAGACACTAGGTCTTAACCCATGCATGATAACATTAGGTTAGTTTGTTTCCCTTCGCAACCGTAGGTTAGAGTTCTGTCTCTTCTTTCTCAAAACAAACAGAAAAACACCATAAAGATTTCAAACACAATAAAAGACACTTCTTTCGTAAAAGAATGCGAACTCATCAAAACGTCATTTTTGTCCGCTTGGACTGGTAATCAGAAAAACCCTTTTTCAGAAGGAATAAAAACAATCAAGACAAGCTTGTGTCGTACGTGGCCCGAACTACGTTTGCTCTGATCTTCCATGCTGTGTGGAAGTACGTAGGCATAGGATGCGATATCCTAGCGAGCAACCTTCCCTTCCTTCCCCGTAGGTAGGCGAACTACGTTGACTCTGATTTCTCGTTCCAGACGGGAATACGTAGGCATAAAGTGCGATACTTTGCCGAGTCATTTTTATTTTCATTTTATTTTCTTTTTAACCCTTGACCTATAGTTTAGATAGAATAACAATCCATACCCGAAGACAAGCGTGGATCCCGTCGAGTACGACGGACGTGAGGGGTGCTAATACCTTCCCCTTGCGTAACCGACTCCCGAACCCAGGTTTTGGTTGCGATGACCATACCTTTCCCGTGTTGTGCGAGGTTTACTCTGAGCGTTTCCTTTCCCTCCCGTGGGATAAATAACGCACGGTGGCGACTCTTCTGTTCAGCCGGCGCCGATTTTCGCAGTAGCGACAAACACCTCCCACACATGTACAACCAACAAAAGCAGCACGTAAGCACAAATGAGTACGAATACAATGACCCCAGCCAACAATCCTGGTGGTGGTCAGCAGACAATAATGCACAAGAGCTAAACGGGTTAGGCAGAGAAAACAGATGCGACACCCGACACAGAAACCTCTAGAAACTTCTCCCATATTCAACTGAACTCTCTGATTGACATTCTTCAGAACACACACTTCCCATGGAGTCTTCCATGACATTAACTGACAAACCCACACAACTGGATGACGGAGAATCGTTAATCTGAACAAAACCCTGGGGCGCGATGAAAATCCGGTTAGAGTCTAACAGATCCTGAACCTGGCTTCTAAGCACCTTACAATCATTTGTTGAATGCCCCTATGCCCCAACATGGTACTCACAGCGGGTGCTGGCATCAAAACCTGGAGGATATGGTGGAATCATTGGATTAGTCTCTTTCGGCACTATCAATCCACTTCCGACGAAATCTGGCAACAACTGACTGTACGACACCGATAGCTGAGTAAACTGCCTTTCAGGTTTCCTTGGTCTTCGTTGGGCGTGCTGACGCGATCGACGACAGGATGACCGTTGACTTGAAATGTCTGAAAACCAATCCTGAGATGCCAGAGATTCTGAGACGACGTCATTTCCTTCTTCCCACTCTTCTTGAGAACTGACAACTGACTCATTCTTATCAACTAGGATATAAGGAGCATCTCGAAGCTTTCCACTTTTGAGTCCTCTCTCAACAAGCTCCCTCATTCTCATCAGGCCCACAAAGCTTGTACAACCGAACAATTTGTCATAATAATGGCCTTTCAGAGTACCCAAGAAGAGGTCAACCATTTCTCTTTCCTGAAGCGGTGGTTGAACACTAGCAGCCAATTCTTTCCATCTCTGCACATACCCTCTGAATGATTCATTCTCCGCCCGAGATAATTCTTGCAGATGTACGAGACTAGGAGCCATATCCAGGTTGTAATCGTATTGCTTCAGGAAAGCTCTGGCTAAATCCACCCATGATCGAATCTGATTACTCTCTAACTGCATATACCACCTCAAAGATGCCCCGGTCAGACTATCTTGAAAGCAATGGATCATCAACTTGTCATCTCGCACAAACGAAGTCATTCTTCGACAGAACATCATCAAATGTTGCTTCGGACAGCTATCTCCTGTGTACTTTTCAAATTTCAGCACTTTGAACGTATAAGGCAACACCAGGTCAGGGACCAAACACATGTCTGCAGCATTCAGGTTAACAGCATCTTTGACCTTCAAAGCTTTAACTCTTTCTTCCAATACTCGGAGCCTTCTATCACCTTCAAGAGCTCTTGAGTTTACAGTCCTGGCTACCGGGATATCTCTGCGTGGATTCCTCTCAGGGAAAACAGCACCTTGATTGTTAACAGGAGGAGGACGTTCATTTCGGGCAACAAACTGCTCATGTCGATCTCGGTTCTCAACAGTAGGCTGTACAACTTGGTCTGCAATAACGTTGTTCGCTTGCGGGAAGTCTTCCATAGAATCATACCGAGGGTGGGACGTCATAGTAAACCCTGTCAAGGTGTTAGGAGACTGGAAATTGCCTTCAGACATAGCTATCAATTACCTTTAACTGACTACACTGCTTGATTCTCAAATCTGCTCAAGTCTGCTCCAACCCCTTGGTCGTCTTCTGACAATCAACAGTTGCTCAATCCAAACTCCGGGTACTCACCTTCAGGAAACAAAGGTTGGATCAGAACTCTGGCTAACTGGAGAAATGCTATGCAATATGATGCAAAGATGCTTATGCAAATGCAATGCAATGCAGCAAACACGGGATCACAGCCCCCACAACACGCTCTAAATGCTGCTGCATAGCTGACGGAGTACGTTCTCTCTAAAAGAGAACGCCAAGATAGCGGGTAGTCTGGAAGTCAAGGTTCTCACAAAAAAACCCCCCACTCACGGGTATGGACCTAAGGTACGGCATCCTATGCGGTCGCCAGCATCATAGACTTTCATGAGGAATGATACGATTCCCAGAAGGAGTGGCATCGTCATCTCATGAAGAGGCCTCACTTAGCTGACTTCCAATTGATCGGTCCCTAGAGTCGACAATCCTCACGTCTGGACTCCTCTCAAATCCTCAGGATCGGAAAGAAGCACCTCGGAGAGAACCTCGTCTGAGCGTGGATTTCGTGGGGAACTCTTGCCTGCTCAGCAAACAGGTTCGCCCACTAATCTCCACAACTACGTCTAAATGCATACTCAAGCATCCCAGGTCCGGCTATCACTCAAAGTATCACCCTCCCCAGCACAACAACAACAGATAATAGCAATACAGAAATAAACACCCAAAAGACATGCAAACAAGCGCTAGGATTGACTCTCTTAGGGGACGTTGGATCCCACATGCATGGGGAACTATCGCAGTCCCCAGCAGAGTCGCCAGTTGTCGCTACTGCGAAAATCGGCGCCGGCTGACAGAAGAGTCGCCACCGTGCGTTATTTATCCCAACGGAGGGAAAGGAAACGCTCGAAGTAAACCTCGCAAAAAACGGGAAAGGTATGGTCGTCGCAACCAAAACCTGGGTTCGGGAGTCGGTTACGCAAGGGGAAGGTATTAGCACCCCTCACGTCCATCGTACTCGACGGGATCCACACTTGCTTGGTTTGTCTAAAGGATGCAAAACAATCTATCTACGGCTGCTAAATCTAAATAGAAGGGAACTGACTCGATAGAGCGTCGCACTCTATGCCTACGTATTCTCAAGAGAGAAAGTCAGAGTCAACGTAGTTCGGGACTACGGGGAAATTGGCTTGCCAAGACTTTGCGTCTTGTGCCTACGTACTTCCACATTGCATGGAAGATCAGAGCTTACGTAGTTCAGGCTAACTACGGCTAGGCTGGGTGTTCTCACACAGCAGTGAGAAATTAAACTGGTTTTACAGGTATGGGAACCTATGGGAAAAACTACGGTCTGGTCTCAAATGCACTCGGGCAAGAGAAAAGGATAACATCAGTCGTCAGCGGGAAAGTCTCGATCGCACAGCAGCGAGAGAACAAAAGAGTTAGTTGTTAGTGTGCTCGCTAGGATATCGCATCCTATGCCTACATATTCTCGTCTGGTACGAGAAATCAGAGCAGCTGTAGTTCAGCTACTTCGGGACCACAACTCAAATCTCGTTTTATTAATATTCTGAAAAATGGTTACAATGATTGAGAACTGAAAAATAAACTCCTAGAAATTATCCAACTATCCTATCCATCTATAATGGAAAATCAAATGGAAAATAGTCCCCTAATAAGTGGACTTCTAAAACTACCTTTAAAAAGGTAAAATAAACTCTAAGAAAAATTGTATCCTAAAAGAATTGAAGTGAGGCTGAATATTTTTTCTTCTTTTTCTCAATATTTCTTTTCTCTTTTCTTTTTCAAAATATTTTTTTCTCAATCCTTTTCTTTTTCACACTTTCTTTTTCACTATTCTTTTTCAAATATTCTTTTATTCATTTCTTTTTTCAATATTCTTTTTCCAATATTTTTTTCAATATTCTTTTCTTGAATCTTCTCTTTTTTCTCTCTTTTCTTCAATATTCTTTTTATTACATATTTTTTCCTTTAAAATTAAACAAAGAAAAATACAAGGAAAATAAAGGACAGCACAAAGGGGGGTGCAGAGCTGTAGCAGGAGGTACAACAAAAATAATGCTGAAAAGAAATGGGCTCAGCCCATAAGCAATTCAAAAAATAAAAACAAGGAAAAAGGGGGGGGGGGGGGGCGAACTGAGGAAAACGGAGGTGTAAGCCAGCACGCACGTTGGGCTTGGCCCATGTTCAGCAAAGAAAAAAAAACAGAATTGGAGGGTGTACGTCCAAAAACGGGGGGTGAATCAGAAAAATGATTGGGCCTGGCCCAATCCTCACACGGCCCCTTCTCCCTCTTCTCCTTCCGTCCTCTGAAACCCTAATTTCCTCTTCCTTTTTCTCCCTTCCACTGTTCACAGAACGGCGCCCTCCATCTTCCTCTGAACTCTCTCTTTCACCTTCACCAATCTTTCGTTTCCTCTTCGTTCTCAATGTTTTCCTCTCACGCTCAAACTCCAGTCCGTTTTACAAACCTCAAAGCAAAAGAAAAAACAATAAACCAACCACATCGCGATTCTGGGAACAAATCAATCTGGGGATCGACGCTCTTGAAGACCTTCGAAGAAGTTCTTGAGGTTCGTTGGATGTATGATGAACTGTGTTATGAAGATCTTGAAGGATCTTGAGTCGGGAAACTGAATGAACACTTGAATCTTGATGCATGTTGGTATGATTTTCTGGAAAACGACGAGTGCGGACGGTTGAAGATCTGGAGAATTTGGATGATGAACCAGATGGATAGAACTTGAGGATTTCTGGAAAAGTCTGCTGATGATCTTGGCTGTTCTTGAAACCTGGATGAAGACTCTCATTGCCTTCTGGGAAAACTAAGGGAGAAGATGAAGAACGATGAACACGTGATAAACAAGGATGAATAATGCTGAGCGCCATTGAAGATCTGAGAAAATTTGTTGTAGCTGAAGCTTAGATCGTGAGATGTGAGAATCTTGTTCGGGGTTTGAAGACGCGATAAAGAGTCTTGACGATAAATCTGGAGAATTCGTCATCTGATGATTCTTGGATGAATGTTCATCATCTCAGATGAACTTCTGGGAACCTGGACGGAGATCCTGATGAATGTCACGTTGAAGACGGTGACGAACTTGGAGATCCATTGGAGAAAACTCGCGACGAATCTTGGAAGAGTGGATGGACGTTCTTGCTGAAGACTGTTGCAGCTTGATGCTTTTCTGGAAAACGCTTGAACATCGATGGAGATTGGATGAAGATCTTGAAGCATATTCATGGCGGAACCGATGAATGATGAACAAATACGTTGATGAGGATCTGGAGTTTCTGGGGAGTTTTCTGGTGATGATGGATTTTCCGGTGAAATCTCCGGCGAGGGCATGAACATTGTGGGTGAGGAAGATGAAGATTGGTGAGAATTCTGGAAAATAGATCTCCGGCGAAGTTGGTTACGGCAGAGGGAGTTGGTTAGGGGTGGCCGGAAGAAGTTGGGGGCGGTGGTTGCATGGCCGCCGGCCATGCAACCGGCGAGACTCAGGCGAAGACGCGTGTCATGGTCGGGTGGCAGAGGGATAATGCATGATGGCCACGTGTGGGTGGTAGTGGAGAGATGGAGGACGCGTGGAAGACTCTGAGTGTTGGTGGAATTATGAAGTGGCCATCTTCATGATGATACGCGTGGCCTCCTATATAAGACACCTGGCATTTCTGGACTGAGAAATGGACTAAAATGATTTTGGGCCTCCAAAAACCTCTTCTGGGCCCACGAAAATGATGCACACCAAGGACAAAACAATGGATTAACTGAATGAATTAAAACTAATGACTAATTAGTAGACCATATTAAAATGAATTACAATCTGAATAAAACCCAATTAGGACTATTTAATTACCCCTACTCAATTAATAAAACCTGTAAGCTCTAAAAAGGATTAAATCTAAAATAAACCCTAATATTATTCTAACAATTAATACTAAAAAAACTTTAATATCTATTAAAAATAAAAGAAAAACTCTATTAATTTCTATTTAAAATTCTATTAAATTTCTATAGAAAAAAAACTATATTAAAACTATAAAACTAATATCTATTAATATCTATATATAAAAAAACTATTAACCTATATTAAACCTAATAAAAGAAATTAATATCTAACAAAAGATTAAATCTATATTAAAAATAAACTCTATTTATTCTATTATCTAAAAAACATGACTTAATATCTAAAAAGAAATTTATTCTAAAATCTATTAAAAAACAATTTATAAAATTCTAAAAAAGATTTAAAACTATTAAAAATATTAAAAAAATCTATTCAAATTCTAAAAAATCTATAAAGCCTATTAAAAATATAAAAAATCTATTTAAATTCTAGAAAAATCTAAAAAGCCTATCTAAAATCCACAAAAGGCTATTAAATCCTAAAAAAATGCAGACAAATGCAAATAACCAACATAAAAGAGAGCGCGAGACCAGATCGAAGCAAAACAGTAACCCGGACACCAAGAATCTCAAAAATCACTGCGAACTGAAAACACCCAGGAAGCGCGCGACTTCCCAAAATAACCTCCGATTATCCGAACCGGTCTGAGATACCCGAAAAGCGACAGCAGGGCTGTGATCCCGATAAAATCACCATGATTGAAGAAATGCACTATATGCAGTATGCAAATGCGAATGCGAACATGCGTCGAAGCATAAACCGAAAGTGACACCGGTTGGTCAAATTTTAGGGTGCAACATAGAGATATTATGATTAACGTAAACATACTTTCTCCTATATCCTCATAATGTAGGAGGACATATATCGTTTATGACCCACAAACTTTCCATCGTAGAAGTATTTGTGTACGATCATGGTAAGAAGCTGAAGGAATTCTATGTGTAAAAGATTCCTCAGGATGTTATTTGTATTGTCAGAAATGATGGTATGTTGTCCTTAATAGAATGTTTACTCACAATGCAAGATAATCTATTGACCTCTGATTTTGCATAAATATGGCACAAGAAGACTTCTTCCTTGCATATTGCATTCAAAGAAATGGCAGAATGTTGGATGATGTGTCGTGTGTGTTCCATATTCCTCTAGCCAAAGAATTTTTTAACCCTGCATTGATTAGTATTGGATTAGCTACCATAAGTGTAATGATGTATCTAGAAGTTACACATGAAAAATCCTACAAGAAGATAAGACCGAACATGGGTGCACATTTTCTTCTATTTTTTCTACAAAAGAAATATATGGTGTTAGTGGCTCATGGTAGGTATGAGAACAAATTCAAAGTTTATATGCTACATTTGGTTGGTTGTACCATTTTGGCGAACAATTTGCATCCTTACATTAATGTTGAGTATATTTCCTTGTTCATCCAGCTTAGGTATCATAAATGGGCATGGGAACGTGCTTCAACGATGGTCCTCTATAGCTTTTTAGAATAGGTCGGTACATTTGATATGATGCATCTTTGTGAGTATATGACACTGTTACATCTATAATTTTTATTTTTAAAAAAGTATTGTTACGTATTTATGCATGTAATATGGTATTAAATATTATA
The DNA here is from genome assembly GCA_963859935.3 of Lathyrus sativus. NCBI lineage: Eukaryota > Viridiplantae > Streptophyta > Magnoliopsida > Fabales > Fabaceae > Lathyrus > Lathyrus sativus. Next base: position 476,218,170 of record OZ012738.1, read on the forward strand.
TTTTTCTGTTATGTTGTATCTACAAGCATTTACCTCCATTTTTTATAGGAAGGATCAGGACTATATCACTAATGGTTCTGACGTTTCATCATTTAAGAACATCTCTTGGTTATCTTTTAAGTGTTGCATCCACCTTCACTATAGTTTTCTCTCCAACAGTTAGTGATTGGAGGTAAAGGGAAATTAGGCCCCGGTTTCAACCAAATCAAATGATAAAATTTACAAAGCCAGTTGTAGTGCATTCATAGATGGTGACAAGTCAAAGGGGAAGACAACGATGTTCAGATTGTTGGACAATGGCACCACTATAATATTCTACTTATATGAAATTGGATATCTCCTGTCTGGATGACCACTCACTTCTCCCGCACATGAACACCTAAACTAAACACCCTTAAGGAAATCCTAGCATCTAAAATAATTTCACATGACAACATGGTACAGACATATATGTTATTAAAACTTTATTTTCTAACTACATTTGAACCATATCCAGGACTTTTCACGCCACCTAAGAAAATCTCCAAAAACACGAAAAAACAAAATTTCCACATGCCTCCACATTAAAAATATATTCAATGTGGTCATGGAAAAATACAAGAAACTATGATGAGTATGTGTGTCTTGCAGACCTAGTAGACAATTGACTAGCAGATGCCTCAGAAGGTTTACTACAAGATATTTGAGACAATTAACTTGTTGATCATTGTGAAGCATTAACATGCTCCCAATAAGAATGACCACAATGCACATCACCCTTTTTTTACCCCTTTTGGTGGTCCCTCATTTGAACTTAAATTTCATAAACAATGGGTATTTTGAAGTTGTACAAGGATGTATAAGTTCACACACCTTTTTCCTCATCACTCTCTAAGAAATAATATCTAAGGTGTTAAAGTACTTCATAAATCTTTACATTCATCATTTAAGTCCAACTGTATCCCAGATTCTTCTTCAAGAAGTTCATACTCGTCAATATTTAATTTTCTCATAAATTTATTAATGGCATCCAATGAAACAGAAGTACCTTGTACTTGAAGAGATGCAAGTTCACGTGCACATTAGATTTCATGAGTTGTTCTATTGTAGCATCCACATGTAACCTTATCAACACCTATTCTCTTCACTCTTTCAATCTTTATATAAATGAGCACACTCAGTTCTAAAAAAATATATGTTTTAAAATAAATTAAAAATAATAATTTATGTTAACACAATAAATGAAAAATTTATTAAATAGTAGCATGTTTGTTGTCGTGTTCCCTACGTTCATTACTTGGTTGGTCCATGCAACAAAAGATCTTTCCTTGTGAGGGATAAACCATGTTTGATTATTATAACTAACCAAAGTATTGATATCAAGACATACTAACATAAAATATTAAAAGATTCGCTCATACTCAACCACTTAGTTAGAATACACAATCTTACTCCATAAATACATAATTGAATCTTATCCTTTCTGCTCAACAAGCAACTTTCATTTTCCCCAACATTTTTAACATTGTAAAATGTACATAACATATTTACTGATGTTAAGAAAGCAACCGCAATTTCATTCATCAAGGCAAGTTCTCAATCAATCATCATAACCTTGGAAATTAACTTCTCAAATGTGAATAACTTCTTAATATTATCTAATGGTCATATGAAATTCCCATGTCATTTATGTTCTAAGTAAGCAAACCCAACAAAGAAGGTCAAGTAGTGGAAGATGGTACATGTTATATGTTTTGTAGAATATCAACACCAAATAAAACATGTTCAGAAGCTTCACTGAAACAAGATATGTCCAAAATATATCTTCCACAACATCAGAGTCCTCCTTGTTTCTTGATCAATACACATACTTCTCATTATAAATTTAACTTATTAATCGATTCATTTTTGTGTATGAACCTCTCATAGTATTATCATATGTATCATGTGTTTTGTATGCTTGCGAGACACTTGTCAAATTCTCTAGATTTCGATCTTTCAATGCTCTCATTATGAATCTTAGTAACATGGTACTTTTTCATATCATTCACATTTTCATTCATTAGTCGATGATATCATGATCATCTAATGCCTTTGGTATATCATCATTGTAAATACTATATCAAACCTGAACACACAGACCACTACCATAAGGCATTAATCACAACTCAAAAGAACATGAGACCCTTTAGATAGATGTAACAACTAATATTTTGTTGTTCTTATAATATTTTCCTCTCTCACATTAGGATACTAGGTTGTTGCTCAAGTTTCTTCTTCCATTAATGTTTGTATCATAACGAGAAAGTAACTATAGTACTATTATGTTGTCTTCCAATACTTTTTTTATCATTATAATACTTTTCTCGTGTCGAAAATGTTAAGTGAAATGTAATTTAAATTCAAGTTAATTTTCAGTTTGCATTTGATTTATTTTACATTTAATGTGAATTTCATTTGGGTCATATATAATACCAAATTTTAGTTATAATTTGTAACAGAATTCCAAGTTGAGAAAGTTTAAAAGTTAGTTACTTAAGTTTTCTCTCTCTTTCTCTTTTCAATTGTTCTTCATCTTCTTCCTCTTGTGCACTATTAAAGGAGTTTAGGTGTGAAATTCCAACAACTGGTATCCAAAGCTTCAGTTCTAATTCATGGTAAACATTAGTGTGGTGAGGTGTGTGATTGATTATGTTCGTGAAATTCACGTTGAGTTAAAGTTTGAAATCAAAGAGAATCATAAATCTTAATTCTCACAATTTGGGAAACACGAGTGTTTCTGAGAACTGAGTGATTTGCATAATAACAAATATGAACGACATAAATGGTAGATTGAACACAAAACTTCCAGTATTCGAGGAAAGAATTGGAATCGGTGGTCGATTCAAATGTGCATGTTATTTGGAGCTCAAGATGAATTTGCAATTCAGATTCAAGTAAGTATCAATTTGCATCTCATTTGAATTTGCATTTGAGTTTAGTTTGCATTTAATGTGCATTTCATTTGGGTCTTAATAAAATCAAATGTTATTTAAAATTGTAACCGAATTCCAATTTAAAGAAGTTTGAAAGTTACTTACATAAATTTTCTCTCTACAATTGTTCTTCATCTTCTTCTTGTACAATGTTAAAAGAGTTTAGGTGTGAAACTCCAACCAGAAATATCTACAAAATAAACATAAACAAAATTAATGTTAAAAAAGTAAGTTTATACAATTTTTGAATTTTATACTTACTTAGTATAATCCTCATAAGCTCCATACATTCCATCTTCATCCGAAAAATACTACATTTAATAAATAAATAAATAAACAGTACAATTGCTTTCACATTTTTTGAAAAGCGCTATTTTAGTGAAAACTTTTAGTAGCGTTTTTTTGAAAAGCGCTATCTTAGTGAAGAATATTAATAGCGTTTTAAAAAAAAGCGTTATCTTAGTGAAAAGTGATGTTTTTGTGAAAACTTTTAGTAGCGCTTTTTTGAAAAGCGCTATCTTAGTGAAGAATATTAATAGCGCTTTAAAAAAACGTTATTTTAGTAAAGTTTAATAATAACATTTTTTTACAAGGTGCTATCAAAATCACATTTTGTTTCCTTTTTAATAGCACTATTTTTAAAAGCGCTATCTTAGTGAAGAATATTAATAGCGTTTTTTTTACAAAGTGCTATCAAAACCACATTCTCTGTACTCTATAATAGCGCCCGACTATAACGTGCTATTATAGATGTGTTTTTTCCTTTTTAATAGCACTTTCTTTAAAAGCGCTATCAAATTAGGCGATACAAAATATCAATTTTGGTGTAGTGACTATGCGATAATCTTTTACTTTAAGTGAAAATGTTAAAGGAAAACTTTCTACCGTATTTGTTTTATGTGTACCGTATTTCTAAAGTTTTCAGAGATTTTTCAAGTAATTTAAAAAATATTGTACAAAAATTTGAAACATAAATTATGAAAGAGATAAAAATAGTTTATTAAAAATATATAAAGGTGTAAAGTAGAGATATAGGGGTACCAAGATAAAAATCCCTTAAAATCCCCCTTTTCCAAGGTACAGCAGCCTCTACAGTTTGGACTGGTTCCTAAGGGTAAGGGCCCAGTCACACGATTGCAAATTAAAAAAAAAAAATACATATTAGTAAAACTGAGTTTTTTCTTATTTAGTGTTATGAAATTTTGGTCACCTAAAAAATATCAAATTCTTTTGCTTAAATCAATAAAAAATTCAAATGTTTTACTTAAGGTAAATAATGTCAACAAATTGAAAATAAATAATTTTTGAATCACATAAAATATACTAACGGATTGATATTCAAAATTAATCACTTATAAATAGAATTTAATTGATACACACTCACAGTATAAAAAAAATTTACAGTGTCAATCAATCTTCATCATGTATCTCGTCACATCATATTGTAAATTTTAAGTTAATGATATAACATGACATATTTATGAATTTCTATTGGTTGACAGTATAAAATTATTTTTATACTGTTGGTGCATACCAATTAAACTTAATAAAATAAATATAAATTACATTTTAATGACATCCAAAATTAAATAAGTTGGAGTTCTTTTTGACCAAAAGGGCAAAAAAAAATATAGAAGCATTTTTTCCATGGTTGTTGAAAACAGATGAACTGTGTTATGCTATCAGTTAAACAAACAAGTATAATTATACGCATGCACTATGATTGAATTGGAAATAGGAGCTGCATTAAACATTACTATGTGACTTTGAATTGCATAACTAGTAGTAGCTTATTGTAAAAGTTATGTCTCCAATGAAATCTAAACAATGTTGATAACCTACCATATGAAAATTGTGCACTCTTTATTATAAAACCGGTCAAACTTCAAACTTCAAACCAAATCTAACTTCATAATATCATCATTACTTCAAGTTTTCTCTTGGAAAAACAAATATATAACTCTTTCTAAACCTTACTTAATTCCTTCATTAGCATCAAAGCCATGGCATTCAAGTGTTATAGTAACATTTTGGTGCTTATTCTATTTTTGCTTATGAATATAAGCTTTCATGAAAATGTTATAGCTCAAAAAAATGGATTAGGAGCTTCTTTTATCTTTGGGGATTCTCTAGTGGATGCTGGAAATAACAACTATTTATCAACACTTTCTAAGGCAAATGTTCCTCCTAACGGAATCGATTTTAAAGCAAACGGAGGAAATCCTACTGGTCGTTTCACCAATGGAAGAACCATCGGCGATTTAGTAGGTAAAAAAATTTCTTTTTAAATTAATTAATGTGCTTAAATTATTTTTGTCCTTTGTATTTCTAAAGAAACTTTTTTAGGAGAGGAATTGGGACAAGCAAATTATGCTATTCCATTTTTAGCACCAAATGCAACTGGGAAATCAATACTATATGGAGTTAATTATGCTTCAGGAGGAGGAGGAATTTTGAATGCAACTGGAAGAATATTTGTTAGTATTTCATTATATATAATGAAAAGTATAACTTTTTTCATGATATTATGTAATTAATTTTTTTAAATATATTTTTCAGGTGAATAGGATAGGAATGGATGTTCAAATAGATTACTTCACAATAACAAGAAAACAAATTAACAAACTTCTTGGTGAATCCAAAGCAAGAGAATTCATCATGAAGAAATCGATTTTCTCCATCACCGTTGGATCCAATGATTTTCTCAACAATTATCTTCTTCCAGTTCTTTCCATCGGAGCTCGAATTTCTCAAACTCCAGACGCTTTTATAGATGATATGATTAGTCATTTCAGAGCTCAACTCACTGTAAACATCTTATCTTATTCGTAACCCTAATTTAATCCTACCTGAATACCGAAACAAATTTAAGTCAAGTCCATACCCAAGTTTGAATTTTCTATCTATTGATAACTTTAATTTGTCTGTTTGATTGGCAGAGACTATACAAAATGGATGCTAGAAAGTTTGTGATAGGCAATGTTGGGCCAATAGGATGTATACCTTACCAAAGGACAATCAATCAATTGAATGAAGATGAGTGTGTTGATTTGGCTAATAAACTTGCAATTCAATACAATGCTCGATTGAAGGATTTGATTGCTGAGCTTAATGACAATCTTCCCGGAGCAACGTTCGTTCTTGCAAATGTCTATGATTTAGTCATGGAACTCATCAAAAATTATGATAAATATGGTAAATACTAAATACTCTTTTTTTTTTTTTTGCATGATCTATACACGTTTTGTTATGGTTCTATAATAATGAATTTTGTAGGATTTACAACATCAAGTACAGCATGCTGTGGAAATGGGGGGCAATTGGCAGGGATAATTCCATGTGGGCCAACTTCAAGTATATGCAATGATAGGTATAAGCATGTGTTTTGGGATCAATATCATCCAAGTGAAGCTTCCAACATAATCATTGCCAAGCAACTACTTGATGGAGACAAGAGATATATATCTCCACTCAATCTTAGACAACTTAGGGATCTTTAATTTTTCTTTTCTTTTAACTTGTTCAATATATCTACACAATTTGCATGAACATGTTTCTCCCTTTTGTTTTATTGTTACTTAATTGTATACCAAAGTGTACTATTTCTCAACAATACCTTTTGTTGTGGTTGCATAATTTTATTTACTTTCAATTAACATATATATACATGATAGTTTTTCTTGAGTGAAATGTATTTTTTTTTTTGAGAAAAATATGTGTGTTTTGTATAATAATTCAGTTTTTAAGATTTTTAACCTCAACATCCCTTTAAAAATTAAAGTGAAATGTTGCTCATTTGGTGTGTGTTCAGGATAATATCATCATGTAAAAGATGAATTTAAAAGATATCATTTAACATATTAATATTAATACGTAGCACATGCTAAAGAATCATTTGGGCGCTTGTCTTTAATACTATGTTTTTTTTTTTTTTATATTCTAGCAAATGCTTTCAACATTATCCTTTGGCAAGAGCTATTGGATTTACCAAATTTTTGCTCATCATGTGTGAGAAGTTAACCAAGACAGACAACTACAATATATGGGTTAACACCTACAAATTATAATTTCATGGTCAAGTACTTGAAGATCACTTAACCAAATAATCGAATGATATTTTTATCATTCATAGTATTAAATGGAAGCAAATACATGCCTCTCTATGCACCGTGTTGTGGTTTTCCATAAGTCCTAATCTTCAAGCGCACTATTAAGCCTTTACCACTTATTGTAAGGTTTGGGAAAAGGCTAAGAAAGTTTTCTTAAACGATGTTCATTGTCTCTACAGTGTCATCCTTAATCTAAACCCTTTGAAATTGGAGAATATGGATATGCAAGCTTATCTTAGTAAACTTGATTCTTTGAAGGCTAAATTTTCAACCCTGATGTCACTTACAGATGATGCAATAACTCATGAACAAAAACGCAACATGTTTTTCATGATCATGGCACTTATTGGACTGCCACCAAAACGCAATTCCAGACTAAGAATTATTTAATGAAGAATTGTTGCGCTTGGCTACTCCTCATGCTTTTTGACAAATTTCTACTTCATCTCAAACTAAATCATCTGTTCTTACTTCCCACTACCATGGTCGTGTTGGACGAAACGCATGATATGGTAACCAACGACATAGTATTCGTTATAGGTATTATAATAGTTATGGTCATATTAACGCTAAATGTCGCACAAAGGTAAGAGAACAACAAGAACATCAATAACAACATAGGGTTGCTAATGTTGCTCAAACGACTATCACTAAAGAAGTTATTATTCCGGCCGCTGATTACAATGAGTTCCTAAAGTTCAAAGCAACCTAACAACAATCATATTATGTTGTCGTTGCTCAATCTGGTAATTTTATAGCCTTTGTCTCTACATCCTACCTTGATCCTTGGATCATTAACTATGGTGTCTCTGATCATATGACTGGTAATAAATATTTTTTATCTCAATTGTCTTATTCTTATTTGTTGCCTTCAGTAGTTGTGGTCTGTAACACCCTAATTTCTCCAGCGTAATTAAAATTAAAATCAAAGTAAAATAAAAACAAATCATGTAATTAGGATGCCACATCCAACATCAACCTACTCATATATTTCGACATGCAACACATATAGTAATGAAAGAACACCACATAAGTTTGAACTTCAATATTTTGTTAAACAACGAAAAACATCGGGACTGAATAGTTAAACTCTTCCGACATAATTATAACAAAACGTGGTTATAAGGGAATGAGAGATTCACATAACAATCTCCATAAACATAAAATTATCCAACCACAGAGGTATACATATAGTTTCCTCCCAACATAAATAAAACAAGCGTCGACACCCCATAGTGACTTATCAGAGCAAACACCGACTCGACAAAAGCATAAAGGAGAGTATCCTCTTCTACTAACATTCACACCTTCACTGCGGATCACCTGCGCGTTATCCACGTGGAAGCAACATTCAAACAGAAGGGTGAGATATCCTGATAGTATAAAGGAAAGCATGATAAACAATATGCATTAGGTTAACACATGCAATATCACCCAATATCAGCACCAGATTATCCAAGCATAAGAATAACACAACAACAATTCAACTAAGTATCTCATATTAATCAACCAACGACATCATCACTACTTATCCACCAACTAACATGGAATCACATGATAACAAATCTAATTAATCACAACAATACCACATATTAGCAACATAGTGATATAGTTAATATATAATGCAATGAGACTCACAACCCGACTCAATGCTTATGCATGTGGTACCAATTTTTGTGAATACTCAGGTCCACCGTTCTGATCACCACCTCCTAGAATCAGAACCACTCACTGACCCATCACCTACGGAATCAGCTACCGACCCAATCCACACAATGGAATTTTAGACTCACCAACCACGGACCATTGTCCACAAATGTATGTAATGCGACTACTTATTGATACAAGCACTACAACATCATCTTTCATAATAACCCACCACCATGGTTATTGTACATCGCCCAAATTGGCCAACAAGCATAACATATAGTTCATACAACATATATATCTTTTATGTAATCACAACAACTCAAATAATCAAATTTGAAGTAATGCATTATATCACACCATATTATAACATAACATCAATCACGTCAAACAATAAAATATCACTACTCATGTTCACAAATGTATGTAATGTGATTATTTATTTCATACAATAACGACAGCATCATCGTGCACAATAATCCACCACGATGGTTACTGTACACCCTCCAAAGTGGCCAACAAGCATAAAATAAATTTCATACAATATGGATATATATCATTTATGAAATGACAACATCATTATTAAAACATCCACATATTATCATCATTAACATCACAACAATATTTTTGTAATAACACACAAGATTCGTCACTTACAACAAGACTTCTTAGCGTACACAACAAGTAATAATCAAATTCCTAAACCTATTAGACATGGAAATACTGGGAAAACAATTCACATAATTATACCATGTTAAAATTCTATTTACTAGCTTTCCAACACTTTAAATGGTTCGTCATTTGAATATACGGTTAAAAAGTCATGATCGAAACTGTATGTAATATTTTTTTTATGTTGAGGCATGCAGGTCGACGCATACTATCCTAATTTACAAAGGATTCGT